>CAWUFW010001780.1:1605000-2205000 GCA_963921515.1 Calotriton arnoldi
ACACCTTGACAAGCAGGGGAGGCCTGCACGGGACCGACGGACCCCTGTCCTGGGCCCTTGGTGGAGCAGCAGGCCGGGGCCCAGCAGGGGCTCCCAGGCCCAGAAGCACAGGGGACGCCTCCCCGGGCCCTCCGGACCCTGTCCCGGCGCACGCGACAGGACCGAGGACAGAGCCCAGGGTGGGGAGGCCACCCTCCCCGGGGCCCTCAGGGGCCCCGACCGGAGCTCCTGAACCCAGCCAAGCAAGGGGAGGCTCCCCAGGCACAACAGAACCACGTCCCAGGCCTTTGGCAGAGCGGCAGGCCGGGGGATGGGGCCCAGGGCCGGAGCACCCGACCTGGGGCCCGGTGGGGCCCCTGGACCCAGCCGGGACTCCCAGGTCCAGAGGCACAGGGGAAGCCTCCCCAGGCCCGCCGGACACCATCCCAGGCACCCTGCCACGTGGCGGGACTGAGGACGGAGCCCGGGGTGGGAAGGCCACCCTCCCTGGGGCCGCAGCGAGCCCCTGAATCCAGCCGAGCAAAGGGAGGCTCCCCGGGCACGATGGAACCCCGTCCCAGGCCTTTGGCAGGGCAGCAGGCCGGGGGACGGGGCCCAGGGCTGGAACACCCGAGCCGGGGACCGGCGGGGCTCCAGGGCCCAGAGGCAAAGGGGAAGCCTCTCCGGCCTGCAGGACCTCGTTCGGGCACCCTGCCATGCAGCAGGACCGAGGACGGAGCCAGGGCTGGGGCGGCATCCTGGCCCGTCCAACTGCCGGCTGAGGACTGCTAGGCCGAGAGGGGTCCCAGAGTACCTTGTCCCTAGTAATCCGGAGGAAGGCTATCCCCCTTTCTGGTAACCTCCGGCTGCAGGGCTCCGGGGCTCCGGGGGGGGCTCAGAGACCCCACGCTGGGCCTCAGGCATGGGGAGGCCCGCAGGCGCTCCTAGGGCCCAGACGCCCGGGGGAGGACTGCCCGGGACCCATGGAGCCCGTACCGGGCACTTTGCCACGCCGTGGGCCGGAGGAGGGAGCCCCCGGACGGAGGGGAGGTGTCGTCCGGGCCCAGCCCATCTGGTCCCCGGCTGAGAACCGCCAGCCCGGGAGGGGTGTCCCGGCATACCCTGCCCCTAGTAATCCGGAGGAAGGCTACCCCTCTTTCTGGGAACCCGTACGCACCGAGAGACTCGGGGGACCCTAGGCCTGGACGTGCCCGACCTCCTGGAGCCCTGGCTGGGATCGGGGAGGCGAATGAGCCCCCATCGCGACTTCCAGGGCGGCCCGGCCATCTGGTCGCCCCATTGGAAAGCATTGCGTCGACCAGATGGCCGAGGGGATTGGTGCGACCAGATGGCCGGGACCGAAAGGACTCCCATCTGCCTGCCCCGAGCCGAGCCATAGTTGTAGGGCTCCCACCTGCCCTTGCAGGTCTCCGGGGCTCTGCACCAGGGACCCTTGTCCCGGGCAGATGGACACTTGGCAGGCCACAGGACGGGGGCTCCCAAACCCCAGGCCCTGACTGAAACCCAGGCCCCAGGGCCGGTCCCTGCTTCTCAATCCAGCCAGGCCGGGGAGATCGGGGAGCCTGCCCGGGCACGAGGGACCCCTGACCCGGGCACACGGACCCTCAGGACGTGCGCTCGTTTTCCACACATTTTTTCCAAAATTCTGCGTAGTGGCGCTACGCCAATTCCGCCCAGCCCTAGTTGTTGGCACAAAAAAGATCCCATGGTTAAAATCCTGGACATATTCATCTGACTCTCTCAAAAGAAGAGAGCGGCCCCACTAATCCAAGAGACAGGGTACCTTATACAAATAATGTATCATAAAACAAATTCTCTTGGATAAATTCGCTCATTCACAACGTCTCACACTGCTTTTCAAAAAAAGGAGCAGCTTCATTAAAGATGTGTTTTTCCTCAAACTCTCCTACATAGAGGCATGCCAGGCTAGGGGCACAGGTAGCACCCATACTGGTCCCTTTACGTTGGAGATACAGGTTCTCCTTAAACTGGAACATGTTATTTTTCAAGACTAATGCCACACATTTCATAATAAAATCAGCATTAGCTCAACTGCATTCAGCTTCCCCCAGTATTCTTTTGATGACATCAATGGTGTCATCCTGGGGTATATTGGTATATAGGGCCTAGACTTATTGGAGGGCTTCTTAGTCCCCCATAACACGTCCTGGAAATAGGACTATGACTCTATGACATAGGTATGTGATATTGATATCATATAAGGTTTAGTGGATGATTAATTAATTTAATAATTTCATAATGGGGACATAAACTTTGTGTCTTTTAGGTTTCTTGTATTTTCCTGAACCTATTATATTATTTGCTCATCAGATTCTGGAGACTTATTGGAACAAAATGTTCAAGGTGGGTTATAACATAAAAAAGTTTGTGAGAAGGGATTAACCCTTTGATTAATATTTCCTCTGTTTTTTTACCCACAGTACTATGGTGGGGGGCAATTTAGCCCTGGCAATAATTATATGAACACCGCTAAGTGGGATTTAATTTATGTCCCGAATTTCAACTGGAGGATCAGAACTATAGGTTTGATATCTGAGTATTATCAATCATTATGTGAGATGAAATGAGGGAGGTTCACTCAGTGATGGTTCTTCCTTTCCCCAGTTTACCTTACCTCCATATAAAAAAAAGTAGTGGATTCTGGTATGATTGAAAAAAGTCCTTTAAGTGGGACTGAGTGGATGAGAACGACAGTTGGTTGAATCGTAGTTATGGGACCTTTGAACAATTATAATCTGATGCATAAGCCTTTTTTGTAACAATCTCAGCTTTTTGGAGTATGATTCATGTACTAAATTGAATCTATTGAGGTGAATGTTTTTATATTAACAATTTTATTGTATGGTCAATAAGATTATATTGTGATATATGTTTTATTTTTATGCAGGCACATATTATTTTATCATTGAGAGGGACATTAAGATTTTTGTTGTCCTGAAGAAGGTGGTTCTACAATATTTCTTCCACTGAAACGCGTCAACGCTTCCCTTGTTTTGCATTGTTAAATTCGAGGAACTATGAAGTATATGTATTACAAAGTTTACAGGCTTATGTGACATTGATTCATTCGGATTAACACAACTGTGATGACAAATGTGTGTCCTGTTTATTGTCTCTCTTTTTAGCGCCTTTGCGATAATATTTTAAAAGAATTGGAGATTGTTTTTAGAACAATTTTTAATATAAATCATTTCTTTTACATGAGCCGTTTTTCATATAATTGTACAACTGTTTTTTTATTGAATGTATTATTAAACAGATTTTTATAATTGATTGATGGGTCCCATCTTAAGAGTGTCATGAGGATGCCCAGTGTGAGACGTGAATGAGCGAATTTATCCAAGAGAATTTGTTTTATGATACATATTCATCTGAGCCAGCTTGTCACATAGAGTGTGCAAAATCAATCACCCTACATATTTAGTCACGTCTCGAATGTCTAGACTTTAGTGCAGCTCTTAAATAAAAAGTTAACAACACAAAAAAGCAAATGGGCATAAGGCAGAAGCTGTAGATACAATAAAGCTTTACGGGCATGCCTAAAACTCATTTCTTTTAAAAGTGATTTAAGAAACAGTCGCCTTGGGTAAGGAAAATATTTACATAGAAAAACAAAGTGTAGGGTATCCTGTGGAGACCTATTGTCGCAGCGACATGGACCTCTGTCTTCTACATGCGCAACCAAGCCAGAAGGTGAGGCCAATAAATGATGCAACAGGTTCAATCTAAAACGATTAATTAAAAATCTATCATAAGCATTTGTTAAAATCAATAAATAAGTCTCCATTCCCAACACTGATTTTACTAGCACATGCCCTTTTACCATGGGTTTTGTAAGCTCCTTTTCCTCCCTAGATGCCATAGCACACTTGAAAAATAATTCTTTCACTATGTGCTTATCCTGTGATTTCACTGTGTCATGTCGTGTGAAGACATCTGCTCTACCTAGAGCCATAAGGGTGTCCTTAACGTATCTTAGCCATGGGATTTTTAAACCATGATCGAGTGAGAGACAATCCTCAATCACTAATCGATTAAAACCCGCCTCCTGGCTAGTCCAAATCTTCACCCAACATAACAATCGTTTAACAGCCGCCCAGTCTAGTATATACTTAATTCCTAATTCTTCGTGTACTGTGTACGCGGCAATACCCTGGGGCACTTTCAAAATTCTTCTGAGATATTTATTTTCTGTGGTTTGAAGAATGTTCGCCGCTACATAACCCCATACCTCACTTCCATATAGCGCCTTAGAAATGCAGAAAGAATTATACAATTTTACTATTACCCCCGGTGACCATGTACCTAGTCTATGTGCATGATTTCCGATTGCTCCCATTGATTTTCTCATCTCAAGTGTCTTCCCTCCTGCAAAAGTTTAAGATTAAGCTTATCATCAAAGAAAATACCTAAATAGGAGAAGGCCGGGACCTTCACTATCCTATGAGTACCTACTTTATAGGTAATGTTTCTAATGGTCTGCTTACCGAATTCCATTATATACGATTTTGACAGATTCGGTGAGAGGTCCATCCCACTCATGAAGGCCACAAATTCATCCAATAAAACCTGCAAGCCTCTAGGGGTTCGTGCTAACAATACCGCGTCATCTGCGTACAACAGGACTGGGACCGATCTTCCTATTCTGGGGGTATCAGCCTGTAACGCGATCAAGGACGCTTCCAGTCCGTTAATATATAACGTAAATAAAAATGGGGCCTATATACAGCCCTGTCTTACCCCTCTAGAACATTTAAAAGGATCAATCACGTTCCCATCTTGGGTGTTTCTGACTGCAGCAGTAGTATTAAAGTGTAAGGTCATTAAAACATTTGTGATCGCAGGGTCAACCCCAAGGTCACCCAGCAGGGACCAAAGTTTGCGGCAGTTCACCCGATCAAAGGCTGCGGTAAGGTCCATAAAGCCCAAAATAAGAACACCAGGCTTAGCTATCGTGTATTTTGCTATCAAAAGATAAACGTTTAGGCATTGGTCCGTGGTTGACCTACCTATACGGAACCCATATTGTACCTCTGAGATGATTTGGTTAGTGTCCGCCCAGTCTGAGAGCCTGTTCAATAGTACTCGACCAAGGACTTTAACTGTGGCATCAATGAGTGATATAGGGCGGTAGCAGTGAGGATTGTCCCTGTCCCCTTTCTTAAAGATCGGGACAATAGTTGCCCTAGACCATGAGGGGGGCATTATTGTCCTCACAGCAGTATTTAGAACCCTGGTTAAGACTGGGGCCCAGACCTCCAGATTGTCGTGAAATCCCATCGGGACCAGGGGCCCTCAATGCCCAGTCTCAACTCATCAAGACTAAAAGAGATGGCTCTGGTGCTAGAGGGAGAACTATCGTCCATAATGGATTCCCCTCTATAACCATGGTTATACACACCCTCAAAGTGGTCCTTCCACTGGTCTGGGGTAATGTTATGAGCTAATCCTGGCTTCTCTGGGTCTGTATAACAGGGGCTGTTAATAATCTTCCAAAAAAGGGTACAATTCTTCTTTTCGCATGCTTCTGTCAGCTCCTCCCATGCTTGTTTATGAAGGAAACGCTTCCGCCCTTTAATGGCCCCCTTATAATTACTTCGACATGTTGCCACCCAGGCACTGTCACGAGGGATCTGTTTAACGGCCTTCTTAAGTTGACACAATGCCCGAGAGCACTCGCTATCAAGTCATTTCAGTGAATTAGCATAAACAGTAGCTACCAGTACTGTTAATAGACTGGCGACTGATTGTGCAATTGCAATAAATGCATATATGATTTCTTCTCCCAAGGCTGATAAGTCTAGACACTTTAAAATCTCCTGTTGCCTCAAACTAAAAAGTGCTCGGTTAAAAAGTGTAGTATCCAGCTGTGACCACCTCAAACGCCTCCCTTGATTAGTTGCGACAAGTGAATCCACGGTCACCCTACGGTGCACAGTCGGGTTTCCTGGCACTTCAAGCACCAAGTTCAAGAGATTGTGATTGCTAAAAGGACTGTGCTGAATTTTAAAAGAGAGTATTAACCACTTCAGGGAAAGGAAAATAAAAATAAAATCAATAATTGTTGCAGAGCCCCTGCCTTTATAGGTCGGCCGGGAAAAGAGATCAGGGCACGTCTCCCCCAAATCTAGAGTATAGATTAGACCATAAGTGACTAACAAAGTATTCATTTCATGTCCTTCTATAGAGTGCTCCATATCCAACCCATCCCTGATCGTGCATGTGGCCTACTCACGTGTGTTCGATAATAACTCTATACAAAGATGGCAATTAAAGTCACCCACTAAAATCAAATCACCCTGCAAAAAACCTTCACCCTGGAACAACTCCATACAACCACTTAACTCAGCCAGGCTGGAGGGGCCATGGGCCTTTCGTTTTGCGTTATAAAAATTAATTAAAGTGAAGCGAAATAATTTGCCCACCGCAAGTATCAGCCCTTGTGCAATTTTAGAATGCCAGTCCAAATACTTCACAGCTCCACAGAGCCTCAGATCTATAAAAATAATTAATCCATCCCTTGCTCTTCCCATGCTTGAGCCCACTGCCGGACAGAAGAAGATTTTATAACATTCAAGGAAAAGGTTATTTTCAGTCTCCTATGTCTCCTGGAGGCAAATAATGTTATAAGATCTGATGAATTGAAGCCATCTTTCATCCATAAATTTGGCTGCTAAACCTGCTACATTCCAGGAGATGATATTCAAATCCCCCCCCCCCCAGGCGATACTTAAAAGCTTGCGCGTTAGGTCCCAATATTTGACTATTAGCCCCCCCTGCTACTCACTTTCAAACTATCTGCGCAGGTGCCATCCTGACCTACAGTGGGACCCACTTGCGACAGTCTGGTAACCAAAATCTGTGACGATGAAACCCTGGGAACAACAGTAACATAACTAATCCCATCTCCCTCATGCAGTCAGTCTGGGTCGTTAAGGTCTCTGAGGGGCGCATAAGGATTGGGCATTGACGGTATTCCCCCTACAGACGTGGGAACTCCCCCCAAGGTTAAAGGATGGTTACTGGTTTTGGTATTGTAAGTAGGCCTATAAAAGAAGCCCAAAGGTAATGTTTTAATACCAGAATCATAATGGTGGGGCTGTGATGTCTGTTGTAAGATATTACGCGCTGAATCAGGGAATCTAAGTGTAACTATCATGCAATCACCCTCAAATGTCTTTCTCGACCGTTCTAGCTATGCTATTCTCCTGGCCATCAATATATGTCTGTGATCAACCGTTTTAAATTTTGCATATTTACACAACCAATGTGTTACTTTGTTGATCAGTTGAACAGATGATTCGTCCCTGTGAACACCCAAACCCGGCACCCCTACCAAAACCACAGTGTAGGGACAACACGCTGGGGGAAGATCAATTACGGGCAAACCCCAGCTGTTAGTAGTTGATAAACTGTCTATGGCTCCTTCCCTATGCTGTGGCAAGGACTGCTGATGGATCGATGTTGAGGCCAAACTAAGTGGCCGATTGCTAAGGGTCCGGAGCCGGGTACCCATGTTCTCAGTTTCGCTATTCGTACCTCGTACTAACCTAAAACTAGAGGGTAGGGGCTGGTTGGCACTCTGGTTGTCTAGAGGGAGGGTACCCATTTGCCTTATATCTTGCTGTGTGGTTGCAATGACAGGTGTTAAGCTAATAGAATCCAAGGCATTTTCAACTCTGCCTAGTGTATCTCTGGACTCCATTATGATTTTAGTAAGATCATTAAAAAATGTAGTCAATAAAACGGTCATTACTTCAGCGATTTATTGCTTCAGAGGAGCCCAGAGCTCTTCTGGAACCCTTGGATCAATATTTGCAGTTCCTTCCCCCTTCTTGATAGGTTCTGGCTTTTTGTTCGTTTTCTGTGCTGGACCCCCCGCCCCCGAAGGAGCAAGATCCCACTGTAGCGAGAACCAAAGATGCGGGCCTGCCCCCTCTTGATTACAAACGGCCGCTACTAAAACCCCCACCCGCTGATAAAGCACTCCCACATGGCAGTCAAGGGATATTCAGTAAACAGTACCTTCAAAAAACGTTGTATCCAAATGTCAGAGGGGGGGCCCAGCCCGGCCTTCTCCGGTCAGTGATGGGCAAGGACGGGCCTACCCTTGGCCCGTACTTCGCCCGGGGGCGTGTCCCGCGGAGCGGGAGCCCGCTGCTGCTTTATTTGCGCCTCCGTGCGCTGTCAGGGCGTCGTTGGCGGCATCAGCTGCTGCCGCTTCTGGGAGGTGTAGTCCTCCCCCTGGGAACCAGGCGTCCCGCGGAGCGGGAGCCCACCGCTGCTTTATTTGCGCCTCTGTGCGCGGGCAGGGCGTCGTTGGCGGCATCAGCTGCTGCCCCTTCTGGGAGGTGTAGTCCTCCCCCTGGGTTGTAGAACTGGGCGTCCCGCGGAGCGGGAGCCCACCGCTGCTTTATTTGCGCCTCTGTGCGCGGTCAGGGCATCGTTGGTGGCGTCAGCTGCTGCCACTTCTGCGAGGTGTAGTCCTCCACCTGGGTTGCAGAACCGGGACAAGAAAATATCAAGTAAGCATGGGCGGGTGGATTAATGTATGTGGTTTCTCAGTAGTCATTGGGAAAGATCTCACAGCTCCTTGGAATACATACATGTGATCAATACAAGTCTTCTAATTCCAGATGCATTCATAAACAGCGGAGCTCCTGTCTTAGCACTAGAAAGTTTGAGGCACCAAAGTCAGCAAAATTAAGCTACAATAGATGCTACAAGATTATAATTGCCAAATGATTTTATTGTAACTGTAGATTGTTTGCAGTTATTTTTGTTTTATTCCACCGAAAACCACAGAGTGTAATTATCATGACTTAGTCATTGCAGCCTTAGGTAGTGTTGGAACGTCAGTGTGTCATACAGAACACTGCTATGCATGCAAAATGCAATAGCTGGGATGTAGCCCTCCAAGGGAGGCAACTGATGAATCAAGTTTGTGGATGAGGTGCTTAATCGATTAAACCTCTTTACCTACTCAGATTCTGATGTGTCCTTCTTTTCTACACTGGCTTTGAGCTGGATGGTAACCTTTGTGAAGAAATGTAGTGTCAATCCACCTGCTCAGGTGACTCAATTTTTTGTTGTTTGGTCTTTCAACATCCGGCCGACTCTGGAAGACTTCCACGGTGTGTGCTGTATGCCGTCTGCATATGTTTGAGAGACTGTGACTTTATGGTAATCGACGAGCTTACACAGCAGTAGTTAATCAAAGAAGCCGATGACGAAAGACTGTTGGCGTGCTATGTTTTTAACAGGCGACTGAATGAGCATAAGTTGGTAGCCTGTGGATGAGAAATTTATATTCAAACTGTAGACACTGCTGCCACTATGACTATTACCCACCAGAGTTTACATTTGGATCTAAAGGTGAACACTCCCAGGCCTCCACTGTGGAGCATGTGATGACCTGAAGTTCAGGAGGTTGCATGAGAAGCGTTCTTCTCAGCCTCATCGGAAGTGCCATGCCAAGCTTACGCTGGATTTTGTCTTGAGCTGGTGGCACCTCTCCATCCATAGTATCACCAGTATGTTGGCACTTTCCGTGACACTTGTGCTGCTCTCTGGGCTGAGTGGGGCTTGTCAGACCTTGCCCTGGTAACGGCAGAACTGTTTTTTAGTGTTCTACCTGCTCGGTGCTGGCAGTGATATCTCTGCACTCTCTTTGCATGCCTTAAGTCAGCCTGCCACTGAGTGGTACGTTTCCGCATTGGAAGCCATTAGTTTTCTACAAATTAAGAGTTTACTTTGGCGCATTAACCTGGTGCTGGACTGCTCATAAAAACGAGGGCCAAAGAGATCTACCAGGCTCGCCCTCCCCAGTGGCCACAACTTGTAGTACAACAAAGGGGGGGTGTAACCTTCAGCCTGTCGCTCACTCCCTGGATATCTTAGTGATTGGCGTATCTGGCCAACCTCCGAGGCCTGGTGACCAAGGAAGTGCTTTGGACCTTCTTGCAATGACTTCCTCGCCTTCAGTGGATTTGCTAATGGACTTTTCCTGTACTGGCTCTACTAACACTCCTATTGGACTAATTAATATTGTTTTGTGAAACATTGTAGGTATCAAATCCAACCTGGTAGCACCAGATTTGATGCAATATATAGAAGACTTTGATATTTGCATGTTTCAAGAAACATGGGCCACTGAGCCCTTCTGTAAACTGTGTTACAACACATAATATGTTAATGCTTTACCCTATGCTCATGGAAAGGCTTCAGGGGGTCTATTGATTTGGATGAAAATACTTCATAAAGCTACTTACAGTGTCCCTAGATATTGCCTTGCCAGATCTTATGGGTCTAAAAATGTTTTTTCCTGAGGGGAGTTGCATGTCTTTGTACAATGTGTACTGCAGGCCTAGAAGCAGGAGTGCAGAATCACCCACCGTAGCCATCTTGCAACACTCTGTTCACTTAACAGATCTCAATGATCAGATTGTTATGGGAAGATCTAAATATAACTTTTGAACCCATCTATGGCTATGACATGATTCTAGAAGAAGAAGACAAGAACTGGGGCATACCATCCCTTAATTCTAAACAGCTAGTCTCTACCTTAAGGGCTGCATTAATTACAAGTCATTTGATTCACACTGGCAGATGGGCTGAGAGCTTGTAATGGCAGGTCTCCATAAGATAAGCAGGGATCCCCCACTTTTAGGAAGGGCCAGCTACTGTGTAAAATCGATTCTATCATAATTAAGGCCTCTAAGTGGGGTATGCTGGAAGATTTTTACATAGATCATAGGAAGGAAAGTGACCACTATCCCTTATGTGTTAAACTAGTGTGCTATGGCCTTAAAACACCATCCACCTTAGTAACTCCAGCTACAGCTCCATTACTGGCAAATAACTGCAGGTCTGTCAAATGACCCTTTGTATTAAGGAACCAAGGAACCCTTATAGAAGTTTATAATGCCTTTGTAGAGGCCTTTTCAGAAGATGTTTCCCAAGCCTTTGCCCAGTCTTTAATAGACACTCACACCAAATTGGCTGTATCTTTAAAACTGATTTTGACTAAAACTCCTCCAAAGAAACATTATTAGCTAAGACACACAAGGTTGAAAGCAATCTATGGTACACAAAGGCTTGCTGTGATGCCAAAAAAGCATTATTAGCTGCATTAAAAAATAATAATTTGCAAGAGGTACGTACCTTAAGAGGCTTATACAAGAAGACAACTAGATTAGCTCAGGCAGTATGGGAGGAAGCGTGCGGGGGGATCAGATAATGGCTGCTAAAATGGGTGACAATTCTTTGTTATGGAAAATAATTGCCAATGGGAGTAGGACTTGAACTCCAGAGATAGAATGCCATCTGACTCCAGTGGCCTGGGTGGATCACTTTTCCTGTTTATACAAACAGCCCCCTATAGACTCCCATGTGCAATCTCTTACATTTTCTAGTCATGTTTCATTAAAGCCTTATTTTTCACTCGAGGACACTAGGCTAGCCATCACCTCAATTAAACAGGGCAAGGCCCCAGGCCCAGATAAAATCCCTGGTGACTTTTTTTGCCACAATTTGTATGAGTCCCCTATGTCAATTGTCTGACTAACACTCTAGCTGCAGAAGCCCCAATCCCCGGCACATGGAAAGGGGCAGAACATATCCCCATTTTGAAAAAGGGGGATCAGGGAATCCCGGCTAATTATAGGCCAATTCGCTTCTTAGCTGCCCTCCAGAATATGTATGCTAGACAACTGTTGAATAAATTTAACAATTGGATTGAGGTTATAGAAATCCAGACCCCAGCACTATTGATCAGGTCCTAAGGCTGCTGATTACCCTCTGGAAATATACTAGACTCAGAGGGGGACAAATTTGTATTACATTCGTCAACCTCAGAGCCGCCTTTGACTTGGTCCCCAGGGGGTTGCTCTGGGCATCCTTTTGTTTTTTTTCATTTGTTTTTATTGCCATTTTCAATAAAAACAAACATGCAACAAAAAGGGAGCACAGTCACAGTTGTAAAGTATGTATGGACATTACACAGTTCCGGTTTTAATAATGTTTTAAATAATACCCGGAGTACTTATAATATAAAGGCTAGGATAAGCAAATATGTGTCGATAAGATGCATTGTAATGTGCCATGTGTACTGGCTTATTGTCAGATCCACAAAGAACAGATATGCCTTCTCCATGTTATATTCATCATACATACATTACAATAGTGGTAGCAGTGCATTATCCTACAGAGAAGCTGAGACTGCTGGTGAATCTCCATTAGGTGCAGTGTGAGATTCATGATCAAACTCGTCAGTCCTCAGCAAAGAAGAATTGTGTTGTCTGAGAGAAGAAAAGAAGTGCTCTCATATGTCTTTAGGGCGGAGCGCAGGGGCATCAGCTCCCAATAGTATGTTAACTGTTCCTGACAATACGAGACGTCGCATTACCATGCCTTGAATGTAGGTCCCGGTTGCCAAACCCAGTGTATGGTCACTCTTCTTTCTGCTAGTAGTAAGAGCTTAGCAGTGAGGCTTCAGCAAGAGACAGGAGTATCTGCCACATACCGCAGGAGCCCCCACCATGTCCAGTTATGATGTGTATTGCCATGTAACCTACCCAGAATTATGCCACCTTCAGGCATAGCCATGCCAGGTGAATATAGGTGGCTTGCTGAAAACCACAAAGGTGGCAATGGGGATTGGGGACCAGCCTTATCTTGAAAAGCTGTACTGGAGGAAGATATAATCGATATAGAAACGTAGTGTATAAGCCTGAGTTTATAGTTAGGAGAGAGATATTCCAACTGGCCACATCAAAACCCCCATTGCTTATCTGCCAAGGAAACGCCCATATCCACGTACCATGCCCTGCGTGCAATTGGAGTAGTAATAGGCTTTGAGCATCCTTGAGGGGACTTGGGGTCCCGGATGTCCTTTTTGCCCACGATAATTAGCCTCCACCAGAGCAATTATGGCCAAGTCCGCAGGCGAGCTAGAGGGGAACTGACTGATAGAATACCGATAAGCAGGGGAGTAAGGCAAGGGTGCGTCCTGGCTCCTACCCTCTTTTCCCTATTCGTCAACAACATAGTGGAGGCTCTTTTAGAAGGGAACATAGATGCACCTGAACTGGATGGGGCCAGGGTGCCCGCACTCTTATTCGCTGACGACATCCTTTTAATCTCCCAGACTCCGATGGGCCTTCAATAGCTTTTTGGTAAATTTTAATGCTTTTTGCTCATCTAAGGGCCTTGAGATTAATATCTCTAAAACCAAATTTTCGACAGTCAGACCACCCAAAACATTTAAACACGCTTTGTCCCTGGCTAATGAAAAACTAGGACCTGTCTCCAGAATTGAGTATTTGGGCATAATGCTTGATAGCAGATTATCATGGTCTCCACATATGGAGAAGGGAAAGGGATGTGATCCAACATCAAGCCTCGACAATCTATAGGGGGTTTCAGGGAATAGCTTTGAGAGCCTTACTCCCGACTCTTGAGCTGTACAAACTAAAGGCCCAATCTGCTGCCTTGTAAGGGGCTGAAATTTGGGGATACACCAACCTTGATTCTCTTACCTCAAGCGAAAATACGTTTGTTTGCTCATTACTCCATCTCCCCACAAGCACCCCTCTAATACTGATGTTTCACGATGTCGACCTAAAAAGAGTAGGAGAGATAGCTAGACTAAGGCCCCCCTCCTATATTGGGTGAGGCTTTGGACCACTGAGTAGTTGAGGCCGTATCGGAGGGCAGTTGAGGAATTGTTAGCCTTCGACAAGGACCTCACCTTCCCGTGGTTCAAACATGCCTGCCATTGGTCTGAAAGATTGGACCTTGGACCATTCTGGTCAGAACCTGCCTCGCTGGTGGCTACTTCCAAGCTTCATCTAAAAATTCACTATTGGGAGTTTATTCAAATCTGTCTCTCTTGTTGTTCCACACTTGGTAGGTTGACAAACCAGTTTTTGCTTACTAAGGACCGTCCCTCTTATGAATCCTTTCTTGATCTCCTGCTCCAACAATTAGCAAACTCTTTATACCTGAAATTTTGCTATGGTACACTTGAATTGGGGCCATTCACGGCACTATGGAGCTCTGACAGGAGCACTGTCCAATCGTCTGTATGTACTATGTGTTCTCAGTCAGCAAATGAAAATATACATCATGTGCTATTCTTCTGTCAAGCATACACAAAGCCTAGAGGGAAATGGATACGTCCACTGCGCAAGTATCATGGCATTTGGAGGCACTGAGAATCTTGAAGGGAGACACATCCATTTATACTGTCTTCACTCTAAGCAAGTTCTTATTCATGGTAGAGGTTACAAGGAAAACTAATGGTCTTAAATTATAGACCAGAAGAAATTGGTTGCATGCCACTGGTTGCATTTTTACCTCTTGCTGTGGTACCAAAATTGTTTTTATTCTTTTTAAAGTGATTTTACGATGTAATGGAATAGGCTTGAAGAGATTTTTACCTGGCCATAATAACTTTGTAAAACTGTCTATTAATGATTGATTGTTTTATTGATTGTAAGTTTTATGGAATCAATTTTCCTTCCAAAATATACTTTTACTACTACTTCATTAACCTATGCAGCTGGTATTTTGGCAATGTACTTTTGCTAGAAGTGAATCTTGTTTACTTGCATAAGTAACCATTTACTCAAAGAACAAAAGGGACAAATGATGTTTATCTATTTTATGAAAGAACCTGAGCATATTGAGAACATCTCTTTGCAATTAATCTACTCTGTGGTTCATTTCTAAAGAACTAAATGTGAGAAGATGACAATCTGCTTTCGGGCATATAGTCGCATGCCTGGTTCTTTCTTGGTTTGTCGATGTTGTGTGTAAGTGGTGTACTGTGTTTAGTGTTCTTTGGATAACAAAGCCAATTTAAGCACTCTCGGAACCCATGTAGAATGTTAGTCCACCACTCTTTCTCCTAATCTTCCTGGGAGAGCAAACTATCAAGAGGGAGAGGGGTAAAACGTATTCATACTACGATGGGGTGTGCAGAAATGACCTGAGCGCAGAGGAAGACCTCCTTATTAATGCACTGTCTTGGTAATGAAAATATGACTGTTTGCTGGAGCTTGCGAATAAAGAAGCAGTGGGGGTGAATGAATATGTTGTGTGCATAAAGAAGTTGTACTTGCATTTGTGTGCCAAAGGTTTCTACCATTTTTGGAAAAGAACACAAAGGAATGAGGCGTTATTGGGTGGATATGTGACTGATCTAAAGCAGTTGGTCACTAACTGCATGTTTGGGAAAAAAGAGGGAAAGAATATGAGATCAGATTATACTAGGATGCAACATAGAAAAAGTGGGAAATTAATAATGGTGGAAAGACTATACCAGACGTGTTACAAATGGCTAAAGCAATTGAGCACAATATAGCATGTGCAGAGGAATTAAAGAAAGAGAACGGCAATGGGAAATTGTCTAGGTAGTAATGCACAAATGTAAAGGGGCTGAGGAAGTTCACAGAAAAGTGCTAAAGATTGTAGGAAAGTGCCCCTTTTTGCATGGTTACCCCCTAACTTTTTGCCGGATACCTGATGCAAACTTGACTGAGTGTGTGCTGGGATCCTGCTAACCAGGCCCCAGCACCTGTTTTCTTTCCCAAAACTGTACCTTTGTTACCCAGAGTTGGCACACTTCTGGGCCACCTGTAAGTTCCTTGTAAAAGGTACCCCTGATACCAAGGGCCTTGTGACCAGAGGGCCTCTTAGGGCTACAGCATGTATTATGCCTCCCTCAGAAGCCCCTCACCTTAAAACCCACTCCCTGCCAAAGCAGGCTGTGTGTTTTGGTGCAGACCAAATTGAAGAGTCGACATGGCACACATCACTCCCTGTGGCATGGGTAAGTCACCCCTTTAGCAGGCCTTACAGCCCTACAGGCAGGATGCACTTTACCACAGGTGAGGGCATAGCTGCATGAGCAATATGCCCCTACAGTGTCTGTGCCATTCACAGACATTGTAAGTGCAGTGAAGCCATTACTGATGGATACATCTGCCTGTGGATTCCTCACCTTTTGAATTACCCCGGAGCCAGCATTCCACGGAAACTTTTTTCATAGCTCTCCCACGTCAATGAGGGCGTCACAATAGCACGGCTCAGCTCGCGACTCCGTATGACGTCACCGGAGCCGCAAGAAGACCTCGTCAGCTTGCTGACGTCAGTTCCCTTTTTTCCGCGCCATCGCCACGTAACGGTTTTTCAGGGACTCTCCATTTCCTTAGGATATTACTTTGTTTCAGTTTCTATCTGTGGTGTAGCAGTGCGATGGCTACACAAAAGAAGTCAGGGTTCAAGCCTTGTAGGGAGTGTGGGGGTCAAACGTCCATCACGACGGACCCCCACAAAGATTGCCTTTGGTGCCTGTCGTCGGACCCCTATTTTGAAGGATGTTCGTCTTGTCTGAGGATGAATCCGAAGGCACTCAAGGAGCGAGAGGCGAAGCTATTCATGGCCCGGGCGAGAAAGGAGAAGAGAGGCCGCAAAAGATCTAAGTTGAAGTCGACGACCCCGCACACCTCGAAGTCGTCGAAGAAGCACAAAAAGAAGCGTCGACATGGGTCCCGGCGTCGGTCTTCGAAAGGCAAGTCTTCGAGGTCGGCTTCTTCTGTTCATCGGCGTCATGGTAAAGATGACATCTCGCCTTCGCCCTCTTCTTGTCCGCAGGCGACTCCTGTCCTTTCTCCGGCGTCAAGGGATTCGCCGGTGCCCAGGGAGTCATCTTCAGCTCCTCCGGCTTCGCCTGCCTCGGTGTCACCGGCGCCGCAACCCGCCTCTCGGCCTCGCCGGATCCAGACCAGGTGGCTCCGTATCCTTACCCTCCATTTCCCGGCCCGGGTGTGGATCCATCGCATTTTCTCAATGCGATGTTTGGCATGTTTGCCAAAGCAGCTCATCCCTCCGGGGCACCAGCTGGCCCCATGGGTCCGCTTGCATACAATTTTGGCATCCCCCAGCAATATGCCCAGTCACCATTCGTGCCCTTCATGCCGATGACACATCATGGTATCTCCCGGCACCGAGATTCTCGACACCGATTCCGCAGTCTCCAGCGCTGTCTGGTTTTGGGCCGACACCTCCCGGCTTCGAGCGGTGCCGCTGACCACTACTGAGGGTCCTCCTTCGACGCCGGCGTCACTGGCGCTGCGCATGGCGACGCCGATCCCGAAGATGCGCTTCAGGAGGGAGGCTCAGAGGCCGCTGGAAGAAGAGTAGTACCAGGGTCAGCAGGAACAAGCTGAAGAGGGAGAAATCCTTGACTCTGTGGATGGCTTCTAAGGTCTTCAGGAGGCCAGTGGCTTGGACACTTCCCGGAGTGGGACCTCTCTTCCCCAAAGGCAATGCCTTCTCAGGATGTGGCTCCTTATCATTCTGTCATCAGGAAGGCTGCTGACCTGTTGGATTTGCAATTGCCCACAGCTGAGGTCAGGTCTAGTATTCTAACTGAAGTTTTGCACTCCATCTTCGGTGGTTGAGCCTTTACTTCCATTCAATGAGGCTTTAACAGAGCAGATTCTAGAAGTGTGGCAGAAGCCGCTGTCTGCCCCGGCAGTTTCAAGAGCTGTGGCAAGACGCAATAAGCCTGCTCTGTGGAATCCGGCTTTTCTAACCTCCCACCCTTCTCCGGAGAGCTTGGTGGTTCAAGCGTCATGTTCATCCAAACAGTTGGCAGGATCCTTCCCCAACACCCCGGGGGATAGGGACTCCAAAAAGCTGGAGCAGTCAGCCAAAAAGCTGTTCTCCTCAGCAAATATGGCTTTAAAATCTACAAACGCCACATGCTTGTTGGGAAGATATATCCAAGCTTTGAGGGACTCAGCCAAAGAGGTGGCTCCTAAACTGCCTGATGATGTACGAGGGCACTTTCTGGAGGTATTGACTGATACGCAAGCTGCAGCTCGTCAAGTGATTGTCAAGTCTGGATATGGCGGACTCAGTCGCCAGGGTGATGGGCTCCTCAGTGGCTACCAGGAGGCATGCCTGGTTGAGAGGTTCCGGGTTTTCTCCGGATGTGCAGGCCACTCTGCTTGATCTTCCTTTCAATGGATCAAGGCTCTTTGGGACAAAGGCGGATTCTGCTCTGCAACGCTTCAAGTATAGCAGGGCTACTGCGAGATCCTTACGCCTGCAGTCTCAGCCTAGGGACTATGGTTACAGGAGGTTTCGTGGTTTTGGAAAGGCGGCTTCCTTTTAAGGCCATCAGCAACAACAGCAGCAGCAGAACCCCCTGTACAAGTCGTACAGAGGGAAGGGAAAAGGCCGCTTGTGAAGGCCGACCAGCAACAGTCCTCCTCCTCCTCTCCGGTTCCCCCACCGGTTCCACAGGGAAGCATCTCTAGATCCCCTATCTTGGAGCATGTTCGTCCTGTAGGAGGTCGGGTGTCCCATTTTTTACAAAATTGAAAATCTGTTACATCAGATCTTTGGGTTTTGAATCTTGTAGAAAATGGGTATGCCATTCCTTTTCAGGAGTTTCCCCCTCCTTACCCTCCTCGCCAGGGCTGGTGTTCGGAGGACCATCTGCTGCTTCTTCAGCAAGAGGTCCTGGCCTTGCTTCAGAAAGGTGTGATAGAGGTGGTTTTCGGAGCAGGAAAGGGGTCAGGGGTGTTACTCCCGATATTTCCTGATCCCCAAAAAGGACAGGCGGTTCAGACCGATCCTGGACCTGAGTGTCTTGAATTTTTACCTCAAACAGGAGAAGTTCAAGATGTTGACACTAGCTGAGGTTCTTCTGGCGCTGCAGCAGGAAGACTGGATGGTGTCGATCGATTTGCAGGATGCGTATTTCCACATCTCCATCCTGAGGTCGCATTGGAAGTATCTCCATTTTACTGTGGGATCCCAACACTACCAATTTGCAGTCCTTCTGTTCAGACTTACTTCTGCACCGCGAGTCTTCACAAGGGTGATGGTGGTGGTTGCAGCCCATCTCAGAAGGTTGGGGATTCCGGTATTCCCCTATCTGGATGACTGGCTGCTCAAGGCGAAGTCTCCAGAGTTGGTGCTGCATCATCTGCAGATAACAGTTCGGCTGTTGTTAGACTTGGGCTTTTCGATAAATGTACCCAAATCTCACCTGGTGCCCTCCCAGCGCAACCTGTTCATTGGGGCATTACTGGACACTACTGTGCATCATGCCTTCCCGCCTCCTCAGAGGATCCTAGATATCCAGGCTATGAATCCGTTGTTTCAAGAAGGGGCGGAAGTTCCAGTCCTGAAGGTCTTACGCCTGCTCGGTCTGTTCGCTTCCTGCACACTGTTGGTCAACCATGCACGCTGGCATAAGAGGGCACTCCAGTGGTGCCTCTGCAGGCAGTGGTTTCAGCACAACGAAGATCTCAGGGAGGTGGTCAGAATCTCCAGTGCTATCCGTCGGCTACATTGGTTGCCTGTGGCTAAACGCATAGAGTTCAAGATCCTCTGCATGTCTTTCAAAATTTTAAATCTCTCCTCTCCAGATATCTTGGCCAATCTGCTTACACTATACACCCCCTCCTGCCAACTCCGGTCTATGGGCCAGCATCTGGCGGTTGTTCCGCGGGCGAGGAGGGCTCGTGCTGGTGGACGCTCCTTCTGTGTATTGGCAGCCAAACTTTGGAATATGCTCCCCATCGCCATTTGCAGTATGAAAAACTACCTGGCATTCCGTAAGGCTATCAAAACGCACCTCTTTCCTCCACTATAGGCTGCTTCTGTTGTCTATTGTTCTGCAGTTTTCTGCTTCAGCGCTGGGACGCCCCTTTGCCGGGGCAGCTGTGCGCTATATAAAACCGCATAACATAACATAACACTGCGGCAGTTCTGCTATGGTGGGGTGTTTCAGGCAACCTATCTCGGGGGATGCCGTTTCAACCTCCCTCTCCGGTGGCCACAGTGATAACGGATGCCTCCACTCTGGGGTTGGGAGCTCATCTGGAGATCAAGGGTCTTTGGTCTCCAGAGGAGAGATTGCTTCATATCAACCTTCTGGAATTACGGGCGATATGTTTGGCTCTCAAGGCCTTTCTTCCCTCCCTTCGCGGTCAGTCAGTTCTGGTCCTGAGGGACAACACTACAGCTATGTGGTACATCAACAAGCAGTAGGGTCGTATTGCTTCTGCAGAGAGGCTCTGCGGCTCTGGTCCTGGGCTCAGGACCATCGGATTTGCGTAATTGCAAATCATCTGGCCGGAGTGCTGAATGTGCGTGCGGATAGTCTCAGTTGGCAGTACTCGGCCGATCACGAGTGGCGTCTCCATCCGGAGGTGGTCCGCCACATTTTCAGGATGTGGGGGTTTCTTCTGTTAGACTTGTTTGCCACTCACGAGAACACGCACTGCCCGTCGTTTTACAATCTCCAGTATCCCTTGTGGGGAGCATTAGGGGATGCGTTTCAGCTGGAATGAGGCTTGCAGCTTCTTTACGCGTTTCCTCCCATACCCTTGATTCCTCGAAGATTCACAAAGACCGGGCATATTGGTCGCCCCGGATTGGCCAAGAAAGGTGTGGTACACAGACCTTCTTCATCTCTCATCGCACCCTCTGCTCCGTCTCACTCTCAGGGCAGATCTCCTCTCGCAGTCGCAGGGGCAGGTTCTACACCCCCACCTCCAGTGCCTGCACCTTCATGTCTGGAGATTGAATGGGGCAACCCGAGTTCTTTCTCTCTCCCACCGGATGTAGTGGACGTTATTTTATCGGCCAGAAGACCCTCCACCAAATCTGTTTATTCCTGTAGATGGGCCAGATTTGTGAAGTGGTTTGGAGAGAGGTCGATTGATCCCTTAAAGGCCCATTTATCTGATGTGCTTAGCTTTTCACTTTCCTTGCCCAGCAAGGTTTTGCTGTGGCTAATGTTAAGGGTGACTTGTCTGCTTTATCTGCCTTCCTTTGTTTGCCAGACCAGCCTTCGTTGTCCAAGTCTCCCATAGTTATGAGGTTCATTAAGGGCCTCACTAATTTATTTCCTCCCACTCCCTTTCATTATTTCTCAGTGGGACTTGAATTTGGTTCTGACTTTCCTAATGGGTTCTCCCTTTGAGCCTCTTCATAGTTGCCCGTTGAGGCTTCTCACATTGAAGAATGTATTTCTATTTGCTATTACCTCTGCCAGGAGGGTAAGTGAGCTTCAGGCTCTTAGTTTTAAGCCTCCTTTTACAACCATCCAGGCAGACAAGATGGTTTTTAGGACCAGTGCTGCTTTTCTGCCCAAGGTGGTTACACCTTTTCATCTAGGGCAGTCCATCACTTTACCCACTTTCTATCCTCCCCCTCACCCTTCCAAGGAGGAGGAGGAGAGACTTCACCGCCTGGATCCTAGAAGGGCGGTCAGCTTCTACTTGTACAGAACCAAGGACTTGAGGCTGGACAATCAGCTCTTCGTTGGTTACGTGGGACAAATGAAGGGTAAAGCTGTCCATAAGAGAACGCTTTCCAGTAGGATCATCTTGTGCATCAAGATATGCTACGCCTTGGCCAAGAAGGAGCTGCCTGAAGGTATTAGAGCTCATTCTACTAGAGCTAAGTCTTCAACTTCAGCTTTGGCTAGAGGTGTCCCTGTGGTAGACATCTGTAAGGCGGCAACATGGGCCTCCCTCCACACTTTCGCGAAGCATTATTGCTTGGATTCAGAGGTGAGGAGGGACGGCCATTTTGCACGTTCTGTGCTGCAGGACTTTTTGGTAAGAGTAGTTGGACACCCTCCTCCGGGAGAGGGACTGCTTGGGGATTCAATTCAAAAGGTGAGGAATCCACAGGCAGATGTATCCATCAGAAGAACAAGTTACTTACCTTCGGTAATGCTTTTTCTGGTGGATACAGTATCTGCCTGTGTATTCCTCACTGACCCACCCTCCTCCCAGTTGTCTACCTACGTATACCGAAAAGGTTTTTGTGCATGACATTCTTGTTTTTCTATGTCATTTGCTTTGCTATGTTGCTTGTTGTTAGGAAATGTCTTGGATTTAGCTTTTCCTGTTTTGCTTCTTATTTCATTCATATACTGTGTATATTTGTGTATAGATTGTATACTTGCAATATGTTGTCGGTCTACCCGTTCGCCTCGAAGGCACGGAAAAAGTGGGTGGAACTGATGTCAGCACGCCAACGAGGTCTTCTTATGGCTCAGGTGACGTAATACGGAGTTGCAAATGGAGCCGTGCTATTGTGACGTCCTCGTCAACGTGGGAGAGCGATGAAAAAAGTTTCCTTGGAATGCTAGCGCAGGGGTAATTCAAAAGGTGAGGAATCCACAGGCAGATACTGTATCGACCAGACAAAGCGTTACTGAAGGTAAGTAACTTGTTCCTTGAGTACAAAGGCTGGGAGTTGTCAATACGAACTCCACAGCTCCATGATGGCTTTACTGACGTCTGAGAAGTTTGGTATCAAACTTCCCAGCATATTAAACCCACACTGATGCCAGTGTTGGATTTAATAAAAATGCACTTACAGGGCATCTTAGAGATGCCCCTTGAAAAACGACCAACTCTGGTGTGGTTCCTGACTGGCTCCCATCCATCTGCCACCACCAGACAGGATTCTGGACCCCTGGGTAGAGAGCCCTCCGCTCTCTGGGTCTCGAAACAAAGCACACCCTGTGCAGAGGTGTCATGCCTCTTCCCCTAGGAAGGGCAGGGTCCTCAAAGAGGGAGCTTCAAGGCCTGCTGCCTTTGTTAGCTGCCCCCGGCCTTTTACTGCTATCAGCAACTGGCTCCCATCGGTTCTGACCCCCATTTTGAGCACGAGAACGGCGGGAGACCTAGCTAGGAAGGCAGGTGTGCCCACCTTTGCATCCCCACCCCACAGGTGGGGGAGACGAGGTGAAGCCCACATCTCATTCCCCGCCATCTTGTAGATATGGGGACCCCTCCAATCAGGAAGAGGCTTAGCCCCCCTCCCACTGGAGGGTGGCATACTAGGGGGTGTAAACACCCCAGGGAAGGGGCCCATTGGTCCTAACCTGCACACCCCTGTAACGCCCCCAAGCACCCCTGAACCTTGCCTCTTCAGATTCAACGTGACAAGAAGGACTGAAGAGCTGTGCTATTGAAGAGGAGGACCACGACAACTGCTTTAGCCCCAGCCCTACCGGCCTGTCTCCTGCTCTGAAACCCCTGCAAGCTGAACCCAGTGTGTCCTGCAGCCAGCAGCCTCCAAAAAACCCTGGGAACTGCCCTGCCTTCCTTAAGAACTCTGATCTCCTGTGGACACCGGATTTGTCCAACACCAACCCAAGCCAGGACTCCAGATCGAGCAGGATCCGCAAGTCCTCACCACTCTGCACCCGACGCCCATGGCTTGAGTCCGAGTGGCCCAACACCCCAGCGAGGTCCCCCGGAGATCCTGGCCTGTGATCCAGCATTGGACGACCCACAGCTCCTGAGTCCTGATGTGCCCGACCAACAGTGTCCTCCAGTGGTTGGTTCCCTTCGTCCAGTCTTCTGGCTCTAGCCTGCAGCCCTTTTTCGCGATTGACATCCTTCATTGATAGCATTGGGCTCCCGACACCTCCTGAGTACCCTGCACCCGGCCGTCCCTGTGCCGCTGGTGGTGTGGACTCTGTGCCAACCTGGGACCTCCTTTGTCCTGACCTTAACCCTAGGAACTTCGCTCCTCATACCGAGTGGCCTGCCCGCGAGCAGTCCCCAACCAAGGTGCCTCCTAGCACCATTGGCACTCTGCACCCGGCCACCCTAGCGCCGCTGGTGGTGCCACTTGAGTGCCAAACTGAACCTTGGGGAACCTTGGTTCTACCCCCTAAAACTCCAATCCTAAAATCATTTTACTCACATGTAAACATAACACTTTGTTTCCTCAATAGGACTGAATGGTGGGTTTTCTCTGAAGATTCTTCTAAGTATTGAAATGTCTTGTACTGCAACAAAGAGTAACTTAGGCCCTCACCAGAGTTAACCTGTTTATCGATGCCAAACTGGAAAAGTAATCTAAAAGTAATTACAAGCATTTTTGAACAGTTTACAAATCGTTTTCTCAACTGTAAAAGTAATCTGAATAGTCCTACAAATCCATTATTCACTGTATTGCTGAAAGTAACATTGTATGAAGAGTTTAACTTACCTGCTACTAAGTAAATCTTGGTTCTAGAAATAAAACAACAAAATAATAACTTTTTTATACAAACAATTGGCCTGGATTCAGTCTTTGAGTGTGTGGCATCATTTCTTGCCTGAGTGTGTACGACAAATGCTTAACATTACCCTCCTGATAAGCCTGACTGCTCAACCACACTACCACAAAAGAGTGTATTATCTACTTAATCCTCTGCTATACCTCTGGGAAACCACTGGACTGTGTGCACACTATACTTACTTTGGTATAGTATATACACAGCAAACACAAGGAGATGATGGACGGAGCGCTGAAACTTTTCAGACACTCACCCCCAGTCACAGATCTGGGTTGGATCCATCATCGTTCTTTAGCTCACTTTGCCACCCCAGTTCAGACACAGCTATATGCAAATCAGTCTTGACCCTGTGCCTCATGGGAACAGTCCAGCCCGAACTGCCAAGCCATGTCTTCCCTTGACCGGAAACAAGCATCCTGGGACCGGTTTCGGGCTAACAGCCCTCATCAGCCAGGCTAGCATGAATCCAGTGGCAAAGTGAGTAAGGGACCTACGTCTGGGCATACCCTGCCAACTTAGGGCGAACAAAGCAAACACAAGGAGATGATGGACGGAGCGCTGAAACTTTTCAGACACTCACCCCCAGTCACAGATCTGGGTTGGATCCATCACCGTTCTTTAGCTCACTTTGCCACCCCCAGTTCTGACACAGCTATATGCAAATCAGTCTTGACCCTGTGCCTCATGGGAACAGTCCAGCCCGAACTGCCAAGCCATGTCTTCCCTTGACCGGAAACAAGCATCCTGGGACCGGTTTCGGGCTAACAGCCCTCATCAGCCAGGCTAGCTTGAATCCAGTGGCAAAGTGAGCAAGGGACCCACGTCTGGGCATACCCTGCCAACTTAGGGCGAACAAAGCAAACACAAACCGGTCCCAGGATGCTTGTTTCCGGTTCAGGGAAGACCTGGCTTGGCTGTTCGGGCTGGACTGTTCCCATGAGGCTCAGGGCCAAGACTGATTTGCATATAGCAGGGTCTGAACTGAGGTGGCGAAGTGAGCTAAAGAATGGTGATGGATTCAACCCAGATCTGTGACTGGGGGTGAGTGTCTGAAAAGTTTCAGTGCTCCGTCCATCATCTCCTTGTGTTTGCTTTGTTCGCCCTAAGTTGGCAGGGTATGCCCAGACGTGGGTCCCTTGCGCACTTTGCCACTGAATTCAAGCTAGCCTGGCTGATGAGGGCTGTTAGCCCGAAACCGGTCCCAGGATGCTTGTTTCTGATTCAGGGAAGACCTAGCTTGGCAGTTCGGGCTGGACTGTTCCCATGAGGCACAGGGCCAAGACTGATTTACATATAGCAGGGTCTGAACTGAGGTGGCGAAGTGAGCTAAAGAATGGTTATGGATTCAAACCAGATCTGTGACTGGGGGTGAGTGTCTGAAAAGTTTCAGCGCTCCGTCCATCATCTCCTTGTGTTTGCTTTGTTCGCCCTAAGTTGGCAGGGTATGCCCAGACGTGGGTCCCTTGCTCACTTTGCCACTGGATTCAAGCTAGCCTGGCTGATGAGGGCTGTTAGCCCGAAACCGGTCCCAGGATGCTTGTTTCCGGTTCAGAGAAGACCTGGCTTGGCAGTTCGGGCTGGACTGTTCCCATGAGGCACAGGGCCAAGTCTGATTTGCATATAGCAGGGTCTAAACTGAGGTGGCGAAGTGAGCTAAAGAATGGTGATGGATTCAACCCAGATCTGTGACTGGGGGTGAGTGTCTGAAAAGTTTCAGCGCTCCGTCCATCATCTCCTTGTGTTTGCTTTGTTCGCCCTAAGTTGGCAGGGTATGCCCAGACGTGGGTCCCTTGCTCACTTTGCCACTGGATTCAAGCTAGCCTGGCTGATGAGGGCTGTTAGCCCGAAACCGGTCCCAGGATGCTTGTTTCCGGTTCAGGGAAGACCTGGCTAGGCAGTTCGGGCTGGACTGTTCCCATGAGGCACAGGGCCAAGACTGATTTGCATATAGCAGGGTCTGAACTGAGGTGGCGAAGTGAGCTAAAAATGGTGATGGATTCAACCCAGATCTGTGACTGGGGGTGAGTGTCTGAAAAGTTTCAGCGCTCCGTCCATCATCTCCTTGTGTTTGCTTTGTTCGCCCTAAGTTGGCAGGGTATGCCCAGACGTGGGTCCCTTGCTCACTTTGCCACTGGATTCAAGCTAGCCTGGCTGATGAGGGCTGTTAGCCCGAAACCGGTCCCAGGATGCTTGTTTCCGGTTCAGGGAAGACCTGGCTAGGCAGTTCGGGCTGGACTGTTCCCATGAGGCACAGGGCCAAGACTGATTTGCATATAGCATGGTCTGAACTGAGGTGGCGAAGTGAGCTAAAGAATGGTGATGGATTCAACCCAGATCTGTGACTGGGGGTGAGTGTCTGAAAAGTTTCAGCGCTCGGTCCATCATCTCCTTGTGTTTGCATAGTATATACACAGCCAGCTTCCTACGCAGATGCAGTAATCAACGACACATGGTCAATAATGAGTGTCCAGCATGGAAAGCAACATACAAGTTATGTTGGAAGAAAACACATTATTCAAAAATCTGAAAGATACCAAATATTACAAAAAAGGTCAATGAGGTCAAAAATTGAATTGAACTTGTTTTTCAGTTTGTGGGTGAAAGGAAAGTGGGTTCAGTAGCCAAAGTTAACATAGAAGGATTTGAACTAGAGATGTTATTTGATTCAGGTGCTAAGTTAACTTTCATTTCACAAGAAATATTTGAGAGGCATATCAAAGAAAAGATGAAGTTGCATAGACCAGATATCAGGCCTATGAGTTACAGTGGAGTATAGGGTATAATATATGTGTTGGTAAGAGGAGATTGCATTATTGTTTTCATCAAAGAGATCTCAAGTTATTATTAGATCTCAATGTTAGTCCTTTGATAATCTTAAAAAAAGAAAGGACTAAGGTTCAAGAGGTGGCAAACACTGAAATTAGGATGTTACTTTTGAAAAAGTTTCCTCAGGTATTTAGTGGAAGACTTGGGTGCTTAAATGGATATATATGTAAAAATTGAAGAAAGAATGTCTGTCTTACCAAAGGCTTGTAAATCCAGGAGTATGCAAATCACTGGAAAGACAGTATTTAACCCCTTTACTGCTAGGCCTTTTCCCCCCTGTGCTAAGCCTTTTTTTGGCTATTTGGGGTAGGTCGCGCTTAGGCCCCTGTAACTTTTTGACCACATAAGGTATCCATGCCAAATTTGCGTCCATTTCTTTCAACATCATGGGGATTTTAAAGGTACCCAGGATTTGTTGATTCCCTTGGAGGGGACCCAGAAATTAGCCAAAATACAGCCAAATTTTGTTTTTTAGGGGAAAAATTGGAAAAAAGTGTTGAAGATGAAAGTGTCTGTTTTTCCCCAGCAAATGGTATCAACAAAGGGTTTGTGGTGCTGAAATCACCATCTTCTCAGCTTTCAGGGACAGACTGACTTTTGTCAGAAAACCGAAATTTTTACACAGTTTTGCCATTTTACTGGGACCTAGCCTATTTTTGCTATTTTTTGTGCTTTCAACCTCCTTCCAGTTAATGTTAGAAATGGGTATGAAAGCAATAATGGATCCTGGAAAGCTATACATTTCAAAAAAGTAGACAACATTCTGAATTCAGCAAGGGGTCATTTGTGTAGATCCTTCAAGTTATTTTTCTAGAAACTAACAGTTGAAAATAGGAAAAATTGAAAATGAGTTGAAAAAAACAGCCATTTGTGCCAACGTTTTCACCTGTAACTTCTTTTCAGTATGACAAATTTTTTAAAGCAATACACCGTTACATCCGCTGGACCCTTCTGGTTGTGGGGATATATAGGACGTGTAGGTTCACCAAGAACCCGACGAACCCGGAGCCAATAACTGAGCAGCGACTTGCAATGGTTTTTTATTGTGTACCGGGTATATAGCAATTCATTTGGGAAAATATAAACAGTGAAAAATCGGTATGAAAGACACCTATGTATTTCTGAAATGGGAGCAAAATATAGAGTTTAGAAACAGTAGCTATTTGCACATCTCTGAAATTGTGGGTACACATACTAGCATGTGAATTATTGGACATTTTTCAAAGTGATTTCTTTTTTACACATTGTCTTACATTTGGAAGGCAGGAATGCATCGAAAGTCAATAGGTAA
The DNA here is from genome assembly GCA_963921515.1 of Calotriton arnoldi. Classification (NCBI taxonomy): domain Eukaryota; kingdom Metazoa; phylum Chordata; class Amphibia; order Caudata; family Salamandridae; genus Calotriton; species Calotriton arnoldi. The sequence goes on from CAWUFW010001780.1 coordinate 1,633,260, forward strand.
TAACAGTTGCTCTACAATTCTGTTTTCCCCTAAGTCTCCCAATAAAAATGGTACCTCACTTGTGTGAGTAGGCCTAGTGCCCGCGACAGGAAACGGCCCAAAACACAACGTGGACACACCACATTTTTACATTGAAAACTCACCCTTTTTTTGCAAAGTGCCTAGCTGTAGATTTTGAACCCTATCTCTGCCGGCACCTAAGGAAACCTAGCAAACCTATACATTTTTGAAAACTAGACACCCAGGGAAATCCAGGATGGGGTGACTTGTGTGGCTCTCACTAGGTTCTGTTACCCAGAATCCTTTGCAAACCTCAAACTTTGTAAAAAAAAAACCATTTTCCTTACATTTCTGTGATGGAAAGTTCTGGAATCTGCGTGGATCCACAAAATTCCACCCACCTCGCATTCCCCAAAGTCTTCCAATAAAAATGATACCTCACTTGTGTGGGTAGGCCTAGTGCCCGTGACAGGAAACGACCCAAAACGCAACGTGGACACACCACATTTTTACAGTGAAAACGGACCCTTTCTTGGCAAAGTGCCTAGTTGTAGATTTTGAACCCTAGCTCTGCCGGCATCTAGGGAAACCTAGCAAACCTATATATTTTTGAAAACTAGACACCCAGAGGAATCCAGGATGGGGTGACTTGTGTGGCTCTCACCAGGTTCTCTTACCCAGAATCCCTTGCAGACCTCAAACTTTGTAAAAAAAACACATTTTCCTCACATTTCTGTGATGCAAAGTTCTGGAATCTGCGTGGATCCACAAAATTCCACCCGCCCCGCACTCCCCAAAGTCTTCTGATAAAAATGATACCTCACTTGTGTGGGTGGGTCAAGTACCCGCGACAGGCAAGGGCCCAAAACGTATTGTGGAGACATCAAAATTACCTATCAGAAAACGATCTGCTTTTGCAAGGGGGTCACATGAGTTTTTGGTCCCGGGCTTGGCAGCCATCCAGGGAAACCTACCAAACCCACACATTTCTGAAAACTAGAGACCCGGGGGAGTCCAGGGAGGTATGGCTTGCGTGGATCCCCCAACATTTCCCTAACCAGAATCCCCTGCCAAACTCAAATTTTGATGAAAAAGTCAAATTTTTCTCACATTTCTGAATGGGAATGTTGTAGGATCACCCGGCTGACACAAATGTCCTACCACCCAGCTTTCCCCCTGGTCTCCCGATAAAAATGGTACCTCACTCGTGTGGTTGGGTCAAGTACCCGCGACAGGTAAGGGCCCAAAACGTATTGTGGAGACTTCAAAAATATCTATCATAAAACGACCTGGTTTTGCGGGGGGGCACCTGGTTTTTTGGCCCCGGGCTCGCGGCCATCTAGGGAAACCTACGAAACCCACACATTTCTGAATACTAGACCCCCTGGGGAGTCCAGTGATGTTTGGCTTGCTTGGACCCAACGTATCCCTACCCAGAATCCCCCGCAAACCTCAAATTTAACTGAACAAATCACTTTTCCTATACATTTATGTGTGGGATCACAGTGCCGGCACAAATGTCCTACCACCCAGTGTTCCCCTTGTTCTTCTGAGTAAAATGATGTCACTTGTGTGGGTGGGCCAAAGGCCTGTGGCTGGGAAGAGCCAAAAACTTAGGGATTAAAGGTATAGCACTGCGAATTCTAAGCGCTACATTTAAAAAAAAAAAAGGTTTTCAGCGGATTCTGCATTGGACACCCACACAAGTGAGGTATCATTTTACTCGGGAGACCAAGGGGAACGCTAGGTGGTAGGACATTTGTGCCAGCACAGTGATCCCACACACAAATGTGTGGAAAAAGTGATTTTTATATCTAAAATTGAGGTTTGCAGGGATTCTGGGTAAGAAACGTTGGGGATCCACGCAAGCCATACCTCACTGGACTCCCCAGGGTGTCTGAGTTTTCAGAAATGTGTGGTTTGGTAGGTTTCCTAGATGGCCGCGAGCCCAGGCCAAAAACCAGGTGCCCCCTGCAAAACCAGGTAGTTTTATGATAGGGAATTTTGAAGTCTCCACAGTACGATTTGGCCATTTCCTGTTGCTGCCACTATGCCTACCCACACAAGTGAGGTACCATTTTTATCGGGAGACCTGGGGGAACGTTAGGTGGTAGGAAATTTGTGTCAGCCCGGTGATTCCACAACATTCCCACACAGAAAAGTGAGGAGAATGTGATTTTTTTCAGCTAAATTTGAGGTTTGCAGGGGATTCTGGGTAGGGAAACGGGGGATCCATGCAAGCCATACCTCCTTGGACTCCCCAGGGTGTCTACTTTTTAGAAATGTGTGGGTTTGGTAGGTTTCACTAGATGGCCGCTGAGCCCGGGGTCAAAAACCCAGGTGCCTCCCCCCCTTGCAAAACCAGGTCGTTATGTGATAGGTGATTTTGAAGTCTCCAGAATATGTTTTGGGCCCTTGCCTGTCGCGGGTACTTGACCCACCCGCACGAGTGAGGTATCATTTTTATCGGAAGACTTTGTGGAACGCGGGGTGGGTGGAATTTTGTGGATCCACGCAGATTCCAGAACTTTCCATCACAGAAATGTGAGGAAAATGTTTTTTTTTTTTTTACAAAGTTTGTGGTTTGCAGGTGATTCTGGGTAATAAAAACTGGTGAGAGCCACACAAGTCACCCCCTCCTGGGTTCCCCTGGGTGTCTAGTTTTAAAAAATGTATAGGTTTGCTATGTTTCCCTAGGTGCCGGCAGAGCTAGGGTTCAAAATCTACATCTAGGCACTTTGCCAAGAATGGGTCAGTTTTCACTGTAAAAATGTGGTGTGTCCACGTTGCGTTTTGGGCTGTTTCCTGTCGCGGGCAGTAGGCCTACCCACACAAGTGAGGTACCATTTTTATCATAAGACTTTGGGGAATGCGAGGTGGGTGGAATTTTGTGGATCCATGCAGATTCCAGAACTTTCCATCACAGAAATGTGATGAAAATGTGTTTCTTTTTAACTAAGTTTGAGGTTTGCAAGGGATTCTAGGTAACAGAACCTGGTGAGAGGCACACAAGTCACCCTATCCTGGATTGCCCTTGGTGTCTAGTTTTAAAAAGTGTACAGGTTTTCTAGGTTTCCCAATGTGCCGGCTGCGCTAGGGCCCAAAATCCACAGGTAGGCACACTGCTAAAAAGAATTCTGGTGCCTATTGGGCTTTCTGCTCCCCCAGGAGGCAGATAAGGGGTTTTTGCCCCTATCTGCCCCCCCGGGGGGGGGGAAGAAAGACTGTGGCAATTTTTTTTGGGGTGGAGGCTGTGGTGCCTAGTGGGCTTTCTGCCCCCCCCCCTCCGGCGGGGGGGGTGGCAGAAAGACTGTTGCATTTTTTTGGGGGGTGGGGGTATTGGCCTGCCCATCTTGGGCAGCCCCCACCCCTAAATCAAATTTAAAAAAAAATCCTGGCTTCTAGTGGGCTTTCTGCCCCCCCCCCGGGGATTAGATTGGGGGCTACTGCCTCCGTCCGTCACTCTCGGGGGGGGGCAGAAAGACTGTAATTTCTCTGGGGGGTGGGGGCATTGTCATGCCTATTTTGGGCAGCCCCCACCCCTACATCAATAAAAAAAAATCCCTGGTTTCTAGTGGGCTTTCTGCCCCCCTGGGGGGGCAGATTGGGGGCTACCGCCCCCAACTGGCCCCCAGGAAGGCAAAAAGACTGGAATTTCTCTGGGGATGGGGGCATTGTCATGCCCATTTTGGGCAGCCCCCACCCCTACATCACTACATAAAAAAATCCCTGGTTTCTAGTGGGCTACTGCCCCCCGGGGGGGCAGAAAGACTGTATTGCCCAAAAAAATTAGGGGGGAGGAAAGGCCCTTGTCCAAGGGGCCGCTCTCCCCTCCCTGGTGTCTAGTGGGTTGATCCCTGCTTGGGGATCGCCCTCCTGGGGCAATCCCCAAGCAGGGATCAACGAGGGAGGGGTACCATTGGAAAGGGGAGATCCCCCCCCTTTTACAATGATACCTCTCCCGTCTTTCTACGTGCTCGGGGGGCTGAGATAGACCCCTGAGCACATAGAAAGTGAAACTGAAATGAGCCTATCTGCTCATTTCAGTTTCACTGAAATGACATCAGCGCGATGTGCACGCTGATCGCGCTCCCGAGCTCCCAAGGCTGTTGGGGGGGGGGGGGGGAAAGGAATCCCTCTGGTGCCCGCACCAGAGGGATTCCCTGTGCCATGTGATCGGAAGGCCGGGGGCCGTCCGACGCACATGAGCACTGGTGAGTCGGACGGCCCCCGGCTGTCCGACGCACCAAAGGGGTTAAAGAATTAGAGAAATTGATGAGGGTAGGAATAATAAAGAGGTTCAATGCAAAGAAGTGGTTGGCCCCGGTGGTTCTGGCACACAAACAAAGAGGTGATATAAGGTTATGCATACACCGCATGAGTTCAACAGTTATCTTCTTCCAAATTCCATATAAATGATGTCCATATTGGGTGGGACCATTGTGTTGCCAATGCTAGATCAAGCATCAGCATACCACCCAGTAAAAACTACATAATGATCCTCCAGCCTTTATCACCCATAATAGAACATAAAGGTTCTTTCGAATGCTGTTTGGACTCACATCTGTGGCATTACTATTTCAAGGGGATATGTAGAAAATACTTGAATGTTTACATTTGGGGGAAGATTTATCAGAAGGATGTTTAGTGGTTGGATATGATCAGCAGTCTCATAATTAGAGAACGAGGCAAGTGCTTGAGAGATTGCAACATTGTAGTTTGATGATAAGTAGGGGGAAGTTCAAATTTACTGAGGAGTTGAATTATTTGCGACACAAATTGACAGGGGAAGGAATGAGACCCAATGAGTGTTATTCCTTTTCCTGTAAATGACATCAAAGACATGTCATGGTATCAAAGACATGCCGCGCCTCAGTAAAAGGAGGATCTAGCATGATTTCTAGGCATGATTGAGTTTTGCACTAAGTTTGTTCCCAGCTTAGCAAGTTTTACACAGCAAATGAGCAGTTTATTAAAAGAGAGGGTGGAGTTTCTTTGGTATGATGATTGTGAAGAAGAGTTTGAGGCAGTAAAGAGGAAATTGTAAGTAGCTCCTTGCCCGCAAAGTTTTGACACCAAAAAAATGTGAAGCTGTCACTCATGGAAGGAGTATGGTTCTAGTAGACATACTTTTACGTATTACAGGTTGTGAGAAAAAAACACTGTTTACCTTCAAAGGTCAAAAATCGGTAACAAGGTATTCTGTAATAGGAATAGAAGCATTGGCCTTGCTCTGGGCCATAAGGAGATTGAAGACTTTTCTGGGGGGAGTCCTGTAACCACCCTGAGGAAGAGCAATCCTTTTACCAGTGGTGGCTGATCCCTTTTTAAAGTAGTGGGGCAATCAGGTGGACATTCCAGAATGTCCTTAGGCACAACCCCAAAGCTCTCAATCGTGATCCGTTATAAACGGTGTTTATAACTGGCCACGAACAAGAGCTCTGGAGTTGAGGCTGAAGGCAGTGCAAGTTTCTCACACTACCTGGTAGTGTGTAAAAACAAAATTAATAGTATGCGAAATGAAAAGAAAGAAAAACGTACTTACTTTCTCCAGTCCTCTCTGGTCACAGTTCTGCAGCTCGGGGTCTCTGAACCAACTCCCCTAAATAATCCAGATGCTGCTCTCATGCTGTTAACCAGCATGAGAGCAGTGTCAGGATTGGTTGGAGTGGTCTGGCTCAGCGCTCCTACAGGCACTGGAGGTCTGTGCCTGCTCTCCACTCAGCTGTCTAAGGCAGCTCGGTGGAGAGGTTTAAAGTGCGCATGTCAGGCTGGCCGTCGCAAGACAGCCATCCAAAGTGACATGCGCACTTTAAACTTTAGGTGCGCATCGAATTCCTCTTTCCCTGCTGCCAGTCAGCAGTGCTGGCCCCGCCCCAACATTTGGCTGGGGCTGGCCGATTGCACTGAAAAGTAAAACAGTAATAAAATCATATCATTACCATTTTATTTTTCATGTTTGCTGTGCTGGCAACAGGGAGGGCGACGCTCCTGCGCCCTAGTGGACACACAACGCCATGATTTGGTTGTGGTTGGGTGTCTATTTTTTAATTCTCTATACGTCTCTAATTCTGTTACTTGTCTGCAGGGACGGATTGGTACTGCGGGCACTCGGGCACTGGACGAAGGGCCGGTGTCTCAGTGCCCTCTGTGGGCCATTTCCCCCCCCCCCTTTCCCAGTCCACAGAGGGTAGCTGGTCAGGGAGAGTAAAGCAGCTTCGCTGGGTGGCGATGTGATATGGCCGTTCAGCGATTATCAGCTGTGGCCTCTCCTTGACCCCCTGCCCTGCCAAGCAATAATGCTGATGGTGGGCTGGGTAGTGGGTGATTGTGTGCCAGAATCGGCCTCCCTGGGGGCCAGGTGTTGCTCAGGCCATTGAGACATTTTCACCTCGGCCCCCCTGGGTCCCATGCAGCCCAGAAACAGTGGTTGCATTTGGCAACTCGCCCACAGCCCTTCTCATTCAGGGTATAGTGGGCGAGGAAGAATGGGTCTCGCTGTGGGGGCCAGGTGATGTTGTGAACTCACACCATCTTCACCTCGAATGTGGCCACTTTTTTCGGCAGTGCCCGGGCCAAATTGTGATCCCAATCCGACCCTGCTTGTCTGCAGTCGGTAAATGCAAGGAGAGGTTTGACGCTCTCCGCGTATATAGGTAATCAGTTCTCGGTGTCTGACTTGCATTCACGCTGCATCTGATAGCTGCCTTGGCTTTAAAAAAGTATGGATGCATTGTGGATGGCTCCAACACCAGATCCATGGCTCCAACACCAGATCCATGGCTCCGTAGATTTGGGCTATCATTACTGCATTAGTATTAGGAACCTGGTTCTCTGCGTGGCACCAAGGAGGGCACTGGATGGGACACCCACTACAAGGGCACATCATCTGGCCCTCCATTTCCCTATGCTGTTATCACCATGTTTTCAACTTAATGTAAAATCCATTCCTGTCCTATTATATGCACTGCACTGTCCTACTGGCCCGTTCTCTATAGGCCATGAGGAATTTGGTACACACTTTAGTATGTCGCCCTAAGTGGGACAGGTATGCCCACATGTGGGTCTCGTGCACATGTGGGTCCCGTGGACATGTGGGTCCCGTGCACAATAAGGGCAAAATCGGTCCTGGATTTCTTATGTTCCAGTTCAGGGAGGACCTGGCTTGGCAGTTCAGTCTGGACTATTCCCATTTGAGTAGGGTCAAGACTGATTTGTAATCTGAGGTGGCAAGGTATGCAAAAAAGATGATGAACCGGGATGCGGCCTGAGTGATTACCAGAGATTAAATCAAGCATTCCATTCATCACTTTTTTTTTTATATACTCTAATTTAAGGAATTTGGTGGCAGCTTTTACCGAGTTTATGCCTGATTTAGAGCTTCACACCAATTTCTCTAAGTCCCATATAATCTCTTGTGGTCCTAAGAATTTGAATTTGAGTACAGATTACCAGTGACCACAGTTTAGAAAAGGTCGCAATTTTCCTTATTTGGGGGCAGTTTTCAAATCTTCCTCCCGTTGGCAGTCTAACAACTTTCCCTGACAATAATTCAGCTAAGCAATGGGCGCTTTGTTTAATCTATCCTCATCTCTAGGCGGAAAACCCATTGCCCCGCTGCTAAAACACAATGTGCTCCAGTTGCAACATACGGAGCTGGGGTTATGCTAATTCATTTTTTGCCAACACCACCTTTCTCTTCCTCATTGCACCTCACAATACAACTGACATGAGGAACTTGAGCTCACTTATTTAAAGGACTCTATTAAGCTCAGCACCATTATGTTGTGGCTATTAATTTAGACTAACCACCATGCTGCACGTAACCAGTGAATTATCAGAAATTGTCATTCCTGTGACAAAGGTTCGAAAGTCCCATGATTATTATATGTCAAAAAGATGTTACAGGAGCATGCCCGGCTTTGCTTGTTTTAGAACCCTTTTTTCACATGTAAGAAACGTTATGGATTAACTGTACTATTCTAGAACCCAAGTGTCTAGCCAGAGAAGACCATTAATTGAATAAACCATCACTGAGACAATATGTAACTGTGCAAACTTGTACTGGAAGAGAGATGGTTCCTGGTCACTGAGAAAGAGCGTTGTTATTTACATTCAGGTCCAAAACTATATATAATTTAATGTGTTTCGCTTTAGGGCAAAATAGTTATTGCCACCATCATCCGATCACAAGACATCGCAGTCATCTCCTATGCTAATGACACCTAACTCATCCGCTCTCTGACGGACAAGAAAAACACCACCAGAACCAACTTCACCGACTACTAGACCATAGTAGCAGGCTAGATGGGAAATAACTGCCTGAAGCTCAACTCTGACAAGACAGAAGTATTGGTCTTAGGCAACAAGACCGTCCCATGGGACTCCACCTGGTGGTCATCTGAGCTAGGACCAACACCCACAACCACAGACCATGCAAATAATCTAGGGATCATCCTAGACAACAAGCTCAACATGACAGTTAAAATCAACACAATGATCACCTGCTGCTTCCACATCCTAAACATGCTGCAAAAGATCTTCAAATGGTTGCCCCAGAACAACAGATGGGCCGACATGCAAGCATTCATTACCAACATGCTGGACTATGGTATTATGGTAACACTCTCTACATCAGAATCTCCAGATCATCCCGAATATACCGCAAGACTCATACTCAACCTTCCACGCTGCACCCACATCACACTGCACCTCAGGAAGCTTCATTGACTCCCCATTCAGATGAGCAGCCAATGCAAACTTCTCAAGCGCACATGCAAAGCCCTATTCAACACAGGACCAGAATACCTGAAGAGCCGCATACACTTTCACCAACCCGCCAGGCACCTACACCCTGCCTCACTTTCACCCACTCCCGGCATCCACAAAAGCAAAACCGGAGGAAGCTCATTCTCCTACATCACTCCCAAGACACGGAACGCTCTCCCTCAGCACGTCAGAGCCTCCGCAAGAAACTGAAGACCTGGCTTCGTATAAGCACCTTGGGGCCTACACACCTCTCCAAGCCCCTGAATACCCTCTCAGGTGATTAGTGCGCTACACAAATCAACATACCATAGTATTTGCACCTGCCCCTATGAAACCGTTTCAGACCATTCACCCCTGTACTTTATCTATTTCTACGAATGTTACCAATTTAATACCAGGCAGTTTTTCTAGCTTTATTAAGAAACCACAACTTTAGCAATAGAAGAGAGTCTCTGGGTTCCTACAAATGATAACAGATGATGTTGTCTGTTTTACTGTTTGATTCTTTTTAAAATCCATTGTATGTTGCCAAAACTCAATGCTTTTTTAATCAGTTTTAGCATGTTTTTACCTCGCTGTACATTTTTGTGATTGTCTCAGACATGCTAAATAAAGTTTTTGACTGACAGACTAATCACAGACACAACTAGGAAAGCAAATCAACACATAGCTAAGGGATCTGCATCAGTAACAACAATGAATCTTCCTCTAGACCAGTGCTTAATTTGAGCCGGTGGTTTCCAGTGCTCGACACTTAATTGTCATCACTGACCCCTGTGACAGTCTGCCACAAGGTGGCGCTGTCTGGAAAATTTAGAGATGACCACAACAACAAATTCATTATTATTATTATTATTATAATTATTATTATTAGAAAATTTGTAAAGCGCAATGGTTACTCCCAACGGAGTGTCCCCGCGCTAGCACAACTGAGAGCCCCATAACCCTGCCACACTAATCGACTACCTACATAAACCTCTCAGCAAGGAAGGCAGCAGAGTTACTGAAGACCGCCCCCTGAGTCACGGAAGAGCCAGGTTTTCAGTTTCTTACGGAACCAAGGTTCTGACTCAGATATCCTCAAATCCACAGGAAGCTTATTCCAGGCCTTAGCTGCCAGGAAACCAAAAGATCTTCTGCCAACCCTGGCCCTCCGCACCTTAGGCACAGTCATTCTCATACTGCCAAAAGATCTCAAATTCCGAGAGGGTTGGTAAACCGCCAAAAGGGGGGTCAGAAAGCGCGGCCCCCTTTTCCTAAGGATCCTATGGCTGATGCAGAGAGCCTTAAATGTAACTCTAGCCTGGATTGGGAGCCAGTGTAGTTTTTTAGAGCTTCTCCTACCGGGGCCCTCCTGGGAATATTCAGGATAAGCCTAGCTGCGGCATTTTGGACCTTCTGCAGGATGTTCAAATTTTTTGCAGTCACCCCAAGATACAGAACATTGCAATAATCAAGGCGAGACGTGACCAAAGCCTGTACAATAGTTCTTTTAGCATCCAGGGGGAGAAGGTCCAGAATCTTCCGCAGCATTTTCAGAATGCCAAAGCAGGTTCCGGCCACAGCAGAGATTTGCTGAGAAAAGGAGAGTGCTTCGTCGAACCACACCTCTACATTTTTCACCTTGGCTTTCGGCACCGGGGTAGGTCCCAGTTCCTCAGGCCACCAGTGCTGTGACCAGAGAGAGGGCTGTTTTCCCACGACCAACACCTCTGTCTTCCCTGCATTCAACTGGAGGCAACATAGTCTCATCCAGTCCATAAGCTCCCTCAGAATTATTAATTCCATATACATTAAAATGATTATTCCCTGCCGCCCAAGCCATTCTTATAGCTTTGGGGACCTGAAATAGTCCGAATTGTCACACTTGTAGGAATGTGATGGTTAGTAGTTGTGTTGTTACTATCTTTGGTAGCATAGGAGGGACAATGTGTGGTGCAAGCTGCACTGGCCTTCTGACGAGAGCCCTGGCACTTTTTATTTTAACAAATTAAGCACTGCTCTAGACTAGAAATTGCATGCATCTAAATGGTTTATCAACGCTAATAATATTGCATAATATACAACACTCTGCAACACTTACAACTAACACTACAAACTAACTCCAGTCCTCATGAATTAGTGCGGTACCCGTTAACAAAGGCTCTGCAATGACTTGCCATGGCAAGTAACAAATATATCCATCTACAATATAATACAATTAAGGTTTTAGCACCCTAGGCGCCACTAACTGCTCCAGGTCCAGTTCGAGGTTTCTGCTGGTCCACTGAACTGTGTGGCATAACCCAAGTTAAAAGATACAGAATTTGGTGGCCACAGGACACCAGCCACACCACTGAGAAGAGACGTGTTCCAGTTTCTCCCTTGCCAGCCTGTAGCACCCTGTTTTAGTGGTAAGGGACCCCAGTTTACTTTTGGGTTTGAGATACAGTGTTTACTGTCGATTTTACAGCATTGACTTGGCCCCACTGAGACACCTTCCTGGAAACTCAGCATATGGAGAACCTAGGCCAGATGCAGCACAGAGTCTGACATACATTGTATCCATTCATTGTCTCATAACTGATACCCCCATGTAGTGACCTGGAGGACAGTTGGGTCATTTGAGGGCAGGAAACTGAACTGAGAAGCATTGCTGTTGACAAACCGCGTATATACTGTTTCTGTTCCATTGTATTTGTTTTTTAGGTGCCCTCCAATACCCTGCCATTAATTAAGACCTCTTCTTAAAATATAATATAACTCTGACAGCATTGATTGCATTATGTGCGATTCAATCAATCAGGATTCTTATAGAGGGTGGCTAATCACCTGTTAGGGTTCAAGGCACTGGGGAGGGCTGCATTTCAGTCGAAGAGCCAGGTCTCAAGATCCTTCCTGAAGTGAGGCAGTGAGGGTGAGCGTTTGCGGTGTCATATTGTATTTGAGTTCCATTCCCACAACTACCTTCTTTATCAGGCCTTTATTTTTAACCTTGCTACTCCTGTGATGCCTAGGCAAAGGGAGTTTTGGCTATCCAGCTGGAGTGAAGTCATACTAGCATCATTTCTAACATGCCCAGTTAGGTCGACACAGTAGTTCTGGTCGGGAGACATCGTTTACTACGAATGCATTACAACGCATTCCATTACAACGCAGTCGTTACAACAACCGCGTTGTTTCAACGCAAACCATTACATCGCAAGTCGTTTCAACGACTTGCTGTAGGGGGCGCGCTGGGGTTGGATTTACAATCCAACACCTTCCCTGCTGTTGCACAAACTGGAGTAGGAATAGTAAATAATAATATTCCTAAGTCCAGCGCCCCCCCTACAGCAAATCGTTGTAACAACTTGCGATGTAATGGTTTGCGTTGAAACAACGCGGTCGTTGTAGCGACCGCGTTGTAATGGAATGCGTGAAAAGCGCATTCGTAGTAAAGAGACATACTCTTCTGGTCACAACTCCTTTCTTCGGAGGGAGCATCCGGCTCGTTGAGCTCTGAAGCTCCTTTTGACATGCTGAGGTTCCTTTTGAAGATTTTGAAGGAATTGCACCCCTTATCTCCTGCCTAGTCACAGCTGCCCTATGACTGTGGTCTTTTTGTTACAAAGTTACTTGCAAAAGTAGACAGGATGAATGGCTAAGATACAATTACTGTTGTTTCGAAGCAGGAGACATTGGGTTTACCAGTGAGTTCTACTAAGAGTGGTGGGCGCCATGCCCCACTCGCCTGTTTTGCTCAAGCTTATCTGTGCTTTACCCCAGAGCTACAATTTTTATCATGATCGTAAATACAGCATTAAAATCAAGAGTCAAGGAAGCAGTCAGTAGAGAGCCAGTGAATAAACTGCAGTTCCCTTTCAGTGCCTTGACATTAGTGTTCTACCGTTTTATGGCAGAGTTAAGACCAGAACGTTCTCCGCATTTTCTCTTTACTTGTATTAATTCCCGAGATACAGCGCCATCTTTTTAGGTCTTGGCTAGGCAGCGCGCATGCGCTGTCTTTCCGAGACATTTAGTAATCTATAGTGGTGGTGAAACTCCGCCTATTGCAGAGTAATTTCTCGCCGCTTGCTATTTGTGGACTTTGGCATTTTTTTTGTTAGCGAGCTTCTTATTGGATCTCGATCCGATACGTAACTTCCGTTTCTACCGGAAGCAGCACTGCCTCGTCTGTGTCATGCCCCCACCTTCAACATGTGCGCGCTACTTGCACGTCTGTCATGCCCCCACCTTCAACATGCGCACGCTACTTGCACGTCTGTGTCATGCCCCCACCTTCAACATGCGTGCGCTACTTGCACGTCTGTGTCATGCCCCCACCTTCAACATGCGCGTGCTACTTGCACGTCTGTGTCATGCCCCCACCTTCATCACCCCTACCGTGTTTGGTTTCCTTGATCAGCGCAGTGTCCGCTTTGCGGCCGTCGCGCTTTCATCTTTTAGCATGGCAGCCTTGCCAACAGATTATACAAGTCGGCTATCAAAAAAGCTAAGAAAAGGTACTATTCAGACAGAATTCAAAACGCTAAATGTGCAAATAAAGAATTCTATAAAATACTCAATTAATTTTCGCAAACCAAATTGCCTAGAAGGAACTCATCCTGTTACTCAAGATTTCACAGACAAACTGGCAAATCATTACACGGACAAAGCAGACACGTTGGACTCGTACTTAAAACAGAAACAAAGCACCAGCACTAACCCTTGTACAAAACAACAATCCAAGAATACTCTAACCAAGCCTCTCCGTTCCTTCCAACACATCTCACACGATGAATTTATGGACCTGGTCAAAGCAAGCAGGCCTGCCGGCAGCCCTTCTGACCCCTGTCCACCACAAACTTTCAAGACAATTCTTTTAACAACCTCTGCTGCCACTCCAGTAAGAAGAATCATCAACGATTCCTTCACTACCGGAATATTTCCAGAAGAACTCAAAAAATCACACATACGCCCTTTACTGAAGAAAACAAACTTGGACCCGCTGAACCCTGACAACTACAGACCCATTACAAATGGACCTTTCCTGGGCAAACTGATAGAAAGAGCAGCGTTCGCCCAGATGTCACAATTCATTGAAGAGAATGACATACTTTCAGACTTCCAAACAGGATTCCGTCCGGGAAGAGGCACTGAATCTGCCATCTGGGATGACCTGAAGAATACAGTTGACCGCAACGGGGTTGCTGCACTACTCCTCTTGGACCTCTCGGCTGCCTTTGACACGGTTGACCATGACACTCTGAAACAAAGACTCTATGAAGCCGGCATAGAGGGAACTGCTCTAGACTGGATCGCGTCCTACCTTCGAAACAGAACTAATGTCATCCATACCCCACCTTTCTCGTCCAAACCGTACTCCACAAAAGCAGGGGTCCCTCAAGGTTCTATCATCTCTCCCATGCTTTTCAACATTTACATGAAGTCATTACCAGTACTGATCAATCAATTTCACCTCACGTGCTATAACTATGCAGATGACATGCAAATACTCCTTCAACTGGAATGCCCTAAAGACATTGGAAAATCACCAATTTTCAGCTGCCTCAGAGCCTTGGATCAGTGGATGACTTGGAGCCATCTCAAATTGAATGCTTCAAAAACGGAAATTCTCACGTGTGGCGATTGGAAACATTACAACCCGCTTGCCGCATGGCCTAATGAACTGGGATCACCACCTAAAGTATCGAAGGAAGTAAGAAACCTCAGAATGACCATGGACTCCAAGCTGTTGATGAATGCCCAAGTGGACAAACTAGCAAGATCAAGCTTTGTCACTATAAAAACGCTGCGACTAATTTTCCCTCATTTGGGATTTCCGCATCAAGGTCCAAGCTACCATCTCCCTTGTTCTGTCCAAACTCGATTACGCCAATAGCCTCTACCACGGATCACCTTTAACAACCATGAAAAGACTACAACGGATTCAGAACTCGGCTGCCAGACTACTCTTGCATATCAAACCGCGAGACCACATCTCCCCTGCCTTGAAAGCCCTGCATTGGTTACCGGTTGCCAGAAGATCCACGTTCAAGCTGCTTTCTATCACCCACAAAACAATACATGGAATGGGACCGCTCTTCATCAGGAATAAAATCACCAAACACATTCAACAGAGGAACCTCTGCTCTAAAGGAGCATCTCCCCTCAAAATCCCAAGATACAAGAAAAAAACCATGGGTGGCACATCCTTCTCTGTTCAAGCAGCCAAACTATGGAACTCTTTACCCCCCAACATAAGATCCACCGACAATCACCTTATCTTCAGAAAACTACTCAAGAATTGGCTCTTCCCCACATAAGCACCATACGCAAACAGAAATTTACAGCATATCCCTCTGTATATAAGCATTTGTTTTCACTATAGACATGTACCTATCTTTGTGTATTGCTTTGTATAAACATGTAGAATAATTGTTGTTGAGAGAAAAAAAAATAATAATAATAATAAATAAATAAATAAAAATCATTGGTCTACATATACTTACTTCCATTGTGCATCTATGTACCTTCCATGTACTTGGATCTGTGTCTCTGTTACTTTTCTCCTGAAAAAGCATATCCAATGCACTACCCTATTTCTCATCCTGTGCCTCTATCAATATCTTTAATCTACATATACTTACCTCCTTTATGTATCTATATACTTTCAATGTACTTATGGATCTATATATTTATCACTTTCTTCTAATTTAGCATTTTCAAGACACTACCCTATTTCTCAGCCTATACTTCTCTCAATATATCTTCTAGCCCAACCTTCTGACTCATCTCAAACTTCTTTCTACTACTCTTTCCAATGCACTACCCTATCTCTCATCCTATACATTTATCAATATATCCTCTACATCCACGCTCTCATTTATCCCAAACCCCATACCACTACTATGATCCCCAAAATAACCCTTTCTAGACTCTCTCCTACTCTACCCTCCTTGCATCATCTGACACCTCTTTTACTATACCGATCCCCTAAAACAAACCTTTCTAAACTCTTCCCTCTGACTCCTCCCCTCCAAAACTCCTTTTTACTCATCCAAAAGCCTCCTCCTACTGCTAAGACCTAAAAAAAAAAAATCCTTCACTCTTTTATCCCTCCACTATCCTTTTCAATCAAAATTAACAGACTAACATGTTCACTTCTCAAATTCCATATTCAACTATACTAATTCACCACTAATCCTTTATGGGTTCCAGAGTAGCGTGCTACTCGCCAATAAAACGTCTCAACACCCCATCAGGGTTACAAGCGCTATATAAATGCAAACCTTTTCCCTTTTCTACCCTCCCAACCCTTCTCAATCCAAATAACTGACTAACATATCCACCACTAAAATTACTTTCATGTTTCACCATACTAATTCAACACTAATACTTATGGGTTCCAGAGTAGCATGCTACTTGCGCTTCAAAACCTCATCAGGGGTAGCAAGCGCTATATAAATACAAACCTCTTTCCCTCTTCTATCCCGCCACCTACCCTTCTCTACCCAAATAACTGAATAACATATCCACTACTCAAATTACTTCATATTTTACTATACTAATTTTCAACACTAATCCTTAATGGGTTCCGGAGTGGCGTGCTACTCGCCAGAAAAGCGCTTCAACACCCATCAGGGGTAACAAGTGCTATATGAATGCAAACCTTTCTTCCCTTTTTATCCCTCCGCTATCCTTCTCACTCCAAATAACTGACTAATATCCACCACTGAAATTACTTTCATATTTCACCATATTAATTCACCACTAATCCTTTATGGGCTTCCGGAGTAGCGTGCTTCAACACCCCATCAGGGGTAACAAGCGCTATATAAATACAAACCTTTTTTCCTCCTCTATCCTTCTGCTATCATTCCAAATCCAAATAACTGACTAACCTATCCACCCCTTAAAATGTACTTGCATGTTTCACTATACTAATTCAACACTAATCCTCTATGGGTCCCGGAGTAGCGTGCTATTCGCCGAAAAAGCGTTTCGACGCCTCGTCAGGGGTAGTAAGCGCTATATAAATGCAATTACAATACCATACAATACTTTGGGATTTTTGTCATTCTTTTGACAGAAAGCGTTTCAGTCTTTGCCGCAGGCTTCGTTGCGGATACATGTTGCTTTTAATTATTATCATTATTTGCAGTTTTATATGGGCGAACTTGGCCCTAGGAGCGTATTACTCGAGAAACGGAAGTTACACTTTTTTTGTGTTTATGGAAGGGCCGGGGGGGAGAGGGGGGGCAAAGTGAAGTGCCCGTAATCACAGGATTCGAGGCCAGGATTCGAACTAAACTCTCCAGTTCCAAAGTCGGCAGCTGTGCCACGTGTCCTCTCCTTTAAAAATAAAAGCAAAACTAAAGAATATGGCCAAAACTGCCTCCGGCGCCTTCGTGGCTTCTTTCTGTCTATGATGAATGAACAATGATTTACTGTTACAGGAAGTCTTTCAAAGTAAACGCTGCCTCCGAAATGGCATCTGACCTTTGGAGAGAAAGCACTCTTCTTTAGAAGTGCCTTCTCAGCGTTTAAGGAGAACACATGTAGCATATAGATGAAATTGGGCGCAGAGCCTGACTTTTTAGTCAACATCTAGTTGCATACAGGGGCATAAGGCTTCGCTTTATATATAATGTATGCAAGGGCTCGAAATTCCTAGCATGAGGTGTAGTGGGCTGGATGAATAGGTATGCCTTATGTTGTGAGGTGTGACAACTATGGAGTAAGCCCTGCCATCCAGCTTTAAGGCCCTGTGCCGGGTCCCGGGACATCGCACCCTGAAGGGAAGACACTTGGAAACCATCTGATTCCAGGACATGTGAATTTATAAAAACAAAGGACGCGGTCTTTAATAAAATATACTACATGTATTGAAACATTGTATTGTAATTGCATTTGTATAGCGCTTACTACCCCTGACGAGGCATCGAAGCGCTTTTTCGGCGAGTGCCACGCTACTCCGGAACCCATAAAGGATTAGTGGTGAATAGTATAGTGAAAAACATTCATGTTTGAAAAGTCTCTCTATTTTTGAACACAAAATGTAGCAAAAGACTTCCGGAGAAAGCAGAGCAATTGAAGAATCGCACATATCGGTAGTAAAACACACAGTGCTTCAGTCAGGCACCCCCCTCATATGCAGCTTCCTGTGAGGATTACGCTACGCATCTATTGTGGTACAGTAAAGAAAGATCGGTATTTCAAAAGATTTAACAAATACTCTGCCCTGTGAGGTGTTGTAGTTGCCAAGGCAACATCCTTCGCTAGTCCCCACTCGCCACTTCTATAAATGTGACAGCAAGGCCATGCAAGAAAGTTACCATCCTAGCTCTGCAAAGACGAGCCCTTCTCAAGGCCATATTGAAGATTTTAAAGTAGGTCGACCAGTTGCCTCTGAGGTCTGTCTGTGACATTGAAGTCAGATTTTTTGAACCAAGTGAGGGCTGATTGGGTCTGCCATCCTACCGAGGTCAAAAAATTGAGTACCACAAAGTTAAGCAACAATATCACATACTATTTAAGTGTTTTGTGGCATGTACAGGCATTTTTACCTCAGTTCAGGGTCTTTCCGGTATAGAAACCCTGCCTCTTGTCTGGTCAGATCACTCACTCATAAAATTTGACCTACCAGTAATGCTGTTTGGTCTTACTCGGGCCTATAAGATCCCTTCTAAGACCAAAAGGGACTGGGGTAATTTGGATAAATCCCTCCTTCGTACAATACTAGAGAGGACGCGCCCCCAGGTATGCGGATCTCCGGACGAATCTGCCCCCAATTACACAGATTGGTTAAATACGGCGTTTCTAGCCGCAGTGCCCACCAAAAGCACTACTGGCAATAGGAGAACCCCTTCGGCTCCTTGGTTCTCAGATGCCTTGCGGGCAGAAAAACAAAAATGTCGCCTGCTGGAAAGACGCTGGCGCGCTAAGTATGACCCATCCGAGAGGGAAACATATAAAATAGCTTTAAGAGAATACAAAAATCTCCTTACATCGGAAAAGAGAGAATATTTTACTAGAGTAATCTCGGAGGCAAAACATTCCTCTAAAGCTCTCTTTACAGCAGTGTACAAGCTCACCACCCCTCACAGTATAGGGCCAGAAAACAGTCAAGAGTCTTGTGATGCCATTGCTTCTGCCTTCAAAACTAAAGTCTTGGACATCTTTAAAAATTTTGAGGGCACATCAGCTCACGCCCCCGTCCCGCCGCTTTCACCGACTCCTCGGGGTACAAACACCCTGCTCAGCTTCGCACCCGTATCATCGGATATAGTGGCAAAACACATTCTGGAGGCTAAGTCAGGTTCCCCAGAGGACCCCTGCCCACCTGAGCTTCTGAAAGAAGTCTTTGATTTGGTAAGCCCGGTGTTAACAGACATCTTTAACTCCATGCTCTCCTCCGGCAACTTCCCAGCCATTTGGAAGGATACGTCTATCCTTCCACTGCTGAAAAAAACAACTTTGGACGCAGCCGATCCCAACAACTATCGCCCCATAGCCCGCTTGCCGCTGCCCACGAAGATAATTGATAAAATCATGAATATCCAACTTTCCCAGTTCATTGGTGAACATGACCTGTTGGACCATTCCCAGTTCGGTTTCCGTCGGGAACACAGTACCGAAACGGCACTTATTAAAGCCACGGAGGAAATAAGAGCGGTGATGGATGGAGGAGGGTCAGCGGCCCTGATACTCCTCGTCCTATCAGCCGCATTTGACACGGTTGATCATTTCCTCCTACAACAGCGGCTGAAGATGCTGGGAGTCGGGGGTTCAGCACTGGCACTGGTGTCCTCCTTCCTCAAGGACAGAAGACTGGCAGTGTCGATTGATGGATACCAGTCCGAGCCATACTCCCTCCCTTGTGGAGTGCCACAGGGCTCCTCCTTGAGCCCTACCCTTTTCAACATATACGTCTCTGAACTGGCCCCACTTATCCGGACTTTTGGCTTTAGCCTTACTTTCTATGCGGATGATTCCCAGATTGTAGTAGCAGCATACAAAAATCAGACCGCCCCTGCCCTGCCCTGCAATTTAAGAACTGCATGGGTGCCATTACTAACTGGATGAGCACACACTGCCTTAAACTTAATTCTGGAAAAACTGAAATCTTGACCTTTGGAAACCTGCAACCTAGTTGGGGCAGTGTGTGGTGGCCCGCTGACATGGGAGATCCACCGGAACCAGCAACCAAAGCTAAGAACCTCGGAGTATGGGTGGATAGTAAACTCTCTTTTGTTCAACACACTAATGCTGTGGTCTCCTCTGCCCACTTCCTCATCAAGAAAATCAGGAAGATTCTCCCTTATCTTCCGGAGGACACGAAAAGAACCGTAGTCACCTCATTAATCCAGTCTAAATTGGATTATTGTAATGGGCTATTCATAAACATCCAGAAGCATTGCCTGAAAAGACTACAGAGCGTGCAAAACTCAGCCGCCCGACTTCTGTCAAACACCCCTTGGTTCAAATCGGTATCCGGAGAGATCCGTAATTTGCATTGGCTCCCTGTAGCGCAGCGAATAAAATTCAAGGCTCTTAGCCTGGCGTTCAGGGCCCTGAATTATACAGGGCCAGCCTTTTGCAAAATCTCCTTGTTTGGTATGAACCAACCAGACACCTTAGTTCATCAGGTGCTAAACTCTTGAGAGTGCCCAGAATTCGTACCTTACTCTGGGGTGGTCGCAGCTTTCATTACTGCACCGCTAAACTCTGGAATTCCCTACCGACTGACTTGAGAAACGCGCGATCTCTCGTCTCTTTCAGAAAAGAGCTAAAAACTTGGCTCTTCCGCAACTAGAGACTCACCAGTGGCTCACCTTGTCCGTAGCGCCAAGACACCTCCGGGTATTTGCGCGCTTTACAAATCTCAATAACATAACATAACATACACAATCAATAAACTGATACAGCGTGGAACTTTATTCTAAATATAATAATTCTCTGAACACCCTACAATAACATAAGAAGCAGGGCGGTGGAAATGGAACTAACACGCACCAGCTGCTGCTCAGTGACCCTCATCTCCTGCCCTAGGGGAGTAGATTCCGCCTGATCTCTGGGAGTCACGTCTGGCTCACACCAGAAAGAAAGCACTGTGACAGAGCAGGGAGGGAGGGAGGAAGAAAGACGCCAGCCCCAAATGCCTCCCGTGCTCTGTTTACATCTCTCGCTGGCCCTGGGCAGCAGACCACTTAAAACACTGCCAGGAGCTGCACGCGTGCATACATCCGGAACGTGCACAGCACGGAAGTCTAGAAGATGAGGTACAATAAGTGCAAAGTAAGGCACGGTCATTTTCCACATCGAAGTGCACCTGGCCGAACGGAAATTAAACAGGAGACGGAAAATTGTAAGGCAGGCATCAGTGACTCTCCTTCGTAGATGTTGTGTGGCAGCATGCCCAGGCTACGCTGGCACGAGCGCTTCAAATTCGCGTTTCTCGTCGCATAAAAGCAGCTCACAGGTTCTCTTTTTTGCTAACAATAATATTTAACAAGCTGTCGCCATTACGCACACAGCAGCGTGTTTATTTTAGCATCGCGTTTTCACTTTAAGTGAAAGTGAAAACGC
This sequence comes from Calotriton arnoldi, assembly GCA_963921515.1. NCBI lineage: Eukaryota > Metazoa > Chordata > Amphibia > Caudata > Salamandridae > Calotriton > Calotriton arnoldi. Next base: position 1,654,581 of record CAWUFW010001780.1, read on the forward strand.
GATGCAAAAATGAACACGCTGCTATACTACAGTTAACCGCTGTCAAAGTACACGTACCCACCAAGCTATCTTAGCAGTGCATTCATCTGCTCTGTGGGGCATGCCCACGGTGCAGTGGCACCCTTTGTGTGCACAATTTCTTTCATTGAAAAAATGCACAATAGGTTTGTCAACTGCATTACAAACTCGCTGCCAGCTCGAAAGCAACCCATCCACCATGACACTCTGCCAAAAATCCATACAAAAGTATATTGAAATGTATATATTAAAGCACACAAATTCTGACTTGCAATCAATTACCTTTGGTAGGTCAGGTTAAGGACTTGCTTACGTGGGAGAAGAATGTACACGCCAGAGAGCAATGTTGAATACACAATATAACGGAAGTCATTAATTTGCCCCAATTATGCCTCCTTTCCCAAATCTTAAACTATTCTTTGGAGCTGCCCTCCACCTGCTGGTAAATGATATATTTTACATCGTTTTCCATTTTTTTAAACGTTTAAGCTGTGGTATTTCATGGCGCACGTACAAACAAAATGCAGATCATTCCTTTTATAATAAAGGGAGCATTTATTCAACATCTCTTCATGGCACTGAAGCCTTTTCATAACTTATTTCTTTAACTCATTTCTGGGTTGTTTCATTTCAGCCATCCGTCTGCAAATCTCCAGACGCAGTTACTAAATTAACTTTATAGTGAAAGTGAAGTGTTTCTTTTTACCAGTGTTTAGCGTGTCTTTCAACCTTGACATCTAGCTAATTTTGTGAATTTGTGCGCAATGAAAGGCCTCCTTTCTTTGTAATTGTTTCATCATTTTTAAACTTGGTAACACAATCCACACAAATACACTCCACATCTTGCCACATAATTCCAATCAGCATAATTTCACTCAACCCCACACACTTATGCACCACACAATTCAACTCTAAACATTTCCATTCCACACCACATAATTCGACAACAAACCACATCATTCAACACAATTACACAACACACATACATCCAATCCACACCACAGAATTTCACATCATGCCACAAAATTCAACTGCATACCACATAATTAAACTTCACTACATACCACTCCACAAAATACCATTCCACATAATTACACTCCATGACACACAATCCCACTCCACATGATTCCAATACATTCAATACCACATAACTACTATCCACATAATTCCACTGCACACCATGCTACATAATTCTACTACACAGATCCACTCCATACCACACAATTCCACCACACACAATTCCACAACTAACAATTCCAATCCAACCCACATAATTCCACTCCACACCACATACATCCACTCAAAACCAAAACACATGGGTAAAAGACATTGTCATTTACAACGCCAATAGCTCTAACTCTTACAAATCCGAGACCTATTGCATTGCAAATGCTTGTTATAGTAGCAGCACCCATGGTACTTGCCTATTTTCTTTCACCATTAGAGGGATTCATTATCGCCTGTCTAATCAGTTACCTATTATCTTTAACGTTCTAGTTGCATATTTGATAGCTTGATCTTTGACTCATGTTGCCCTTGGTTTGTATCCTTACTCGTCCCCTTCTCGACATGTGAATATGAACTGTGTTTAGTATCATATTATCCCAGGGTTTTGAATTTAAATGACATCATAAGGTAAGTCTGTTTATTAATGTAATTTATTTATTTATTCACATGAATGTAATTTATAATACCATGTAACAACAGTGATTTCTTTCGTGATATAATTACTTATTGAGAATGTGCTCTGTCAACCTACTTAATGAAACATTGTTTTAAACAAGCACTGGCAAAGCCAATAGTTCTCATGTAAGAGACTTATTGGCTTTGCCAATATTTTGTAGCCATACTGTACACGATCACGGCTACTGAAGAAAAGGAAAAACGACGTGGCTAACCGTCTCAAATTTGTTGGCGCGCCCCTCGTTCAAAATGCGTGCCTACCAAAGTACACAGGCTTTTTTTCTTTTCTTTTTATTTACCAATCCAAGATGAACTGGTAAATTAAAAACAACATTTTTTTTAAAAGAAGAAGCGCGAAAACACTTCTAAAGACATAGCACAGAAGTGTTTTTTTATTTAATGGATGAGCAGATGCAGGCTGAGGAGGGTGTGGGGCAAAAGCAACACAACTGGCAGGAGAGCAGCAACACAGTGGGCACGGGAGAAGCAACATGAGGGAATGAACACGGGGCAAAGAGAGAAACACATGGGAGAAAGAGAGCAACGTGGAGTACTGGGGGAAGAAGCACAGGGACGAGGGAGAGCCACACAAGAATGGTGGGTGAAAGATTCACATGGGCCAAAAATAGCAAAATGATGGGGAATAGAAGCCTACAATGGAGGTATCTAAAAGCAATCTCATGAGGTGCTTATACAAAAAAAAAGTAGTTCCCTAAAAGAGAGCAGAGGAAGCATAGAGGCCAGCCAAAGAGATGGTAAAGGTGCTATGCTCCATAGATGGGACAAACACTAGATGAAAAAGAAAAGCCATCAATAGAAAAGCAAGCAAATAAGAGTGACAGTAAAGTCAATCAATGGTAAGAAATGGGCAGGCTCCAAGCCACTGTATGTTCTTGGTAAGCCCACAGTATTTCTTTCACAACCAGACAACTTACGCTGTCTAGGAGACAGACCTAAAAAGGAATCAATTAAGTAGTTTGCGCTGGGCTGTATGTCAGAATACTGTATACAGAAACACCGCCAGACATAAATATGATGTCCTAAATATCATTTACAAAAAATATCATCCCACTGGGTGTAGATTTTCTATTACTAACTCCAGATGTAACACAACTTGTACTGATAACAAACATATTGGTGACTAACCCTGGGCGGAGTTCGCGGAGTTGCGCTACGCGAAACTCCGCGAAGTGGAAAGAAAACTCTGCCGCGCTACATGGAGCTCCGCAAGCGGCGGAGTGCGATAGAAAAAGGCAGTTTGAGGTGATTTTCAGTGCCGGATGCTTGTCCGCACTGTGCAATCATCGCGAACGGCACCATGCACAGTGCAAGCGGGCGCTTCATTCCTTTCTGCCGCGCGAGTAGATTTTTACTCGAGCGGCAGCTTTCTCAACGCAAACGGGCAGTTTCTCAACGTGAGCGGTCGCGAGCGTATGTGACCACTCGCAATGAGAAACCTGACCCCCCGCGTTGAGAAATCTCGCCGGGAGGTTTATTTTCCACGCTCGCCAACTTGATGTTGACGATCGCGAACGAGGAAAAATCTCGCCGGGAGGTGGATTTTCCTCGCTTGCCAACTTGACGTTGACGAACGCGAGCGAGGAAAAAAATTCCGCTACGCGGGGCGGAGTTTTTCGGATCTCCTCGAGCTCCGCGTAACGCGGAGTTCCGAAAACTCCGCGAGTGGAGCGGAGTTCACCGCCCAGGCCTATTGGTGACGTGGATGTGCTGTCGGGCTTCTTGAGCAGGCTGAGAACTGTTGCATAACATGTTCAGATTCCTGCTGCCATAAATATGTTGTGAACTTGCAGCATCGTCCTTGACAAGAGCGTGAAGAAGACTTTCATTGAGCATACCATGCAGGCATACCTGTGCATTGGTTTATCAGCACAGGGCCTTGGACCAGAAAACGGAGCGCATTTGTAAATGGATCTTATTTGATATGTACAAGAGGTAGTGGGGTCTCCAGTGATTTGGGATGACCTTTCAGAGATGTCTGAAAATTGATATCAGAGTCTGCTATAAGTTTTAGAATCAAATGATTTTGTTTTCTCTAAAAAATAAACTGAACTGAACCCTAGATTGGGGGTGTATGGTTTGCTAGATTCTTCCCTCTTCAGGCCCTCAAGAGGTAGAGTCACAGAAATGTTGCTTCATTGATTCAGGGGCTATAAAGGACTCGCCTAATACATTCAAAAGGTTTTAGCAGGAGATATGGCCTTGCTGCTAGAGATGCTGACCTTGAAACTGGGGACCCAGGTTCAGATCCAAGTCTTGGGTCAACATCTTATGATTCTGGGCAAATCATTTAATTTCCTTGTGCCCAAAAAAACGTGTAGCATTCTGTTGTTCAAGTAAAGTACCCCAATGCCCTTGGGCCAGCTTAAAAAAACAAAAAAATAACATTGGTGGAAGGAAGCTTGGGAGAACTTTGCTCATTGCAGACGTTCTTATAAGAGATCAACTTTGACATTTACATTTCCTCGTATGCCCTTATTTTTTCATATGGGGAAATGGACCGTAACCAAAAAGCATATTTTTTTCCTTGGTAGAAGAGTGTGTCCAAGATCTTTACAGGAACATTAGGGGTGGCAAGTTGGAGGTTTGAGTGAGAACTATCATAAGCAATCGCTGGCACTATAAACCCCAAATCAGCGTATTCAGAGACTAAGTTGCAGGCCTCCTTCACAGTGGCCTTGCAACAGCGGTGGTGGCGCCTGGTGCAACAATCGTTTTTGGCCCTTCCCCACATGAGCTGCTCCTCGAATTACCTCAATACTACCTGGCAACAGTGCCCGTCATCTCTCCATAGGCCCTCTCTCTCTCCTACATTTCATTTGTTTTAAAGCGCTGGTAAAGGCTGGCTTTACTAAGCCACTCAGCTATCCACGTAAGATACAGATCTGTTCTTTGCAGCAGGGGCATTCACCCTCTGCGCTACTTTATGGCAAGTCAAAAACTGCCACTAGACAAAACTTCGATCTCTCTCTCTCTCTCTCTCTCTAGCAGGAACTTTAATCGCAAGAGTTACCTGACATTTATATTGCTGCCTGAAAGCTAAACCACAAGGAACTCTGAAGCAGGTGCTTTTAAATTGGAAAGTATTGCTAAACACAGCGCCCCCCTGAGGTCAGTGCCTCCCTCCAGGTCAGTGCCCAGTGTGGCTACACCAGTCGCACTGCCCTAAAGCCATCCCTGCAGCGAAGGATGGTGAGCGTGAAAGAGATTTAAAATAACCTACACCCGGCCATTTTAGTGTGAGGCTTGTTGTAACTGGTTTTGTTGCTCTGCATCCTTTCCCTTAGCTATCTGTTCCCTGCTGCTCAGCCAGTATGAATGTGATGTGTGTGGAATGTTAGAATGCCTGATGAGGTAGTGGAATGATGGAGTGCCTGGTGGAGTGGCGAGAGAAACGGAGTGTGTGGGCTGAGCAGCAAGGATGCTCCTCCTGGTGGGGCTGAACTTATTATCCTACTTACCATCTTGTAACTAGGAATAATAAACCTCTTACCTACTTCATGGCTACCTATGGACTGACTTTTTTTTGGGTTACATCAAGGCTACTTCACCTAAGTGCTGTGGCGTGACATTTACTGGGAAAGGGAAGCGTTGGAAAGTGTCATTGGATAACGAAGATGGACAGCTCGAGGACCAAAGAGGAAGAAACAGAGGAGGAAGTATAGGAAAATGAAAAGATAAAGGGCTCATGAGTTCTCTACACATGGTAGTGTTGACAATAAATTGTCACTGAAAACGTAAGCTAATAATTCAATAAAGCCCATATTTTATGGACTGAATCCTTGGAGAATCCTTGGAGAATGTGGTACATCTAAACCGGATTAGAGCCCTTCAGCTCTCGGGATAATTGGAAACGGAGGACTCTCATCTCGTATTATGAGCCGGCTTCTTGGATGTCTTGGAATTTAAAAAAAGAGTCCAGTCTTCGTGGACCAAAGCCACAGGATCAGGGTTAGTACAGTCCCACACCCTGGAAAGGAAGGCTCCATTCCAACACTAGTCTTCCACATTACTTAAGAGACAAAGCACAGATTCTCGTGGCCGCCTGTTCCAAAGGGCATCTCTGGTACATTATGCATATCAGTGCGAGGTAATCCAGTTCAGTAGGAGAGTTGCCTACAAATGTCTCCTCTCGGTGGGCATTGCAATGCACCAGAAGTTGTTAGTGAAGCTGCTGGCGGTAAACCACATGTGCATAGATAGGCAAACAGCGTCCAGCTGAATTTAGTGGGATGTGTGAAGCGGCACAGGCGTGGCAAAGGAGACAGCTAGGAAAACAAATGGAATGCATACAAGAATGTCGAGTGGTCAGGAATTGTAGTATGTGCATTTGTGTTACAGCAAATATTATCTCCCACTGTCCGTGACTGTCATCTCCTCACCTAGCTTCACTGGGCCCATCAGATTATTGTAGGCATGTTTTTTTGCCTTGCCTCTATCTGTAGCACCATAAGGTGATGGTATCTTGCCCAATTTTCTTATTTTTCTGCACGGATTTGCAGCCCTCATATTTGAATTTGTAATGTTCTAATCTGCTGTGTTTAGGACTTCACATTACAGCTTTACAGTGCGATGAAACCTGCACATCTTCATATTTAGATTTCAAACCTTGGAGATCTTAGAGAGCTTTAGCCCCCTCCCTTCTTTATTAAAGCCTGACTTCAGTTTAATTTTGCACAAGGTATCTGGGCCCAGGTTAGCAGCTCGCAGACCAAGGATCTGCCCGATCAGCAATCAAATGCACTCTCTCCAGCATGTGCACTCTTTGAGTTAGTCAGTGAGCTGGAGAGCTTACAGCAGGGAAACTGCATGGTGGCTCATACTACTGCTGTTTTTCTTTGCAGGGGTGCCTCTGGACCATCGATTGGAACCCTGATGGCTACTACAATCTTGAGTGAAGTCACTATTGGTGTCTGCAGGAGCTAGCGGGCCAATGATCCCAGCACAGCCTGTCTCTACACCGCCTTCTGAATGAGCCACAATTAGTGCATATCTGTGGGCCATTTTGCCTGTCTACCTACTTTGGTAAAATGGCTAAGATGCTTGGACAAAGGTGTTCCTTCATTTGCATGATGGCAAACGCCATCCAGACATGGACATGGCCACTGTACTTGTATGGAGGCATACAGTGCGCATGTGCAAATGGCATTGCAGAATTGACCACATGTGTATTTGCATCCCTTTCTGTAATATGGAAGTGTCTTGGGGCCAGATGTACCACGGGATTTAGCATGCGCAAACGGGTTTGTGACCCATTTGCGCATGTTAAATCCTTGTGGGCCATGTACAAACACTATTTTGCGAGTCGCAAATAAGAGAAAAAAGTCGCAAATAAGAAAAAAAAGAGGGTGGTAATGCACTCGCAAAAGGGAAGGGGTTCCCAGGGGACCCCTTCCCCTTTGCAAATGCAGGGGAAAATATTTTTTAGGGGCAGGCAGTGGTCCCAGGGACCACTGCCTGCCCTTAAAAAATTAAACAAAAACGTCTCATTTTTTTTTTTTTTTTTTAAATACATCCCGTTTTCCTTTAAGGAAAACGGGCTGCATTTAAAAAAATAAAAAACTAAACTGCTTTATTTAAAAGTAGTCCCAGACATGGAGGTCTGCTGAGCCCAGCAGGCCACCATCCCTGAGAGGGCCAAGCCATTCCCAATGGGGTCGCAAATTGCGAGTGGCTCATTAATATTCATGAGCCTCGCATTTTGCGACCCCATTGGGAATCGCTAACAGTGTCTCTGACACTGTTGTACATTTGCGACTCGCAATTTTTCGCAATTTGCGAGTCACAAAAGCAAATGGTCGTACATCTGGCCCTTGGAATACTAAAGGCAGGCCAAATACTGGCTGAGCTTTCAGGGTGTTTCAGTAATTTGGACCCTGGTCCCTGTCTTTGTCACCTAAAGTGGGAACTCGTCTGCAGTAACACTTCAAAATCAACCTCAACCACTTGCTGTCCTAGGTGCCAAAATGACCCCTCATTCAGAGACTGAAGCCCCTATTGACATCTATTTACATTAATATATTTATTTATTTATTAGCAGTTTTATATAGTGCAGATATTACCGCTCTGTCACATGGCTTCACCAAAGAAAATGGAAGCTAGAAGAAAGCATGATTGCACAGTGGCAAAGGTAAACAAACAAACAAAACGATGCACAAAGGTAGCCTTTGCTTGTGTTCTTATTGCTTTGTTGTAACATCACTAGTCAACCATAATAGGAAAATTACTTCATTACTCTACTGTAATAGCATAGAAGAGTTGAGTTACAGCACATAGTGCCCAATATCAGAGTATGTGAAAGACATCAAACGGAGAAAAAGTAAGCTGTAACTAGAATAATAACCCTTCCTACTAATCTTCCCTCCTGAGTTATCAAGCTTTAGCTTCATAGAACACAATTATACAACGTTATGTACTTATTGCACTGCTGGAGTTTATCAAAAGAAAGCCCAGTGCTGGCTGTGTGTTATCACACATTGTAAGTCACAGTTGGGTTTGAAAGTGATTTTCATTGAACTCCTTAAAATATGTGTTCACAATAAATTATAAACTTCACATTGGTATCTTTAATTTCAGAGTAAGGTTGCACATATTATTTTACTCAAGTGTAACCAGATGATCTTTTATAAGAATGAGCAAAAGTCCACGGACTTAAAAGAAACTTGGGTGTTGGGCGATATGTATGATATGGAAAAATTCCCCTACCATACAAAACAATGACATTGCCGGTCACATTAGAGACTTGTCACCCTATGTATGCATGTATGTATATAGTATTTCTATAGCGCAAACCTAGCCAAAAGGCAGTAGAGTGTTGTACAGAGTCAAAGACAGGCATAAAGTCAATGAGGGAAAGAAGAGGTGGCTGGTTTGTTGTCAGCTAATGCATTGTGATGTAGTGGTTCTTTAAAGAGATCAGTCTTCAACTCTTAACTAAACTGGAGCAGCATTGGGGTGGTCATGCTGGATTCAGTGCTGTTCAGTGACGTAACAAAGGCCTCCGCGCCCCCGTAGGATGGGGTGGCCCGAGCTCCATGGGCCCCTCACAGACAGTATCCTGGCCTGACAGCTACTAAGTCCAGAGGGGGGCATCTCCATGTTCTTTGCAGGGGGGCCCCCTCAAGTTTTGTGCCACTAGGGCTGTTGTTCCAGATCATGGTTGCAACCTATGAAAAAAACTCATTGATTTGTTTGCTCATGCAACTCCTTGGTAACTTGAGAAATCTTGATCTCGAACATCTGGGGGTACCTTTTTCTGTATAGGACACCATTGTGATGATAGCCTGACAGGTTACAGAAACAGTTATCAAAACAGTTCCAACATCATAGGGTATATCACTCAGTTAGAGTGATACACATCACAGTCGTGCTTGTTCACATAAACCTTCTTGCCTTACCCTAGACAGCCACTGGTGGGTTAGGTACAGAAAGCACTAGCTGGCTCATACCGTACCTCTATGCCCTAGCAATAATTTGGAGACTACAGGCTAGTCCACACTGAGCGGCTCTTGAATTATATTGCAGTGATATGGGAACAACACGTTGTTTTTCTTGTGTGTGTGTGAGTGAGTGAGAGACAGAGCGATTTGGGATAAACCTACCTATAACTGTATCAGAGCAGGTTGCGTCAGTTAACTTGCAGAGAAATATGCAGCGTCATACTGATTCAAATTCTATGGGCAAAGGGGGATAACCATATTAGCTGTGTTGATATAGGCAACAATAGGAATCTACAATGTTAGCAATTTAGAGCTGAAGACAGTACAGAATAACAACCCAATGAGGGGCTTTAAGCAAATAGTGCCTGCAGGACAACATTTATGGAAGCTGGACTTTATACTGTATGAGTTTTTGTCCTTGTAACAAGTCGTCAGTGCAGAAAAAAACATGCCTGTTCATTTAGAAGGTCCCAGAAAATCATCAATTTGATCCTGTTAAACGTGAGAACTCAACTTGTTAAAGCCTTACATTCTAGCCGGATTCTGGTAATATCTTTTTTGGGCTCTCTGTAAAAAGCTCAACAATCGACTTCAGAATTTAATCGGAACATATCTTGGAGGTCAGGCCGAGATTACATTAATGGCTAATACACTCTAGAATTCATTACAAATGCCTACATACAATATTCAGATGTCTGCATGAAGGGCCCCTTGACTAGACGACCTCTGGGAGAAAGTGATTCCAAACGTGCCACAAAGACCATTCTGCACATCTGAACCAGGCATCAGGCCCTTAAGCTCAAATCCATGGGTGGCAGATGGCTGGCAAGGAAATAATTGCCACAGGAGTTTAGAAAACCTTCTACCATTAAGACATTCAAATCTATTGTGAAATCTTGCCTGTTGTCTCTTGAGGCCCTGAACTGCCATGAACTTCAAAGAAATGATGTTAGTTGAGTAGTGTGATACATAAATGTTATAATTATTCATTCATTTCCTGTTAGTCAGCGAGTGGTTAAAAATGAGGCAGTGCTTAGTTTGTGCAGGTGCCGTCCACCGGCACTCATTTTTGATGACTGAAATGTACTTTTCCTCATCAGACTTTGACCCAGACCAAAGAGAAAATGATGGAAAGAAGAGGGAGAGAAAGACAGAAAATAGTGATAAAGGGAGAAAGCAGAGGTGAAAAAGAGCACACAAGAGTGAAATAAATGTGCAGGGGGTTGAATAAAGACTTGGTATTGGGAAATCCTGACATTCGTCAGCGTCGGCTATGGACTTCTGAGATAATGTTAGGGCACCCGCACTTATTATTTTACAAATTAGGCACTGCCTGGGGCGTCGTGGTGCACACTTTAGTGCTAGTCTTGGAAGATCTAGGTGAGCGTCTCAGTGGGAAAACGTTGCTCTTTTGGCCTCGGTTTGAATTACGGGGATGGTTCCACCAGTTTAAGGATTGGCACGGGGTCTTCTTCCTACTTGCTTTGCATTTATGAGCTTGTACACGACAACTGACATTTGTGAAGCATCGTATGAAGGCAAAATAGTTTTCTATTCAAGTAAATACAGCACGTGCAACGGACTGGTGAATCCTCAACATGTTTTTACTCATTGTGAGACTATACGTTTACAGTCCTGCCAAGTGTCACACATCAGGCGTGACGCTAACGCATTTCAGTGTGGTGTTCCGCATCACCGCACTGAAATGCATTGTCACGCATTTGCCCCTGACTCTCTGCTGACGCGCGGCGGCGCTGAAACTGGCTAAATTAAAGCCAGGGTGCTGCTAGCGTGCGCTGCCTGGCTGGTGGTGGTGCCTCTCTGACCTGTGCGCGGGGGGGGGCATGGGCGGCTGCTCTGTGACAGTAATTGACATCGGATCCTGCTGCTCTGAGAGCCCGTGCGTGCGCGCACTAAGCTACAATGTTGCAAAACTGCTCCCGCCGCGGCGCTGACCACATCATGTGACGTCGAGACTCACCCCTGCCCAATTAAAATTACCGGGACCCCGGGGCCTGCCCCCTCAGACACACAAGTCGTGCGTTAACTGGCTGCTGCTGCGGCTGGCAGTGCGGCGCCTGGCGCGATTACCTCACGTCCTCCTGGTTTAACAGGAAGCAGCCGCAGGAAGTGTGAGGCTCGGAAGCTGAGAAGAAGCGGTTGGCGGAGGGACTCTGAGTCGCAGAGTCTCACACCATGGCAGCGCCGCATGAGAGGCCGCTGCGCAGCGTGTGCGGGGAGACTGGCGCCCGCTGCAGTGTGCACACTGCTGCTGCAGGCTGGCATGTGCGGCGTCGGCCGCCGTCCACGAGAGGCAGGCGCACATCTCACCCCCGCCGTACGGCTCAGTCCTGGGCTCACCGCCGTGCCACGGGCAGCAGAGAGAGAACAAGTTGCACTACTCTCAGTAAGCATTCTTTTCGTCTTCTCTTTCTAACGCGGCTCGTCATGACATTCTTCATATCTGCAGCCAGCAGACTCTCATGCAGGTGGACTTACAGCAGCCCTGAGACGGGCTCTCAGCACAAGCCCCACTGACACGTCACCAGTGAAGCGCTCCGATGGGCAGACACACTCCCCCAGGCATTGTGAACTGGCAGCCTGGGGAAGTCGCGCACTAAGTCTCTGACTCTGTACTGAAGTTCATTCTGACTGCTGCTGGCATATGCTTTAACAGTAATAGGCCGTAATTCCAATTAGTTTACACCAAAATGAGTCGGAGGCATAGTTTTCTTAATTTATATTTCACTCATTTGAAACGCACAAAAATGTCATGCGTGTAGGTAACTTGTTACATCCACAAAGAGTGAATGAAAGCCTGAAATAATTTGAGATGAATGTTGTGTCTTCAGGGACTTTTTAGAATTTCTTGTTGATCAAATGGGTGTAATTTCTGATACGTATGTTTCCCTATATGTTTCGTTTTGCTCACGAAAAAATGTCACTCATATTCATTGAAATGTCACTCATAATTACACTGAAATTATGAAAATGTCACACATAGCAATCTGAAACCTTGGCAGCTATGCGTTTACACGAGGAGAACCCAACCCAACTCACTTCTGTGGCAGAGCTAAGGTAGCTGAATTCAATTTATAGGTAAATATATTAATCAAATGCATGACTGCCACCTCCCTGAATGCATTGAAAAGAGACTTTTCCATTGTAATGTTGTGAGGACAGTGGAAGCCTCCACGTCCCTCACGAGACGGAGGGGTGGTCCTGTTGACCCACCCCCCTGTGAGCGCACACGTTATGAGCCAGCCCGGCGTACGCCGGCGCGACGTACAGGTTGGAATAAATAGCCCAGGGCTCTGGGCGTGGCGCAGTCTGGAGCTGGCCACCAAAGTACTCACGTCTCCAGGTCTCATTATTGTAGTGACCCCAGGCCTAGGCCACTACTTTACATTGGCGACGAGGTGGTCCTGCAGCCAGCTGCACCGCCTCTTACCCACCGTGCCCGCCTCTGCTGCACCGCTGGGAGCACCCCTGCCGTGCCTCCCAGGCCTTCATTCCGGCGCGCCCCTGCCGCGTGACCGCTGTGCCCTGAAGTCCGCGCCGGAGCTGATCTCCCGCCGGACGTGACCGCCTCGCTCTGCAGCCCGAGCCGGAGCTGATCTCCCGCCGGCCCCTAGAGCCCCGCAACTCTGCAACGTGCTCACCTGCCACCCGCCCGCCGCATACGCATCCTGCGGCTCCGCGGACGGGCGCACGTGGTAGCACATCCTCAGCCTCAGGCCCGCGTGCCGCCGCGGCGCCCCGCATTCCACCAGTGCGCTCGACGTAACCGCGCACCAGCTACCGGTAGGCCGCTCTGCCCGCTGCCGCCTGCTGCCACCTGCCAGCCCAGCGCTGCCTGCGCTGCTACACGCGCCACTACACCCACGGAGGCCCAGGCTCCTGCCAGTTCCCCAGCCCGCGTGGCCTGCCTGCCGCCTGTGAACTGCCTCTCCCGCCCACGTCGAAGGCCCCAGGGAGACTCCCGCTGCGCTCACCCTTCTGCCACCAGGGGGTGCGGCTGCCTGCAGTGCGTTCCTGGCTCGTGCTCTGGCCAGCATGACGTCCATCCCACCGCTGGAGTCCTTCACCATAACAGGGCCGCCACCCTCCCAGGCCGCGCGATGGAAGGCGTGGGTGGAGCGCCTGGAAACATTCTTCGACGCGGCGGACATCCCTGCCCCACGGCGGAGACCCATGCTCCTCCACCTGGGGGGGGCAGACATTCACAAAATCGCAAAGACTGTCCGCGAAGCTGGGCCCCCGAGAAACTATGCCTCGATGCGGGATGCCATCACCGCCCACTTTGAGCCCTACGCCAACGCAGATTATGAACGCTTCCTTCTCCGCCAGGCGAAACAGCAGCCAGATGAGTCTGTCGATGTCTTCTTCAGCCGCCTTAAAGAACTGGCGAGCACGTGCACCCTCCCCGATGAGGACGACGAGATCCGAGCGCACTTCATCCAAGGCTGTGCCTCCTCCAAGCTACGGGAGCGTGTCCTACAGGAACACAACATGCCGATGAGGGACATCCTGACCCTGGGACGCTCCAAGGAACTCTCCAGAGTCAGAGCAGCCCATATGGAACTCAAAGCCGCAGCTGCCATCAAAGAGGAGCCCGTCTGCGCTGTCCGCTCAGACGCCCGCGACTCTCAACAGAAGTCCAAGAGACCTCCGACCCAAGCCTCCAGACAGAGCCCAAGACCTCGGCCCTGCGGATGGTGTGGCGGTCCGTTTCCCCACGACGGCGCCTGCCCAGCACACGGAAAACCCTGCAGTGCGTGTGGCAAGCTCAATCTTTTTCCAAAGTCTGCCGCTCGATGCCACGACGACCAACGAAAGGCCCACCCCGCCATGTGCGAACACTCGAACCACTCTTGGAGGACTCTTCAAGCGGCGACATGGACGAAGACGAGGCGGCAACAGTGCATGTGGTACACATGCTACACGCCCTCACAGCCTCCCCGCAGGCAGCGCCCATGTGCACCATCAACGTGCAAGACACTCCAGTGGCAGTGCTCATCGATACGGGCGCAACCATTAATCTCATGTCTGCCAGCGTCTACCAGCGCCTGCCCGGCCTACCAGCCCTTCACCACACCAACGTCCAGGTGTATGCATTCGGCACCCACACCCCGCTCAAGATATGCGGTGTGTTCCAGGCTGGCCTTTCCCATGACAATGTCCACCAGCGGTCCAGGGTCTACGTATCACAGGAAGGGTCTGGGTTCTTACTCAGCTGTCGCACTGCACAAGACCTTCGTCTCATTCACTTTGCCTTCAATGTACATGCCCACGACCTAGGGCGCCTGCTGACCGAGTTCACACCTCTCTTCGAAGGGATCGGATGCCTCCAAGGACCGGCAGTCCAACTACACATAGACAAGTCGGTGGCTCCCATTGCCCTCAGACACCGGAGGATCGCCTTCCACCTCCGCCCGAAGGTCGGAGCGGAGCTCCGCCTCCTGGAAGCTGCTGGAATCATTGAACGAGTGCGCGGCCCCACCCCGTGGGTGTCCCCCATCGTCGTCGCGAAGAAACCGAAGCAGCCCGACGCAGTCCGCATCTGCGTAGATATGCGGATCCCGAACCTCGCCATCAAACGCGAGCGCCATCTGACGCCCACAGTTGACGACATCATTGGCGAACTTGCAGGGTCAAAGTGGTTCTCGAAGATGGACCTTCGCTCAGGATACCACCAGGTTCCTCTGCACCCGGACTCCCGCCCGATCACTACGTTCTCCACCCATGCTGGTCTCTGGCGTTACACCCGCCTCAACTTCGGGATCTCGAGCGCGGCCGAAGTATTCCAGAACATCATCAAGACCGTCCTGCAAGGGCTAGAGGGGGTGCTCAACGTGAGCGACGACATCTTAGTACACGCTCCCTCCCTGGAAGAGCATCTACTACGCCTTACTGCTGTGTTCAATCGCCTACGAGACCGCGGGCTCACCCTGCACAGGGAGAAATGTGAATTCCTGCGGCGAGACATCAGCTTCTTCGGTTATCGCTTCTCGGACAAAGGCATCGGTCCAGACCCCGACAAGGTGAAGGATGTCCAGGAGGCGCCCGCCCCCACATCAGTGTCCGGAGTCCGCAGCTTTCTGGGCATGGTCACATACTGCGGGCGATTCATCAAGAACCTCTCAGATCTAACAGGCCCCCTGCGAGATCTCACCAAAACCACCAGTCACTGGACGTGGGATTCAGAACAGGAAGAAGCGTTCCAACAGACGAAAGCTGCCCTGTCTGCTGATACCACGCTAGTCTATTTTAACCCACGACACGACTCCCAGTTAGTGGTAGACGCCAGCCCCACAGACCTAGGTGCTGTCCTAGCGCAACAACAAGACTGTGGCGAGTGGGCCCCTGTCGCTTATGCCAGCCGAACCCTCACACCTACGGAGCAACGGTATTCTCAGATCGAGAAGGAAGCCATCGCGATCCTATGGGGGTGCCGCCATTTCCATATATACCTATACGGTCACCCATTCACCGTCATCACAGATCACAAACCGCTGATCCCACTGTTCCGAGGCTCTTCGTCTCGCCCTCCCCCACGGATCGAGAAGTGGATCCTGCAGCTGCAAGAATTCCAGCTGACAGTAGAATACCGACCTGGCTCCCGCAATCCTGCTGACTTTCTGTCGCGGCACGCTAGACCAGTCACCCCTCCAGAAGCAGATGAAGCGGCGGCCACAGAAGACTACGTACGGCTGGTGGTAGAACGGTCTCGGCCTCTCCCAATGTCTCTGCAAGAAGTCATAGCAGCCACACAAGAAGATGACTGTCTCCAAATCGCTATCCAAGCTGTCACCTCAGGCGACTGGAGGCTCCTACAAAGTCCATCACCACGACGGACCGCGTCGGCACAAGCAACATTGAGGTCCCTGCACCTAGTCCGTCAGGAATTGTCTGTGTCCGCTGATGGCTGCCTCCTGAGAGGCCCGCGCCTCGTCCTTCCTGAAAGCCTAACTCGACAAGCGGCTCTTCTTGCGCATGGCGCGCACCAAGGAATCGTCAAATCCAAAAACAGACTCCGCAGCAAAGTCTGGTTCCCCGGCCTGGACCAACAAATAGAGTCCGTAGTGCAGCACTGCCCGGTGTGCCTTGCAACGAGCCTACCCAGCAGGCCAGCACCAATAATCACGGAAGCAGCTCCAAGTGCCCCATGGGAAAGAGTTAGTGCTGATTTCGGCAGCCTGCCCGGTGGAAAGTACATGCTGGTGGTGGTGGATGATTTCTCACGATATCCAGAAGTCGAGTTCATCCCATCTACGTCCGCTGCGGAAGTGATTCCTAAACTCGAGAAGCTGATGGCGACTCATGGACTATTCGGCGAGCTCCGCACGGATAATGGACCACCGTTCACCAGCGCGGATGTGGCAGAATACCTCGCCTCCCATAAAGTGAAGCATCGCAAAATCACACCAAGATGGCCCCAAGCCAATGGGGAAGTAGAACGGCTGATGCGGACATTGAACAAGACTATTCAAATCGCCCTAGCTGATGGGCTCAATCTCGAGCAAGCCGTGTATCAATTCCTCCGAGAGTACCGGCTCACACCTCATTGCACTACGGGTATATCCCCAAGTCGACTGTGTTTTGGCCGAGTGGTAACAGATACCATCCCTCATCACCCGGCGTGGGCAGAAACACCAAACCCCCCGAACCAGTCAGACTCCCGGCGTGCGAAGAACAATAAAGCAGCATCCCGGAAAAGACACGCCAAAGAGAGCCCCATCGCAGTTGGCGTCAGCGTGCTTGTGCGGGACCGCTACCCGGAGGGAAGTTCCGGTTACCCTTTGAACTCAACCCCTGGACTGTCACGGCTGTAAAAGGCACCATGGTGACTGCCCAAAGAAGACACGAAAGAGTAACCCGCAACATATCTTTCTTTAAAAAAGTCCCCTTTGACGATGAAGACGACCTCCCAGTGATCGACAGGCACAACGAGACATTACCAAATGAGTGCCCAAGTCCTGACGGCAGAGCGTGTGGACCTGGCCACCCAGCCACTGAAGATCCACCCTCGAATCCAGTAACCACGTCGACACAAGACCTGGGTCCTGAGAGTGACCGTGACCTGCGACTCCCAACCTGCAGCAACCCACTCGAGCTGTCACCGACACCTACCCCACGAGGCAGCCAGAACCGATACAACTTGCGGCCTTGTCCGAAGCCATCTCAGAAGTACAAAGACTATGTATCCTGTGGCTAATCGGCGACAGTAGAGCGGGTCGCAGCCTGAGGGAACAGCCGCATGTGGAAACCAAGTAAGACTGTTTCATATGTACCCCACCCGTGGGGTTGTGTTTTCCTGGACTAGATGTTTCATTTTTGTTCTGCCATACATACCTGTTGGTATCTTGCTTCAGTTGACTTTGTCCCTCCTGGTAAAGGAGGAATGTAATGTTGTGAGGACAGTGGAAGCCTCCACGTCCCTCACGAGACGGAGGGTGGTCCTGTTGACCCACCCCTGTGAGCGCACACGTTATGAGCCAGCCCGGCGTACGCCGGCGCGACGTACAGGTTGGAATAAATAGCCCAGGGCTCTGGGCGTGGCGCAGTCTGGAGCTGGCCACCAAAGTACTCACGTCTCGAGGTCTCATTATTGTAGTGACCCCAGGCCTAGGCCACTACTTTACATCCATGAACTCAAGTTTCAGAGCTAAGGAAGAGGCAGTTCTCAAAATGCCTTCGCCTCATCTACGGTGGCCATCTCAATTGGAAAGCTCACATTTATTTCGCATTTTTTAACATGTCCACGTTTTTTGACTGGGAGAAGAAGCTGTGCCTAAAGAGTAAGAAAACATACCCACCAGTTGTAGAAACGTAAGCTCTTGTGGTTGTTAGGCTCTAGTATTTGGGATGTGAAAAGCGAAAGCAAGTGAGACGCCATTTTCCTCTCATGTAACGTTCACACAATTTCCAGTGTTTGCCACAAGGTGGTGATATTGTCACATATTAAGAATGAAGGGAGTATAAAGCCGAGAGCATTTTTATTTAAGAAAACAAACGAATAGGTTTGCTATCCTTCTATATTTCTGAACCAGCGAATAAAGGTCTCAATTCAACAATGTCCACGTAGAGCTGCAAACGTTCCTCAGTAGTCTGAGGTACAGTCCCTTGGTGAAGATATGAGAAACGTGACTTATTGTAAAACAGAATGCGTCAGAACCTATGGTTAAAACGGGATGCATTTTCATTATATCTTTATAGGGATTCCATGGATATCTTTGTAGGATAGTTTGGGCATATAGTGGAAAATAATTGACATTAATGAATGTTCGGTGAATAGAATTGGTTTCTTCCCAAAAGGACTGCTTTGGGATCTATAATGTAAAGCAGATTCAGCAAATAGATTTTAAAGGCTATTTTTCAGCTATCCTCCCATAAAATTAAATTTTTTTTGACGATGGACACATGTCATTGTCAGCTCCCCATACTGACCTCCAGGACCCATAAACTGTGCTAGTTTCCAACAGTGCCCTGGTTCCCATTTTATTTTGATCCTTTGACATTTCAAAACCTGAGACTCAAACTTGGACACCAGCAGGTAGATCTTTTCCTATTTCTCTTGCACCATGTCATCTACAGCACGGCACAGGCTCCTCAAATGATTGGCCTTGTAGTGGCGAACTAGAATTGTATCAGTCAAAGAATAAGACTAGAAATTCTTGGAACTAGGCTGCTACGTTAGCCCATAAACCTCCCACTTTACACTAATCTCTGTGATCCAAAAGAAAAAGAGAGAGCCAGTGTGTGTTTTAAGATTGGGGTTTGTGATAATGTTTCCCCCACTGCCCTAGTTCTGCGAACCAGATTGCCTCAGTCAGGACCTGGGTTTTGTACAAAACAGCGACAAATTATTGAAACTTGAAATTAATTTTAATCGCATCGTCAGACCGTGTAAGGTGTTTCAGTTCATCTATGAATATATATCACCTGGCTTCTTTGATGATGGTGCCCATCTACAAAATTATTTAATGCTACAGTTCCGTTTACATCCACCTGACTAATGTCTCTATCATCAGTGTGCTTAACCTCAAGTGCTCTGCTAAGGAAATGCTGTAAAAGAAAAACGTAAAATGCAGGCCTTTTACAAAGAAACAGAAGTATTGTGCACATTAATCACAGCATAGCCAGGCAAGTTACATGAACGATATGCTTTACTGTGGTAAAAAAAAAAATCAGGAACATTTTGGGTATAAGCAGTCCTCCACGTTAAACAAGATAAAGGCTGAGCACACCTGATGTGGGCAGTGAGAGGTATCTTTCAAAGTAGGTTGTAGCGTAATGCCAAAGTGTTGGGCAAAAAAACTGTGCGAACATCCAAAGCTTCTGTTCACAATATGTTATCCACCAGTTGATGTCTGGATACGTTAAATAGTTTCCAGATGGTCATATAGAAAACGTCTGTGTATAAAGGACATTTGTCAGGTGGGGATGTTTATTTGCATTATGTTGCAGAAGGTTCTGAGGCGTTGTAAATTGTTCTTAGAGATAGTTTGTCATATGGTGGATGTAAGCACGGCTCTAAGGTTGCATGCGATTGTGCTTGTTAGACTCTTCAGTCTTATATTGGTCTTCCATCAAACATTTTGCCTTCACCCTCCTATTTTGCTGAATTTGTTTTTGTTGTTCTTAGGACTCTGTGCACTTTACCATTGCTAACAAGTGCTAAAGTGCTTGTGCTCACTCCCTAAAACATGGTAAAAGTGGCTTACACATAATTGACATATTTAATTTACTTATTAGTCCCTTAAGTACATTAAATGATACAAGTGGGCCTGCAGCACTTACTGTGCCACCCACTTAAGTATCCCCTTTAAACATGTCCCAGGTCTGCCATTGCAGCCTGAATGCAGTTTTAAACTGGCACTTTGACTTGGCAAAATAAATCTCCTTGGCAAGCTTTAAACTCTGTTTGCATTCCATATAAGTCACCCTTAGTTGGGCCCTAGGAAGCTGATAGGGCATGGTACATTGTAATTAAAAGGTAGGACAGGTACTTTTGAGTTTTACATGTCCTGGTAGTGAAAAACTCCTAAATTCGTTTTTCACTGCCGTGAAGCCTACCTCTCCTATAGGATATCCTTGGGTTGCCTGATTACACTTAATAGATGCTAACGTTCGATTGGAAGCAGGTAAAGATTTCATTGTAATATAAATTGTAATAGAAATTGTAATATAAAATCCTCTTCAATGGCAAAGTCGGATTTTAAGTTACAATTTTGAAAATATCACTTTTTCAGAAAGCTGGCATTTTCCTGACCTATTTGGTACCTGCAGCCTGTTCCTGGGTCACATGACTGGATGTAGTTGGCACTTGGACTTTGTTTAATCCTCCCAGACAGGTAGAAATGAATCACAATCCTCTCACAGTGAGACTTGCTTTTGGCCCTCATAGCAACTGGACCCAGACACATGCAAGGAGTCTTTATCCCGTTTCAATTGAACCAACTAATAACCGTCCGCTGGAAGCCTGATACCTATCTAGCTGAGCTACTGCAGCTAGTAGCCCTTCTAGATAGGGTAGGAGAGGCTTTTTTCACCGAGAGGGTGTACTTTGCAAAAGCATATTAGATACATTTCAGGCACTGTTGTCAGAGGTTACGTGGGCATGTCAATAAGTCCTTGTTTCGTTGATATGATGAAAAATGCTATGAGGAAAAAAGGTTAGTTTCCCAAGCTCTTACCCACCGGCACTTTGATTGGCAAAGCGAAATGTATTTCCAGATAAGTAGGCGGGCCTACAAGCATTTGCTAAAAACTAAGAAAGCTCGCTGACAACGCTTACCATGGGAGGAATTGAAGGAAGCTATAGACGAGAAGTATACAAGGTACTTTTGGAGGCTAGTAATTAATGTTGAATGGGGAGCTACTAGCAGTTAAGTCATCATATCAGTCCAAAGGATTGGGAAAACCATTTTATCAACCTGTATAGAGAGGCAATGGAGGGGAAACTGTGCAGCAGCTAGATCATGGACATGAGTGTAGGAGCATAAATGAAAGTATGAGGTAGAGAGAGCACTCCTGTCTATGAAAACAAAGAAGGCACCTGGCCCAGATGCAGTACCACTACACATCTTTCAGATGGATCCAATCTACTGGTCCTGGATCCTTCCTTCCATAAATAGTGGCTGTATGACTGCTTCCTGGTGTGCAGCAATTTTAATTCCAATCTATAAAAATGGTTGTCTAGGAAATTCATCAAATTAACACCCTATCTCCCTGGCTGGGGAAAATTTGGGGTAAGGTTTTACTTAATAGGCTGCCACCGGATTTAAGCTAGCCTGGCTGATGAGGGCTGTTAGCCCGAAACCGGTCCCAGGATGCTTGTTTCTGGTCCAGGGAAGACATGGCTTGGCAGTTCAGGCTGGACTGTTCCCATGAGGCACAGGGTCAAGACTGATTTGCATATAGCTGTGTCTGAACTGGGGTGGCGAAGTGAGCTAAAGAACATGATGGATTCAACCCAGATCTGTGACTGGGGGCGAGTGTCTGAAAAGTTTCAGCGCTCCGTCCATCATCTCCTTGTGTTTGCTTTGTTCGCCCTCAGTTGGCAGGGTATGCCCAGACGTGGGTCCCTTGCTCACTTTGCCACTGGATTTAAGCTAGCCTGGCTGATGAGGGCTGAAACCGGTCCCAGGATGCTTGTTTCCGGTCCAGGGAAGACATGGCTTGGCAGTTCGGGCTGGACTGTTCTCATGAGGCACAGGGTCAAGACTGATTTGCATATAGCTGTGTCTGAACTGGGGTGGCGAAGTGAGCTAAAGAACATGATGGATTCAACCCAGATTTGTGACTGGAGGCGAGTGTCTGAAAAGTTTCAGCGCTCCGTCCATCATCTCCTTGTGTTTGCTTTTTACTTAATAGGCTGCAAGACAAGGCTGACTCTGAAAACCTCTTGACCGATTTACAGACTGGCTTCAGGTCAAAGGTTGGGACAGTTGAGCAGATATGTCGCTTATATTTAGCTTGCTGTAAATACACTGTTATCCAAATTTATGGGAGGCACTGGAGCGGTTGGGGGGTTGATGGATCATTATTGCAAGTGATAAAAGGACTACTTCTGGATAATACCACCCTAGTACGCTATGGGAAAATGGAGGAGTGCACTGCACCATTTCCGATGGCAAAGGGGGTAAGACAGGTGTGTATACTGGCTCCTCTTTATTTTAGGTTGTTCCTGAATGATGTAGTTGAATATCTCTTGGAAATCCCCCTCGATGTTCCAAAAAATGCAGGCAGAAAGGCTCCCATTCTTCTCTTTGCCGATGATGCTATATTAATTACCAGATGGAGAATGCCATGCATAAATTGTTGTCCAGGTTTGTGGAGTATTGTAATATCAAGGACTTGGCCATCAATAATAGAAAAGCTAAGGTAATTGCAATGCTACTGTCTCCAGCATTTAAATGGACGATTATGGCTAATGACTAGCGGATAGAGGTGGTCAGACACTAGGACTATCTCGGTATTTGTTTAAGCAACAGATTAAACTGGAAAGACCATGTAACCAAGGCAACTATCGCCCTCCAGCAATCTAGCCAAGTAGTTTCTTAAGTTCAGACATAAGGCAGGCACAGTACCTAAGTATTATTCTGCAAATCTATAAACAGAAGGCAGTAGTGGCTGTCTTATATGGTCTTGAGATATGGGGGTATGAGAAACTAGAGAAGCTCCAGGTAGCTGAGAATAATTTGTTTAGATCGCTGTTGAGGAATCAAGCCAGTCCTATATTGGATTAGGCTAATTAAGAGCATAAAGGCCAAGATCTATTTAAAAGCTGTAGAGGAAGTGAGCAGGGGTACTGGTAAGGGGGTTTGCCATTGGTCTGCCCATATAAAGAAATGGATAGTGGCTATGTGCCTAAGGATTCTCTGGGAAGATCCGGACAGGTAGGACCAGATACTGCAAACCTAGTTAAAGAATGGTATTTTGCATTAGTAATGGACACTAAGGTTGGGAGTGTGAGACTCGGCAGTATAACAGATAGTTATCTTAGGTCTAGGACTGAGGTAGGGTATAAAAACGACCTGGACAAAATACAGCCTGAACAAAGAAGGCAGATATATATCCTATTTAGATTAGGCACATTCCAACAAGGTCTTATCTTGTTAAAACAAAACGGCTAAGAGAGGAGGACTTACTATGTAGCTGCTCTGTATGGGGCGGAGGGCACTATGATTCACCTGCTACTGTTTTGAACAAAATGTATTACCACCTGAACTAAGTGGCTCTACCCTCTTTTTGAGTTATATGGGGTTAATAGAATGACAGACGCATTTGCTCTATGCAATTGAATAGTCAGGGAGGACAGCTTCTACAATGTTCCAGCCTTTTTGTGGGGAACTTGGCCGGTCATTCAACAGCTGATTGGAACATCTAAATCCTAGGCAGCAGTGATTGTGCTCTGAGATTGATAAGAAGCTGAAAATAGTGTAAGCTAGCCACAACCCTATGGGACAGCATTGTTATGGCAAAAATCCTTATAGAAGATCAAGTGACTGCAACAACATGGTTTATTGTTCTTGGAACCACCCGCACTGGACAGATACTATTAGAATCCTCTAACTGTGCTACAACAAGCTAAAAGTAGAATCTCTGTATCAGTATCTTGCAGCTGGCCAGTTGATAACACCAGTATGTTTGGTTTGATTGCATATGTATGTATCTTATTGTTCATCCCACTTAGGCATCCCAAGTCCATGAGCGTCTGGTTTATAACATATGTTCTCGGATGAACCAAAGCGATTTTATAACAGCATAATATACTGAACCTGGATTGCTGGTGTTTTATGATTAAAAAGGCCATGTAGGCCAGTGTGCAATAGTATCGACTGAGACAACTATGAAATCAAGTCGATTACATTGTTAGAGATTGAGTCTCAAGGTGAACTCTTGTATAAGATTCCATAGTTGGTTAGATGAATAATGATGCTTAGATAACTCTATTTTAAATGTATGCACTGCACTTTAAACTAGCCTTATTGTTTATAATATTTGGCACTTTATGATCATAAGCACTTTATACCAAGTGGTGCTTTATGTCCTTGTCCCCTTAGGTAGCCAAACAGGATTTAGTGTTGTATTTTAAATGTTTTCATTTATTAGGTTTTTGTGTTTTTCAGTATAAATGTAGTATTTTATTAGCATATGTATAATTATAGGATAAGATGTTTTTATTAGTTATACTGTATTATGGAGCACATTATGGACACTCCATCTTTGCATTTATGTAGAAATTGTTTTTGAAGTATAATTTTTATGTTTTATTCAAATTGATTGTAAGTTTTTTTTGGCTGGTGCAATAAAAATAAATTGATACAAAGGACTTCTCACCCCTGCAGTGTTCATGCAGCCAGCTTGGAGCCAGGCCAGGGAAAGCAGGAAACCTCAAGCACTTCATAGGGAATTCTCTTGAAACTTCTCCTCCTTCAAAGAAAACATGAGGTATAAAAATAGGACCCTCAGACCCACATTTCAGTACACTTTCTGGATCTGCAGACGGACTCTCAGAGGACTGCCTGCTGCTGTGTACTTCAGAAGACTGTTTTGCTGCACCTGGAAGTACTGCTCAGCTGCCTGAAGCCTGCCTTGAACCTTCAGAGGCCTTCCCTGCTCTCTGAGCCCTGCTCCACATCTTAAACCCAGGATTACTAGAATGACTCCAAGGGCTAGATGGCTGGCCACCTGATTAGAGCCTCAGGGACAGAAAAGGATCCAACCATCTTGAACCTGCACCTGGACCCAGCCTGGGTGAGTTTAAACCCCTCACCCCCCACCCCCCACTAAGTGGTGCCACCCCACTCCTGGACTCTTGGTGATGGTGTTAATGGTGCCCAGATAGCCAAAATCCTAAACTTGGGACTTAGAAAGTGTTTGGCTGAAACCTGCTCCCAGAACCTGGAAGAGATTGGTACCAACCTACTTGTCTATCCTACTTCGCATCAGCTCCTGCTACATTCTTTTCCGCAGCAGCAAATCCTGTACAGCAGTCCTTCACAGAAGGGGTGCCGGCCTTGTGGAGCCCTTGTTGGCTACAGCCTCCATCCTCGTCCATCTGGAGATTTTTGACTTCTTAAAAAGAGGCCAAGTCTGAATTTGGAAATCTTCTCTGTGACTTTGGCTCCCTGACGACGACGCCTCCTCCTCAGATGTCACCTGCAGCCATGTCTTGCTGAACTTCTACCTTCTTTCTCCTGGAATTTCTTCTAAGTCTGAAGGGCCCAATCCACTTTTTGTATCTGACTCATGCTCCATTGCGATCGGCCATATTTTTAGACTTTGACCCGGTCCTGCACGACTAAATGTATGTGGTCGGTGCTTTGATCTTTTAGGAGCTAGTTTTTTGCCTAAGACTTTAAAAATTCATATTTACGGTTCTTCTGATTGGATTTTTGTCGTTCTGGTGTCAAATAGTTTATGGAGATGTGCTCTATTTTGCAAAATTGGTTTGGAATTTTTCTTGTGTTGTGTTTTCACTTTATTACTGTTTGTGTGCTGCATAAATACTTTACACATTGCCACTTGTTGGACCTGGCCCTTTTTGCAGGTTTATTTCCAAACCTTTTGCCTCCTATTTTTCTGACCCTGATTTTGTTGGCTTTACCACTGGGCACTTTACCACTGCTAATCAGTGCTAAAGTGCATGTGCTTTCTGTGTACATTGTGACTATGATTGGTTATCAATGATTTACATATTTGATTTACTGGTAAGTCCCTAGTAAAGTGCACTGTGTGTGTCCAGGGCCTGTAAATCAAATGCTACTAATGGGCCTGCAAAGAAAAAATTACAGGAGTAAACCCGTTAACCCAGGTGAGACCGGGTAAAGTTTGTAACAAAACAACAATGTCTCAACTGA
Source organism: Calotriton arnoldi (assembly GCA_963921515.1). NCBI lineage: Eukaryota > Metazoa > Chordata > Amphibia > Caudata > Salamandridae > Calotriton > Calotriton arnoldi. The sequence continues at coordinate 1,680,610 of CAWUFW010001780.1, forward strand.
AAGTCATTCGAACAAGGCAATTAGAGTAATAGTATACATCACAAGGGGTGGGAACAAAGAAGGAGACCACAATGGAATTGAGTAAGGTAAAAATATTATTTTTATGTAGTTGTAACAGCACTACTGTACAATTTAATATACAGTGACCATACCACACAAGTGTGCACTGAACGTGCTAGTGACAGTGAACGGCGCAGTGACACAGGTGAAAAACACAGCGTGAACGGCGAAAGATAAGAACAAATAATAATGTGGTCAGTAATACAATGTAATTATATACAGTGTCGGTATTTTTGATTCAGCTGGGGGTCGCGTAACTAGTTAACATGGAGGAGTCTCGTTCGTTATCGGAATTAACCAGACAAATCGCTCCACCAACTAAGAACGGCCATGCACCACCACCCACAGAATCGAGAAAGAGCTATCAATCTGTCAATCCTTTCTGTGTCCGGGCCAGGTGAGGTTTCCCATGCTAACTAGTTACCGACCCCCAGCCGAATCAAAAATACCGACACTGTATATAATTACATTGTATTATTGACCACATTATTATTTGTTCTTATCTTTCGCCGTTCACGCTGTGTTTTTCACCCCTGTGTCACTGCGCCGTTCACTGTCACTAGCACGTTCAGTGCACACTTGTGTGGTATGGTCACTGTATATTAAATTGTACTGTAGTGCTGTTACAACTACCTACAAATAATATTTTTTACCTTACCAATTCCATTGTGGTCTCCCTTCTTTTGTTCCTTCCCCTTGTGATGTATACTATTACTCGAATTGCCTTGTTCGAATGACTTCCAGTTGAGACATTGTTGTTTTGTTACAAACTAGTGGGCCTGCAGCACTGATTGTGCCACCCACACCAGTAGCCTTTCAAATGTATCTCAGACCTGCCACTGCAGTGTCGGTGCATGCAGTTTTTAACCTCCATGTCGACCTGGTAAGTGCACCCACTTGCCAGGCCCTAACCTTCCCTTTTCTTACATGTAAGGCACCCCTAAGGTAGGCCCAAGGTACCCCCATGAACAGGGTGCAGTGTATGGTAAAGGTAGGGTATGCACTGGTGTGTTATACATGTCTTGATAATGAAATACTGTGTATTTCGTTTTTCACTAGTGTAAGGACTAGCCCTCCCATAGGCTATCATTGGAGCTGCCTTGTAACATTTTACAAGTGTAACTTTCAGTTGGGAACAGCTAGAGATTTTGAGTTTAGGCTCTCTCCTTGTAGTAAAGGTAGTTATAAAATTGTGTGTCTGAAAATGCCACGTTTAGAAAGTGGGCATTTTCTTGTTTAACCATCCTGTGTGCCTCTGCCTGCTTGTGGATTTACCTTCTGGTTTTAGACTGACAGGGGCTGTTTGTGCATTCACTTCAGACACTCACACAAAGGGAGCTGAGGTATTTCCTGCATATGCTGATGGACCATCCTGGGCTAGAGCGGTGGAAGAAGTTGTCACTGACATCTGAATAGGCTGTGGCAGCTCTGCACAATGCTGTCTCCACCTCCTGTACTGAAACTGGACCAGGGAGGACAGAACTGGTTTTACTGAGCAAGAGAGACTTTCTGAACAAAGACTTCAAAGGGAAAAATGGGTATAAGTAATTGACCTAAAACTCCAGAACTTTAGATTACTTCAGTAATCAAGAGAAACCTCTGCCAAGGAGAAGAGCTGAAGAGCTGTGAGGAGGAGACTGCCCTTTTGCTGTGTGTTGCTTTGCTGAGTTGGCCTGTAGTTTCTGCTACTGCCAGGTAGAGGGCAAAGACTGGACTTTGCTGTGAAACCTGCTTGAAAAGAGTCTCCAAGGGCTTGTAAGTGCTTGCCTCCTGTTCTGAAGTCTCAGGGACACAAAGACTTCACCTACAGCCTTCTTGAACTCCACTGCTGGGAGTTCTGACCTGCCTGGGGGAGCCTATTCCAGTTCTGGGCCCCTGGAGGTTGTTCCTTCTACAGAAAGCTGTGAAGAACTGAAGAATTCTATAAAATCGACACTTCGCTCTTTATGTGGCTAAATTTTCTTATGCAGCACTGCCATGCGGGAGAAATTCCTGATGCCTGCCCGAGGCCTGAGAAACCGCTGCACACCGACTCCAACGCAGGCCCCGCTGTGCAGCTAAAAGAGTTAACGCATCACCGATCAGAGGCTACAGAAATCCATGCAGCGCTCGTAGTGCCTCAATTTTCTCATGCATTGCACTTGTGCGGCAAGTTTTTCTGACGCAACTCCCACAGACTAGATTCGCTTAGGAAATCGACATCACTTCCCCCTACAGTCCGGATTCGACGCATCACTTCTCCTGTGTGCAGCAGAACTGTTGCATCGCCTCCCCAGGGACTCAGGAACTGACACATCGCTGTGTTTTTCAATGCTTCCCTCCTCTGTGGCTGTTTTGCTTTGTGGATTTCTACGCATTTGAGGTCCTTTGTGTAAAAATCACGCATCCATAGTTTTCTATGGACAGAATTGCTTGAAACCTTTTAAAAGTCATATTTTAAAGTTGTGTATGTTAGATTTTGGTTATTTTGGTCTTGTTTGGTTTAGATAAAGATACTTTATTTTTCTAAACTGGTGTGGTGACCATTTGTAGTGTTTTTACTGTGTTACTGTGTGTGTCATGTGCAAATACTTTACACATTGCCTCTGAGATAAGCTTGTCTGCCTGTGCCAAGCTACCAAGGGGCTGAACAGGGTTATCTAGGTGTGTAACTCCCTTATCCTGACTAGAAGGAAGGGTCCCTACTTGGACAGGGTGCAAACCACTGCCAACTAGAGACCCCCATTTCTAACACCTCTAAGTTATGCCTGACTGCTTTTGTGCCAAGCTACCAGAGGGTTAAGCACAGGTTAATTTAGTGACTTTAGTGGTTCTCCCTGACAGGGATTGTGGTTGTTGCTTGAGCAGGGGTAAATAATAATAATAAATCCGTATTTGTAAAGCGTGAACTACTCACCCTTACGGGTCTCAAGGCGCTGGGGGCCGTGGTGGAAATTAAGTGAGCTATTGCCCAGAGTCACAGGGTGCTGAGCTGCCGCTGGAGCCGGGGATCGAACCGTGAGCCCTGTGCTCCGAAGTCAGCTGCCCTGGCCGCTGCACCACACCTCTCCACATCTAGGGTAATACTGCACTCAACTAACAACCCTATTTCTCAGAGTGCTCATCTCAGGAATCAGTGTAGCGTATTTTACCAATCTGTGGAGGGTTCTGCATAGTGCCCGGCTGAAAGTGTCTTATCAGTGGCTAACGCATACTATCATTCTCTTCACTTAAAAATGCAGGGGAAGTCTTTAAGAGGGTGATTCTGCTAGGGTGAATAGAGAACAAAATCTTTTTTGGAGGGTTTTCAAGATTTAAAAAGTGGGTTATCCAATTAAAGTCTTAGGAAACATTTTGTTAGTTATTTGAATGAATATCAATAAAAAGAGGGTAACATCCACCAAATGTGAGTGAGTTGACAGATGTTAGGTGTCCAGCATGTAAGGAAAGATTATATTAATTATCCCTGGATTTGGTGAAACAATATTAACAAGCTACACCTGTCCCAAAGTACTTGAAGTCCAGAAAGCCTATAGAATACTTTCTCAATGATTGTTTGGTGTCATCATTGAGGAAGAGGTGTGGCGCCGCGGCCAGGGCGACTGATGCTGGAATCTGGGGCTCACGGTTCGATCACCGGCGGCAGGTCAGCCCAGCACCATGTGACTCTGGGCAATAGCTTGCTTAATCTTCCTGACGGCCGGGATGCCTTCGGGTAGCTGTTCACGCTTTACAAATACTGGATTTAGTGTCAGAACACCTTTCATAGGGCCACAGGGCATGCAGGTGCTACTGTGCCAACTGTGGGTTGAGGCCTTTTACTCCTGATGTACCAGGGCCCAGCCTACTATGGATCCTGAGCAACTGGGCCAAAAACCCCTTCTACACTTCACTCTCAGGGTAAGCATGGTCTGAGTAGTCCAAACTCCTTCAGGGAGTGAGGTGGATACAGGCTATGGAACACAGGCCCACAACTCAAAATGCATGCAGCAGCAATGATAAATCATTGTCCGGCTAAATGCTCCCTTTTATGAAAAAAAGAAGTATTTCTACCTCTACCGACACAAAGGAAAAATACGACATCCACAATCAATTACACAGTCTTCCCCCTGAGGTTGGGGCTTTATTGTTTCTGTGGTGATTCAATGTCCCATTCATTCCTCACATTAGTGATTGTGGTTATTCCCCATTCACTATTGATAACATCCAGGGTATGCTCTACTAGTAGTCTGAGTCTCAAGATTACACTACGACCCTAGCTTAAAGTCAATAGTGGTCCAGCTCTATTGTGCTAAATTAGCAGTAAATTCCTTGGAACTGAAACTACTTTTAACCGCACCGGCAGGTTTAAAGCATTTGGATTTCCTGAGTGCACCCCATCTGCTCACTGCAGCCAAGTTCAACCCGCTTGTGGCCCAGGCGGCTGCACTCAGTGGGCGCAAAGTCTCCCACTCACGGTTGCACTCCTGAAGCGACGGGAGACTTTTTGCGGCTCCTCCTGCGGGGTAAGTGTTCATTCATCTCTCAGTGGAAGGTGGCTACGATGATCCTGTCTTGAGTCCTTCACCATGTAATGTTGCGCAGATGCTACTACGGCGTCCTCATTTCTCCGGCAGGGCGCAGAACAAGTCACACTCCTGGGTCACCGCAACTCACTGTCCACAGGCTCCAGCCTGGTCAGCACTGTGAAATTCTCCATGGCGGCCCCTCATGGCATATGGGGCCCACTGCCTTGCTACCACACAGGGCTACAGCCCTTACCACACGCCAGTCTTTTGCCCGGTAGCACCTCCTGGCATACAGAGTCACCGCCTTGCTACTGCACAGGTGTTGGGTTAGAGCGTTGTTCTCGTGGTTCTCTGCATGGAACCTGTAACGTGGTGGGTGCGGGGGATTCGGGGCCTGGCAGTTATGCCTGGACATCAACGAAGAATACAAGATACCACCGTTAGAACATCTGTCAGAGCCAGGTCACGTCCTGCAAAGTTTAGCGATTACGAAATGTTTTGATTAACTTTTTCTCGTTTTAACTTCCTGTTGATTTTTTCATTCCTTCATGTTTTCTTCTTCGCATTCGTCATATCTGATTTTTCTCCTGTTTGATTTCCTTGTCCTAATCTCATGCATTTGTTATGTTATTCTTGTTTTCTTGTGTATTTTGTCTGTAGAAAGGGGGATGTTTGGGTTAGAGTGTTGTTCTCGTGGTTCCCTGTGTGGAACCTGGAACGCGGTGGGTGCGGGGGAGTCCGGGCGTGGCAGTTATGCCTGGACATCAACGAAGAATAAAGCTAGTTACCTGAGTCCCGACTCCGCTGCCTTACTTCTCCACAGCAGGGCTATGACTCTTACCACATGGCAGTCTTTTCCACTGCGGCCCCTCCTGGCATACGGGGTCGCCACCTTGCTAGTACGCAGGGCTCCGGCCTGATCAGCACAGCACAACACACATCTAAATCCATGGCAGCCTTCTTCTGGCATACCATTGTTGCCAACACTGTCCTGCACATGGGCAAAGACCCGATTGATGCAGCAGCCGTTTCCTCACACCTCGTACAGGGAGTCTACTCAACAAGGCTCCCCATTGGACCTTGCTCCCCCCAACGCTCTCCTCTCCCTTACAAGGCACACTGGTCTTGACAAGCAGGCAGGTGCTGGTGCTTCAGGCTCCAGGGCAGGTGGTCTTGGATTACCTGGGTGCTGTCCCCTCACCCTATAGAGAGATGAGCCGGCCTTGCCCCCAGTCCTGGTCACAGACAGAAGTCTTGTAGAGATTACCCACCCTGCAGAGCCCATCAGTATATTTGGCAGATTACCATTTTTGGGTTCTCAAACCTTCCTTCTTATAGTCCATTTCCAGTCACAAAATGTGATTTAAAGTCTGAGTCTTTGGAGTTTTATGTTCTGCTTCTTTTGAGGTGTGCACTCATCTGCTCCCTCTTCCTCTTGAAAAGCAATTTGGCACAGCAGGAGAGTTTCCAAAGCTGATAGTCCCACAAAACAGGACATGGGACTGACTGGAGTTCACACCTGGATGTCAGCCACAGTGATATGTGCATCAAAAGGTTAGCTCAGGGCCTCCAGCTCTACTCTTTATGATTCTTTTATCAGCTCCATCTCCTTCCAGAGATGTGCTCGAGCCCCTTCCTTGTGACCTCTCACTGAATCAAAGAGCACCCTTTGGAGCGTACAGGGGAAGCCTCGCTCTCCACTCCCCAGTATATGTTCCACCCAGCTTACAGGAATGCAGCAATTCACAAATCTGTCAGGGGTATTTCTCTCTCTCCACTCCCTATTTTACTATGCAGGCCTGGGTCTCCCAAAATGGAACCCGTGGCCCTCCATGTACTATACTATCCACTGGCACACATATACCAAGTGCATATATATATGCAGCATACATGCACTGCATAGTACTGCATCTTCCATGTAATGTACCGTGCACAGGCACACATCCATCCATCACATGCATTTAACTTACACACACTACACAGCACTGCATCTTCTATGTACTGCACTACTCATAGGTACACATACACCCAGCACATGAATTTATCATGAACACACTGCATCCTTCATGTATTGTACCACTCACAGGTGCGCATAAACTCAGCACATGTATTCATCATGCATGCACTGCACAGCACTACATCCTTCAGGTACTGTATCACTCATATTTACATATACATCCTGCACATGCATTCACCATGCATCCCATGCTCAGTACTGCATTAAATCTGTATTCCCAGGCACACATACACCACCTCTGCGCTGTGCAGCACTTCACACCAAACCGATGTAGGCTAAGGGTGAGTGCCGGTATAGCCTGGGCACGGAGGGCAATCAAGAGGACTTAATTGACAATTTGCCCCGGCACGTCACAGGGGCAGTCCCTGAAACCCCTCAATTACCTGTGTTTTATTTACAGCCTTCATACGAACAAAGTCAGGCAATCTTGAGAGGGACAACAGGAAGTCCCTCCTTCCTTTTTGCCTACAGGAATTGAGAGGAGCACACAGGTGAAATAACTAGACTGGACCCTTTTAAGAGGAAGGTGAAGGCGCAGCAGGAGGAGTTGGCCGCGGGAGATTTGGAGTTCACCGTTTCAGTGCCACTAGATTTGAGGGACTCCACAAAGGATGTCGGAGTAGTGCTGATGGACCAGTTGGATGTTGCGAAGAACATCGGAGCTGGGCCGCTGAAAAGGACAAAGGACTTGTGGAGAAGCCCAGAGGCCACCGGCAGGACGCTGCGGACCGCCACACTCCTGGAGTAGCGTGGCACTCGTGGGTACGTGCTTGTTTACTCGGCCAGCACAGGAAGCAGGAAGGGGCCGATACGGGGAGGGTTGGGATCGCTGACCTTTAGTCTGCCTAGCCTGTTTGTCCTTATCTGCATGATTTCCTTCAGTCCGACTACTGCATATTAAATGGACAGCGCTGTACGAACTTAATAGTACTCGCTTAGTATGCAGCGCTGCCTGACTATTAACCCATATATTGCACGGTGTTGGTGAAGGCATAGTAGAGTATGGTGCTTTGCATTTCCAGGAAACAGATAGAGTAAGCTATCCCTCGTCTAATAACCGGTGAAGAAAACCAGGCGCACTCTTCCATTAGGGCTACTAAAAGTTCCCCAGTTAAAGTGGAGAAACCAAATGCTCATAAGTTGAGACTCTCTTGTGGTTTTTACTTTCATTATATATACTTTCTTTTTCTGATGCACTGGGTGATGGTGGGCAACGGACAGGCAAATTCTTTGCACTAAAGCCAAACCGTAGCTTAGAGGGAACCTCCCTCAGGACACTTACCTGTGGCATTTCGTCTTCCTCCAAGGGGCGAGGATCATACCGGTGGACCAGACCTCCAGGCACCTATAGAAGAGAAAAGGAGAAAAAGGAACGTTGGAACTGTATCATGCTATACAAAGCCCATGAAATAAAAAACCTCACTAACTAAGTTTGTGCTCAGAGTCATACGTCCTGCTTGTGCAACAGTGAGTTAAACACAGAGCAGACTAACTTTAAAAGTGAGTGAGCCTGTAGGCCTCACCACAGTGACACAGGTTAAAAAGCTCTTACTGATCACTACACACAGTGCTGCCACCGTGATCGTGCTGCTTAACTCCTGATTAAGATGGACCTCCTGGTCCAACAAGACCCCAATCCGTGAGACAGGCTTATGTCATGGTGCACACACATCATCCGTATTTGCCTCTGACAACAAAAATTACGATTAGTGAACCAGACATTAGTACAGTTGGGAGCTCATTGCAAAGGACTTTTCTGTCTCAACAAGTAGTGTCCTCAATTATGTAATTTCGTGTAATTCGTGAGGTCATAAGCAGTGCATGACAGGAGTGCAAGTTATAGTTAATTCACTAAACTATAACTGATGAATGATAAATTTCAGTGTTTTTTCAGTTTTTAAACATTAATTCTTATCTCATCTCAACACCTAACTATAATGTCACTTTAACCTTTGGATTTTTCAATACATTTCTAGGGTTTTTCAATGTAAGTTAAAGTCTTATTACCATACATAAATAGAACACACTTAAACTTTTGTTTTTTTCTAGTGAATTTCATATTTTTTTTTTACATTTTAAAGGTAAGATTTTATTAACATGCCCTAATTATAACATCAATTTAACCTTTGTTTTTCCCCCATGAAAATCTGTTTTTTTCATCATATTCAGCCAACTACCACACTGCTCATGGCCTTAGGCCTTGACCAGTGTCCTCCTGCAATACTATAGAGATGAAGCTTGAGCGATGACTCCCCCGATAGTAGTGTGGTACCTCATGTCAGGGCCATGCTGGGCTCAGTAGGAATATTGCGGTAGACGCCACACAAAGTTTTTTGGTTTTTTTTGGTCTCTGGGAGATGGTCCCTCTGGGTCCACACAAGTGCCAGTGGGTCAGGGTGTTCCTACCCTACCACCTTATGATACTTTTCCAAAACTTTTTAGGGCGCAGGGACCGAGTCTCTGAGTCCTATATTGGCGGCTGCAACATTTTCTTCTGGATTACGGCCACACAATCATATTGCAGAAATGGCAGATGGGAGAAAAAGCTCCCTTGGTCCTCTGTTTTTTTAATTTTCAGTATCACAGGATTTCCTCAGGACTAACCGCCCAGATTTACCTAACTTTTTAACCCCTTCAAGGCCAACCAGCGCACCTGTTTAAGTGCAAATTTCTTGGAAATGTTGGACCAGGTTTATACCAGATCACACTTTCTTATTAAAGTTCTAACTTGTCAATGACACTTGGGAGCTGAGCATATGGACGAACTTTTAGGCCGCTGTGATATCCTGTACTACCTACCTGGCGTGTAAGGTAACTTGTGATTCTTTTATCATTGTTTCGCGGCCTGATTGGCCAACATGTAAGGTGATACTTGGGCAATATTGAATAAAGACCAGTTAGAAAAAATAAAAGTTATAATTTTAATGAGGAGGAGCAGCGCTGATCAGATACAATTGTAAAGGTTGCCATATATCTTTTGGTCTGCTGCTCAGGGGTAGTGTGGTATAATAAATTTTAACCTTAGGTATGCTACATCTTCCCTACGCACACACTACCCCACGTTTGGCCACCCTCATAGCAATAGAGGAGAACCGCCTAATATTTGCCGGAAGCTCATCCATGTACCCCAGGAGTGCTATCTTAGGAGTCATGGATGATAACAGTGACCATCTTGGAAACATGGTCAAATACCTTGCCCAGGTATTCTGCTATTGCAGGACAAATGCATGTAAAATGAAGAAAATAAGCGTTAGGTGCTAGGCATCGTACACAGTCAGTGGTGTTAGTAGGACTGCATTTGGATGATTTAAGGAGGGTACTGTACATTTGGTGAAAATATAAAAATTAGATTAACCGCAGTTGACTATTAGGGGACAATAACCTCATCTGTTTGCAGCAGTACATCCATTACTTTTCCGACAACGGCTGTCCAAGATCTGACTCCCATTTAGTTTTAGCATGAGGATTGATCACCGTGGCTTCTGTCTGAATGGTAGTGTATACTGATGAGATGCCTATTCAACAGAACTGCCAGCACTAATGTTAATGCTTTATAAACCTTGAGTTCCTGAGGGAAGGAAGGATAACTTGCATTACAAAGGACTTGCACGTGAAGGTAAGTGAATTTCTCCATAGCAGCAGAGTGTATTCTTTCACTGATAGTGACGTAATCCAGGAAGGTTCCTCTTACTTAACTATAACTGCTCAGTATATATATATATATATATATATATATATATATATATATATATATATATATATATATATATATATATATATATATATATATATATTACCTACTGGCAGTCGCCAGTGGGTAGTTATAGTTAGGACCTTGTTTCTATTAAAAAAGCATTTTTTCTTTTGCCAATATCTTTGGGGCCGTTTGACGAATCTTCGCCAAATTTTCAAAACTAATGGTTCACTCAGGTCAGCTCCTGTTTTGAAAGTTTCGGGGTGATTCATCAAGTGGGGGTGAGAAAAAAGGGGGGTCCCAAAACGCGTTTTCCCCATGTTAATTTCCATAGGAACTTTAGACACGGCTACAGCCCGAACTGCTGAACGGAATTACACCAAATTTGGCAAAAAGGTAGCTCTTGGTTCAGAAAGCGACCTTTTTTTTAAATGGTGTAAATCCGTTCAGTAGTTGCTAAGAAATCGAAAAAATAAAAATATGGATATCTGAGCACCGAGGAGGATTCGGGAACCCTCCAGAGCACGAGCTTCATTCTGATTGGCTGCCAACACTCCAAACCAGGAAGTGGTGGCAGCCATCTTGTGACTAGGTAACCGAGTCACAAGAAAAACAGTAGAAAAAAAGGTAAAAAACAAGAAAAGGGGTCAGGGTAGAAACACCCTGACCCCCTAGGCCTGCTCGGGGTCCCACAAGGACCACCAGAGCCCAAAAAACATTTTAAAAAAAAGAAAATCGGCCGAATTCATGCTGGGTGCTCAAATCCGGCCGAGAAAATAAAAAAAAATGAGGCGTGGGCTCCGGCGCTTTGTTTTAATGAGCCCCCGGGTGGGCCAAGTCCCGGGGGCAATATGTAAATATATGCGAGGGCCGCGCAGGCCTCACAGCCCGGGGACCACCACCTCCCGGGGCTTGTGTAATTAGGGTGGGAGGGCCTGCAGGCCCCCAAGCCCGGGGACCGCCACCTCCCAGGGCTATTGTAAAAATTAAGTGTGGGGGGCTCCTGCCCCCCCACACTGCCCCGGGACCACCACCTCCCCAGGGCTTTCTTTAATTATGCGCAGGGGGGCATGCGCCCCCCCGCTGCCCCAGGGACTGCCACCTCCCCGGGGCTTTGTTTAATTGTGGGTGGGGGGGCCTTACGGCCCCTCCAAGCCCCGGGGACCGCCACCTCCCGGGTCTATTGTAAAAATTAAGTGTTGGGAAGCTCCTGCCCCCCCACACTGCCCCGGGGACCACCACCTCCCTGGGGCATTTAATAAATAACATACGGGGGTCCTTAGCGGCCCCCCGGCCCCTGGGACCACCACCTCCCCGGGGCTATTTACATGTTGAGAGGGGGGCCACGCGGCCCCCCTCCCGGAGCCCTCGATGGCCCTGGGGACCGCCACCCCCAGGGCTGGCTCCTGCAATGTCCCGGGGTGCCCACCCCGGGACATTGCCGTTTGCTATGGCAGGGCGGGAGCACAGCTCCCGCCCTGCCACTAGCTAACACTGCTCAGCTTCTTGGAGCGAGGCAGAAACCTGCTCGCTTCCAAGAAGCAAGCAAATTGCTTTTGGACAAGGGGAGCTGCATGTTGGCAGCTCCCTTGCACCAAAGCGTGCGGCTCCCGCAGGAGGCGGGGAGCCGGCAGGGACCGTGGGGGCATTGGGGCTCCCACCACGGTCCCCAATGCTGAGGCCAGGACCCGGAGTATTGGGTCCCCGGGGCCAGAAGTGGCCCGGGGAAGGGGGCCACGCGGCCCCCCTTCAGCAAATAAAAAAAAAACAAGGCCAGGCCCCGGGGGATGGGGTCCCCGGGGCCAGAAGTGGCCCAGGGGAGGGGGGGGCCATGTGGCCCCCCTCCCGCGAAATAAAAAAAACAAAAAACGAGGCCAGGCCCCAGGGGATGGGGTTCCCGGGGCCAGAAGTGGCCCAGGGGAGGGGGGCGACGTGGCCCCCCTCCTGGCAATTTAAAAAAAAAAAAAAACGAGGCCAGGCCTAGTGGCCCAGGGAAGGGGGGCCACGCAACACCCTTCCCATTTAAAAAAAAAAGAAAAAAATGCTCAGGCCCTGGGGGATGGGGTCCCCAGGGCCCAAAAATAATTAAGGGAAGGAGGGGCCACACAGCCCCCCTTCCAAAAAAAAAGCCGGCATCTCGCCGGAGACCCCGCCCCCTCCCTGCACCACTGTGCAAACGCGCCTCCTGCCGTGTTCTGGACTGGGGGATTAAGCCCCCTTGAATACTAAGGTCCTTAGGGGCCAACTAGCACACCAGGTACCTCCAGTAAGAACCACACACTGGGATTGCTGAGAGGTGGTCCGAGGCCACGCCCCTTTTTACAACACTCTTCAAACGCGTCTCTTGGCTGGTGGGGCGATGAGGTCCCTTTGTGTCCTGAGGACTTCAGGACCCAAGCAGCAGTGCGCCAGGAACTGCGTTTGCAGAGTGGTGGAGAAAGGGGGCGTGGCCTCTGTCTACCTCTCAGCAATCCCACTGTGTGGGGCTTACTGGAGGTAACAGGTAGGCTAGTTGGCCCCTAAGGGCCCCCAGCAGCGAAGTGGACTTTAATCCCCATCCAAGAGCGCGCCAGGGAGCGCGTTTGCAGAGTAGTGGGGAAAGGGGGCGTGGCCTGCAATGACAATTTAGCAATGCTGTTTTGTGGGACTTACTGGAGGTAATAGGAGGGGTAGTTGGCCCCCAAGGTTGTCCTTGGGGGCTAACTACCCCTCCTGTTACCTCCAGTAAGTCTCACACAGTGGTATTGGTAAGACGTCTTCGGAGGCCATGCCCCCTTTTCTCTACCGCTCTGCAAACGCGCCTCCTGACACACTACGGGTTGGGGGATTAAGTCCACTTTGCTCCTGAGGAACTTTGGGGGCCAAAAAGCCCTCCTGGTACCTCCTGTAAGTCCTACGCAGCGGAATTCCTGAGCGCTGGTCGGAAGCCCAGCCCCCTTTCTCCACCTCTCTGCAAATGCGTCTACTAGTTAAAGAAGCATTTGCAATGTAATAGGTTTCACATTTGCGAGAGTTAGAGCTATAGGCGTTGTAAATGGAAAAGTGTTTTACTAATGATTCTTGGAGTGGAGTGGATGTAGGTTGTGTGTAGTGGAATTATGTGGTATGATGTGCAGTGAAATTATGTGGATAGACTTTGACTTTGATATGGATAGAAAGTATGTGGTATTTAGTGTATAGGAATTATGTAGAGTGGGATTATGTGCTATGGAGAGTAATTATGTGGTATGGTAGTGTATGTTGTGGAGTGGTAACCTCAGGTTTAGTCTTCCTCGTTTCCATAGGAGCTAAACTATAAACTCAATGAGACAAAAAAAAGAAGGAACCACTGAGGAGAACTTCTGGACCTAGTCAGAGGTATGAGCAGACCACTGTAATTATGCAACTCTTTGGCTGCACCGACTTTCGCACAATTATACATTTTCCGCATTTGCCACATAATCCATCATCTGCTGCATAATCTGCAGATTTGAACAAAAAAAACATGTTTCTACTAGTTCAAACGGCTCAAACGTTTCCAAAAATGCAGCGACAAGTGTTACAGCGTGGTGGAAGGTCCTTTGCAAACCTGGAATGGTCACCTGTTACTTATTGCTAAATGTGGGTGTAAAATTGGTACTAATGGTGTGCAAACCACTCTTGCTTCTTTCTGCGTCTCTCTTGCCTCTTTCAGCATTTCTGTTGCTTCTTTCTGCACCTTTCTTTCTTTTTCTGCACTTCCCTTGCCTCTTTCTGCACCTCTCTTGCCTCTTTCTGCACCTCTCTTGCCTCTTTCTGCACCTCTGTTGACTCTTTCTGCACCTCACTTGCTTCTTTCTATACCCTTCTTGCCTCTTTCTGTACCTTTCTTCCCTTTTCTGCCCCTTTCTTCCCTTTTTCTGCACCTCTCTTGCCTCTTTCTGCACCCATCTTCCCTCTTTCTCCACCTCTCCTGCCTGTTTCTGCACCTCTCTTGCCTCTTTCTGCACTTCTCTTGCCTCTTTCTGCACCTCTGCTGCTTCTTTCTGCAGTTCTCTTGACTCTTTCTACACCCCTCTTGCCTCTTTGTGCACCTCTGTTCCTTCTTTTTGCACTTTTTTGTTTCTTTCTGCACCCCTCTTGCATCTTTTTGCACCTCTGTTGGTTCTTTCTGCACTGCTCTTGCTTCTTTCTGCACCTCTTTTGCAAATTTTGGCATCCTTCTTGCCCCTTTCTGCACCCCTCTTCCCTATTTCTCCACATCTCTTGCTTCTTTCTGCACTTCTCTTGCTTCTTCCTGCACTGCTCTTGTTTCTTTCTGCACCTCTCTTGCAAATTTCTGCACCCCTCTTGTCTTTCTGCACCCCTCTTCCCACTTTCTGCACCTCTCTTGCCTCTGTCTGCACCCCTGTTCCCTCTTTCTGCACCCCTGTTCCCTCTTTCTGCACCTCTTTTGCCTGTTTCTGCAACTATCTTGCCTCTTTGGGGTAGACCGTGCCGTACGTTGGCACATAAGATTAGGGACCATACGGAACAACCCCATATCGATAAGATCATAGACTCCCATGGGAAAGAACACTATCACCCAATTGCTATTACCGAACAATTTCGCGCCTTCTACGCGGATCTATACGAAGTCTAGAGGCGAGGCAGCGGCGGCTGAGATGGACGACTACTTAGAGGATGTAGCGTGCGCCTGGCTGTCAGATGCACATAGGGAATATCTGAGCCTGCCGATTGATGCGGAAGATATCAAAGCTGCTATTATGGCCCTGCCCAGCGGAGGCGCCGGGGCCGGATGGCCTGACCGGTCGAATTTTTATAAGACATACACTGATTTGGTCACCCCGTACCTATTGGAAGTATATGCTGGAGGCGCATGATGTGGGAACACTACCGCCGTCGCTTCGACAGGCGCTGATTATAACGCTTCTCAAGAAAGACAAACCCCCAGATAAATGCGATTCTTATAGACCCCTTTCATTGATCAATATAGACGCTAAGATATTGGCCAAGATCCTGGCCGCTAAATTGCAGCCCTGATGTCCTGCTTGGTTTTACCGGACCAGTCGGGTTTTATACCTGACCGATCAACTTCGCACAATTTGCGGACTATTTTCTCCATGTTTCATATATTGGAGCCACGTATGTCTGCCGGCGGTCCTACTGGACGCAGCCAAGGCCTTTGATTCAGTGGAGTGGAAGTATATGTTTTTACTCTTCAGGGTATAGGATTCCCGCCTTTATTTATACAATGGATCAGGGTGCTGCTATGCGGATCCTTCCGCTAGAGTGCGTGTTGGTGGTTTGACATCAGATCCCTTTGATATTAGCGGGGCACGCGTCAGGGCTGCCCTCTATCGCCGCTACTCTTTGCGATTGTACTGGAACCGCTGGCGTGTGTTATTAGGCAGAGAACATAGGAAACGAGCGCTAAACTTTAGTTGTCGCCCAGTTGTCATTTCGTTATACGCGGACGACATGGTGCTAGTTATCCGTGAGCCCTCGCGGTATCTGGCTCAACTCCTGCGAGTATGTCAGATTCAGCCACTTGTCAGGACTGGTTGTGAATTGGGAAAAATCCGTAGTTATGCCTTTAACGAGAATCCACGACTCAGCCTGATATGGAATATCCATTGGTGTGGTCCGTGGACCCAGTTAAATATCTTGGAGTCTGGATCCATAGAGACCCGGATAGAGTTATACGTGAGAATTATGGGCGGGCATGCACCAAACTGGACCAACAGGTGGATCTGTGGGTAGCGTTACCGCTCTCATTGGCGGATCGCATTGCTCTACTCAAGATGGTAGTCTTGCCGCGGTTCTTGTATGTTGTTCACGAACATCCCGATTGTGTTGTCGAAGGGTTTTTAACACTCTCCGTGGGACCTTACTTCGGTTGGTATGGGAAGGCAAACATGCCCGGGTGCGCTGGTCTGTCCTCACTAGCGATTATGACAAAGGTGGGTTTGGGCGCCTGACTTTTATATCTATTATCTTAGTGCACAGGCCCAGTATGTGTATTATTGGGTGAGACCACATGTGTTCATTCCACACGTCGCGGTGGAGGAGGGAGACGCCAACCCTGTCCCGCTGCGTAGCATGATCACACACCGGACACGTGGTATTCCGAGAACAGAAATCAATGCGGTGGACACGACGTTGGCTGCTTGGCAGGAGATTGGATGACTGGCGCGTAAATTACCTATATATGCCTGCCATGCATATAGCACACCACGAGGCTCTGTCAGTCACTCAGGAGGCGCCGTCAATGGACTGCTTGGCGAGGCGGGTTTCCAGCAGATGCAGGATCTTTATCCGGAGGGGCGTTTATCACACCGGACGCTTTACAATACATAAGTAATCCCACGTTGTTGTTTCGATTGCGCTGCACAGGCTCAGGCACGCCATCAGGGCTCATTACAACACCTACCCTCTGGAGCCTCCTACTCTGATGTCCCTACAGTTTGTGCTCACTACCCCCACTAATAAAAAACTGATCTCCAGATTATACAGGCTAATAAGAGAGGAGTGTGTGGGACAGCCTGACAGAAGCTGGGAGAGGTGGAATGCCTGCCTGCCCGCTCCAATATCGGAGGAGGACTGGAAGTATGTATGTGGATTAACGGGCACACTTGTCATGAATAGGAACTTGTGGATCATACATTTTAAATACATACATCAGGTGTATTACACGCCAGCACGCCTGCATCGCTTTGGGTTGCGTGAATCTAGCTGCTGTGCACGTTGTGGCCAGGCGGATGCTGACTTTCTGCACCTTGCTTGGGGTTGTCGAAAGGTGGCTGATTTTTGGACGATTGTTGTGAGAGACATAGGGGTCATGGCGGGCGTGGAACTACAGTGTGCCCCGCTGGTCTGCCTGTTGTCTTGCGCTCCGCAGGTTAAGGGAGTATGCGGTAGATTCGTACGCCTGGTGCTGCTCATGGCTAAGCGAAGAGTGGCCATCACGTGGGGCGGAAGTCGCAGCCCAAAGTGGACCACTGGATTAAAGACATGGTCTACTGCAAAGACAACATGGCGATTTACGCCAGAAGAGCTGCCCCCAGTTTCTAGACCAAAGGACATATGGGAGCCCGGATACAATTCCTTCAACATAGGGCGGAGGAGGCAGAGCAGAGTGGCGCGAACTAGGCGCCATGGGTGCTGTAATGAGCGGCGTGAGGTTGTGGTCTGGGAGAATGATGCTCCAGCATCTTAATGCGACTTAGACGATATTGTTTAGGGATGATGTGCGGATGGTTTTGTGGTAGTATTATAATTTGATGTCTTTTGTATTTTTTGTTGATTTGTGGGGATTTTATTTATGTTTGTTTCTCACTATGTAAGCATCATGAGGATATGATACATGCTCGCATTGTTATTGTGTTAATAAAAAAATTTAAAAATAAAAAATAAAAAAATAAAAAAATACAACTATCTTGCCTCTTTCTGCAGTTCTCTTTCCTCCTTCTGCACCTCTTGCTTCTTTCTGCACTTCTTTTGCCTCTTTCTGCACCTCTCTTGCTTCTTTCTGCACCCTTGTTGTCTCTTTCTGCACTCGTCTTCCCCCTTTCTGCACCTCTCTTGCTTCTTTCTGCACCCTTCTTCCCTTTTCTACATCCAACTTGCCTCTTTCTGCAGTTCTCTTGCCATTTTCTGCACCTCTCTTGCCTCTTTCTGTACCTCACTTGCCTCTTTCTGTACCTCACTTGCATCTTTCTGCACTTCTCTTGCTTCTTTCTACACCTCTGTTGCTTCTTTCAGCAATTCTCTTGCCTCTTTCTGCACATCTCTTGCTTGTTTCTGCACCTCTCGTGCGTCTTTCTGCACCTCTGTTGCCTCTTTCTGCACCTCACTTGCTTCTTTCTGCACCCCTCTTGCCTCTTTCTGCACCCCTCTTTCCTTTTTCTGCACCTCTCTTGCCTCTTTCTGCACCCCTGTTCCCTCTTTCTGCACCTTTCCTGCCTGTTTCTGCACCTCTCATGCCTTTCTGTACCTCTGTTGCTTCTTTCTGCACTTCTCTTGCCTCTTTCTGCACACTTTGCGCCTTTATCAGCACCTCTGTTGCTTCTTTCTGCACTTCTCTTCCTTCTTTCTGCACCTCTCCTACCTCTTTCTGCACCTCTCTTGCCACTTTTTGCACCTCTCTTGCCTCTTTTTGCACCTCTGTTGGTTCTTTCTGCACTGCTCTTGCTTCTTTATGCACCTCTTTTGCAAATTTCTGCATCCCTCTTGCCTCTTTCTACACCCGTCTTCCCTATTTCTCCACCTCTCTTGCTTCTTTCTGCACTTCTCTTGCTTCTTTCTGCTCTGCTCTTGCTTCTTTCTGCACCTCTCTTGAAAATGTATGTATCCCTCTTACCTCTTTCTGCAGCCCTGTTCCCTCTTTCTGTACCTCTCTTGCCTGTTTCTGCACCTCTCTTGCCTGTTTCTGCACCTCTCTTGCCTCTTTCGGCACCTCTGTTGCCTCTTTCTGCACTTCTCTTGCCTCTTTCTGCACCCCTCTTGCCTCTTTCGGCACCTCTGTTGCTTCTTTCTGTACTTCTGTTGCTTCTTTCTGCACCCCTCTTGCCTCTTTCTATACCCCTTTTGCCTTTTTGTACACCTCTCTTGCCTCTTTCTGCACCTCTCTTGCCTTTTTCTGCAGTTCTCTTGCCTCATTCCACACCTCTTTTGCTTCTTTCTGCACTTTTCTTGCCTCTTTCTGTACCCCTCTTGCCTCTTTCTGCACCTCTGTTGGTTCTTTCTGCACTGCTCTTGCTTCTTTCTGCACCTCATTTGCTAATTTCTGCATCCCTCTTGCCTCTTTCTGCACCCCTCTTCCCTATTTCTCCACCTCTCTTTCTTCTTTCTGCACTTCTTTTGCTTCTTTCTGCACCTCTCTTGCAAATTTCTGCACCCCTCTTGTCTCTTTCTGCGCCCCTCTTCCCACTTTCTGCACCTCTCTTGCCTCTGTCTGCACCCCTTTTCCCTCTTTCTGCGCCTCTTTTGCCTGTTTCTGCAACTTTCTTGCCTCTTTCTGCAGTTCTCTTGCCTCCTTCTGCTCCTCTGTTGCTTCTTTCTGCACTTCTTTTGCCACTTTCTGTACCTCTCTTGCTTCTTTCTGCACCCCTGTTGTCTCTTTCTGCACTCGACTTCCCTCTTTCTGCACCTCTCTTGCTTCTTTCTGCACCCTTCTTCCCTTTTTTGCATCCCTCTTGCCTCTTTCTGCAGTTCTCTTTCTATTTTCTGCACCTCTCTTGCCTCTTTCTGCACCTCACTTGCCTCTTTCTGCACTTCTCTTGCTTCATTCTACATCTCTGTTGCTTCTTTCAGCAATTCTCTTGCCTCTTTCTGCACTTCTCTTGCATCTTTCTGCACCCCATTTCTGCACCCCACTTGCTTCTTTCTGTACCCCTGTTCCCTCTTTCTGAACCTTTCCTGCCTATTCTTCACCTATCTTGCCTCTTTCTGTACCTCTGTTGCTTCTTTCTGCACTTCTCTTCCCTATTTCTGCACACTTTGCGCCTCTATCAGCACCTCTGTTGCTTCTTTCTGCACTTCTCTTCCTTCTTTTTGTACCTCTCCTGCCTCTTTCTGTACCCCTCTTGCCTCTTTGTGCACCTCTCCTACCTCTTTCTGCACCTCTCTTGCCTCTTTTTACACCTCTGTTGGTTCTTTCTGCACTGCTCTTGCTTCTTTCTGCACCTCTTTTGCAAATTTCTGCATCCCTCTTGCCTCTTTCTGCACCCGTCTTCCCTATTTATCCACCTCTCTTGCTTCTTTCTGCACTTCTCTTGCTTCTTTCTGCTCTGCTCTTGCTTCTTTCTGCACTTCTGTTGCAAATTTATGTATGCCTCTTACCTCTTTCTGCACCCCTATTCCCTCTTTCTGCACCTTTCTTGCCTGTTTCTGTACCTCTCTTGCTTCTTTCGACACCCCTGTTGCTTCTTTCTTCACTTCTCTAGCCTCTTTCTACATCCCTCTTGCCTCTTTCAGCACCTCTGTTGCTTCTTTTTACACTTCTCTTACTTCTTTCTGCACCCCTCTTGCCTCTTTCTGTACCCCTTTTGCCTCTTTGTGCACCTCTCTTGCCTCTTTCTGCACCTCTCTTGCCTTTTTCTGCTGTTCTCTTGCCTCTTTCTGCACCTCTTTTGCTTCTTTCTGCACCTTTCTTGCTTCTTTCCGTACCCCTCTTGCCTCTTTCTGCACCTCTGTTGGTTCTTTCTGCACTGCTGTTGCTTCTTTCTGCACTGCTGTTGCTTCTTTCTGCACCTCTCTTGCAAATTTCTGCACCCCTCTTGTCTCTTTCTGCACCTCTCTTCCCACTTTCTGCACCTCCCTTGCCTCTGTCTGCACCCCTGTCCCCTCTTTCTGCACCTCTTTTGCCTGTTTCTGCAACTTTCTTGCCTCTTTCTGCAGTTCTCTTGCCTCTTTTTGCACCTCTGTTGCTTCTTTCAGCACTTCTTTTGCCTCTTTCTGCACCTCTGTTGCTTCTTTCTGCACCCCTGTTGTCTCTTTCTGCACTCGTCTTCCCTCTTTCTGTACCTCTCTTGCTTCTTTCTGCACCCTTCTTCCTTTTTTGCATCCCTCTTGCCTCTTTCTGCAGTTCTCTTGCCATTTTCTGCACCTCTCTTGCCTCTTTCTGCACCTCACTTGCCTCTTTCTGCACCTCACTTGCCTCTTTCTGCACTTCTCTTGCTTGTTTCTACACATCTGTTGCTTCTTTCAGCAATTCTCTTGCCTCTTTCTGCAGTTCTCTTGCTTGTTTCTGCACCTCTCTTGCATCTTTCTGCACCTCTGTTGCTTCTTTCTGCAAGCTCACTTGCTTCTTTCTGCACCCCTCTTGCCTTTCTGCACACCTGTTCCCTCTTTCTGCACCTTTCCTGCCTGTTTCTGCACCTCTCTTGCCTCTTTCTGTACCTCTGTTGTTTCTATCTGTACTTCTCTTGGCTCTTTCTGCACACTTTGCGCCTCTTTCAGCACCTCTGGTTCTTCTTTCTGCACTTCTCTTCCTTCTTTCTGCACTTCTCTTGCCTCTTTTTTCACCTCTGTTGGTTCTTTCTGCACTGCTCTTGCTTCTTTTGTAAATTTATGTATCCGTCTTACCTCTTTCTGCACCCCTGTTCCCTCTTTTTGCACCTTTCTTGCCTGTTTCTGCACCTCTCTTGCCTCTTTCGGCATCTCTGTTGTTTCTTTCTGCACCCCTCTTGCCTTTTTCAACACTGCTGTTGCTTCTTTCTGCACTTCTCTTGCTTCTTTCTGCACCCCTCTTGCCTCTTTCTGTACCCCTTTTGCCTCTTTGTGCACCTCTCCTGCCTCTTTCTGCACCACTCTTGCCTTTTTCTGCAGTTCTCTTCCCCTTTCTGCACCTCTTTTTCTTCTTTCTTCACTTTTCTTGTCTCTTTCTGTACCCCTCTTGCCTCTTTCTGCACCTCTGTTGGTTCTTTCTGCACTGCTCTTGCTTCTTTCTGCACCTCTGTTGCAAATTTCTGCATCCCTCTTACCTCTTTCTGTACACCTCTTCCCTCTTTCTGCACCTCTCTTGCCTCTGTCTGCACACCTGTTCCCTCTTTCTGCACCCCTTTTGCCTGTTTCTGCAACTCTTGCCTCTTTCTGTAGTTCTCTTGCCTCCTTCTGCACCTCACTTGCCTCTTTCTACACTTCTCTTGCTTCTTTCTGCACCCTTCTTCCCTTTTTCTGCACATCTCTTGCCTCTTTCTGCACCTCTCTTGCCTCTTTCTGCACATCTCTGCCAAGCAACTATGCACTCTTACCTTATCTTGTGCGTAGTGTGGCTCGCAGAGACACAATGGACCAACTTCCCAGTCCCCTATGCAGTAACCAGTGATTAATGTGCCAGTTAAGTTAAAAAATAGAGATCAGGGAGGAGGGCCGGATACTGGATGTTAGGTGGGCTCTTGTTGTCGACCTGCGAGGCAACAAGGTAAACATCACGTAAGTACTTAGTCTACACACTACAATAAAGACTTTACTATCTTCTACACTAGTTCCCCCTTGTATGCAAATTCCTACCTGCGATCTGGAGCTGGTGTGCGGAACGTCCTAGTATGCCTTGTGCTGCTCTGTTTTTAAGCGCGGGATGTGTAGATTTGGAAGGATGTATCTAGTTGAAGTGTTTCTTCTGAAGTGACATCATCTTATTGGAGAAAGATACAGACATTGAAATATAAGTTACTTTTACAATATTCAAAATACAAAACTTCTCTTCTATAAACATCTAACCTTCAGCTTACTTGTTAGAATCTTCAAATCTTCTCTCAGATTTGTCCTTCCTTTCTAAAATGAAATAGTAGAGAAAAATCCTAACAGCACACAATATACAAAGTTATGTACAAAGTTATGTTTGAAATGCTTCAAAATTCTAAAATGTTCAAAAGAATTAAAAAGGTTCTCTTCTGTTTGTTCTTTTTTCTTTCTTGAAAAAAGTGTCCAAAAATTGTCTTTTAAAATAACGATAGAGCTAACTCTGTCTTGCGATGGGCGCCTACAGAGAAATCATAGTACTTAGCTTTCTTTTGTAGGTACCGTGGTCGCTGAGGATTCCAAGAACACTTCAGGAAGATTCAAGAAATCCGGAACTTCGTCGTCTTTTCAGGTAAGAAAACCTCGATGCAGGTCTTTTCACGAAGGCAGAAAGAAGGCTAAGCACCTTCTGGAAGATGGGTGTGGTCTTAAATAGCAAGACCACACCCAAGATGGCCGTTACGTTGTTCACATATGACGTGAACGTCACTTGCGGTGAATCCGAGTTTCTTTACCGGCATTTACCGCAAGCACAGAAAACGAAGCGTCTTGCCTTTACTGAGTGCACCTTGCAATTCAGTTTTGTCATTAGCGCTTTCTGGGTGCACTTCTTTAGCGGTTCAGAACAAAGTATCTAATGGAGTAACAATGGTCCATTCACAAGTATTATGGCAAAGATATCATTACGTAGTGCTAACAGTAACTTGATGTTGGATCCGAATCACAATACAGTGCATATGAAATAACATATTGAATCACAATACAGTGCATATGAATAAACATAAATCACTAAACATAATCCCCTATAGTCAGATCTACCAACATGAAACATACCTCATTATACATATTTCCTACACCAGGCAGTGCTGGATGCACGGGAAAGGGGTGGGTTTTTTAGATATTGACTGTTTGCACAGTATCGGGGAAGACAGTGCTATGCAAATCGTGACAGTACCCCCCTCTCAAAATCCCCCCTAAAACCATTGGAATGGGTTTCGGTTTCTGTGGATATCGAGAATGAAAAGCTTTCACTAACCGTGGTGCATTCTTTAGATGGGCAAGAGGCTCCCATGAGCGCTCTTCTGGACCATAACCTTTCCAGTCCACCAAATAAAACAGCTTCCCACGAATTCTTTTGGTATCTAAGACAGCTTTTACTTCAAATTCTGGAACGTTGTCAACCTCAACCGGAGGAGGTGGTGTCTTTAAACGTGTCATAGAGTTATACGGTTTCAAAAGTGAAACGTGAAAGACTGGATGAAATCGGTATTTCGTTGGAAGTGTTAGTTTCACACTTACTGGGTTAATGACTTTTTCAATTGGGAATGGTCCAATAAACCGAGGACAAGATTTCTTATAGCCTTTAATTCATAAGTTTTTGGTAGACAACCACACTTTCTTTCCTATGGCGTATAAGGGCTGGTTAGAGCGGTGTTTATCTGCAGCAATTTTTTAACTTTCTTTTGCTTTTGCTAAATGGAACTGAGCGTCTTGCTGTATAGAAACTAAGCTTGTTGCATAATCATGCACAGATGGAACTAAATCTGAGAAGTCAATTTTACCTGGGATACTCTTCGGATGATAGCCATACGTGCAGAAAAATGGTGACATATTGATAGACGCATGTTCCATGTTATTGTATGCAAACTCTAAAGCCCATAAAATATCTGACCATTCCTGATCACAAGTTAACAACATACAACGTAAATATTGCTCAATGGTTTGGTTGGTGCGTTCTGTTAAACCATCTGTTGGAGGATGATAACTAGAAGAGGTTCGCACTTCCATATTCAATGATGCACTCAAACAGTGCCAAAAACGAGAGATTAATTGTGGGCCTCTGTCCGAAATAAGGATAGACGGGATTCCATGTAGTCTTGTTATTTCTTTTACGAATACGTGGGCTAATTCCATGGCAGTAGGAAGTCTTTTTAATGGTATAAAATGGGCCATGCGAGAGAAATGATCCACTACGGTTAAAGTTGTAGTGAACCTTTCTTGGTAGGTGGCAGTTCTACAATAAAATCTAGAGAAACTGTGTGCCATGGTTGAGGAGGAACAGGTAAAGGTTGTAAAAGACCACTAGGAGCTTGATGTTGTACTTTATTTTGGATACATATTGCGCAAGTGTCAACATATCTTTGAATATCATTGAACATGGAAGGCCACCAAAAGTTATGCTTGATTGTTAGATAAGTTTTAGTGATTCCTGGATGTGCGGACAAAAGAGTATCATGATTTAACTGAATAATTTGAGTCTGTAAAGTTTCTGATGGTACAAAGATCTGATTGTTCATAAATAAAATCTCATCTTTCCATTGCAGAGATGGATGTAACATTTGCCAATCTGATTTCTGTTTTGTTCGTAATTCGTTTTGTATATGGGTTACAATATCAGAATTTGTCATGCTGGCCTGAAAACAATGCGCAGGAAGAATAGGCTGTGAAAAATCAGGCTGTTTGAGAGTGTCTTCTTCTAACCCAATGCGTGATAATGCATCAGCTTTATTGTTCTCTTTTCCTGGCCGGAAAGTGATAATAAAGTTGTAATCATTAAAAAATAACGTCCAGTGTAATTGTCGTGCTGAAAGAGCTTTAACTGTTCTTAAAGACTGTAGATTCCGATGATCAGTATAAATTGTAATTGGGTGTCTTGCACCTAACAAGTAGTGGCGCCACTCTTCAAAAACAGCTTTAATTGTCAATAATTCCCTATCAGCAATAGTATAATTTTGTTCTGCTGGGGATAATTTTCTTGAATAATAGGCTATGGGATGCATTTGTCCCGTATCATGATGTCTTTGGGATAAAATTCCACCTAAAGCGAATTGTGATGCATCGGCCTCGACTATGAAAGGGCGTGAAGGGTCGGGATGCATTAGAATAGGGGCTGAAGTAAACAATCTTTTTAATTCCTGAAAGGCTTGTTCCGCAGATTCATTCCATTCGAATTTTACACCTTTCCTAAGGAGCATAGTGATGGGAGTAATGGTTTGGGGAAAATTACGAATGAAACGCCTATAAAAATTGGCGAAACTCTGGATTTGTTTTACTGAAGTTGGGCTTGGCCAGGTAAGGATGGACTCGATCTTTTTTGAATCCATTTCTATGCCTGAAGGACTGATGACCTATCCCAAAAAATCTACTTTTGTAGTGTGAAACACACTTTTCTCCAATTTCACATATAATGAATTTTTTAAGAGGTTTTGAAGAATGGCTCGTACTTGTTGTACATGCTCAAATTCAGTTTTGGAATATATAAGGATGTCGACTATGTAAACTATACTACAAATATCTAAAAACTCTCGCAATACCTCATTTATAAAAAAATTGAAATGCAGCAGGAGCATTGCAGAGTCCGAAGGGCATAACTTGATATTCAAAGAGGCTGAATTTAGTGCGAAACGCAATTTTCCATTCATCGCCCTCTCGGACTCGTACAAGATGGTAAGCTCCCCGCAAGTCAGGTTTAGTATAAATAGTTGCATGTTTGATCTGGTCCAATAAAGTAATAATTAAGGGGAGCGGATAGCGATTTTTTACAGTCACATTGTTTAGGGCGCGGTAATCAATACACGTGCGTAATTCTCCCCCCTTCTTTGGAATAAAGAAAAGAGGAGATGAGACTGGAGATTTAGAATGTCTAATTAATCCATTCGCTAAATAATCATCTAAATAAGTTCTTAAATATTCATTTTCATTTTCAGTAAGGGCATATATACGGCTACAAGGTAGCGTTGCCCCTGGGACCAAATCTATACGACAGTCAAAATCTCTAGGAGGTGGGAGAGTGTTTGCCTTTTTCTTATCAAAAACATCCAAAAGATCAGCATAATCATTAGGCACTCCATCAATTAGTAAAACACTCTTTGACTCTTTAGGAAAATCGTAACCTTGAACACAATCTTCTTCAGTTTTGTGCAGAAAACACACGGAACGACAATGTGATGAATTGAATAATACAGTTTTCTTAACCCAATCAATCCTAGGGTCTGTTGAGTCAGCCAGGGGATCCCTAAGATAAGACGAAATTGAGGCGCATCTATAATATCAAATGTGATTTGTTCACTATGTGTGGCGGAACACCTCATTATCAGATTTTCGGTATGATTCTGTATTAAACCTGACGTTAACTCCTTCCCATCCACTGCCCGTACTATTTCTGGTTGAGATTTTGGTACAGTATGCAAATCTAACTTTTGAAAGAATTGTGTGTCAATAAAATTTCCAGTAGCTCTGGAATCAATTAAAGCATCTATGGTCCAAATATGTGTCATATTCTCTGCAGCTTGTATAGTGACCTGAATACTAAGGTGCTGAAAAGATACTCTAGGGATTGTGGAGGCCAAATTAAAAAAGGTACTCGATAAACTGACCTCGTCTTTCATTGAGCGCTCTAGTTTTCCGATTGTTGTTGGACAATGGCTACCTCAGGTGGTTTTAATTTATTTTTATTGGGACGCGTAGGACATTCCTTAACAAAATGTTCGGTTTTACCGCAATAAAGACACTGGTTCAATTTTCGGCGCTTCTCCTTTTCTTCTTTGGTGAGGGGTCCTCTGACTGTACCAATCTGCATTGGTTCTCCTAGGTCTGTTTTGTTTGTGGCTTCACTTTTAGAGCTGTTCTTTTCTTTAAACACAAATAGTCTATGATCATCTTTACCACGTTCCCCTTTTCGCTCTAATAAACGATGATTTAATTTTACAACTAAGTCTATAAATGCACTGCAATCTTCCGGGGGATCCAAAATTTGGGTTAGCATGTCCTTAAGTTCATCCCGAAGACCTCTATAAAATAATGACACTCTCTTTTCCTCAGACCATTCTGCTTCTATAACTAGTCTATTAAATAGAGAAATGTAATGTATTAAATCAGATGATCCTTGTTTTAAGTTGAGCAGCTCATTGTTCATGCGGATTGCACAAACACATGTTTGGCGAATAATTTCTTCATAGTATTTTTAAAACGTCTGAAGTCATATAATAAAGGGTCATCATGTTCAACCAAAGGGACTGACCATAAAGCTGTGTCCCCTCCCAAGTAAGATGGGATAAAAGCTATTTTTGAGGAATCATCTGGGAACGCCGTTGGTTTGGCGATAAAATGTAAATGACATTGGTTCAGGAAAATTGCGAATTTATTGCTATCTCCATAGAATCTTTCAGGTGGCGCTAAAGGCACTGAAACTGGGGTTACGACTTGAATTTGGGTGGGTGTTACAGAACTCTGAGTTGTTTGTGTCATGGACTGGAAACTAGGCTGGAAACTAGGAGGCTTTAGGTTTGCGTATGGTATCTTGTAGTGTTGACAAATCCCTACGTAATGCTGCATTTTCAGCTTTTATGTCAGCTAAAATTGAGGCTATATCTTGTAATGAAATCTGCTGGGATGGATCCATTGCGTCTGCGCGATCCGTTATACGTGGGCTTAGCCTTCTGTCAAGCAACTATGCACTCTTACCTTATCTTGTGCGTAGTGTGGCTCGCAGAGACGCAATGGACCAACTTCCCAGTCCCCTATGCAGTAACCAGTGATTAATGTGCCACTTAAGTTAAAAAATAGGGATCAGGGAGGAGGGCCGGATACTGGACGTTGGGTGGGCTCTTGTTGTCGACCTGTGAGGCAACAAGGTAAACGTCACGTAAGTACTTAGTCTACACACTACAATAAAGACTTTACTATCTTCTACACTAGTTCCCCCTTGTATGCAAATTCCTACCTGCGATCTGGAGCTGGTGTGAGGAACGTCCTAGTATGCCTTGTGCTGCTCTGTTTTTAAGCGCGGGACGTGTAGATTTGGAAGGATGTATCTAGTTGAAGTGTTTCTTCTGAAGTGATATCATCTTATTGGAGAAAAATACAGACATTGAAATATAAGTTACTTTTACAATATTCAAAAGACAAAACTTCTCTTCTATAAACATCTAACCTTCAGCTTACTTGTTAGAATCTTCAAATCTTCTCTCAGATTTGTCCTTCCTTTCTAAAATGAAATAGTAGAGAAAAATCCCAACAGCACACAATATACAAAGTTATGTAGAAAGTTATGTTTAAAATGCTTCAAAATTCTAAAATGTGCAAAAGAATTCAAAAGGTTCTCTTCTGTTTGTTCTTTATTCTTTCTTGAAAAAAGTGTCCAAAATTTGTCTTTTAAAATAACGCTAAAGCTAACTCTGTCTTATGATGGGCGCCTACAGAGAAATCATAGTACTTAGCTTTCTTTTGTCCTTTTCTTTTGCAGGTACCATGGTCGCTGAGGATTCCAAGTAGACTTCAGGAAGATTCAAGAAAACCGGAACTTCGTCATCTTTTCAGGTAAGAAAACCTCGATGCAGGTCTTTTCACGAAGGCAGAAAGAAGGCTAAGCACCTTCTGGAAGCCGGGTGTGGTCTTAAATAGCAAGACCACACCCAAGATGGCCGTTACATTGTTCACGTATGACGTGAACGTCACTTGCGGTGAATCCGAGTTTCTTTACCGGCATTTACCGCGAGCACAGAAAACGAAGCGTCTTGCCTTTACTGAGTGCACCTTGCAATTCAGTTTTGTCATTAGCACTTTCTGGGTGCACTTCTTTAGCGGTTCAGAACAAAGTATCTAATGGAGTAACAATGGTCCATTCACAAGTATTATGGCAAAGATATCATTACGTAGTGTTAACAGTAACTTGATGTTGGATCCTAATCACAATACAGTGCATATGAAATAACATATTGAATCACAATACAGTGCATATGAATAAACATAAATCACTATACATAATCCCCTATAGTCAGATCTACCAACATGAAATATACCTCATTATACATATTTCCTACACCAGGCAGTGCTGGATGCACGGGAAAGGGGTGGGTTTTTTAGATATTGACTGTGTGCACAGTATCGGGGAAGACCGTGCTATGCAAATCGTGACAATCTCTTGGTTCTTTCTGCACTGCTCTTGCCTCTTTATGCACCTCTCTTGCCTCTTTCTGCACCCCTCTTGCCTCTTTCAGCACCGCTGCTGCTTCTATCTGCACTTCTCTTGCTTCTTTCTGCACCCCTCATGCCTCTTTCTGTACCCCTTTTGCCTCTTTGTGCATGTTAGAAATGGGGAACTCTAGTTGGCAGAGGTAGGCACCTTTGTCCAAATAAGGACCCTTTCTTCTAGTCAGGGTAAGGGGGATACACATCTAAAATAACCCCTGCTCACCCCCTTGGTAGCTTGGCATGAGCAGACAGGCTTATCTCAGAGTCAGTGTGTTAAGCATTTGTGAACACATTCAGTAATACAGGGAAAACACTACAAATGGACACCACATCAGTTTAGAAAAATAGTAAGTCTTTATCTAAACCAACAAGACCAAATACAATAAAAATAATACTCTTGAAAAATAGTACTTGTGCAAAATAACCTTTAAATTGCAGGAAAATCAATAAAACACAGTTCTTCCGACTCGGTAGCTCCTCCTGGGGCTACGGTGTACTGAATACATCTAACAATTCCAGCCGACCGCGTCAATACGGGCCAGCTAAAGCGTCGACAGACTCGGACACAGTACCTTTCTTGTTGCAACCAACACGTCGGTGCGAGTCAGTCAGGGCAAATGTCGCGGTCGCGTTGTGAAGCGGAGCGTTGCAGCGGGCGGTGTCCTCACGATGCGGTGCAGGCAGCGGCTCGTTGACGGAGTCGGTGAGACCAGGGCTTGCGTTGAAGGGTGAGATGGTGCTCCCTGTGGTGCTGGCAGGTCACGGTGCGGCGACGGAGCCTGTCGAGGTTCCGGTCGGGCAGCTACGGAGTCGATGATGTCCTTGCAGCGTGTAGCGAAGAGTTGCGGAGTGCGGTGCCCACAGGACGCGGTGCAAGCAGCGGCTCGTTGACGGAGTCGGTGAGACCAGGATTGCGTTGCGAAGTGAGGCGTTGCTCTCGGCAGTGCTTTCAGGACACAGAATCCTGCGACGGACTCGATGACAGAGTCGGTTACCCTTTTCTTCTGCGGCGACGATCAGAGACGGTGCACACAGACACAGTGAGGTCTTTGCTGTTTCTGAGACCTCTAGAACAGGGGGCAAGCTCAGTTCAAGTCCTTGGAGATCTTCTCTTCAAGCAGGGGGACAAAGCAAGCAGCAAAGTCCTCTTCTCCTTGGCAGCAAGTAGCCACTGCAGGCCAACCCCAGACAGCAAACAGCACAGGGGCAGTATTCCTCCTCAGCTTCTCCGGCTCTTCTCCTTGGCAGCAAGTAGCCACTGCAGGCCAACCCCAGACAGCAAACAGCACAGGGGCAGTATTCCTCCTCAGCTTCTCCGGCTCTTCTCCTTGGCAAAGGTTCCTCTTGATTTCCCAGAAGTGATCTAAAAGTCTGGGGTCTGGGCCCCTCTTGTTATACACAAAAATCCTTTGTTCTCTGAAGGCAGAGGGTGTCTGTACCCAGCCAAAACCAGTTCTGTCCTCACTAGTGCAGCTTCCTGGCAGGAGGTGGAGACAGCATTGTTGAAGGCAGACCAGGCCCATTCAGGTGAAAAGGAAATCTCCTCCTACTCTAAATGCCGTCCAGGTTTATTCAGCCCAGCCCTGACTCATCAGACTTCTGGAGCCACTGCCCCTCTCCAGCCCCTGTCATCCAAAAGCCAGACATGCAATACACAAACCTAGCAGAGGCATACTGGATGGTTAGGCAAGAAAATACCTACTTTCTAAAAGTGGTATTTTCAAATACAGAATGTAAAAATCACCCTCACTAAAAGATGCATTTTAACATTCTGAGTTCAGGCATACTAAACTTTATTTTTCTACCTTGTTCCCAGGGCCAGTTATGTTTATAAGGTGTTATAAACAAACTCCCCATTCTGTCCTATGGGAACAGGTAGCCTTGCAATAGTGAAAAACGAAATTGGCAGTATTTCACTATCAGGACATGCCACACACAGCAGGGCATGTCCTACCTTTCAAATACAATGCACCCTGCCCACAGGGGTACCTTGGGCCTAACTTAGGGGTGACTAATATGTAGAAAAGGGAAGGTTTAGGGACTGGCAAGTGTGTGCACTTGCAAAGTCAACATGGCAGTCCCAGACTGCACACAGGCTCTGCAATGGCAGGCCAGAGTTACATTTTACAGGCTGCTTCTGTGGGTGGCACAATGAGTGCTGCAGCCCACTAGCAGCATTTGATTTACCGGCCCGGAGCACACACAGTGCACTATACTAGGGTCTGACAAGTAAATCAAATATGGCAATCATGGAATCACTAATCCATAACAACAATTTACAAAGGGAGCACTTGCACTTTGGCACTGAACAGCAGTGGCAAAGTGCCCAAAGCATCTAGACCAGCAAAACGAAGTCCAACACACAGCAAAAACACAGGAGACAAAGGTGTGAGAAAGTGCCCTCTTTCTGCATGGTATGCCCCCACTTTTTGCTGAATTGCTGATGTTCTTTGACCGAGTGTGCCCTGGGCTCCTGCTAATCAGGTGCCCAGGGCCTATGTTCCTTCCCTAAAACTGCATTGAAGCCTAAACCCAATTGGAATCTCTGGCCACATGTCAGCCCCTGGTAAATGGTACCACAGGTACCCAGGGCACTGTGACCAGAGAAGGCCTCTAAGGGCTGCAGCACTTATTGTGCCACCCTTAGAGGTCCTGTACCCTGACACTCACACACTGCCTTTGCAGGCTGCGTGTCTTGGTGCAGAACAAAGTGAAGAGTCGACATGGCACACCTCCCTGTGTGCCATGCCCTACAACCACTGCCCTGGCATACCTCAGTCACCCCTCTAGCTGGGTGCCCTATGCCAGTGGTGAGGGTACAGGTGTATGAGCCCTGTACCCCTACAGTGCCCAAGTCCATTCCTGGGCACTGTAAGTGCAGTGCTGCCATTAAGAGTATATGGTGCTGGGAGTTTGTCATTACGAACTCCACAGCACCATGATGGCTGCACTGAAGACTGGGAAGTTTGGTATCAAACTTCTCAGCACATTAAACCCACACTGATGCCAGTGTGGGATTTAATGTAAAATGCACCACAGAGGGCATCTTAGAGATGCTCCTGAAACTCCGACCAACTTCTAGTGACCTGACTGAGTGGCTGCTTAGTCTGCCACCACCAGACATGTTTCTGGACCCCTGGGTCGAGAGCCTGCTGCACTCGGGGCCTGAGAGCAATGCACATCCTGGGACGAGGTGCCAAGCCTCCTCCCCAGGATGGGCAGGGTTCAAGAAGGAGAAGCTTCAAAGGCATGCCGCCTTTGTGAGCCTCTCAGACCATTTGCTGCTTTCAGCAACTGGTCCCCACTGGTTCTACCCCCACTTTGGGCGGGAGAACCGGTGGGGAAAACAAGTGAGGAAGGGAGGTGTGCCCACCTCTGCCCACTCCACCCCTCAGGTGGGGGAGGCGAGGTGAAGCACAACCTCGAGTCCCCGCCATCTTGAGGATGGGGGACCCAGCCAACCAGGGGCAGGCTCCTGCCCCCTCCCACTGGAGAGTGGCAGAATAGGGGTGTACCCACTCCAGGGAAGGGACCCATTGGTCCCTGCCCTTTACCTACCTGTAACGCCCTAAATTTAGTATTTAGGGGCACCCTGAACCTTACTTCCTCAGATCCAGCCTACCAACAAGAAGAAAAGAAGAAGGGACGAAGAGCCGTGCAGAGCTAACAAGAGGATGACGCCCACTGACTTGGCCCCAGCCCTACAGGCCTGCCTCCCCTTGAACCTGCTCCTCACGAAACCCCGGCGTGTCCAGCAGCCAGCAACCTCACAAACCCCGGAGGACCTGCCTGCCTTCACTTCCAAGACTGTTTCTCCCGTAAACACCGGACGTGTTTAAACTGCAGCTTCTGGCTCCGGCCGGATACCGCGAATCCAGCCCACTCTGCACCCGCCGAACCCGGCCCGAGCTCGAGTGGAAAAACACCACGAGGATGTCACCCCGGCGATCCTGACCCGAGATCCGGCGACCCCTGACCTGCCTCAAGCCTCCAGATGACGCCTGCAGCCTAAATCCAGAAGGCCCCCCCAACCGCGACCCAGAGCTGGTAAGAAGATCCGACCCCAAAAGGCACCCCTGCACCGACACCCCACGGCCTTGTGTGCCCAAATCAACTGTGCCTAACCAACCCTTAACTTTCCAACTTACCTCTCGAAGTGGTGGTCGCACCCAGAAGTTCTTCGTCTCCCTGCCTGCAGTGCTTTTCCAAACCGGAGGCTCTCCATAGAAAACAACAGGTCGCCCGACGTCGAAACAGCACTCTGCACCCGGCTGCCTCAGTGCCGCTGAGGGTGCACCTTTTGTGCTACTTTCTTTCCCCATTTGCCCTGACCTTAACCCTAGGAGCTTTGCTCCCACAACCCAGTGGCCTGCTTGTCAGCAGCCACCAACCGGAGACCCCCTATCCTCCATAGGATAACATTGGGCCTCAACACTCTGCACCCGGCCGCCCTAGTGCCGCTGAGGGTGCAACAACAGTGCATCACTGACCCTGGGGGAACCCTTGTTCTGACCCCAGAACCTTAACTCCCACAGTCGTTTACTTACCTGCAAACCGATGACCTGTTTTTCCTCCATAGGATAACATTGACAATTTTTCTTCGAAAAAACGACTACGTGTGGAGTTTTGAAAACTAAAGATATTCTTTAAAAATCGTACAAATAACCAAAGCGTGTTTTCTTACCTGTTTGCAGGAAATGTCCCAGTGCTGAATCTAGGCATCCAGCACTGAGTTAGAAAAAGTAACGTAAAAGTAACTTACCTGCAATTTGTTGAAAAAGCCCATTCATTTCAATGTACTGTATTTGCTAAGTGTTGCATACTACTGCTCCCCTGTAAATCAAACAAAGTACAATCTCTACTGCATTTTCAAACTGTTCGACATTCAGTAACTTATTACTGTAAAGTATTTCATGCTTACCTGTGCCAGGCTTGCTTGGTTCTAAAATAAAACAACAGTATATTTTTTATACAAAACAATTGGCCTAGAGTTCGGTTCTTGAGTGTGTGAATTCATTTGCTGACTGAGTGTGTACATCAAATGCTTAACACTGTCCTATGATACTGCCTTACTGCTCGACCAAGCTACCACTATTAGAGAGTAAGGTTCTATCTAACTTTAACCTCTGCCTACCTCTGGAGTCACCTGGACCCTATACACACTATACCTCATTTTGGTGTAGTATATATAGAGCCAGTTTCTTACAAAAGGCAAACAAGCATTTGCAATGCATTCGGTCTCGCCTTTGGGACGTTATATGTATTTAGCTTTGCAGCACATTAGCCTGGGTGCTGAAACATCTACTGTTCTTTAACATGGAGGGAAAGTAAGTACCAAACTCCGTGACACGCCAGGTATGGGAACACATGGAGAGAAATATTGCCTTTCAGCGGAAGTGGTATAGTCAGAAGCTCTGTTTTTAATATAAAAGCAGGGCCTTCGGTGAGTCATATCACTGAAAATACAAGATTTGAAAAAATATTATTGTCTACGGGTGTGTAGTAACCTAAGTTGTATTTATCTGGTTATTTACTCCCTTGCTGCTCAGCCGGTGTGAATGTGATGCATGGAATGTTGGTGTGAGAGTCTTGAGTGGAATGTTTGGATGCCTGGATGTTTGAGTGTGTCAGTTGGTGTATGGGCTGAGCAGCAGGAAGGTTGTGGACTTCGTTACTACAGGGTGCTTGTGGCTATGGACTGGAATCTAGAGAATGCTAAAGTGATTCTGGTATTTTACTAACCTCTGCTGGTCATTTTCTATAAAGAAAGTTAAATAGAGGCAATTGCCAGAAAAATAAAAAAAGAAAGTCCCTCAGCAGAAAGCAATTCTGATATTTTACTGACCTCTGCTGGTTATTTTCTATCAAGATAGTTAAATGGAGTCAGTTGAACAGAAAAATAGTCCCTAATCGGAAGCAGACACGTCCTAGGGCTGATCTCCAGAGCCCACAAAGTACATGCACATATAAGTATATACTGAAGTATATATACTAAAGTATATACTAAAATATATACAAGAGGTCTTGAATGCTCGACCTAAAAATGCAGGGGAGACCCACGCCAATGGTGCCAGGTCTAACACGTGCCCCCTCCAGCTGAAATGTGGGGAGAACTACCCACCCTCTTGGGAGTTCTCTTCACTGAGGCGGAAAAATCTGGACAGACCATCAGCATTGGCGTGTTCTGTACCAGGGCGGTGTTCCACCGTAAAGTCCATCCCCTGTAGGGAAATGGACCACCTCAACAGCTTTGGATTTTCACCCCTCATTTGCATCAACCATCAGAGGGGCCTGTGGTCTGTCTGAACCCGGAAGTGAGTCCCAAACAAGTATGGCCTCAGCTTCTTCAGCGCCCAGACCACAGCAAATGCCTCATGCTCAATTGCACTCCACCTCTGTTCCCGTGGAAGTAACCTCCTACTAATGAAGGCTACAGGTTGGTCTAGGCCCTCTTCATTCAGCTGTGAGAGCACAGCCCCCACACCATGCTCTGAAGCATCTGTCTGCACAATGAAGTCCCTTGAGAAATTGGGCGCCTGAAGCACGGGTGTCGTGCACATGGCAGATTTCAGGGCATCAAAAGCTTTCTGGCAGGCATCAGTCCAGTTCACTTTCTTGGGCTGCTTCCTGGAAGTCAGCTCTGTCAAGGGGGCAACAATGGTGCCATACCCCTTGACAAATCTCCTGTAATACCCTGTGAGTCTTAAAAAGGCTCTCACCTCTGTCTGGGTCTTGGGGGGTTCCCAAGCCATAATGGTATCAATCTTGGGCTGTAGGGGCGCCACCTGGCCGCTCCCCACCTGGTGCCCCAAGTACACCACTGAACCCTGCCCTATCTGGCACTTGCTTGCCTTGATCGTAAGGCCTGCCCTCCGCAGCACCTTCAACACTTCCCAGAAGTGGTGCAGATGTTCGCCCCAAGTGGCACTGAACACTGCAATGTCGTCCAGGTAGGCAGCACTGAAATCCTC
Organism: Calotriton arnoldi; assembly: GCA_963921515.1. NCBI lineage: Eukaryota > Metazoa > Chordata > Amphibia > Caudata > Salamandridae > Calotriton > Calotriton arnoldi. Next base: position 1,717,015 of record CAWUFW010001780.1, read on the forward strand.
CAGCCCAACCAACACCTGGTTGACCAACCTCTGAAAGGTGGCAGGGGCATTCTTCATCCCAAAGGGAATCACCCGGAATTGGTAGTGCCCATCTGGTGTGGAGAATGCTGACCTCTCTCTGGCCCCATAAGTTAAGGCGATCTGCCAGTACCCAGATGTTAAGTCAAACGTACTGAGGTACCGGGCAGCCCCCAACCGATCGATGAGCTCATCAGCTCTGGGGATGGGGTGCGCATCAGTCCTGGTGACTGAGTTGAGCCCTCGGTAGTCCACACAGAACCGGAGTTCTGGCGTGGCACCGGGTGCGACAGCCTTCGGGACCAAGACCACTGGGCTGGCCCAAGGGCTGTTTGAGGGCTCAATCACCCCTAGCGCTAACATCTTGGAGACCTCCTTCTTGATGCAAGCTCTGACCCTGTCAGTCACTCTGTAAATCTTATATTTTACTGGAGGACTGTCCCCAGTGTCCACATCATGGACGCACCACTGAGTGACACCAGGGGTCAGGGAGAACAGATCAGCAAACTGTCCCAACAGTTGGCGGCAGTCATTCTGCTGTTCTGGGGTCAGGGCGGGAGCGAGGTTCACACCGTCCACTGACCCATCTTGCTCCTTTGCAGACAGGAGGTCAGGAGGAGGCTCAGTCTCTTCTTCCATCCTAGCATCTGTTGCTAGAAGCATGCGCACTTCGGACCTCTCCAAGTGGGGCTTCAGGCGGTTCACATGCAGGACCTGCAAAGGGTTCCTAGGAGACTGCAAGTCCACCAAGTAGGTGACGTTACTCTTGCGCTCCACCACCTTGAATGGTCCAGTCCACTTATCCTGGAGCGCACAAGGCTCCACTGGGGCCATGACCCATACTTTCTGTCCAGGCTGAAACTCGATCAGAGTGGCATTCTGATCATACCAAAGTTTCATCTCCTCCTGGCTGGCTTCCAGGTTCCAGGTTCGCCTGAGCGAGTTGCCTGAAGTGCTTTGTCTGGTTTCTGAAGGCCAGTATGAAGCTATATACATCCTGGGGAGGTTTACTGGGAGCTTTCTCCCAGCCTTCTTTCACCAGACTCAGAGGTCCTCTTACAGGATGGCCGTACAGCAGCTCAAAGGGACTGAACCCTAAGGACCTCTGTGGTACCTCTCTGTAATCAAACAGAAGGCATGGTAAGAGGACGTCCCACTTACGCCTCATGGGTTCACCAAGACCCATAATCATGCCCTTCAGGGTCCAGTTGAACCTCTCAACCAGCCCATTGCCTTGGGGGTGGTAAGGAGTGGTGAACTTGTATGTAACACCGCACTCCTGCCATAGGGACTTCATATACTTGGATATGAAGTTGGTACCACGGTCGGACACCACCTCTCTGGGGAACCCCACATGGGAGAAAATCCCCATCAACGCACGACCCACCACTGGGGCCATCACAGTCCGGAGAGGGATGGCTTCCGGCTACCGGGTGGCATGGTCCACCAAGACCAGGATGAACCTGTTGCCCATGGCTGTCTTGGGATCCAGAGGCCCCACAATGTCAATACCCACCCTCTCAAAGGGGGTGCTGACCACAGGGAAAGGTTGGAGAGGAGCCTTGTACTTCCTCTCACTCTTGCCACTTGCCTGGCAAGTCTGGCAAGACCTACAAAGAGTATCAGAGTGCTTGCGCATCTGGGTCCAGTAAAAGTAGGTGACAAGACTTTCAAAGGTCTTGTCTTGTCCCAGATGTCCTGCCAAAGGCACATCATGAGCCAGACCCAGTAGGAAGGCTCTGAAGTGCTGGGGTACCACCAGCACACGGGCTGACCCAGGCTCAGCAACCTTAGGCTCGCTATACAGGAGACCATTCTCCCAGTATATCCAATGTGATCCAGACTGATCACCTGCTGCCTGGTTTGCAGCCTGCTGCTGCAAACCAATAAGAGAAGGGCACATCTGCTGCTCCTGGCATAACTCCTCCCTGGTGGGCCCTCCTTCTTGCTGCCAATGGGTCAGCTCAAGCAGGTCCCCCAGTTCAGCCACTTGTTCCCCTGTAGGCTCCAGGGCATCCCCCTCAAGGTTTGCCTCCTCCTGGACCGTGGGAACTTCGGGGGCCAGTTTCCCGTGCCCCCTGCCTCTTCTCTTTTTGGCAGGCACCTAGGCCACTCTTTCAGGCTCCAGGTCCTCTTGAATGCCCTTACCGGCTGCCATTGACCGAGTGGTCACACATGCCCACTCAGGCAGACCCAACATCTCTAAATGAGACCTCCGCTCCACCTTCGCCCAAGGGGAGCTCTCCAAATCATTGCCTAGCAGACAGACATGGCTGGCCTCACAGCTACTTTCAAGGTATCTGAGACCCCCCCCACTCAAAGGGAACCTGTGCCACTTTGCAGAGGCACTCTGAATTGTCAGCGGCAACTACTGGGTAGAATGCGTTGGGGACCACCTGCTCTTCAGACACCAGCCGACAACTGACAGCTGTCACACTGGCTCTGGTGTCTCAAATCCTCCACACTATGGCCATTGATGGTCACCCACTGCCTGTACTTTTTAGTGTTATCAGGCAGATGAGCTCTTGGGACCATCTCACTGTCTCTAAAGAGACCAGGGACATCTCTGCGGGACCCCACCCATCCTGGGCACCCGACTCCTCCCCAAGGCTACACTAGCCATCTTCCGGGGCGGTGCACCAGTGGGTGCGGTGGTAACATTTTTAGGACACCTAGGATCCCCTTGGAAGTGGCCCACCTGACCACAACCATAACACGCCTTGGAACCCCTCTGAACAGGCTTACCTGTCGGGATCCATGGTTTCTTCTCAGCGAGAGGCTGGGAACCCTTACCTTGGTTCCCTTGGGGATTATTTTGGGGCCCTTTTTGGAACTTCTTCTGTTTACCCTTGTCCCCCCCACTCTTCTGCTGGGGACCCTGCCCACCTTTGGCGGAGTCTCCCACACGACCCTTTTGGACCCTGGTGCTGACCCAGCGGTCCGCCTCCACAGCATGCTTTCTGGGATCATTCAGCTTACTGTCAATCAGATGCTGGCGTAGTTCTGGAAAACAATTTCTGCTTTTCCAACTCCAACTTCTTATTTTCTATGTCACCCTCCTTCCCCAGCCTGAGCTTAGCGAGCTCCCTCTCATGCACCCTATCTCTCTCTCTGTCCTCCAACTCCTTTTGAGACCCCTTTGAGAAACACTGCTGCCATCCACGGAAGGTACCCTCCCTCCTGGCAGATTCAATTGCCCCTCCTGTTGCTCATCCACATTCTCTGCCTCCACCAGAGGCTCTTCATCCTGCCCACTGGCATTTCTGGATTCCAACCAGACCCTCAGCGCCTTTTGGTAGTCATCCTTCCTGGTGAGGCTTTTCACAGAGACTTTGGATTTTTTGCAGATCGCTTTCAGTTGAGACACAGTGTAGGTTTCCACCCTATCCTCCTCAAATATCAATGGATGCAATGGATGCTGGCTTGGTCATGATGACAAAATTGGCAGTTCTTTACTTCGCAGAAAAAAACCAATCCCAGGGAAAAAGTTCAGTAAAGGTATGTGGTCACGTAATGGTCTGCACTATGCTAGTAGTGTACAGCAACCACTGTATATGAATCACAAATGCAAGTCCAGGATCCTCACCGCTGACCACCAATGTTAGAAATGGGGGTCTCTAGTTGGCAGAGGTAGGTACCTTTGTCCAAATAGGGACCCTTGCTTCTAGTCAGGGTAAGGGGGATACACCTCTAAAATAACCCCTGCTCACCCCCTTGGTAGCTGGGCACGAGCAGACAGGCTTATCTCAGAGGCTGTGCGTTTTTTTTTTTTGTCCTCATTTGTCAATATGCTAAAATTGTCGAAGAAGGTCCCTTCTACTAGGACAAGGGGTGCCCGGTCTCTCCATACGGAGGAGATGTAATAAGCATCCCGGGTTAACAATTTTCCCCTGTCCGGTCAAAGGGACTAACTTCACTAAAAAGGTAAATGAAACAGTGACTCTGAAAATCAGACCAACCTGTGAAGCATATTACTAATCATAGAACCATAGAAATGACAAAAAAAACAAAAGAAAGAAGACCATACTTAAGGGAAGATTTACAAGCCACGGAGTTATCTACCTAACCAAATTTAAACTCAAATTAGAAAAAACTTCAAGACTAGAGAGTTGAATTTGTTACATGAGCCTCAAACCATGTGTCCCATAATTCCCAAAATTTTGTTCTCTTAACCTTCTTAGTAGCTCGATCAAGAGTCGCAACCCTTTGTATTGATCGAATCCATTCCGTCTCTGTAGGGGGGCATGGGAGTATCCATTTAATGCACAACTCCCTACGCGCGAGAAGAATTAAGACAAAAATGATGGCTTTTTGAATTTTAAGAAAGTTAAAATTTTCCACCCCTCCCGTCAGTACCCCTAAGATGACTATATCCAGGCTCACCTTTAGTTCTTGGCCTATGACCTCCGATATGATCTTACCCACTTTATCCCAGTCGGCCTGGATCGAGGGGCACTGCCAGAACATATGGGCTTTGTTCGCATTTTCTTCTCCGCATTTGGAACATTTTTTCACTGCCCGACTTCCCATCTTCGATAGTCTCCGGGGCGTCCAGTAGGCCTTATGGACACTGAAAAGATGATTCTTTCTCAGTGGAGCAGATCTCACGTATAGCCATAAATAAGCCATAGATACTTGCCATAAAGCTTCATGATCCTGGTCCGGCAGTTCCCTCTTCCAGCACTCCAGCAGTGAATTTTGTGCCCCTTCTTCTGCCTGAATCAACATCCAATACCACTCCGCGATTTCTTTCCGCAGAATGGGACATAGACGTATCCTAGCCTCCGGGCTCCCCTCACTATTTTTGGCCAAGGTATTTGCCCAGCTTGCTAGTTGGTAATATTTAAATTTTGAGACAGAGTCACTAGAGATCTCCGACAGTCTCTGCCACGAAATTAATTTGGTGTTTTCTAGGAGCTGCCCCCAATGATTAATACCGCACTCATGCAAGGGGGTTGCTAGTGAATCCAGAAGACAGTCAGGAGTACCTGGAGAGTCCCAGATAGGAGCAGAATCACAATAGTAAGGTATTTGTAATGTGAGTCTTATATGATACCAGATCTTGGCTGCTCCCTGAAGAATCTTTAACCTAACTTTAAATTTTTTTAGGATGACCAAATTTAAGAAGGAAAGATTCTGATTGGGCTTGGGGATCCTTTACGAGAGCCTTTAAATAAGGAGCTAAGCAGGTACTGTCCTTTAGAAGCTGGCAAAAATTCTTTAAATGAAAGGCTCAATAGTATTGGTATAGATCTGGGGTGGCGATGCCACCATGCTCTTTTTTCCTTCGTAGTTTCTTCAAGGCAATTCTAGGACATTTATTTCCCCAGATAAAACTAGTAAACTCCCCTTGTATTCTCTTAAACCAGACTTTCTTAAATTCTAGAGGGATGGTGTTGAACAAAAAGTAAACTTCGGGAGCACCGACATTTTTAAGAGATTTGACCTGCCAAGAAGGGACAGTGGAAGAGCTCCCAGGCTTGAAGTTTTCTTAACTGATGTAACTAGTTTGTCGATTTTTCCAGATTATGAACTATTTGTACTCCCAGATATTTAATTTCTTGTCTTATCAGGTTACTGCTGTGTTCAGTGTTCCATTGCATCATATCTGTTTTTTGCTGGTTTATGGAATACCCAGATACACTTCCAAATTGTTCCAGAGTCTCCCAAATAGCCGAGAGTGAGTTAGGTAGGTCACCAGTAAAGATCATTAAATCATCGGCATATAGACCAATTTCTTTTGACCAGCCATTACAGACAAACGGATGGATACTCTGACTTGCCCTTAATTTACAGGCCAGATGCTCAATATAAATGTTAAACGGGAGGGGAGAAAGGGGGAAACCCTGTCTAGTCCCTTTACCAATTTTTATTAATTTAGAGAGGTTCCCATTTACTAACACCTTCGCCAATGGATTTTTATATACTGCTTTAATTGCTGTTAAAAAGCTTTCTCCTAGATTAAAACGTTCTATCATTTTATACAGGAAAGGCCAACTAACCTTGTCGAAAGCCTTGGCGGCATCTAGTGTCATCACTGTCAAGGGGTTCCCGAATTCCTTCGCTAAATCTATAGTAGCAATTAGTTCATGAGTTAACTCGTGAAGTTGCCTCCCCCTTATGAAACCTTTTTGATCGGCATGAATTAATGATCCTATCACCTTATCCAGTCGTTTTGTCAAAGTCTGGGTATAGATTTTATAATCACTGTTGAGGAGGGAGATTGGTCTATATGATTCATAGACCCTCGGATTTTTATTTGGTTTTAAAAGTATGGTTATAGTAGCCATATCCCAAGACGACGGGAGATTTTGTCTACAAATAAAGGCAGAGTTAAACAGTTGCAATAATATCGGGGCAAGCTCATCTTTCAGTGTAATATAAATTTCGTTTGGGAGAGCATCCGGACCAGCGGCTTTCCCGTTTTTCAAACCCCTAATAATGAGAAGTATTTCCTCAAGACTAAAAGGACTATTTAGCCTGTCTTTTTACAGGCCCTGCAATGAGGGGAGTTCAAGGTCTTGAAGAAAATCTTCAATTATTTTATCGTCTACGTTGATATCTTCTTTATAAAGGAGGCAAACGCATTCTCAATCTCGTCTTCATCAGAGATTATATCTCCAGAAATTTGACATCTAAGGTCTCTAATCTGATTTCTTGTCTGGCTAGCCTTTGTTTTCCATGCAAGCAGTTTACCGCACCCCTCTCCATATTCGTGGTGTGACAATCTGCTAGCTTCCCATTTTTTCCTGATGATTACCTCAAGATAATCCGCAAGCTCAAATTTTGCAGTTTGCAATTTTTGCTTTATTTGCAACACATTTGAACTTCCTAAATTTTGTTCAAATTCTACCTGGCAGCCATGAATTATAGTTTCCAGCTTTTTTATATCATCCTTGACTTTCCTACTCTGTACGATAGACAAGTCGGTTACGATGCCCTTTATGTAGGCCTTATATGTGTCCCAGACCACATGAAGTGGGGCCGAATCCATATTAACAAGAAAAAATTCACTTGTGGCACTTTTCAGTTTCTCCACCACCTGGGGTTCTAAAAGTAGAGATCTATTTAAGGTCCACCTATGGGAAAGCAGCCTTGTTCTTAACATGACCTCTAAAATAACTGCTGAGTGATCAGAAAGATGTTCCGGGGCGTGGGTAACTTTAATAATGTTTTTACTGATATAGGTGTCCACAAGAAAAAAAATCGATCCTGGATCGATGGCCGCATTTTTTATTATGGAAGGTAAAGGCTCCCCCACCCGTCCCAGCCTTATCTCCCATCAACCTCCATATATCTACAAGGCCTATATCCGCCATCAGTTGTTTTAAGGTACTTCTCATCTCGCAGGTTGCAGCGGCCCTCTTAGATGTTGTATCGTGAATTGGATCTATAACAACATTAAAATCGCCACCAAGTATTATAGGATTGTTAATATCTATCAGATGAAGGAGTAAAGTGCGTAGAGAGGCCGGATTGTCTATATTAGGGCCATAGTATCCCACAAAAGTCAGCCAAGATCTGAAAATTGTTGCCCTAGCAATTGCCCATCTACCGAGGGGATCAACCACACAGTCCCCTAAGGTGGCTTGGATGTTTTTTTTAAAGAGTAGTGCAACTCCCTGTGATGGGCATGTTTGGGTGGTACACACACAGTGTTCCACCCATTGGCACAAGCAGACAGGCTTATCTCAGAGGCTGTGTGTTAAGCATTTGTGAACACATTCAGTAATACAGTGAAAACACTACAAATGGACACCACACCAGTTTAGAAAAATAGTAAGTCTTTATCTAAACCAACAAGACCAAATACGATAAAAATAATACTCTTGAAAAATAGTACTTGTGCAAAATAACCTTTAAATTGCAGGAAAATCAATAAAACACAGTTCTTCCGACCAGGTAGCACCTCCTGGGGCTACCGTGATACTGAATACGACGTCTAACAATTCCAGCCGTCCGCGTCGATACGGGCCAGCTAAAGAGTAGACAGACTCGGACACAGTACCTTTCATGTTGCAACCAACATGTCGATGCGAGTCGGTCGGGGCAAACATTGCGGTCGCGTTGTGAAGTGGAGCGTTGCGGCGTGCGGTGTCCTCACGATACGGTGCAGGCAGCGGCTCGTTGACGGAGTCGGTGAGACCAGGGCTTGGGTTGAAGGGTGAGACGGTGCTCGCTGTGGTACTGGCAGGTCACGGTGTGGCGACGGAGCCGGTCAAGGTTCCGGTCGGGCAGCGACGGAGTTGATGATGTCCTTGCAGCGTGTAGCGAAGAGTTGCGGAGTGCGGTGCCCACAGGACGCGGTGCAAGCAGCGGCTCGTTGACGGAGTCGGTGAGACCAGCATTGCGTTGCGAAGTGAGGCGTTGCTGTCGGCGGTGCTTTCAGGACACGGAATCCTGCTACGGACTCGATGACAGAGTCGGTTACCCTTTTCTTCTGCGGCGACGATCAGAGATGGTGCACACAGACACAGTGAGGTCTTTGCTGTTCCTGAGACCTCTGGAACAGGGGGCAAGCTCAGTTCAAGCCCTTGGAGATCTTCTCTTCAAGCAGGGGGACAAAGCAAGCAGCAAAGTCCTCTTCTCCTTGGCAGCAAGCAGCCACTGCAGGCCAACCCCAGACAGCAAACAGCACAGGGGCAGTATTCCTCCTCAGCTTCTCTTCTCCTTGGCAAAGGTTCCTCTTGATTTCCCAGAAGTGATCTAAAAGTCTGGGGTCTGGGCCCCTCTTTTTATACACAAAAATCCTTTGTTCTCTGAAGGCAGAGAGTGTCTGTACCCAGCCAAAACCAGTTCTGTCCTCACTAGTGCAGCTTCCTGGCAAGAGGTGGAGACAGCATTGTTGAAGGCAGACCAGGCCCATTCAGGTGAAAAGGAAATCTCCTCCTCCTACTCTAAATGCCTCCCAGGTTTATTCAGCCCAGCCCTGACTCATTAGACTTCTGGAGCCACTGCCCCTCTCCAGCCCCTGTCATCCAAACGCCAGACATGCAATACACAAACCTAGCAGAGGCACACTTGATGGTTAGGCAAGAACATACCTACTTTCTAAAAGTGGTATTTTCAAACACAGAATGTAAAAATCACCCTCACTAAAAGATGCATTTTAACATTCTGAGTTCAGGCATACTAAACTTTATTTTTCTACCTTGTTCCCATGGCCAGTTATGTTTATAAGATGTTATAAACAAACTCCCCATTCTGTCCTTTGGGAACAGGGTAGCCTTGCAATAGTGAAAAACGAAATTGGCAGTATTTCACTATCAGGACATGCCACACACATCAGGGCATGTCCTACCTTTCACATACAATGCACCCTGCCCACAGGGGTACCTTGGACCTACCTTAGGGGTGACTAATATGTAGAAAAGGGAAGGTTTAGGCACTGGCAAGTGTGTGCACTTGCCAAGTCGACATGGCAGTCCCAGACTGCACACAGGCTCTGCAATGGAAAGCCAGAGTTACATTTTACAGGCTGCTTCTGTGGGTGGCACAATCAGTGCTGCAGCCCACTAGCAGCATTTGATTTACAGGCCCTGGGCACACACAGTGCACTATTCTAGGGCCTGACAAGTAAATAAAATATGCGAGAAGCGACGTCCATGACATCACAATAGCTTGGTGGAGGAGGGGGGTAAAAAGAGTGGGCAGGGGAGTAGTGAAAATTAAGCATCGTTAGCATACATGACAGAATACTATCAAGTGTGGGGAATTGGATAGCTTGGAAATGTCTGCTAATGTGAAGGGCGTAATATGCAACTTATGCAGCGGGGCTCCTAATCAGAGCTATATGTTTCCAAGGAGAGCAAGTAAATGCGGAGAGGTTGACAGATATCTCTGGGTCTCGACGTAATGGGCTGCAATTGCGCATAGTCAATGGAGAGTGTATCGCAGCAGGACATTGTCTTACGCCAGGCTTTATCAGTAGGAGATCGCCTACTACCCCAGTGTATGGCGATTTCTCGTTTGGCTAGCAGCAGCGCTAGGGAAATAAACCTGCAGGAGGATTTGGGAAGGTCGTGAGTATTCCCCAATAGCTGGGTCAGGCTGGAGCGTAACCTCTGTTATTGTAGAAAGGAGAGAACAGATGGTAGTCTAATAATTGCTGATGATAGGGCATGTCCAGGTGAGATGTGCGAAGTCTGCATCAGGGGCCGTGCATTTAGGGCAGTGGGAAGGATGCGCGGAGTCAATTTCAGCAACATCTGCCGGGGCGACATATGCTCTGTGTAGGAATTTAAAATGCAGAAGTTTATGTTTAGGATTAATGGATACCAGTTTCGTCTGAGAGCAGCAGTTGACCCAAACCTTGTCGGGTATTGAGCATCCTAGGTCTGCACTCCGGCCTCGCAGATACTCTTGGTGGAGTCTGGTTTCAAGGCCAGGCAGGACCAATAGAGTCGGGATATCAAATGGCTGCTGTTGTCGTTATCTGGACACAACTACATACCTGGACACACCCACTTATTTCGACATACATGTGACTTAATATTCGACCTTCCTAAACTCATCATAGTGGAAAGAATACTGTGGCTCCTAGAATGACCATGATATAATTCATTTCAACCTGCACATCTTTGTGCCTAAAACAAGATTCCCCACACACAACCTAAAATACCTGTTGGGAAAAACTGGACTTAACCACCCTGCACTAACCTCCTCCTTACTTACTGATCCAATGATAACAGTTCAGCAGCTCCATCTCAGACTGTGATCTGTTCTTGACGACCTTTTTCCATTCAAAACTTCATCAGCTAGTTTTAGTGAATGCAAAGCTGACTGCCTGATAGCAGAACACATTTTTCTAAAATAAAATATATGAGAACACTAGAAAAAAACTGGAAAGAAATGTACAATAATATTGACAAACTGGTATACCAATGTCGCTCCAGATTTTATAAAGACAATATCCAGAAATCAAAATGCCTACATTTCTCCTTGTGCACCTCAGAATTTGACAGCCTTTCAAAGGAACATCACAAAATAAGTACATAATGCCATAACTCAAAGTGCGGTATCTCGAAAATCATCCACACACAAGAGCTACACGATTCCCTAACGGACCACTGCACCTCCAAAGCTGTGGACCTGGAAAGAAACCTTAACAAAAAACAAACAGTACAAAGAAATTAACTCCACAGCCTACCCCTTGCCAGACCTCTGTAATTCTCAATGACCGAGGGCACTCTACTTCAAACCTCTATCTTCAGATAATATCTCCAACCTTACCAAAGCTTGCAAAGAGTGTGGCTCATCGGGTTCAGCAGCAGACCGAAACCCTGCACATATATTCTAGGATATCCTCATTAGAAACTCAGAAGCCTTCCTTGTCATAGGTCCTTTAAATCATGTTACAACATTTAGACTACTGTTGACTCAAATTGAGTTTTTATTGTTTGTCACCCTGCAATGCTAGAAAGACTTGAAAGCATAAGAATACAGGGGACTGCTCTGAAGTGGATTAACTCCTTTTTTAAAATATATAATTTATTAAAGCACTTCACCTTTCTTCTTGGCTCTGTAGCCCTCCACACCTGGTGTCCATCCTACCTCTCCTCTTTAACTTTTACCTTGACCTCTTCCTGACCTCATCTCCTCTTTGATTCTCAGTTGTTTGAAGTTAAGAGGATCACACATGAATCCTACCATAGCTTGAAAATATAGAACTCAATTCTTTCACCATAGGCTAAAAGGTTGACCACTGGATGATAAAAAAACACTTAACCACTAACAAAACATAATTCGTCTCGACAGAGCAGAAAAGCAGGGCGGTGGCCTAGCTTGTATTCATCGGAGCACTCTCTCGGTCTCTCACTCTGAGACTTCTGCGTCCTCCTCCAGTGAATACCTCTGTCTCAACATTTTAAGTAATCACATCCCGATATGCAAATTACACACTTTCTATCACCCCCCGGGGGACAATCTCTCCTTCATCGAACAATTACTCGAAATCATCTCTGGTAATGTCGATTCTGCAGTTCCCCAAATCTTCCTCGGTGATTTCAACCTTCATTGGTCTAACCCCAATGACCAAGCTGCTACATGCCTTAAATCCTTCTTAGATGATCACGAGCTGACCCAATACTGCGACTGGCCAACACATAATAAAGGAGAAATCCTGGATCTCATCATCTCCAAAGGAAACACCATATCTCTGGATAACATCTCCCCTTGCGACTGGTCTGACCATCACATCATCCTCTTTTACATTAACCGGGAGGTGTCCGCGAGGAAGCCTCAATCGAAGAAGCTAAAGGTATGGAAAAGGGACCTTAGACATATCAATACAGCTGAGCTAGCAACCCAATGTAAACTTGCCCTTTCCGCCCAAGTTGTCAAGCCTGAGGTTCAATTACTCACGGACTTTTACAACTCTACTATTTCAAGTATCATGGACTCCGTTGCACCGATCCAACAAGAAAAAGCATCAACAAAAATCTCAAAACCATGGTTTAACGACAACTTAAACTCCGAACGATGTAACCTAAGGGCAACTGAACGATCCTGGAAATCTAACCCTTCCTCGGAACTGCTAAAAGTCCTCAGAACAGTAAGGAGCTCCTATAACAAACAAATTAAGAGCGCCAAGGCCAACTACCTCAGATCTCAACTTAACCAAGCCTCTAATCGTCCCAGGAAACTTTTTGAAATTGTTAAACAACAATCGTATGACCCACCCACTCGGTCTGTCCCAGGTCACAGCCCACCCTCTTGTGACGCTTTGGCTACGTTTTTCTCTGACAAATCGAGACTCATCAATATCGAACTGGAATCTAAAAAGGCCTCTCTACCAACCTATTGCCTTGCGCCCCCCTCATCCCCCGCTGAACAGCCCGATCCAGTTAGTCTGAGCACCAAAAACAATGCCTCTTGGGACACTTTCACCCCTTTTAGCGAAAGTGACATCAACAAAATTCTTCAGAATATCAACCCATCCAATCACTTCAATGACCCGCTACCACCCTCCGTCTTCAAAGAAATCAAGGAAGTCTTCACCCCCCTCTGGACAAAGATTGTTAATGCCTCGCTGTCTCAAGGTATGATCCCTGACTGCCTAAAAGCAGCACAGGTTTCCCCTATCTTAAAAAAACCTAATGCTGATAGTTCAGACCTTAACAACTTCCGCCCTATCTCCAACATCACTACTCTGGCCAAACTCCTTGAAAAATGTGTCCAATCTCAACTTTGTGCTCATATTGAAAATTTCCAACTCCTAGACCATCACCAATCTGGCTTTCGGAGCGGACACAGCACTGAATCGGCTCTTATTCATGTTTTTGATGACATTCTAAAAATGCTCGACCACAACGAATCCTGCCTCCTGTTCCTCCTTGACCTCTCCTCTGCATTTGACACTGTAAATCACGACAATCTACTATCAGTTCTGGAACACAGGATGGGCTTCTCTGGTCTGGTGCTGCAATGGTTCTCGTCCTTCCTCCACCACAGATCCCAAAGAATAAAGGCAAACCATTCCCTATCCCAGCCCTCGCCTGTATCCATGGGTGTCCCACAAGGGTCCGCCTTATCCCCCATACTATTCAACCTATTATTGGAACCACTTGAAAATGCACTAAACTCAATGAATATTCTCTTCCATATGTACGCAGATGACATGCAACTTTACATGAAAATCTCCTCCCCTGACAAATGACAATCTCACATCACTCAACACTACCCTCATGAACACTCAAAACTGGCTAACGGAGAACCACCTCCTACTCAACACTTCCAAAACCGAATTCTTGCTCATTTCTCCTCCGAATCATATCCCCAAGGTAGACCTCTGGTTGAACCATCTCACTGCTTTCAACTCCCCCCTGTCATCATTGATTCAGCCAAATCGCTCGGAATCACCCTGGACAAACACTTAGATTTGAAGAACCACATTAGTAAGGTTTGCAAGGGAGCGAATCACCAAATGAGACTACTCAGGAATCTCAAACCTTTCCTCCCACAAGCTGACTTCAAGCAGGTTGTTCAAGCGCTGGTTTTGCCGAGGCTAGATTATGGCAGTGCTACACTATGTGGCCTCCCGAAATATACCTTGGCCCCACTTAAAGCGGTTTTGAATGCGGCGGCCAGACTGACCACGGGTACTAAAAGATCTGCGTACATCTCCCCAGTCCTAAAATCTTTAAATTGGCTGCCTTTTGAAGCAAGAATACAGTTAAAGATCGCTTGCCTGACCCACAAAGCTCTCCATCTCAAAACCCCCATGTACCTATGCCAAAAGCTGGAACTATCTGGAGGTGGTAGACCCTCAAGAAGCGCTAACACCTTCCTTCTGAAACCACAGATATTTCGAAAAAAGAGAACTTGTCAAAGGGCTTTCTCCGGCTCAGCTCCACGCATCTGGAACTCTCTACCCCCTGAAATTCGCAGTCTCACCTCCACGGTTGCCTTCAAAATTGAAGTAAAACGATTCCTTATGTGCAAGTTCTTACCTTAATGGGGCTCCGATCTTTTGCTTGGAGTTACTGGACTTACTCCCTCATTCATTGTACTTACTGTGATGATGTGTTTGCACCCTTTGTAATTGTTTCCTGTGTTATGTATTTGACGCCTGCCTGACCTTGACCAACCGTAATTGTGAAGCGCTCTGATATCTCTCGGGATCATGTTCACGCTATATAAAACTTTATAAATAAAATAAACCAAAACTTCCAAAACAGAGTTATTAGTGTGTGGGAAATGGAACAAGTACCACCCACCTAATTTTTTGCCAAAAGAGTTTACACCCACCTTCAAACCCATTGAACCATGTAATAAATCGGGATGCGATTATAAACTCTAGCCTCTCCCTTGTGGTACAAGTGAATCAAATAAACAAAGGAACCTCTTAATAATGTGATACCTTGCAGTATTCCTCTTACCTTGGTTTCTCAAAACTCACAATGAACCTGGTACTCTCCATTTTACAATATTACAACAGTATTTGCTTTGGAGCCCTCTCCAACTGGGGCACAAACTACAGAGAATACAGAATTCTGCAGCATAACAACTTCCTAACTTCAAGCTGATGACTCGGCAACCCTCTCTATGCCGGAATCTCAAATAAACTCCTACGCAGACTCCAGACCATCCTGAACCAGGGGTGTAACAGACACCCCCGCAGCCCACGCAGTGCGGGGGGGCCCCCAGTCTTCAGTATGTGTATGGGGCCCACCTTAGCTCATCTGTGCAGAGCTGTGTGTGTCTTGCTCTAAAGCAGCTTCAGTGTGCATCATGCTCTGAGCTGCTCACGCTGACCCAGGACTGAAGAGAAACAAAGCAACAACTTACCTTGTTTCTCTTTAGTCAGAGCGCGCCAGGCCCCTCACAAGGATGGGGTGGGGGCCCTCAGAGAGAGCATTCTCCACAGGGCACTGCTCATCTGAGAAGGTACGAGGCAGCACAGAGCTGACTGGGGCAGGAGAATGTTTGAAGCTCCAGGAACAGGACTCTGCTGGGGCGCATTGGAAGGTACAAAATCAGGGACAGAGCTATCAGTGGTGCAGCCATTGCAGTGCCACCGGGGTTCAGGAGCGGGGGGGCACCATGCCTGTGTAGACTGCATTTATTTTACTGGTTGGCTGCTCAGATCAATGTTTTTCCTCATATCTGCTCTGCGCCAACCTCTCCGTTTCTACTCGCTGAAGAGAACCTGGAAAAGAGAGGTAAGGGCAGGTAGGAAAGCAAGACACTGGCCGCAGATAGGCATCTGACATGAGCAGTGGCTTAATTTGTAGATTATTTCTGAGAGCGAGGCTGTATTTTGATGGTGGTCTGGCTGCTTGTCAAGAGTTATGGTGCTTTATAAGTGAGTGACTGCAGCATCAGCCATCCAATGGCAGAGCAGTTCAGAATCAAGACACTTTAGAGGATGTGCTGAGAAAGCAGGGTAAGCACTTTTGGCACATGCAATGCTTGCTGCTCGCCACTCACTAATCCCAAGCTCAATTGCTATATACATATTTTCCTCTAAAAGCTAGAAGAACTTATAAAAAGGAACCAGTAGTGGAAATTTGAAATAAAAGCATCTAAGGAAGACAAAGTGATTTGGCAGGATGAACGAAGGTGAGCGCTTCTGTTCTTGTTCTAGAAACGTAGACACTTACTTTGCATTAAATTAAAGTTTGTTGTCTGTACATGCAGTCCCTCCTCGGGTGCAAAGTCTTTTCCATTTTAAGAGGGGATGCCAGGGCTCATTAACACAATGTTATAAATGTGCTTAGATTCACAGCAGTCCATTTGGGTGCAGCACTTGTGCTGGAGAAAGGTGCCTTAACCTGAGCTCCATGGTAAACACTGCAGAGGACCCAAGCACACAAAGCACAGGCTAGTTCACATTTGAACTTTGAAGCAAAAATGCTGCAATTTGTATTTTTCAGATGGCATTATGTTGTTAAAACCTATATGCAGTGGTATATTAGAATGCTGCCTATTCATGAGGTGATGCATCCCTTACAGTTATTTAATATATTTCTCCAGTATGGGATTCTAACCTTATTTTATAGTTTCATTCTCAAGTGCAAAGTGAGATGTCTACACATAAAGAAGTCTGAACTCTCAGAGAGAAATATAAGGGACACAGTGGAAGATGGAATTAGAGCTCAGAGCGCGTCAGTCAGAGCAAGAAAAAGAGAGAAGGGAAAAATGTGATTGAGAAATATAACAATGTGAGGGGAAACAAATGTGAGAAGCCAGAGAAAAATGAGATGACAGAAGAAGAAGAGCATAAAGGATGAAGAACAAGCAAGGGAGGAAAAACAGAAAGTGAAACACAAGGAGAGCAAGGTAATGTGAAGGAGATAAAGGAAAAGAAGCGATGTAGAGAGAGAGAGAAAGAGAGAGACGAAGAGTGAGAGAACTAAGAAGAGAAGAAGAAGCCTAAGAGAGGGAGAGAGAAGATACAGTGAGACCAAAAGAGAACATGTTTTGTGATCTGCTGTTCATGAATTCGAATTTCAACTAGGCCAAGCCATAGTTTCATCTTTTTGAGGTTGGTAAATTAGTACAGTAATACCCTTGAGACTGTAGAAATGCAGAACAAAGCGCAATGTAAAACATTTTTTTTATAATAGATGCCTTGAGGTGAAGAGGTTATCAGAGAGGACCAAAGGAGAATAAAATAAGTATCCAGTGATCGAGAGTAACAGCGAAAATATAAGAACACAAGCATGAGAAACCTTAAAGCACCCTTAAATGTGAATATATAAACAGAGAGGAAAAAAGTAATCTATGAAGAGCACAAATGTGTGCATGTGAGAAAGAGAACGGGGTTAGAGCTATGGAAAATTTATTCATTTGCACAGAGGAAAAAACACTCTGGTGTATGAAGAATACAAGAACAAAAGGTGAAAGAGAGTCACAAAGAGAAAGTATTAAAGGAGTCTGAGAAATACAGAAAGCCACATAAAGAATGAAAGAGACCCACAAGAGTAAACGAGGCCCCCCTTGAGAATGAGGTAGAAAGGCAGATAAGCCACGAGAGAGAACATATGAATTTTGAGTTTTGTAAGGATCACTGATGAATAAGTTTTCTTTCTGTTGAACATGATCAATGTATGTTGTGCAGAGAAAATTAAAGAAGCAAGAGATAGTAGATTGCGTTGCGTGTACCAATGTCAGGGGATAAATAAAGAGAGGGGGGCGGAGGAGCAAAGATAGAAAGGTAATGTTAGACAACCTAGGAGAGAATGGAAGAAATCCCTTCAAATAGATCGAGAGATGTGGCGAAAAAAAGCTGCTGGATGAAGCAGGGCCTCAGAGAGCAATAGTACAAGCCCCAGGGAGGCAGAAAGGGTGAAAGAAACAAGCTCAGAGAGAGGTGATAAAAAGTGTTGAAAGAAAGAAAGAGATCCATAAATGTAGGGTAAAAAGATCTCAAATAGGAAAATGGGTGGAAGAGACTGGGAACCCACAAAGAGAGTGAAAAAGTAAAAGAGAGAGCAAGTGAAAGACAAAAAAGGGAAAGGGAAGAAGGCTTCTGAAAAGTATTAAGACTTTGCAAAAGAGAGAGAAATAATGCGGAAGGAGAAATTCATTGAAACAATGGGTAAAGGAGACACACAGGAAGAAAATTAGATAAAGGAAACACCGACGAAGAGGAAAACAGTATTGCCTTTACATGAGTTGGTTGTCTGCTCAGTGAATATGTGATGTGCTGGATTGTGATTACAGAGCGAGTTTGAAGCTCTCTAGTTAAGTGTAAATAGCTCTCACTGGTCTGATCAGCCACTGCCGTATCCCCCAACAGTGCTACCTTCTCAGATAGCTCATTCGGATCTAGGTTCATTCACTAAGGCTCATGGACCAATTCTGCATATCCCATAATTAAAACCCAACTCTATGTCAGGGATTAAACTTTCCAAGCTGATAACTCTTAATACATTGATGATTTGACATTTAAGGCTCACATTTACCATCACACTAGTCAATGTGAATGTACTTTACTTCCTTCTTGGTGCAACTAAAATATCTTTGTTTATAAAATATATAAGTATTTGGTGGCATATTTATTCTGCTTGATATAATGAGGCCTTGGCTTTTTCCTAAAACGTTTTAATTCGGTTCATTCTCCTTGTAAATAGTGCTTCTTATTGATGTACACCACTTTGAATTTTACTTGTGTTGATGGAATATTATTTTAACAATATTAAAATGTAAATATTTTGCGGAGCCCATGCTCTTTTATGGTTCAGATCTTTTTTAATTTATCCGGGAACAAACAGCTGTGAATCCGGTAGGCTCTTCACCCATGGACCAGGTCTGTACAGGATTGATGGAGAGCGTCGTGATAGATGAGAAAGCACTGGAAGCGCTAATCGAGGGACACAGCGAGAAAGTATGTAGGAAAGATGTCACAAGCTGCTATAAGGACAAGTTCCCCTGGAAAGCTGATAAGGTAGAGAGGGTGTGGTATAAAAGAGGAAAAGAGAGGTAGGAAATTGAGAGGGTGAGAAAATGGACAAAGGAAATACAAAGGAGATAGTATAAAAGAAGAGCAGAGAAAGGGAGAGAAATACTGTACAGGAGATAGAAAAAGCATAGTGGAAAGATATTGATGGGATAGGAGAGAAAAAGTAGGAGATAAAAGTGACAAACAATAGAAAGAAAAAAGCTGAAAAAAGAATGGCGAAAAGATAGGATGGTCAGAAATAATGGAAAGGAAGAGAAAGGAAGCAAGAGGGAGGAAGGAGGTGTGAAAGAGAAGGAGCAGTGGGTGCACTTTTGGCAAAACTGAACAATGAGTGGGCCTGATGTTGCATATCCTGATAGGAGTCTGCATCAGGAAACCCACCTAAAATAGGACAAACTTCCCCGGCGTACTGATGGCAGGGACCCTTTTAGTGGATAGACCACCACCTATGATAGACTTCTGGCAGAGTAAGCCCAACCATTAACTCCACCATCCAGGGTTACTTATAATGGTCGCATTGGTAACGGGGGGCGTGGCCAAGCAGGCTACAATGGCGGATGTGCTGGGTTGAGGCTCCGCTAACGGGCACGAATCTTGCCTGCCACGCCACGCTTAACAGTGCCAAAACTCAGTCTGCAACGGTCGGAACATCCCTAAAGCGCACTACCGCGCTCAGCACTGGCCTAGAACCGGGCAGTACTCAGAAATTGAGCCCGAGACTGCGTCGGACCCGGGCTCAAAATGGTGAATACGAGACGCCTGGTCTAAAGCCCGCCGGAGTGGACATCACATCGGGCGCCAGTCCTGCGGCGACCCCCCTCTGACCAGGCGGCTACCCCACTGAAATCGAAAGTCAGGTGAGGAGCGGGGAACAGGGGGCACCCTCACGGCGACCACTCGGAGCCCGCCGAATGCACAGACCCCTCCCCCCCAACTCGGTGGATGGTAGCTGTGGAACACTGAAACCGACAGCACTTATCTTGGAGAGGTCCCGCAACCCGAATAGCCAACCGTGGTGCCCCTGCCCAGGACAGAGGCACGCCGACGAATCAGCACGGTGAGAGGAAGCAGTGTGCCTTGAGCCAAAATGGCGGCCGCGGCGTGCAGACAGCAATCTGGGGGCCGTTGAGCGCCCCAGGGAGCCGGAGTGTAGGATCCTAATGGCCGCAGCTGCCTCATGCAAGGCCAAAAAAGCAGTCCAAGCAACGGTGGATGGCAGCGCATGGAGTAGATCGATTCGGCCCCTCCCCCCACTGTAGGAAGCAGCGGCACTTCCAGTATAAACGGCTACCACTGGCATCCTCAGAAGTAAAAGGGAAGACCCCATTAACAAAGAGGCATTGTTAGAGTGGGGACCACATGGGCAGAAGTGAAACTGGTGGCCAATGTGAGGCGTTAGTGTCCCTGAAACCAGAGTGTACCCCAGGAGATAACGTAAGAAGCTTGGGAGGCAGTACACAAGACAAGACGGGACCAACCGACTGACACTGAGAGACAATGAGGGGAGGTAGCCGTAACTCAGGGTGCGGAGAAGACCGTGGGCTCTCTGGTGATGCGAGAACACCTCCCTCCCTCCACCCTATAGCACCAGCGCAGCAGACCGCCAGCACATTAGCGAAGACTCCCACCCGTCACAAGGAAGAATCAAGGGGTGAGAGAGACCCACACCAATGCCCTGGTGAAGGCCAGAAGCCCCCGGAAGCGTCCGAGTCCTGATGCATCGGACACTGAGGCAACGACCGTTATGAAATCCTACTGGCCCCGAGGGTAGACGATGCCTCCCTCCTCTGAAACGACAAGAGCGGGCACCCGGAGCAGCACGCCGGAAATGTGATGGGCCGTCCGCGAGGACAATAACGAGAGGAACACCCAACACGACAGCTGATCCACAATCCTGCTACTCAAAATTCACCCTCCTCCCCGAGAGAAGGGGCATGACTCCTAAGCCGGAGACTGAGTCTCTTAACCCGACAACATGGGTAAACAACGGGCCACGACGGACCCAGTGATGTCCGCGACCACGCAGGAACCTGCCACTAGAGCCAAACAACCGCAGATACAAGTTGGGACCCCACAAGAACTGACTCTCTCCGAAAAGATGGATAAAGTGGTTGCAGCCATAAAACACTTGAGGGCTTCAATGGAGGAGAGTCTTGGGACAATCACCACAGACATCTCCCTACTTAGGGACGACCATCGCAAACTTGCGGGCAAAGTGTCAGATGGTGAGAAAGTAATAGCTTCCATGCAGCCTTCAATCAAGACACACCAGGAGTCTCTCCAGACCCTACTGGGGCACATGACAACCATGGAAGAGCGAATTGATGACCTCGAAGGTCGCTCAAGAAGGTGCAGCATCCACGTCCTGGGGCTCCCGGAGGGAAATGAAGGCGTGGATCCCGTCGCGTATATGGAGACATGGACCAAGTCCTTTACGCCGGCCACCGACCAGACACCTTTCTTCTCCATTGAAAGGGCTCACAGGGTGTCGGCACACAGGCCTCCACCAGGAACTCCCCCTCGTCCGATGCTGGCGAAATTCCTACATTTCAGAGACCGAGATGCGGTCCTCAGGGCAGCCAGGCAATATGCCCCATCCAAGTAGAAAATAAGCAAATAATGCTCTTTCCAGACTACTCCAGAGCGGTGCAGCGCCAAAGAGCCACATTCCTCGAGGTCAAACGTCGCTTTCGTCTGGAGGGTATACAATACTCTTTACTATTCCCAGCCCGGCTCAAAATTATACATGAGGGGTCCACCACATTCATTACGGACGTGGAGGAGGCCAGCGACTGGGCGGATCAACACTGTCGGAAGTATCTACCTGAGAAGGACAAAGCCAACAGGCGTCCTAAAACTCAACGTGGCTGCAGACGCCGTCCGAAATGACAGGACAGTAGAGTCATCGACGGCCCGGGTGCCCAGCCCCTGGGGTCCCCGCACTTGGAGCAGATTATGGCAGAAAGAAGAAGGGCCCTGCAGGCAGTTGCTGAGCTCCGCCCATCTTCAACGGCGACAGGCTCAGACAGCGGTCCACACATCTTCTCGTCGGAAGAGGAAGAGGGCAGCGAAGAGTCGCTCTCCCGAGAGAACTCATTGACTCCGCCGCTGGTCACGCCTAGACTGCCGATACACTGATATGACTAGCAGCCAGCAGTGCATCTGCGCAGGGCACTTCTGAAAGTACTGTTCTAAGGTAGTATGTGGTACATGACACGGCAAGCAGCTCAGTTAGTGACATCCCGTTTATCCCTAGGTCACTGAGCGCAAGATATTCCTACAAATGCCCCCGGCGAGAACCGCCCAGCAGCTGCAAGATGCCACCCCCTCTAATATTTAGCAGCTCTCTTCGTGCACTAGCATGAATTTGGACGTACCGCTGTTTGCGATAGGTCCCCAGCATTGGGATTGTTCCCCACCCCCGTTGCTCTATTATCCAAAGTTACTCCCCCCCAACACTGCACACACATATGCACATAGACGAGGAGCTATGTCCACGCCTGGACTGCGAGATCAGGCAAGATCAGGGCGGCGGTATGCGTCATGACATGGCTCCCAGGCACCCCACTTCCCCTGGGTCCCCCGCATTACAGCATGGCACATAAGGGACATATCACCATCCTTACCCTGAATGTGCGAGGCAGGCACACTGCGCGTAAGCGATATGCAGTGTATGGATATATAAAGAGACAGAACGCTCAAATCGCGCTGCTCCAAGAAACCCACTTGGCAGCGAACGAGTTAGACAAGCTGCGTAGACGTTGGCGCGGTCTATTCTTCGTGACGACGTACTCAGCCTATGCGTGAGGGACCCTCATATGGATATGCCCAGGAATCTCATTTCAGGAGTTATCTCGAACAATTGACAAGGAGGGCCGCTATGCACTCCTACACGGGCTGCTAGACAGTCAGCAAGTTGTTCTGGGGAGTATCTATGCACCGAACACAGATCAAGGAACATTCTGGGACACACTCTCACGCCCCTTAAGCACATATACCCAGGCCCCATGGATATTACGAGGGGACTACAATTGTGTACAGAACACCTTCCTTGATAAATCCTACCCGCCCACCCGGCATCCCCCATAACAGCACAGGCCAAACGATTTGCTGCCTGGGCAAAGCACTGGGCTCTAACTGACGCATGGCGCTCCAAATACCCAGACCTCCGACTCTATTTGTTCCACTCCATCCCACACGATCTCAGGGTTCGCCTGGACTGCTTCCTCTGTTCCTCCCCCATCGTGCCCAAGATACAGGAGGCGGAATACTTAGGTAGGGTCCTATCCGACCATGACGCACACACGATCACCTTAATTTGGCAACCACCCAGGCCCCGGTCCCCACTTGGCGCTTGCCCACAGAATGCCTTCAAGACTCAGTATTTAGGCAAACGCAAGCGACACACATACGAGATTACTTCACAACGAATGCGCACACGGCGACCACCCGCACAGTGGATTGGAAGGCGTTTAAAGTAGTGATCAGTGGCACATGTGTACAGCACATCTCAGGGGTGCGCAAAACCCTGGAGCGCAGCATAAGGGAGAAAGAGCATGCACTAGCCACATTAACACAGGCAGCGGATAGAGGGGAGGCCACCTTAACACAAGTAATGGAAGCTAAAACCACATACGCGAAGACGCTTGCTGACGTCCGTAGGTATAATTTTAGAGCACACGCCATAAAGATGCACAAGGAAGGTAACAGAGCAGGCGCTTTGTTAGCTTGGCTAGTGAAACAAAGCAAAACCCTCCCACCGATCACTGCGATCCGCAACGCAGCGGGTGCCTTGGTACACTCACAGGCCTCCATCCTTGCAGTTTTTCGGCAATATTACGCACAAATTCACGCAGCCCCCGCCACAGCAGACTTGGAAGCACTTTCATGATTTTTCAATGCACTCCCCTTGCCCCGCATAACGCGTGCGGTCCGGCGAGAGTTAGACGAGGTAGTCACAGCATCGGACATTACACAGGCACTGCAAGCGCTGGCTACTTGTAAGGCGCCCGGCCTCGATGGCCTCCCGCTAGAGTTTTACTGCGCCTTCTCTGCTCAGTTGGTGCCTCAGTTGGTGAAACTATACCAGTCACAGTATGACGAGGGGGACCTACCGCAGTCCATGTGCGAATCGGTAATAGTTTCCCTCCTCAAACTGGACAGGGATCCCCAGCTTGTAGGATCCTACCGTCCTATAGCCCTGCTGCCGGCGGACTACAAGATATTTGGGAAGATACTGGCGGAAAGGTATGCCACAATCCTTCCAACCGTGATACACCCGGACCAATGCGTGTTTGTGCCGGGTAGAAACACCTCCTACAACATTAGACTCCTGTTTAACATCCAGGACCAAGCACGTAATCATTTTCCGTGCGCGGCGTGCCTGGTCCTGGATCTCGAAAAAGGCCTTTGAGACCCTGAGTTGGCCATACCTCCTTCGGGTCCTGCGACAGATGGGAGTGGGACCTCGCTTGCTTGCATACACTGAACTTATATACACTAGACCGACGCCCAGAGTAAAACTGGGGCCCTACATGTCGTCATCTTTTCTAATTCTCAGAGGCACAAGGCAGGGGTGCCCGCTCTCCCCTCTGCTCTTTGCGATGGAACCACTCACGCTTCGCCTCCGCAGGGAGGGAGAAAAGTGGGGTATACCAATAGCGGGCATGACCCACGCGGTGTCGCTATACGCCGATGATGTCCTCATCTACATCCGGGACATCGCGTCAGACCTCACCCCTATACTTGACACTCTGCAGGACTTTGAACAGGTAGCAGGACTGAAAGTTAAGTCCACAATCTACCCACTCTCAGTCGACCTCCCACCCCAACAGCTGCTAATGGACGGGCATCACATATCATGGCTCGCCCAAGCAGTACGATACCTAGGTGTACGGCTATACCACACACCACAAGACATGTACGAAGGTAACCACCGCAGGGCCCTGGTGTGGAAATGAGCCTTTTTAGGGGCCCACCGGTGCAGGGGTTCACCCTTATCTGTCCACTGGTCCTTAAACCAACAAAGTAGAGATTGGCACGGAAGCTGGAATATCAAATAACAAGTTTATTAATCTCTCATGAGTGGGACTACATCAATACAGCACCCTCAGACACTGCAGGAGGTAGTCCATAGAATACAGAAACCAAGGGTCTTATATACCCTGTTTACAGCTGAGTAAGCATGGAGACTCAAAGGGGAGGTACAGGCCTACACAGGAATAGCTATTGACTAACATGGACAGATAGAAACCACTTTGTCAGCAGAGTGGGAGGAGAAACAGAACTGCTTACATCAGTTGGAATAGCCTGACAGTTACATTCTAAAACAGGTGCATTCTAGCAGCCACAGGGCTTTCTGAGCATACATTGCTCTGGCTCAGTACTGAAGGAGTTAACTAAAGTTGATGACTCAAGCAGAATAGAAAGGCAGGCAACAGTGAAGATGGAAGAAGCACATGGCTAACACATGGCTAACGAAAATGGATGCCACAATCAAAATGGCTTCAGCTTATGCTAACAGCAATTTCTGCGATTTCCACAGACGGCCCTTTTAGCATTAGCTGAAGACATCTCTATGATTTGAAAGGAGCATGGAAGTTATCCTGCACATCTATTCTCATAAATTCATTCATTTCCTGATCCATTGCTAGGTGGGCACTTATATTCTTGACATTTTGTTTAGCTAGTATACATGAGGTACAAGTAGAAGCACAAAGGGAACAGAGCATCGGGCTGTAATGAACACATAGATAGCAGGAGAAAATAATGGCTATTATCACAAACAGAACTGTCAATATTTTCCAACCCCAAGCAGAAAGCAAATCTCAAAACCACCCAGTCCAATTCCAAGTTAAAAACATTATCTTGATAGACCTTCCAGTGTTCTTCTTTATGAGGGCTAGAGTACCAATGATATGTTCAGGGGGAGGGCGGAGTAGTACTTATCAAAGTGTGCACAATATATTTTTCTTGCAGAAAAAACAGTATTCCAAATACGAATATTAAAGCAAATACACATATTGTCACAAAAACAATCTTTGTTTTGGGGGACCAGGAGGACCAAACGGGGCCATGGGAATTAGGACGAGGAGCCGCAAAGGGCTGCTCCTCCTCAAAAATGGGACGACCAAAGGGGTACATTGCTAACAAAAAAAGTACTTGGGAAATTGAAGCCACTGTACAACCAGCCAGAGGGGAGTCTTCTCCCTGTGTCCGTCTGAGCCTCACAGGCAGGCTCTTATCGTTCATCAAGTGTTCACTTCTCCACGGTGGAACTGCACAACTTGCAACCCAGAAAAACAATCACGGCCCAGGCTAAGGAAAAAGTCTTTCTTTCAGAATAGGGCAATCACCCTCCAGGGCAAATACCCTCAACGATCCTGTCCAGTGTCTCAGGCAGTGCACCAGTATTCTTCACTCTAATCTAACAGGCACCAGAGGCACAGCACCTGTACCCTGAACTCAAGTCCTTCCCTAACTCCTGTGTTGCTCTGCTAGCGCACTGCTCTTTCGTCGGGGCCGCATATTGTACCTATCATGCCTGAGCACCTCCTGATCAGCAAACAGAGGTGCGGGCTCACTTTCAGTTGGGGACCGGGACTCAGGGGCTCGGTGCACTGGGACTGAAGTATCTGAAGCAACCCTCGTTTCAGAGGGGGTCACCTCTAACACAGCCTCGTCACCTTCTTTGTCGGTCTGCGCCCCTCTCAACCGGGCGTCAGACAAAGGAACAAAGCGAGGAATCTGCTCTCCTTCCTGGTCCACAATCCCGTCTTTCACCCAAGAATCATACGGCAGCGGTAGGGGTACACATGGACCCAGAGCTTCCGGCCTTCTACCTTCACTGCGGTCCTAGTTGCCAGCAACACCTGTGCTGGTTCCCTCCACCTCGACTCCAAGCTGGACTTTCGCTGAATCTTCAGGCTGGATCTGATGTCCTGGCCCCTCTGGCAATGGTTGTAGGGCAGCAGATATCTATTGATGAACAGAACAAAGATCTTTAGACAAGGCATACAAATAATCTATCAACAGAGAGTATACTCTATTTCAGAAACCTTCTTTAGTCTCGGGCGCTCCATACATTAGCAGGACGCCCAAGAACCACTTCATCTATCTGAGAGTAAAAAACACCCTGGACCTATTAACGAGTATAAAAGGAACTTTTAGTGAACTGACAAGGGTAAAACGTTACACAATTTGATTTGTTTCTCCCAATCCCAAGCAGCCAGGGAAGTCTGTGTTCATTTACTAAATTCTGAGGGAAAAAGAAAAACAATACGGACATACTCTGAATCCTTACATTTGTGTAATCCGATATTATTTATCTGAAGAACCTCAAAAGGGAATTTTCAAAACAACTATTCTTTTGTGCTTCTTGTCTTAGCAAGCTTGTGTTTCATAAGTCATATAGTTCACAACACTTCTACTTGTGAACCTTCCACTACTGTACAGGACTGCAGACACTTCTAGAATTATTTTTCTTACGTAAAAACACCTACATTTTGCGCTTATGACCATGCTCTCATGTTATAGGCGCGGCGGGAAAATCTAAAACTGCTAATTTAACAGGGATCCTTACTGACAAATTAAACCTAACATAGTGGGTACATGAATTTCTCCAGCAGAACTTGTTTGTGACAGATAAGAAAATAAGCAAAAGAACATTTTCTTCTTAAAAATGTGTGCTAAGGGCATATGGGCATCTTTCCTAGCATTGTGAACCATATACATCATACTTTTCACGATCTGGGCCATGTAATATCATATTCAGGGGAGAAACCTATTCACCAGCTCTAATAAGGGCTGTCAGCTCAATTACACAGACTAACTGATAAGAGACTAGTGATGCCTCTGTAAAACTGTATATAGCATGGGAATAACATAAACAAGAACGGTGTTGCAACCTGGGATTTTTGAACAAAAACCTCCGACATATAGTTCCCCCTAAAGGTCAGATAAGGGAACATCGGTCTATTCTACCCATCCTTTCATCCATATCTAATTTTATCAGTTTACAGACAGGATGGGCAGTAACATGGCGTATTTATTTATTCATTTTGTTAATTCTAACAATTTGTTCAAACAGTATTACTTAATAGCCAATTAGACGTGCACTGGTGAGGTGCTTTGTCTCTATTTATTCAAGAACATATTCACAGCATCCTGTGAAATGAATGACTAAAGCGAGCCCAACCAATTGTCTCATGGGGGGAGGGAGGGAGGGAGGGAGGGGAGAGAGAGAGAGAGAGAGAGATAGAAAGAGAACACAACGACAAACAAAAACCAAAAAAAAAAATACAGTGTGTTACTTAATTGTGCTTACCCTTAATTTGCCCAGGAGCTAGTCTCCTACTCCCCTTCGACAGTAGGTAACCTAAGCAGGTGACCTTCTGTCGACAATATTTACCCCCTTTTTGGCAGCTGGGCACAAACAGACTTGTAGGAGGTAAATAGCTAGGGAAATCCATACCAAGGAGGCCATGTCCAATACTATTGGACTGTACCACTTTGTACATTTGACTATACAAGCACATTGAGCCAACTAAAAAACATTAATCCAATAACCAACTACCAATTCCTTTAGCTATTGTACTGTTTTATCATGATGGTGCATGAATGCAGACTTAATTTCATTGTCTCCTTATCTTAGCCCTGGCACAGTAATCTTAAGTTAAAACCATTATTTCTGTATGCATGGCAGAGCTGCTCTCTGCACATGGCCCACAGACGCTGCTGCCCCTCCTTCTCTCTTATGACTTCATAGAACCTGCCTGGTCTTTTGCCAAAAATAATAAGCAAAGCTTCTCTCTCTCTCTCTACATTCTAGACCCCTCCTTTGGAATATCTTCCAAGGTCGAAGTGCCAGAGCAAGCCTATCAGGAAGTAACCCTCCTGTGTGGGTATTTTGCTTTCAGCCGTGCTAGTCTGCTAAATACAGAACTTGGCCTCTGACCCTTAAACCTGTTGTCCCTCATCTGAGCAAAGCCATTCCCATGTGGCCATTACAATTCAAATTAACTCTCGAGAAGCATGACTGAAGGGCATCCCTGCTCCGTGCCTGTGTGCTGATAATTTAAAGGTAGGATGTAACTTTTACTCTTTATTTTTTTTATTCTTGTGCACTGTGCGTTCTAGCACCTAAAGAACTAGCTCAAAATTTTAGTTTTCAGAATGCCATAATGCGCCTAGAACTCTTGTGCATAAAGGCGTGCGATGTAATTCACATGTCTCTAGAGCTACTCTTTTTATATAACTTTTAATAGCCTTTGTATTTGACACTACAGCCATTAGGCCATACTAGAAATCATATTTTAAGTTTGTCACTAAGATACATTAATATTGTTATTGGTAGAGAAACTAATACTCACTTTTTTAATTTTGATGCACAATATATTTAACCATTTAAACATTGAAATCTTAATGCACACTTTGCACAGGGTAATTTTCTACAGTGCTAAATATTATTGAATTTTCACAATAGTGTTATTAGACATTATAAAGATCATAATAATGCAAAAACGATTTTAGTGCAATGACTTTTAATAATTTTTTTTCATGTAGTTATTTCTTGAATAATGATCACTAACTGGCACATGCATCAAGGAATGCTTTTGCGTTTCCTTAATTGCGATAATTAAGGAATCGCAATTAAGGAATCGCAAAAGCCTATGCATGTAGGAATCGCTATAAAAATAGCGATTCCTAAACATTCGTTAATTGCGACTCGCAAATTGCGAGTCGCAATTAACGAATGGCTTCCCATTCATTCATATGGGCCCACAGGCCCATAGGAATGAATGGGAATTGCATGCACAATTTGCGAGTACCCATTAGGACTCGCAAATTGCGCATGCAATTTCAAGGGTGCAAGGGTGTCAAAAGGACACCGTGTTGCACCGCTGAAATTGTAATGTGCACCCATGTTGCGCACACACATGCCCCAAGGGCATGTGTGTGTGTAACATGCAACTTTGCTAAATGCACTTTAGTGCATTTTTCAAAGTTTTCGCTATTTACCACCTGGCATTATTTTTCGGTAAATAGCGGACCCTAATAGCGAAATCGCTATTTTAAATGGCATCTTGCATTGCATTTAAGGAATCGCAATTTGCGATTCCTTAAATGCAATCGCAATTTGCGAATTTTGCATTTGGGATGATGCATCCCAAATGCAAAAATACCGGCCGCAAAGGGGCAGATTCTGAGAATCTGCCCGTTTGCGAGCGGTTTTTGCCGTGATGCATCTGGCCCTAACCCTTTTGTTGTTTCTACATATGAAAAACAAGCCTCATTCCTTTCCTTTTGTCCTTAAATGCATTTATTTATAACACTTACAAAACGTATTTTGAAACTAAGCACAGAAGCTTTACTGAAACATAGAAAGTTTGTGCCACTTTTTAGAGGGCAGTAATTATTTACCATCAGGTCCACAGATGTGCTTATTAGGAAAGCAAGAAGAAAGAAAGTCCTTACTTTTATCCTTTCTCTTTTATCCAAAATAATGAAGCTGTATTTCTAACTTTTCAAAATTAGTAATCTTTAATGCACGTGCTTTTATGGCATTTTGTACTAACTTAAAACCGAGGTGCCACAGTGTTTATTTGTAGCTTGTGCCTGGGTAAAGCCTGTCCTATTTACTTAGCTGTGTTTTATGACCGGCAGGTGTTTAGCTTCTACACTTTGTCAGGAGAGAAGGCCTTGTGCTCTAGGACTGATAAATCCTGTCTGACATTTAATGGCACAGGGCCCCTTATGATGCTATCTGTTTCCAATAGGACAGCAATGTGCTGTATTCTAATGTCCTCACAGAAACCCAAAAAAGTTGATAAACCACTCATTACCTCCCTCTGCTCTAACAGACAGCTTCCTTCGGACAGACAGCTTGAGCAGCTGTTAAAAGCTCTCTTTCTGGTGCTGGGAATGAGGCTCAGTTCATTCTATTAAAAACCAGGCATTCCAAGCCAGTCAAAATCTATCGTTTGCAGTGTGGTAAAAGGAGGACGCTTTTATTTTAGCAGCAACCAATTACTCATATAATGTGAATGCCTTTTAATATTTAATATGATGTATCTAAGGATAGTGCTGTAACATTT
Source organism: Calotriton arnoldi (assembly GCA_963921515.1). Lineage (NCBI taxonomy): Eukaryota > Metazoa > Chordata > Amphibia > Caudata > Salamandridae > Calotriton > Calotriton arnoldi. Next base: position 1,748,035 of record CAWUFW010001780.1, read on the forward strand.
TGCGCAGCTGATAAGCAGTACTAACAAAATGATGGGCATCTATTTTTAATTTTGTTAAGTCCTAGTTGTATAAAACACACAAATTCGTTTTTCTCTGTGAGGCCTACTTTTCCCTATTGAGTGCCTTTTTCTAGGTAAAGTTAGTTTTAACATTATATAGCTCTAGCTATACCCAAAGGTCTCAGAGCGCTTTATTTGTTGTGAGATAACATTTTCTCTTTTGATATGAAATACTAGGCAATTCTGCCTCGAGTTTTAATTCTAATTTTTTTACCATTGTGGCAATATAATAATTGAATGTTCACACATCTATACTTTGTTACTGCTTTACTTTCCATGGTAGCGTGCAGCTACTTAACATATTTGATATAATTCATTCTTTGAAATTTAAAGTGCAATTCTTCCAATGGCATCTGCAGAACACAATGACGACAACAAACCAAATTGAGCTCATTCCAAACATTTTCAAGAAGGGGCCACACACTCATAACACACAACACAGCTTGCTGAAGCAAGCCATCCTTACACAAAGAGCACAGTCGCTACTCACTCAAACAAGTATTTCACAAGCATTACCACCGGGGCCAGTCCACAAACCTCATAGACACTCAAACACACAATCAAACCACAAATCAACACCAGGACAAAAACAAGAGGCAGCCCACAGACTGTACTCAAACCAAACCAATTGTAAATCATATTTACAAACAAAAGAGCTCTCAAAAGCAGTCCAGAGACTGCACCAAGACAAGTAAAACAGCCCAGAGACTGTTCCATGTTTAAGAAGACATGCTCTAGCCCCAGACCTTTTCCAAAATACGCCGAATTACCAGTTGGTCTGGCAGAGTGTTCGCAAACACTCTGTGTCTTTACCAAATCATACTTATTCCAGAAGGCATGCCTATTACAGTAGATCAGGATCCTTTTTCGTATATTTGTTCCACAGTGTACTATACATTATGGAAGAAATACCATATTTAATATACATAAACCTATTAGGTGTCCCCTCTAGGGGAGCCGGCTGACTACTTTCTAGATCCATATTGGTACCTCCAAGACAGCAACACATTCTACGAAGTGTGCTAGGAGCAGGCATGCCAAAAATATAATAGTAAATATAATATTATAAATAAAGTAGTACTTATCCCAAATATAGTACTTATCCCAAATATATTAAAATTAGAGACAAAACATCTCCTCATTACCTGCCTTTGTTTATTGCAATAGACAAATCAATCAAAACCAGAATCTTGGCCAAGCTAATCCAAAACAAGAGTGTCGCTTAAGTGACCTTACCAAACCAAAGTCTCCAACCTCCACCTGCCAAGCTCTGGGTCGACCTAATGGTCACTTACGCCAAAGGAGATCTCAGTCGGGACCGGCCAACATCTGGAGGGTCAGATCGGGAAAACCGGAAAAACACGTCGGTCTGCAAAGACAAAGGGTCTCCTCGTGCAGGGTACCTCCTCAGTAGATTCATGTCCTCCGTCAAGACCGCTCCTTTGGATGGCCGCATCTCCGATGAGCCCCACGAGTTCGGCGCCAATTTGTGGAAATGAGCCTTTTTAGGGGCCCACCGGTGCAGGGGTTCACCCTTATCTGTCCACTGGTCCTTAAACCAACAAAGTAGAGATTGGCACGGAAGCTGGAATATCAAATAACAAGTTTATTAATCTCTCATGAGTGGGACTACATCAATACAGCACCCTCAGGCACTGTAGGAGGTAGTCCATAGAATACAGAAACCAAGGGACTTATATACCCTGTTTACAGCTGAGTAAGCATGGAGACTCAAAGGGGAGGTACAGGCATACACAGGAATAGCTATTGACTAACATGGACAGATAGAAACCACTTTGTCAGCAGAGTCGGAGGAGAAACAGAACTGCTTACATCAGTTGGAATAGCCTGACAGTTACATTCTAAAACAGGTGCATTCTAGCAGCTACAGGCCTTTCTGAGCATACATTGCTCTGGCTCAGTACTGAAGGAGTTAACTATAGTTGATGACTCAAGCAGAATAGAAAAGCAGGCAACAGTGAAGACGGAAGAAGCACATGGCTAACACATGGCTAACGAAAATGGATGCCACAATCAAAATGGCTTCAGCTTATGCTAACAGCAATTTCTGCGATTTCCACACTGGCAGGGGTTCGGACCTCTTCTTGGAGGGATCTCCCCTCAGCTCCCATAGGGAAAATCGCAGTAGCCAAGATGATACTGGTCCCACGGCTGCTGTATCTTTTCACCAATCTCCCAGTGGTCCCCCCGTCCCTTCTTCCGCGAGTTGGATACCCTTTTGGTGTCCCTCATCTGGGGCACAGGCCGGAGACGAATAGCCCTCGCCAAACTACAGTTGCCCATGGACTGGCTGCTCCATCCCTTGAGGCGTACTTTCTGGCGGCCCAGCTGCAATGGGTGTCACGGTGGACCGCAGGTCGAGCACTGACGGAGATACATACTATGGCGGTACCAGTTACAGCCCCAGTTATACACCGCATGCTACTACTACCAGGTGCCGAGTCTATACCAGGTTGTCCACTCCAAATAACAGTTGCACAAGCATGCCTGAAGCGTATACACAAAATGAGCCACACAGCCCCTTTCTACTCTCCCATACAGCCATTGGTGGGTTTTCCTAGAGGCCGAACTCATTTCACAGAACACGCACTGCGCATCTGGACAGAGCACACAATCACAGAAGCGGGCGCCCTGTATTAAAACGGGCAACTACAGACGTTTGCTGAATTCACCGCCGGCACGGATCTTCCAAATGGGCAATTCCTTATGCATAGACAACTGTTGACGGAGGGCCGAAGACTGTGGCGCACAATAGACACGGAACCACCTACACACCCTTCACACTATCTTGCAGATGGGTTCAGGACGACACTTAGTAACATGGCTGTACAAAGCGGTACGAGAACTAGGCGCAGTCGCTTTAGTCCCTCTGCAGGAGAAATGGGAAGCGGGGTTCCAACGGCCCCTCCATGACAAAGAGTGTCCCTCTCGAAAAAGGTGTCCCGCAACTACCGTTTTAAAAACATACAATACCACATGCTGCATCGTGCATATCTTACCCCAGAAATGCTACAGCGTTATTACCCCAACTCACACTTCACCTGCGCTAGATGCCCGGAACCCAGGGCCTCATTCTTTCACATGTTCTGGGATTGTCCGGCACTTCACACATACTGGGCCACGATACACGCAACTCTGTTAGAGGTAACCAGGCTTACGGGTCTCAATACATGGGAGGTCTGCGCGCTTGGCATAGGCAAACGCCGAAAGCACCAAAAGGTGGAGACACGCTTTGTGTCCCTAGCGATCCTCCTGGCAAAGAGATGCATAGCCATGTATTGGAGAGCGCCGGAGGGGCCCTCAACCGAAGCATGGCGAGGTGTGGTTAAAAAGTGGGGTACCTCAAAGGAGGAGGTGCTTAGATCGGAAGAAATCCAGGGCACACGCAAGCGTCACATTTCCATGCAATGGGCGACACTGCTCCATGCCTTCACACAGGTGGGAACGGTTGAGCCACCCACGCAGGCCACTGCACCCCTAGAACGGGAGGCACACCGGGAGGGTGCACAGGATTCCCCTCCCGAAATTGGACACTCAGAGTAAAGCGACCCTCAATCTGACCATGAAAAGCAGCCTCCGCCTCCTACATGGCCTTGCACAGTTCGCACCCTGCATTACAGAACCGAGTGACCGACGTCGTTCGTTGGATCACCTAGCCCGAATAACCACACAAACACCGCTATGCAGTGAATCCCAGTTCCAATCCCCACGTTGAAGAGTTATGTTCATATTACAAGAAAACACAACAGACGGTGTTACCCAACACCAATATAACAGGTCCACACAAGAGTAATAGTACGTCCTGCAGAAAATAACATATGTTCGCATGGGCTGCACAAGTACATAGCCCCTAGATACAAAGATGGGTGCTGTGTAATGACGCAAGTTCCCATTCTAAGTTATAAAACCCGGGAACAGAATGGCTTGCAATAAATGTACTAATCACCTGTAATGTTGATACCATGAAGTATGGACCTTGTATTACAACAAAATGCCAATAAAAAGATTTTACAAAAAAAAAAAAGCAGTCGTATTTGTAACAGTGGTGTAACAATAGCCCCCGCAGCTCCTGCGGTATGGCGGATCCCTGGCCTGAGACTCCTGACTGGCTCGGAGCGTGAGGGGGGGTCCATGTACTTTGCAGGGGCCCCCTCAAGTTTTGTTACGCCACTGAGCAAAGTGTCTGAATCCAAGTTATTCCTGGGCGGTGTTGGTGGACAAGCTAGTCAGCCTATGAGAACAATTTGAAAACTAATCCAAATCGTATACATTAGAGGAACATTTTTACCTAAATTGGCTAAAAAGCCATTGACTCCAAAGTGGCACACATGTAAAACATTACATCACTTCCATGACGGCCAGGAAAGCCTTACCCTCCCTCCTCCACATATGTTGGGGATTCACTCTGTAAATAAAAAGCTTAGAAAAAATAGTGGTAAAATAATGTACTTTTCAGCCCAATTCCCCTTTTTGATACAAATTTGAAAAAAAGCATATTTGTTAAAACCAGTTCAGAAAATATAAATATGCAATTTCTCAAGGTCTCTCTTTTTCTAATATTGCATCTTTCTTAACTTCTACACATCACTTCCTTCTATTTACCACTTTGCCCCTTCCAAATAGAGTCCATGCCATTTGTTAGCAATAAGAATCTACATGGAAGAGGCAAGGTAAAAAAGTTACCCTCACATCATTGTCAGGAAATGTATGAGAGCTACAAAGGATTTACAGGCTCAAAGAGCAGTGCTACTCCTAAGGTTACAAAAACCTTTAGGGCTAAGGCATCACGTAGATTATACCAATTTTAATGGCATAGTATAGTACTGACAGCATAGTACTTGCATAACAGCTTTATCAATATTGATGATTAAATGTTGCATGTGAGTTGTGAGATAAGTGCTAGGTCCAGAGGCACTAAGCAAACATCAGTAACACATCACCAAAAAGAAAAATACAGTAGGTAATAAATCCCAAACAAAACTCATTAGGTACTCCAGGCATCTAGAGGTCCAAAACAGAGGCCAGACATCAACCATGCATTCTCAATGCAGTCACTGCAGGTTCTAGACATCAGCGAGATGATCCCATTGCAATGTTGGCAAAATTGTGTGGGGGGGGGTAGGGGGAGAGGTAACAGTAGGGGTATGAATGATGGGAAGCAGCAAGTATGAGACTGCTCGCTTAGTATCTGAAGAGGCCAATAATTTGCAAGCTGCTTGACCACTGACAGCCAACTTAAAAGACAAAAACACGCAGTGTTGTGGCACTGTCCGTGTTGAACGAAGCCACCTGGCTGCTCAGGAGAGGGCCAAGCAGGAGGCTAGATCAATGGTTCTCCCGTGGCTACTGGCTGAATTGTTTGATCACTTCACTGAGAGTTGTTGGCACAGTGTGTACTTAAATTGTATATCTCCTGAATTAATTTCCTAGTGATCCATGCAATTATTTTCTTTAGTGACCTGGACTTTTATTTTGGCTTACCACAATCAATCAATCAATCAATCAATCAATCAGGGAATTGTAAGCGCGCTACTCACCCGTGAGGGTCTCAAGGCGCTGAGGGGGGGTCCGCAGATCTGTTTAGCCGAAGAGCCAGGTCTTGAGGGTCTTCCTGAAGGTGTTCAGGGAGGGGGCGCATCTGTTGTCTGCCGGTAGCTCGTTCCAGGTCTTGGCTGCAATGTGAGAGAAGGATCTTCCGCCTGCTCTGGCTCTGTGGATGTGCGGGGTTTCGGCCAGTGCGAGGTTGGAAGATCGGAGGTTTCTTTTGGGTACGTGGAAGTTGATTCTGTTGTTGAGGTATTTGGGTCCGTTGTTGTGTAGGCATTTGTAGGCGTGAGTGAGGATTTTGAAAGTGACTCTTTTCTCCATGGGGAGCCAGTGGAGACTTCGTAGGTGTTGGCTGATGTGTTCGTGTCGGATGCCGAGGACGAGTCTGGCGGCGGTGTTCTGTACTGTCTGGAGTTTGCGGAGTAGGGACTTGTTGATGCCGGCGTAGAGTGCGTTTCCCTAGTCCAGTCTGCTGGTGATGAGTGCGTGGGTGACTGTCTTCCTTGACTCAGGGGGGATCCACTTGAAGGTCTTGCGGAGGATGCGGAGGGTGTTGAAGCAGCTGGAGGTGACGGCGTTGACCTGTCGGTTCATGGAGAGTGATGAGTCGAGTACGATGCCGAGGTTCTTGGCTTGGTCTGAGGGGTAGGTGGGCTTCCGAGGGCGGTCGGCCACCAGGTGCTGTCCCATGCAGAAGGGGTGGTACCGAGGATGAGGACTTCTGTCACAACAGAAGTCAGCGTTCACTTTGTACATCTGATAAAACATTCTTCAAAACACAATGAAGATCTGCAAATAAACCTTATAGCCTGTTGATAAAAACACTTAAATAACCCATTGGTGCAATCATACTGCATAGCAGTCACCATTTGTCTTGGAATGACTCTTTATGCTTAATGAAAATATCCATCTTTCGCTGCATAGTCTAAATGAGCTTCAAAGTTATTCTAAAACTTAGAATATTTTCGCAGTGGTCAAAGCTTCAAGAAATCTACAAACAATTACCTTCCATTTCCTGGTGTTTTAAAATATCAGCTGCTACTCCATCAACCTCCAATTCACAAGTGCTCTGAGGCTCAACACCGTCTAGGATAAGAGAACTGCGACAAAACAAAACATAACATACACCATGAGAATCATCATAGGAATCCGCCAGTTAATTGCACACAATCCAGATCTGCATGGTGTCTTCTGCACGGCTACTCAATCACTCACTGCCATCTGCAACGGACAGGGGTAAGCTCTACTCATGTACTAAATAAGAAACAATCTCATTTGTGACTGTAGAGATCTATGGCTTTGAAAACGCTCAATTTACTAAAATAGGAGGCTTCATGTTAAAATCACAAAAGCAATAGGTCAGCACAACATTACCTATCCTATGGACTACAAGTTTTGATGGGTAGACCAAAATGCAATGGATGTGCCTTTTGAAAGAGGTTCATTGACCCTAAAATCATATTCACATTTTGACTCACAGGTTAAATTACATAAGTAATCATTTAATCCAGTTGACTGTAAAGGGGTAACTTTAATGTTTCCACATGTTCAATTATAATCAAACATAAAAGCTACCTATCAGATTAGGTTTTTGGAAATATGTTGTCCCACCGCCACTGAATTTAATACAGAATCATCAGACAACATTTTGTTTCCAGGCTGACTTCAAAAAACGAACCAATTCACCTCAAGATTACAAAAGCGTCAAACACCTGTACATGAAAACATACATGCCATCTCGACAGATATTTGTAAAGTACTAAAACTCTGGAAGTCAAGTCAAAAAGTCTTTATTTGACCATTAAAATGGTCATAAAAGCACATAGATTAAAACCACAATCACATTAAACAACGAATAACATAACGGCGCCACAGATACAATGAATAAAATATATATTGGTCTTTCCACAAACTAAGAAAACGATCAAATCTTTTATATTCCATAAAAATTTAATGAGTTCCATAGTAACAAAATATGGTTGTGCAAGTTACTAGGCAGTTTATAAAATTAATGTGGCCTAAGCCATCGATAAATAGATTAAAATACAATGCGCAATTGGGTCGGCTGAAAAATAGACCTCTAACCAATAATACAAAACAGTATAAAATAAACAATTTTATAGGGCTGAGCAATGACAGAAAACATTTGATGTTCATGTAAGATGGTAAAAACAAAATATTACCTTTTACAGTACATAATGTTTCCTGAGATTTGTAGCAGCAGTGATATAATTAAGTGTAGCCATACAAATTTCAGATGAGGCTAAAGATTGGATATATCCAAGGCCCTCTTTATGTGAGGAAAAGTGCCTGTGCAGAAGCATAGGGTGTAAAAATCGAACCCTTAACGTGAGATACAATGTGCAAAATAACATAAAGTGCACAGTTGTTTGAGTTGAAACATCGTCACACGGACATTTCGATAAAGAAGTAACCCAAGAACTAGACATGGGAAAAGCAACTAAATGATTAATTAGATTTAATCTCAGCCTTGTCAAGTAAAATCTATGATGAGGATTAGCACACCATATTAGATAGGGTTCAGTACCAGGAGCACTACAAGACATTTGCATATAGTTAATAATGGAACATGAATGAAGAGATTTTATTATCTTACCCTCTTCACAGAATGAAAAAAACTCATTCTCACCCTTTTCTTCGTCTGAGATCCTATTTTTTCAGGGAGATTGATAAGATCATTCAGACCTAAGGTATAAATGTTTTTTTTGACATAAGCCAGCCATGGGATGGCATTCACATTTTCAAGATTTAGACAGTCAATCAGAACTTCCCTTGATAGACCAGCCCTGGCGGTACTCCAGAGTTTTAACCACAGATGCAAAGGAGCTAAATTAAGAATCCTCTAAAAAACCAACCCCGCTTCCACATGGGTGATAAAAGTTGAGGTTGATTTTGGTAAAGCCAAAAGTCTAGCTAAAACCTTATTTTCCACCATCTGCAAGTCTGGAAGGATTTCTGCTGCGCCTAGCAACACACAACTGCTACAAAATAAAAGATTCAATACTTAAGTTTGAAGTTTGTTGAAATGACATCATGGTTGCCCCCATGAGTACTTGTGAATGTGTTATTAACATATTACAATACTATGTTTTACGGACGTATACGTAGCACTGATGAGGAGATAAGTGTTAAATGGTTCCTACGAATCTAGCAGGACTGTGTATATATAGCAACAATACTTCATAATACAGAGACTGAGTCTTCTTAAATAATCAGTAAATGTTGGTCTGCATTGCTAGCTCACAGTACCGTATCTAAAGTCCTAAACCTACAGAGTTATCGATGTTATCAGTAACGTAGAACATGACTCTCAGATTCCTAAGGAAATCGTGGTAACAGATCTAACCTTTCGTTTGTCACTCTTGCATGCCCAAAGTGTTCACAAAGAAAAGATACAATATTGCATTTTCAAACATTTATTGAAAAGCTCTAATCTTTGTATATAAAATATGAACTGTGATTGTAAGAAAGATGAGACACATTATTGTAATAAGCATTATTAGAATAGTGAAAAATACAAACAATTCAACAGTTGTAATTGTTCATAATGCTGCTAAAGTTACTCCTATCTATTATTGATCTTTATGCTAAAGAAGGCATATCGGGTGTATCCATCTGCCAGGCCTGTTGGAATGACATAACCCCTTACCTTGGTACTGTATATCAGGAAGCCAGACTCAGGTGCATCCACGAATGCACATCCGTCTGAGTGTACAGTTATCTTCCTTCTCCGGATGAAGGTTGGGCCAGCGGGACTACATCTTAGTGACAGCTCACAGCAGCGTTCCGTGATAATCCGGCAGGAACTAACCTTTTCTAATCGACTTCAGCACGGACGATGTTATTATAATAAAATGGCAAGCTTATCACACTGTACCAAGGTGCAGAACAACGCTTTAATAAGACTAAAGCAGAAGAGTTGTCTCCTCATGAACACAGAAAATAAAACAATGCATTATGTTCTAAGTCTGTGCAGCCCTGGAACTAAATGTGCAGACTACAGGGCGACAATGCCTATCGCAAAGAAATGTGTGCAGGGGCCATTCTCGCAAGATGAAAACGTGTGCAAACCAACATTAGAAAATTATGCTAAGGTAAAACGCAAACCTAAAATGGAGACTAAACACAAACCACAAAACACCCTCCCCTTGGTCGGAGAGGAGGTGAATCAAAGAGAAATAAGCAATAATAATCTATATATACAAAAAGCCTTGTGTTACATATGTAAAAAGCCTTGTGTTTCACATAAAACTTTAACAAAATAAGCAGATGCTAAAAGCTATAAAAAAAAGTCAATTAAAAAAACATGCAAACTATTACATAATAAAAAAAATAATTTCATATAGTTAAAAAGCCAATTTAAGAGTCTAGGAGGCCTCCAGAATGAAATGCTGCACCTCCAACATGTCCAAGACATCCAGAATATCATCGGGCCCAGGATAGAACCTGCATCTGCAGACAACACATTAACAGAGGACATGGGAACAAGATTCAAAGGATAAAGAGAGCCATCTCCAGCCCTTTCGACAGACGCCGAGGGCAACTGTGATAAGAGTGCGGCCTTCGAAGAGGAACCAGAAGTCGAGAGAGCATCTGGTACTTGGAAAGGCAGCTCATAATATGTATCTCGCAGCAAAAGGAACAGAATCACAGGACAACACATCTGGTGCAACAGCAAAGGATGCACAAGCCATCCGGAAACTGGGACTATTGCAAGGCACAGATCAATAGCACTCTTGAAAGAGGACCATAGACAGTGAAACAGGCAGCACTCTCTGAAACCACAGGTGCCTGAAGGACAGAGACCAGTTCTCGTTCAGTTCCAACAATAAGGACTCTCCGAAATACTGTATCATGTGTTTACGACACAGGAGGACATGTGGCAGTTCCAGTACCATCAGGTCGTGATGTGGGACATCCATTGCGGAGCAACAAAAATAGAACAAAAAGAGCAACCAGATAAAATAACGAATGGCTTAAATATGGAATAAATCCAAGCAATGTCTGAAACATAGAAACAAATCCAGACCCAATCACTATAAAAAAGTGCACCACCCCACCAGCAGTGTTAGAAGCATTATAAATAAAGGGTATCTGCTCACTGAAATTATGTGGCAATTGAGTTTGCAACAGTTATTGTACCTCAGCAAAGGAACGGGCAACTTGGCCAGCAAAATTTTCTCGGGCAGATGTTAAAAACACTGGGCCCGATTCACAAAGGTAAAGTGAGATAAAAGTCTAACTTCATGACTTTCGGTATTCACAAAGGGCATTTACTACTTGTAAATGCCTTGTGTGAATACTGAAAGTCGTAAAGTTCGACTTTTGGTATTCACCAAGGGCATTTTTGAGTAGTAAATGCCCTTTGTGAATACCGAAAGTCATAAAGGTAGACTTTCATCTGACTTTACATTTGTGAATAGGGCCCACTGTTTCGAAATAAGGCTTTCAGTCTTCTTTAGAGATTAAAGTTAATCTGTAAAAGAAGGACCTTTGGCCACAAAGTAACTTCCCCAACAGAAGGTGTAGGAGGATATAAGACATTCATACAGCAAGTCACAACCTTGGAAACAGTGACTACATGAGGGACACCAGGTTTCATCTCACAGCAACTCTGGTCATTTTAAATGAAGTAACTACCATTGGAAAACACAAAAATTTAGACTTAATGACTGGCACCTTGAACACCCTTCAAATAACACGCAATGTTAGCCATGGATGCATTACAGACACCATGAAGTGTTATCTCTCTGCACACGAAGGCGTGTCCTAAAGAAGTTCCACAGCCATTCAGACTAACAAAGACATGTTTGTCTTCGTATATGCACTTGTACCGAAAAGGCAAAAACCAAGCTTCATGCACAAAATGTGCACCTATTTCTTCATATCTGCCCACAGGAAAATGTTTTAGACATGAGGTGAAATGAAAAGTAGATATAGGTAAAGAATTGAATCCATGGATCAGCCATGTGGCTTACAGAGTTTCAGCAACAGAAAAAGGCAAGATTTTTAACCTTTCTATATTAAGCATTTTGTACGTCTCTTCTTTCCTCACCATAATTGCCTGCATACATGCCAAATTATAAGGCAAAAACAATTCAGTTGCATTTAAATATTTCCATGGCACTCGATCTGATTTCAAAACCTGACAACTGCCAATACCTTTTCAAGATTTTCCTTATAGATTTGTCTTAACCTTTCAGCAGCTTCTTGTTGAGAAAGTGTCCAAATTTCATTATAAGTGGCATATAAAAAACATTTAGAACGAGGAGCTGTGGGACCCAATAAAAAATCATTGCTTCAATGTATTAGGTGTTTGCAAGAGAGCACATTTCTCTAAGAAATGTGGTGCTAGGCTTTTGCCTACATTTGACAACTCATATTTGAAAAACAGGACACTCAGAAAGGCAATTTTAGAATTTGGAAAATTGAATTTATAGCCATGGTCAGCGAATCCCAGAATAATACGATCCACTCTGGCAAAGTGTGTGTTTGAATCATCATCTATGAAGTAAATGTCATCAACGTGTGACAATGCTTCTGTTTCAATTTCCTGTAAAATTGATGTTACTCAGGCAGCAAACAGACTTGGACTGTTCATATACCTCTGTGGGAGCCTACAGATCCTTCTCTGGGCTTCTAGTGCTGTGAACACGGTCAAATTGCAGCTTTCAGGGACTATATTTTGATAGAAAAAAACCATTGGAAATGTCCAATGTAGTTTTGTATTTTTTATGAACAATGCTGTTTATTAATCCTGTGCTATGTGCATTTTGCATCGCAAAAGTACATGTGCGACTGTTTGTCCATAGTCTAAGACAATACGGTAAGAATAATCTGGTTTAAGCACAGGAAACAATGGGTTATTCATAGGGGAGACACAAGGCTCAATCACACCTTGATATTCTAACTGTGAGAGAATCTCCCAAACAGGGTGTTTAGCTTCATGTTTAATAGGATACTGTGCTTGCATTTGCGGTCTGGACCTTACAGGTATAACATGATAAGGTGAGTCCTTATCCCAAACTGCCTGGTTGCGATATAATGCTGGGGCTTGAGCAAGAGCTGAAGCATATGCTATCTTAACGTCCTCAGGAACAATAACAGAAAAGCAAGGCATGATTACATCCCCTCCTTGTGGAACTTTTTAAACAAATTTAGGTGGCCAATCAGTCTCAGCCAGGAGAATGCCGTCATCAGTAAAATTCTGCCAGAATATTATTTTAATAGTGTGCGTATCTCGCCCTTAATTTGTATATCTAATTCATAGAGTCTATCAAGAGGACTGAGCCACTGATCTGGAGTTTCTGCTTGAACATAGTCATTAGTTGGTCTCACCACCAGAAATTCTCCTTGCCCACGTTTTGTTCCGCAGAAGAGTTTTGAGTATTTGTGGCATATTTATCGGAAGTTCCAGCCTCTTTCTTCTTGCTTGAATTGTGCTTTTTGTTGTGGAAGTTGCTCTTCCTTTTTTATGATGACATCAGAATAGGGTTGTGAGTCCGCTCTTGGTTTCACATACTCCTCCTGTCTGCGGTCACCTCGCCACCCCCCCCGACCGTCTGTCTGTAGAGATCTGAAAAGAACAAGAAGAATGTGTATCAGAATACTGATACCTATCAGGCTGTTTAAGTTTAAGTCTGAAAGATGCAACTCTGCAATTACAAATAAAACAAGCATTGGCATAGCCAATAGGTCTCGCCTTTGGAGCCTTATAAGTGTTTAGCCAGAGCTATTGACTTTGCCAATGTCTTCAAGCTGTGCTGTAGAGAAGTGTGGCTGCTGTGCGGCATGCTGAAAAGTTATAATAAAAAAGTGTCAGAAGCATTTTTGTTACTTTATATATGACCAAGAAGGCATTATGTAAAACTGAACGACCATATTAAAAAAGTATTTACAATAAAAAATTCTCAGTTTTCTTTTGTTCTTGCAATGCTGGCAATGGTTGTTTGTTAAAGCTTTTTTTTTTGAGGGGGCATAAACAATCGGAGGGTGAAGGTTGGGAATTAGTACCTGTATTATAACACTAGCAGCGGCCAGACGCTAGGGGAGAATCAACAGATGCCAGATTCCGAGAGCAGGCTGAGGTGGTGCTGAGTGATGCTGAGGTGGTAGTGGTGGTGGTGGTGACTGTTCCGGAGACGATGCTGAGGTGATGCTGAATGATACTCAGGTGTTGCTGAGTGATTCTGCTGTGGTGCTGAGTGGTGCTGAGTGATATTGTCTTGGCGCTGAGTGATGCTGTGGCGGTGCTGAGCGATGCTGTGGCGGTGCTGAGTGATGCTGTGGTGGCCCTGAGTGATGCTGTGGCGGCCCTGAGCGATGCTGTGGCGGCGCTGAGCGATGCTGTGGCGGCGCTGAGCGATGCTGTGGTGGCGCTGAGCGATGCTGTGTCGGCGCTGAGCGATGCTGTGGCGACGCTGAGCGATGCTGTGGTTGCGCTGAGTGATGCTGTGGTTGCGCTGAGTGATGCTGTGGTTTCGCTGAGTGATGCTGTGGTTGCACAGAGTGATGCTGTGGTTGCACTGAGTGATGCTGTGGTTGCACTGAGTGATGCTGTGGTTGCACTGAGTGATGCTGTGATGGCGTTGAGTGATGCTGTGATGGCGTTGAGTGATGCTGTGATGGCGTTGAGTGATGCTGTGATGGCGTTGAGTGATGCTGTGATGGCGTTGAGTGATGCTGTGATGGCGTTGAGTGATGCTGTGTTGGTGCTGAGTGATGCTGTGCTGGCTCTGATTGATGCTGTGCTGGCTCTGATTGATGCTGTGGTTGCGCTGAGTGATGCTGTGGTGTTGCCGAGTGAGCGATAGAGTGAAGATATAATGCCCAATTAGAGAGGGTGGTGAGAGAGAAAGAGAGAAAGGGTGTACATAGAATAAAGAGTGGAGCGGGATAGAGAGAGAGAAAGAAGGGGAGAGAGAGTGAATGAAGGAGTTTGAAAGAGAAACAGATAAAGGGGTGAGAGAGAATGAAAGGCTAAAAAGATAGAGAGGGGAGAGTTAATTAAGTAGAGAGAGAATTAGAGAGGGAGAGAGAGAGAAGGAGAGAGACAATAAGAGTGGGGGTGTGGAGTTTAAATAGAGTGAAGAAGTGATGCGGAAAAAGTAACCTTAAATATAGCTTTGCGCGAATAAATATAAATAAAAAAACAGTGAGAGACAAAAATACTGGTAATTAGGCTGTGACTCCCAATATAAAACAAATAGCGATATAAGGTGAAATGACCCCACCGAAGCAATATTTCTAACTAGACAAAAAAAAGCTTGCATTTCAATGCTAATCGCTGTTGTTTTTCATGTGACTGTAGTCCAGGGCCCTCAGTTGGTAATGTGAGCTGCTGCTGCGATTGAAACATCAGAGTCCAGAGAGTTAATGAGCCATGACGAGGAAATGAGGAAGAGATAGGAAACCCAGATGCCAGCTGCGCGTGCACGCCATCGTGAACTCAAGCTGGTCGCCAGCCGAAAGCCAGTGTTTGCACTTCCAAAACCCGCTTACTAAAACTCTCGGCCAGACCAGCGCAAGCGCTGGTGCAGGCCGAGACCTAAAAAGGAAGAGCACGGAGCGAATAGGACAGCAATTTAAAACGGGCGTTCGGCAAAGCTGCTTTCACGCGAATACAGATGAACACAATAATCAGCAAACTAGCTATAGAGAAAACTGATAAGCTGAGCGCCTAGCCAGATCGCAATTATATTAATATCGCGGCAAGAATATATTTTAAAAAAAGAGCACTGAGAAAACGCCCTCGTTTCCTCCCTAGCCACTCATTTCTTAACTAGCTGGATAAAGTTAATCTACTTAGAACAGCGTCCACCTCTGTCTGACCGAGGTGCCCCAGGACAGACGACCCCCGCCCTATAGGACCCGCGCAGCCATGTTAACAGAACAAAAACTTGTGCTTTGCCTTTTGTTTACCTTTTCCGCCGATCCCGGAACCAATCTATTCACGAGCTTGCACAGCACTACTCCGTTTCTGAGTGACGACTTTAGGAATTCCTCTGGGTCGCATATGGTCTTTTTGGGGGAGTTCAGGACTCCCAAAGATATGAGCCATGTCACTGCTTGCTCCTCCGGGTTCATCGCAGCAGATTAGGCTGTGAAACAGATGCAGGGGTTGGTGCTGTATAACCCACATCCGTACTTGCCTCTGCTCATTTCTTTCTTTTTTCAACAACTTCTGGTTTGTGGCGTGCTGTGGCCTGAAGCAGATCGCATAGAATTTAAAAAAAAAAAGTTATAATGCCATAGCAACGTATAGATGTGGAAGAATGTATTTCAAATGCTCGGGTTTAACATGTTGATGAAGCTAAAAAACAATGATTAAATGTTATGTATTCTCGAGAGTGTGCGCTAACAGTAACTTTCACTGTGTTAAATAACTCCATGTTGAAAAAAATATGATCCTTTAGAAAACAAGTTTTAAGAAACTAGCATAGACAGGAGTTTTATTTATTTACATGTTTGAAGTAACGTTTATTTTGAAAATTTCCAATCCTAGATTTAACACCTCCTAATCAACAACATCATTTTCAAAAGTTTTGTGTTCACAGTCCCCCTTCGTTGTTCATCGCTTGCAGCCCTAGAAATGGAAACAAGCGCGCGCGCCTCGCGGCCGAGAGCAACCAAGCGTTTCCCTTGCGGGAGCGAGCCAGGGGCACCATGTGTTTGCGATAATTACTAACACATGGCGTCGCTCGCTCCCGCAAGGGAATCGCCAGACGTGCACGCGTTGCCATTTAAAGCAATGCAACGCGTGCACGTTTTTGGCAGCAAACCTGGAGCGATTTCTAAAGGTCTCTTTCCTATGCAGCGCATGCGCGCTGCGTAGGCGAGACCTAAACAGCAATAAAATGGCTTACTGAATATGTGCTCCTTTCATGATACAACACACAAACTAAGGGCCACATGTGCATAGGTTTTTTCAGGTCACAAACAGCCCAATTCGCAGAATTGGGCCATTTGCGAATGGAAAAATGCAATTTCACGTGTACCAAACCCATTTTGCGATTTGGTAACCCATTACGGAATCACAAAAAAGGTTAGCGAGTATACAGTAGGAAGGGGCATCCCTTTCTAATAGGGACTCATAGTGGTATGTATGATCATTTATTTTGCAACCAAAATGCGGTCACGCAACATTTGCTTTTTACTACCAAGTTCAATTTGGTGGTAACCTATTTGCAAAAGGGAAGGGGCCCCCAGAGGACCCCTTCCCCTTTGTGAATATATGCAAAAATGTTTTTTAACAGCAGGCAGACTACTGCCTACTTTTAAAAATGAAACTGAAACGTTTAAATATTCTTTTTGAACTGCATCCTGTTTTCCTTTGAGGAAAATGGGCAGCATTTGAAAAACAAAAAGTTGCTGTATTTAAAAAGCAAACACAGACATGGTGGTCTGCTGTTCCCAGCAGGCCGCCATCCCTGTGTTTTTAACAATTCCCAATGGGTCGTAAATTGCGACCTACCTCATAAATATTAATGAGGTAGGTCAATTGCGAGCCCATTAGGAATCGCTAAATGTGTCAAAGACTCATTAGTAAATAGGTGTTTGCGATTTCCTAATGGCGAATCGCAAAAATTTTCTATTAGGAAATCGCAAATGGAAATCTTAGTACATGTAGCCGTAAATCCAACTAAGCTCTTCCTGCAATACTCAGCATACAGAAGTATGACCCAAAATATGTAGAACTGTATTCTCTAACAAAACTACTCTCATCCAATAATTCATGATACTAAATCAACTAAACACTACAATCATACACATACTGCATGTCTCCCATTCTCGTTTAACCACAGACACAATTAGCAACGCAAATCAATACACGTCTAAAGCATCTTCATCAATAATAACGATTAACAACTAACTCCACACTAGACTAAAACTTCTTTTTTTAACTCTATTTGCAGCATATACGCTTTATTGCTCAGATTAATCACTTTATAATATTATTCCTGCATGTCTTTCTTAGCATGCTCATATAAATGATGGTTATGGCTATTTTTATTATGAAGGAAAATGTTCTGGGCATACCTTAGGCAATCCACCAGGCTTTGTCTTTCTAATCTTGAGTTCTGCCACTTAGAATCTCTTTGGATGTAACAATTGCCCTCATAGTTGCCTTAAAGGCATCCCAGACTACTTCCAAGTTAGCAGTGTGTACATTTAAGAGAAAGTACTGCAAAATTTAATTCCCATCTCTTCCACCCAATTCTCATCCTCTAGTAGCGACCTATAAAAGACCCACCTATGCAAAGGAGAAGGTTGTTCAATATTCGTTATGTGCTTTCTAGCATCGCATGATCAAAAATCCATTGGGGTGAGTCAGTATAACAACTTCTTTACTTTGTATAAAACACAATTACCTGCAACACTTACAACTAACACTACAAATTAACTCTGGGCTCCACCGATTAGCGCACTGATTGTCAGCAAAGTGATTCAATGCCTGAATAGGGTAAGTAAGGGTTATACCAATCTATAATGCAATTGCCTTTAAAGGGCTAAATTCGCATACATTAGTGTTGAGGCTGTGATACTGCACTGAGGAAACTGAGTGTAGGCAGATGAGAGTGTCTGTTTTCAATGTCATGCTTGCGTGCTAATCTTAAGTAGATGCATTCCTGGAACACAGTGAATAGAAGGTGAGGTCCACCTTCAGCAGGGGCATGAGTGTATCATTGTGCAAGTAATTCACACTAACAGGTAAGGTCACCTTACACTGGACTGCAAATGGACAATTAGCTCACTCAAAGCGGTGCATAATTGCAATTTTTCACAAATTGAGCCAGTGCTGGCTGGAAATCTGGCCAGGTTCTAAAGTATAAGATGGACCGGTCACTTAGATTCAGAACATTCAGCAAGCAGTATGAACAATGTCATATATGACTGCCGTCACTGTCAGTTGCCTGATTGCTGTGCTACCGGAGGGGGGACCAGGACTACAGGTCCCAGGCACCTATGCGACCCTCGCGGCGGCGGCCGCCGACGACACCAGAACGCGCCAGGAGGCGCTTTAAATCTGCTCAGGGCTCCCGCGGCACGTGAGCCAGTCACTTTCCATTTCCATTATTGCTGTGCTACCGCAGGGGGGACCAGGATTACAGGTCCCAGGCACCTACGGGACCCTCGCGGCCGCCGCCGCCACCAGTACGCGCCAGGAGGCGCTCTAAATCTGCTAGGGGCTCCCGCGGTGCGGGAGCCCATCACTGTCAGTTGCCTGATTGCTGTGCTACCGGAGGGGGGACCAGGACTGCAGGTCCTAGGCACCTATGCGGCCCTCGCGGCCGTCGACGACACCAGTATGCGCCAGGAGGCGCTTTAAATCTGCTCAGGGCTCCCGCGTCGTGGGAGACCGTCACTGTCAGTTGCCTGATTGCTGTGCTACCGGAGGGGGGACCAGGACTACAGGTTCCAGGCACCTACGCGACCCTTGCAGCCGCCGCCGCCGACAACACCAGAAGGCGCTCTAAATCTGCTCGGGGCTCCCGCAGCGCGGGAGCCCGACACTGTTCGTTGCCTGATTGCTGTGCTACCAGAGAGGGGACCAGGCCTACAGGTCCCAGGCACCTGCGCAATCCTTGCGGCGGCCGCCGACACCAGTACGCGCCAGGAGGCGCTTTAAATCTGCTCGGGGCTCCCGCAGTGCGGGAGCCCGTCACTGTCAGTTGCCTGATTGCTGTGCTACCGGAGGGGGGACCAGGACTACAGGTACTAGGCACATAAGTGACCCTCACGGCCGCCACCGCTGACGACACCAGTATGCGCCAGGAGGCGCTTTAAATCTGCTCGGGGCTCCCGCGGCGCGGGACGCACGCGGACGTGCCCGGGCCGCACCCGGGCCAATGGCAGGCCCATCCACGCCCGTCGGAGCCCGGGCTGGGCCGCTCCCCTAACATCTAACGCCCGGATCGTGAGCCTTCTGGACTGTCACGGGAAAGAAAAAGGTAACATCATTGGGAGTTGAGGGGGGGGTAATCTCAACATTAGACTCTTTTTTGCAGAAAGCCACTACAGCTATCTCAAATCAGATTGCTCTAACTGAAAAAAGGCTGTCACTGTGTGGGAATGACACTATAAATGAACTTTCATTGGAAGTTGATAATCTATTAAAGGAAAATGTATCGTCAGGCCTCCCAGCCCCAGTTTTAGTTCCATCTGTAGTGATCAGGCTTTCACCAATTTGCCGTATGCCTGACCTGCCTGATCCAGTACTGAAAAAGGCCCCACTAAAGCGGAAAAGGGAGACAAATAGACTACTTTCACCCAATAAAGCAAAAAAAACGAAGAAGTCGTCTCCCACACTACCGGCCATGGATCTTACAAGCCAATCACAGGACAAAGAACTCCAGAGCAATCGTCTTTTTTGGGGAAAAAATTGTGGGAGATAAAATCTCATCCTCCCTGTTACCAATACTGGCACGATTGACTTCACTAGAAGAATTGTTAAAATCAGCGCTGGACGAGAAGACATTGAGCGAAAGGGTGACTCTAACTAAATGTAAATGTAAGTGCAATTGTAATATAAGACCTCCACTAAATATTAATGTAGATCGAATGTCAATTTGCCCTCCCGATAAGCAATCTGAAAAAGGAGGAGGCAGAACCCCAGTTGTGAGCAACTCAATTTCCGAGACAAAGCGAGGACAGGGGGCACCTTTGGGAACAGGGAATACCGAGGCGGGTAAGGCATCTCAAAACATGGCACGCATAACTGTCCCTCAAAGGGGGGACAGGTTAAGCTCTATGACAGGCACTTCACTGCCCAATGATACTAGCTCATTTAACAGAAAAGGCCCGAACAAAATCAAATTTTTAAGTCTGCCACCAGTCGCCTGTCCATTAGTTATAGTCATGGTAAATGTTCCGTCCCTTAGAGAAGAGCAGCAAGAAACAACAACCCAGTTGATGGACAAATCGAGGCATTGGCTAGCTAAGACCGCCACATTTCCGCTATCTATGAACATTTAATCATGGCCAGAAGAGTACCTTGGGTAGGAACATCTGAGAAAGTGATTGATGATGACTGTGTTGTGCTAAATTTTGATAATAGATTTGTTGTAGGTGAACTGTTAGCCCAGCTCCCTATATTCCGCACTCCCAGCTCACAAATATATGTAGTTCCACTAGGTTTCAACCTTTACATACCCAAGGATCCTCTTTCAACAGTGTATACCATCAGGGGAATAAAACAAGCAATTGGACAGATAGGGGGGAATGTCAGACTCTCTCTATTAATAACAGATATGCAGCATTAACAGATCGAAATAGCTGCGATTGACTAAATCAAATCAAATCAACTTTATTCGGCTTTTGTGTTAAAAACCATAAAAGTCTTTAAGATCTGGAAGCGCTGGGCGGACTACCGGGGTTTGCTGCTGGAGCCGGCCTCGACAGCGGGGTCCTTCGACCCACTTTAATTCTACTCTGTGGGTGTGAATTATAATTACTTACGTTATAGTATATGGTAGCGAGAGACTGTGGTGCAATTGTCATAGCCAGGAAGATTTGAGAAGCTGTTAGTGCAACAGGGGGGTGGAGGGTTGTTGGGGTGGGGGTTTTTTTGTGGTCCTATTTCATCTGTATTGCTCTGTAATTCTCCTTGACTCTCATTTGAAAAGTCAAAGTCAAGATGCTATATGTTTATTGTGCAGATGTCTCTTGGTTACAGGGCACTGCTCTATATGTGCCATTTGACAAATACAATTTGTTTAAAAAAAAACAAAAAACATACAAGTCCAAAATACAATAAAATAAGAGCTCCCGTACAAATTAATTCCTGATAAGATACAAACTCAAAAAGAGGCCCATATAGCTAGGTTGACAAAAGACACACTACCTGGCCGACATTTCACATGGAATATTAATCACAGCTAGATCGAAGCCTGATTGCGACCTTTAAAAAGCTGAGAACGTGCCATAAAGTGGACCCCGAGAGCATAGCTAAAAAAATAAAAGCGGGACGCACTTGCGTAAAATTAGCTTGTTTTAAAACAGGTATTATAAAAATTTTCCTCAGCACCTCATAAAAGTTACAAAACATGAAAAAGTGAATCATGTCCTGTGGGGATTTACCATCACAACTACATGGCGACAAGGAATCACCTTTACTACACCCCCGTGGATGGGCAAGAAGAAGATGAAGAGTCAAAACGAAGTCTAATTAATAAAAAACGATCGTATGTGTTACGAAGCCCTAGAAGATATGGTTCTGTTGTAAGTACGGTTTTAAGAATCACATATTTGCGAACACTGGGCTTCATTAGCTCGCACTCCTCTCTATTCACCAACCTCTGTCTGAAGAAGGTCTCCTTGGCCCAAGGGAGATCTTTTCTTACTATGGAGTCCGGATTACTGTAGAGGTCTAATCTACCCAGGGTTCTGCATTCCTCCCGGATATATTTTAACCAGGGGATATGATGAGCGTGGTCCAGAGCCATGCAATCCATAAGGATCTCTCTATTTAGGGCAGACCCCTTGTTCGTCCAGACCTTGATCCAGTAAGAGAGGGGGCGGAACGCTAACATATCGGTCACATAAGGCATACCCAGTTCCTCATGTACCATAAAAGAGGGGGTTCCCTGTGAAACAGATAGGAGGCGTCTCATAAACCCATTTTCTACTCTTTGCAGTACCTCATGCGAGATGTAACCCCAGATTTCACTTCCATAAGCGAGCTGTGTAAGACATTTAGCCCTATAAATCTCCAAAAGTACCCCCACAGGTTTACTACCTAACCGTGATGCAAAACTAAAAATTGCTGCATTACTCCTTAAAAAAATCTCCCTTTTTTTTATTTCTCAAGGGGCCCCATTTAAGTTTATCATCCATCATAACCCCCAGATACGAAAAGGCATTAGTCTTAGGGATAGGGATGCCCCCGACCTTAAAAATAAAAATAAAAACTTTTTTAGAGCTTGGCCCCATCTTCATCACATACGACTTTGAGTTGTTGACCAGCATATCCCGATCCTCCATAAACTCTACAAAGGAATTAAGCAAAGTTTGCAGCCCCCTCGCCGTCCTGGCCATGAGGACCGCATCGTCTGCATATAATAATACATTATGACCCCACCGTCCCACCTGGAGGAAGTCTGCCTGGGTGTCAACTAGCACTTTCTCCAAGCTGTTTATATATAAATTAAATAAAAACGGGGCCAAAATACATCCCTGTCGGACCCCTCTATTAATGGGGAACCGACGGGTAACCTTACCGTCTCTGGAGTACCGCACCTCTGCTCTGGTGTCCCTATGCAGCTCTCGCAAGAATAAAACGATATCATTATCTACACCCATAAGCAACAAGGTCTCCCATAACTTCTTTCTGTCTACAAGGTCAAAGGCAGATGATAAATCCATAAACGCCAAGTACATTCTTCCTGATCGGGCGATAGAATATTTACTAACCATCATATAGAGATTCAGACATTGATCTACTGTCGATCTCCCTGGGCGAAAACCAAATTGTATATCCGACAAGATGTTGTTATCGATTGCCCAGCTTGACAGCCTATCCAACAGGATGCGTCCCACGATTTTTACTGAAGAATCGAGCAGCGATATGGGCCTATAACAGATGGTACTGTCCCTATTTCCCTTTTTAAACACGGGGACTATGGTGGAGCATCCCTGATTGCTGCGTTTAAGACGGTAGTAAGTTTGGGTACCCATAATTGCGGGTTAGATATATAGAGGTCCGGGGGGATTCCATCAGGACCTGGGGCGTTGTTCCTTGATAGACCTAAGATACCTTTACTCACTTCCTCTGCTGTAATGACCATAGCTGACCTCTCTCCACCACTGGGACAGCTAGCTTCTGAAGGGCTGCTAAACATTTCCTGAAAATGGGTCACCCATTCATCTTCCGTGATATGAGCATCAAGAACCTGTGCACGCTCACCTGTCAGGAGAGAGGAATTAACAGTACTCCAGAACTGAGTACTGTTTTTCGTTGTACACGCCTCAATTAGCTTATTCCATGCCTCATCCTTAAGCTGGGGTGGCGAGATATTTTGACAACAGTGGTTCAGGTGTGGCCTAAATGGTCCAAAGCGAGAAAGTGACCCAACAGGGAACACTTGGTACTAAGATTTTGAAATTAATTCACGAGGGAGCAAAAGAAAACATCAAAAGAAAGGTCATGTAGGTCAGATAAATGATAGACATTTATTTTACAATTTTTTGTATAGTATTCAGGTGCTCACATATATTTAAGTGAAAAGGAAGCGTGACATGCAGGGTGATAGTGAGGTTTAAAAGGCATCGCATTGACAACAGTATAATGAGCTCCACAGTTATTTTACAAAGAGTAATAGGAGTTCATGTTGTATGGTGGTCGACGGCGTTTCGAACCCAATAAGTGGGGTTCATCTTCAGGACAAGGGTGAGCAAGCTGAATCTAAATAGGAGGTAGTGAAATGGGAAATATAATTAATCTAAAGACCCTCTGTGTATGCAAACAATCAATTTAATGCGTTAAATGGGGCTCCCTATTATGCAACTAAACAGCACAAAACTTGCATTTGGTTGAGGCAGCAAGGTAAAGCAGAATTAATGTTAAATAAAAATAAAATTAAATGCCTTTATCAGTTAAGAATAACGCGCGCTATGATACATAATGGCACCCTATACGACTGAAATGGTGCGATGAGGCATTAAGTTGGTCAAGGAGGTAAGAGTAGAAATTTACTGCAGCTACTTATCATGGCCGCTAGCCCATTATTAACTAAGCGATACCAAAGGGGATGATGGACGGAGCGTTAGAACAAATCAAACACTCACCCCCAGTCAACTGACCTGGGTTTAATCCATCATCATTCTTTAGCTCACTCCACCACTCCAGTTCAGACATGGCCATATGCAAATCAGTCTGACCCTGTGCCTCATGGGAACAGTCCAGCCCGAACTGCCAAGCCATGTCTTCCCTGGACCGGAAACAAGCATCCTGGGACCGGTTTCGGGTTCAAAACCCTCATCAGCCAGGCTATCTTGAATCCAGTGGCAAAGTGAGCAAGGGACCCACGTCTGGGCATACCCTGCCAACTTAGGGCGAACAAAGCGATACCAAAGGGGATGATGGACGGAGCGTTAGAACAAATCAAACACTCACCCCCAGTCAACTGATCTGGGTTTAATCCATCATCATTCTTTAGCTCACTCCACCACCCCAGTTCAGACATGGCCATATGCAAATCAGTCTGACCCTGTGCCTCATGGGAACAGTCCAGCCCGAACTGCCAAGCCATGTCTTCCCTGGACCGGAAACAAGCATCCTGGGACCGGTTTCGGGTTCAAAACCTTCATCAGCCAGGCTATCTTGAATCCAGTGGCATAGGGCCATATGTAGGTAATTTCTATTTACCGATTCCTAAATACCGAATTTTACCGATTCTGTATTTAAGAATCGGTAAATAGAATGTAGGTAAACATTCGGTAAATTTTACCGATTCGGTAATATTCGGTATTACCGATTCGGTATTTACCGAATCGGTAATAAGGAATACCTTCCCATTCATTCCTATGGGCCTGGAGGCCCATAGGAATGAATGGGAAGCCATTCACTATTACCGATTCGGTAAATACCGAATCGGTAATAGGGGAGCATATTCAAGGGTGGCAGGGTGTCAAATTGACACCCTGTTGCACCCCTGAATCGTGCATGTGTGCACATGTGGCGCACATACATGCCCTAAGGGCATGTATGTCTGCCACATGGCACTTTTAAAATAGCACAAAATTGCTTTTTAAAAGGTATTCAGTATTTACCACCAACCTGTAGTTGGTGGTAAATAACGAATCCTTAAACCAAAAATGCACTCACTTGAGTGCTCCCTACATAGGATTTAAGGAATCGGTAATTTACCGATTCCTTAAAATAACGAATCGGTAAATTACCGATTCCTTAAATCCGGCCTCCTACATCTCAATTGCCTAAATACCGGTCGGTAATGGGAGATTTACCGAATTTCGGCCGTTACCGACCGGTATTTAGCTACCTACATATGGCCCAAAGTGAGCAAGGGACCCACGTCTGGGCATACCCTGCCAACTTAGGGCGAACAAAGCGATACCAAAGGGGATGATGGACGGAGCGTTATCCCGGGAAGACATGGCTTGGCAGTTCGGGCTGGACTGTTCCCATGAGGCACTGGGTCAGACTGATTTGCATATGGCCATGTCTGAACTGGGGTGGTGGAGTGAGCTAAAGAATGATGATGGATTAAACCCAGATCAGTTGACTGGGGGTGAGTGTTTGATTTGTTCTAACGCTCCGTCCATCATCCCCTTTGGTATCACTTTGTTCGCCCTAAGTTGGCAGGGTATGCCCAGACGTGGGTCCCTTGCTCACTTTGCCACTGGATTCAAGATAGCCTGGCTGATGAGGGTTTTGAACCCGAAACCGGTCCCAGGATGCTTGTTTCCGGTCCAGGGAAGACATGGCTTGGCAGTTCGGGCTGCACTGTTCCCATGAGGCACAGGGTCAGACTGATTTGCATATGGCCATGTCTGAACTGGGGTGGTGGAGTGAGCTAAAGAATGATGATGGATTAAACCCAGATCAGTTGACTGGGGGTGAGTGTTTGATTTGCTCTAACACTCCGTCCATCATTCCCTTTGGTATCGCATTATTAACTAAGGGCACCATGGAAAGGGAGGCTGGTGCATTGAAAGCAAGGCGCGTGATGCTAAGGAAAAGGTATGGACTTACTAAAGGGAAGGAAAATCATCCTAGGCCCATTCGTCTGTTAATGATGTGACAGGACAAGGGTGAGCAAGCTGAATCTAAATAGGAGGTAGTGAAATGGGAAATATAATTAATCTAAAGACCCTCTGTGTATGCAAACAATCAATTTAATGCGTTAAATGGGGCTCCCTATTAAGCAGAATTAATGTTAAATAAAAATAAAATTAAATGCCTTTATCAGTTAAGAATAAGGCGCCTATGATACATAATGGCACCCTATACGACTGAAATGGTGCTATGAGGCTATCACTTTTTCTTCAGGAAAACACTAGTCCCGGGCAGACATTCCCACTCAGTTCCTTGGCGCAAATAATTCACGCCCGCAGTCAATTTTAAAAGTATGTTCAATCCTGTAACCTTTTGTTAAACACTAAGCTGATACTTTAGTAGATTCGAGCTTGTGCTCTAATTTAATTATTGTCTCGTACTCACTGACTAGATCAGTACCAGCCGCCCACATCATTAACAGACGAATGGGCCTAGGATGATTTTCCTTCCCTTTAGTAAGTCCATACCTTTTCCTTAGCATCACGCGCCCTGCTTTCAATGCACCAGCCTCCCTTTCCATGGTGCCCTTAGTTAATAATGGGCTAGCGACCATGATAAGTAGCTGCAGTAAATTTCTACTCTTACCTCCTTGACCAACTTAATGCCTCATAGCACCATTTCAGTCGTATAGGGTGCCATTATGTATCATAGCGTGCGTTATTCTTAACTGATAAAGGCATTTAATTTAATTTTTATTTAACATTAATTCTGCTTTACCTTGCTGCCTCAACCAAATGCAAGTATTGTGCTGTTTAGTTGCATAATAGGGAGCCCCATTTAACGCATTAAATTGATTGTTTGCATACACAGAGGGTCTTTAGATTAATTATATTTCCCATTTCACTACCTCCTATTTAGATTCAGCTTGCTCACCCTTGTCCTGAAGATGAACCCCACTTATTGGGTTCGAAACGCCGTCGACCACCATATAACATGAACTCCTATTACTCTTTGTAAAATAACTGTGGAGCTCATTATACTGTTGTCAATGCGATGGCTTTTTCAACCTCACTATCACCCTGCATGTCACGCTTCCTTTTCACTTAAATATATGTGAGCACCTGAATACTATACAAAAAATTGTAAAATAAATGTCTATCATTTATCTGACCTACATGACCTTTCTTTTGATCTTTTCTTTTGCTCCCTCGTGAATTAATTTCAAAATCTTAGTACCAAGTGTTCCCTGTTGGGTCACTTTCTCGCATTGGACCATTTAGGCCACACCTGAACCACTGTTTTCTAAATATCATCCTTAAGCTCAGCCTTGCGCCGTGTAAGTTCCGCTTTATATAAGCCTCTACAAACTTTTACCAGGGCACGATCCCTTGGTCTGGACCCCAAGGCCTCTCTCAAGTTCCTTGCAGCACGGGAGCAGTTGTGGTCAAACCATCTCGTGTCGTGACGTGTCGGGTTTACTATCGGTGCCTTCAACAAGTCTCCAATGACTAACGAGAGGGCCGAAAAAGCTTCTATTACCGCCCGCCTCTTCCTGTCCCGAGGTACAGATGTTTAATTCCCTCTGACAGGCTTTCATTAGAGAGCCATTGAAGGAATCCGGGGTTATCTGATCCCACCTTAACCTTCTGCCTGATTGACTACTTACTCCCGTTCCTCCTGAAATTAGTCATGAACTAGAAGGTACTAAAGGGCCTAATACACTGATGACTACTTTAATAACCCCAAATGCAAATTCAGTTAAGAGAAACAGTACTGACACAGCCCCCTCTCTAGGCACCACCTCATTGTCTATCTGTAGAGAGGCCATAGACAGTCCAAATCTGGTAAGTGACTCCATAAGAGCCGGCAATTACTATTCTTTACTATCATGGAATATAGCAGGTTACAAGAGTAAAAAATATAATGATGACTGGCACAAAGTAGTTTCAAATTATCAAATACTATGTCTACAAAAGACATGGGAGGTAGACCCAATCTACCTTAACGAGTATCGTTGTTTTCATACCTCAGCATTACCATCTGCGAAAGGGAGGGCAAAAGGTGGCCTTTTAACATGTATTACCAACACAGCGATAGTCAAATTAGTAAGTTTTATTAATAAATCAAAAAATTTTCATATTGTTGTGATAAACAGCAACCACAGTAATAACTGATTGATAATAAATTACTACAATAACAATTTTGAAAATCCAATGACTGTAGCAAAGGAACTTGAAGACGTCTTAGAGGAAGTAATCCTAACTCAAGTAAAACCAGTCTATATTCTTTGGGCGGGTGACTTTAATATAACAAAATGCATGAATGAAGATCACCGTATGTGCCCACAATTCGTACATCCTGATGAGGTAGGAGACCATTTTATTCATTCCCCATATGGAAATGTCTTAAATAATATATTAATGGTCTGGCACTTAGCTCTTAGTATCCAAAGTGTACATAACAACGCACAAATGGTCCCTACATTTTATAGAGCAGGGTTCTCGTCCACTATAGACCATATAATAACAACTAAAAGTCAAGAAAACATCTCTAATAAAATAAACGTCAAGATGACAGAATTTAGTGATCATGCAATCATTTTCACTACCCTCCCGTGGAAAGAGCAAGGGCCTATAGAAAAGATCGTCACAATTCCTAAACCAATCCTGGCCAGGCGGAATGGTTATTCATTAAGGTGGAATAAAGTTGATGAAGATCTTTTCCTTACACGGTTAATATTCACTAATTATAATGAGATCCTGTTATGTCTAGATTTTCCAACAAATAATGAACATGTAGTTAAAGCGTTCATTAAAATCCTAGATAGTATTAAGACACAATTGATTGGGCCATCAGGTGCACGAAATAGAAAAAATAATCGCTGGTTTGACAAATCGTGCTCGACAGCCTCGAGTAACTTACGTAAGGCTCTAAAGGAAAAACCTAGGGATAAGCTACTAATTACAAATCTCAGAGCACTATACAAATCACATATAGAGCAGCGGAAAAAACAACTGAGATGGGAAGCATGGGAGAAATTAAGGGCGGGGCGTGGCTTGAGAGCTGATGGCAACGGACGTGTGAGCTCCGCACCGGCCTTTATAATTATCCTGCATAAGCGCTGGTGTCCTATATCTGGGGGCGCACGAAAGCAGTAGCTGAGCCCTAGTGACACCCTGGGCTGTAATGGAGGGGTCCTAAGAGATCGCCACGCTGCAACAGGGACACCTAAAGACGACGAAAGCCCCGATAAGCGGAGACCAAGATGGCGGCTCGGGCTTCGTACAACGACTCACTAACGCCGAGATGAGCTCCTGAGACTGTAAGACTGCTTCCCTCACCTTTAGCAGCGGAGCCGGCGCTGTTTCAACTCGGAGCCGAAGAGGGGCTTGCACCGTAGATCGAACCGGGCGACCTCGCGCTGTGCTGAGACCGTGCGACGTGGAGATCGGAGCAGCTTCTTTTATGCCCGGTGCACTTGGGCGGGCCTTGGGATCTCCACGGCGGTCTGGATTGCGGACATGATCGGAGCCTGCATTTGAGGGAGGCGCCGGCTGTTACAGACTCGCGGTGACTAGCCCTCGCTGGGATCCTTGTGTGCCAACCGATGATTGGCAGTTCTGGTGAGGCCCCATCGGCGCGCGTCCTAGAGCTGATGCCGCACTGCTATTACCCCCGGGCGGGGCTCCTCCTTGACTGTCTCTCGAGATGCGCATTGTGCACTGCCCACGATACTGTGGCGGAGGGCCCCCGGTGCAATCGACTACTCAAGGCAGGACTGCCTCACCTTTAGAGACGACATTAGCGGAAGTGGGAGAGGAGGGAATCGGGCGCATCTGGGCCACGAGCAATCACCGTTGGCCCCAGTGCCCTGAGGGCCGCAGAACACCCGAGGGCCCCGTAACACTGCGCTTTACAAAGTTACCATCACTGCTGCTGCTGACTTTGCCACTGCTGCACATGCTGATGCGGTGAGTGTTGACCAGCCTCTCGCTGACTGTGACTCGACCAACGCTGGGGTTTCTGGCTTGACGAAGGAGGGCCCCTTTGGTTGTTGCCCGGTGGGGGCCACTTGTGACGGTCCTCCTCAACATTCACTACATTAAAATTAGCGGCAACACAGAGGACAGATCGGAGCGCTAAACAGCGATGAGAGACTATTGCCACTGACTTTTATTTCCCTATACAACAGCCAGCAATTGGGAAGTGGAGCTTGGACATCATAGTAGAGTCCGGCAGAGGGTGGTTTGAAGCATCGGCATACTGCACTGGAGTTCCCCACCCAACTTGGCTGGAGACATCCTTTGAAGGGGGCTACTTGGGAATTTGCAGAAAACTAGCAACACTGGTCTCCGAGTACTATGGGGAAGCCCAGGGGTAAACAACCGGGAATGCCTCCGGAACAGGAGGAACCTGCCCAAGACCAAAAGCAGTCGGAATCTAATCTGGAAGCAGCTGACAACCCGGTCCAGCAACAGTTGACTCAGATCCTGGCGGCTATAGTGGACACTAAAGACACACTCCATCAAAATATCAGTAATGTAGCAGTGGGACTGGGATTACTAAGAACGGAGCATACCAAATGAGCGGAGCGAGTGAAGCAGAATGAGACGTCACTGGCAGAACTGGCACCAGCGCAGTTGACTCTAACCACTCAGATGGGGGATGTCTCTCACAGAGTTCATCTGTTAGAAAAGAGGGCTGAAGATGCTGAAGGGCGGAACCGCAGGAATAATGTTAGAGTTCTAGGCCTGCCTGAGGGGGTGGAAGGTGCTAACATGATCACATACTTGGAAAACTGGCTCCGAGTCGTGGTGGCGCCTGAGGGACTGTCTCAGTTTTACACTTTGGAGAGAGCCTATCGGGTCCCTGCCAGAGCGCCGGCACCGGGAAGACCTCCACACCCTGTAGTGGCTCGATTGCTCCATTTTAAGGACAGAGACCTCCTATTACAAAAAGCGCGTTCAGTGGGGCCTTTCACGGTAGATAACAGCAAAGTGTCGTTGTTTCCTGATTACACCCTGGAGGTCCAGCGGCGTCGCACCTCTTTCCTCACGGTCAAAAAGGCTCTGAGAGATGAAGGGATCCAATACTCATTGATGTTCCCAGCTCGCCTGCGGATTGTACTGGATGGACGGACACACTTCTGTGAAGACCCTAAGGAGGCGTGGGACTGGGTTGAAACTTATAAAACTGGTCACAGAACAGCAGTAAAAGACCGGACGATCCTTCCTGAGGAACATCCATCACAGAAAGACCGGCGGAGGCGACCCCGACGTACCTCTACACGGAAGCCAAACTCATCACAAACGGAGAAGGAGAGAGCTGATGCACTGCAGGCGGTATCAACAATGCTGCGGGCCACAGGGTGCTGTTGGATGAAGACACTAGGTTGGAAAAGGGCTCTGGCGGCTCGGACTCAGACACATCCGCACTGGCAGTGTTAAGTTGCCGCATGTCACCCCAGGCACTGCGGATGAAATTGCTTGATTACATACATGTTCTTTTTCGCTTCATTTTCTTCTCAGAATTCTGCTACCCTGCAATGCTGGTTTTCCATCTGTTGTAGTGGGTGGGCAATTGGGGAGGAGATTGAGATGCCACTGTGCGCCCCCGGAAGCGGGAAACATTATAAGTCAGGATTTATGCGCTAAGACTGCTATTGACAACATTACGAGGCAGCGTTAGCTTGTAGCCGTGCTCCCCTTATTCCTCTGTAGCTACTAGAGGATATTGTGTGTTTAGTATAGTTTGGATGGGGACTAGTTTTTTAGTGCCTGTTCTGGGGAGGGGGAGTTGGGGGTTTTCAGTTTATTAAGGGCTTGTTTATTGGGTACCGGCGTGCCACAGCAGGCGAACTAGCAGGGAAGTATGTACGATTTTATTATGGGGTCACTATCTGATTTAAAATGTATTTCATGGAATGTACGTGGGATGCATTCAATGGTACGGCGCCATAAAATTCATGCATATTTGGTGCGCAGAGGGGTTCAAGTAGCTTTTCTCCAGGAGACCCACATCACAAACCAGGAGGGGGTAGCTCTGCAACGCAGATGGCGGGGGCAAATCTTCTATACCACTTGCTCGGCATTTGCGCGTGGAGTACTAATTTGGATTCGGGCGGGGGTTCCTTTCCAGTGTATGCAGCAGGTAATAGACCCAGAGGGACGCTATGTAGTAGTTACTGGGAGGTTAAATGGGAAAGACATAGTACTGGGTAGTGTTTATGCCCCCAACACGGAACAACCTGCGTTCTTCTCCCAGCTGTCAGGGAAGTTGGCTCCACTGCTAACGGGTTCAGTAATATTAGGTGGAGATTTTAATTCCATCTCTGATGTAATTCTGGATCGCTCTCGTCCTCTGCTACCTTATACTCCCGTTCACAAAATAGCAAAAGCTAGGAGAGACTGGTAGCATAGATGGGGTTTGGTTGATACTTGGAGAGCACAACATTCGGGAACTCGAGATTACTCCTTTTTTCAGCTCTTCACGAACTTCATGTTCGCCTGGACACTGTTCTCTGTTCTCCTGATATACATGTAGAAGTGCAACATAGTGAATATCGCACTAGGACCTTATCGGATCATAACCCGATCCTCCTGGGAATACAATGGACCCCTGTCCGCCCCAAAATACCGCTTTCGCCCAGAAGCGCTGGAAGATCAGGTCTTCCGTGAAGAGGTGGGTACGGGCATTACTCAATATTTTGCAGAAAACACTAACACAGCATCATCCTCCTCTATAGAATGGGATGCTTTTAAAACGGTTGTGAGGGGACACTGCATTTCCAATATTATGGGAGTACGTAGGGTGCTGCCGCAGGATATACAAACAGCAGATCAACGACTGCGAGAAGTCGAACAGGAACGCCCTGAGAGAATAGATAGGCAGAAGGACCTCCTAGAGGCGAAAGAAGCAGTTGTTGCACAAGTGGAACGACTGCGCTGTTTTAATTATAAGCAATATTTAGCCCGTGCCCACGCAGAGCGAGACAAATCTGTATCATTGTTAGCATGGTTAGCTAACCCAGCCAAACGGGGGACGGTAATACTGGAACTTAAAAATCAAAACGGGGAAGCCTGTTATACCCAACAGGCTATTAATGATCAGTTCCTAGCCTACTATACAGAAATATATAAGAGTAAAGTGACCTTGAATGATGAAGACATCGGGAGATTTGTAACTGCAGTAGAGCTCCCAGGGCTTGATAGGGCACAAGCGGATTTACTGGGTAGTGCTGTCACCCTTGGGGAAGTGAGGGGAGCGCTTAAACATATGGCGCGAAATAAGACACCTGGGGCAGATGGTTTGCCGATCGAGTTTTATCTTACGTATATAGACTTACTGGCTCCTAAATTAGTAAAACTTTATAATGATGCGAAATGGTTAGGGCAACTACCCACAACGACCCGTGAAGCAATCATTATACCACTATTGAAGCCAGGGTAATTACCGTGGGATAGGACTGCCTATCGCCCATTATCTATGCTAACTACGGACTATAATATACTAAGTCGGATTTTAGCGACCCGGCTCTTACCCCACATGACACACTTAATACACAGAGACCAATCCGGCTTCATTCCAACTAGGAATACGGCCATTAATGTAAGACGTCTACTTCAGATATTAGAGACTGATACATATCAGAAAGAGACCGCCACTGTAACCGCAGTAGACATAGAAAAGGCGTTTGATAGCTTGGAGTGGCCCTACCTGTTTCAGGTCATGCATAATTTTGGTTTAGGAAATGATTTTGTTGCTTGGACAGCCTTGTTATACAAGCATGCTACAGCCAGGGTAAGAACGGGAGGATTGATCTCTGACGCCTGTGAAGTGAGCCGCGGTACAAGACAGGGATGTCCACTGTCCCCCCTCCTATTTGCTCTGGCCATGGAGCCGCTTGCGGCCCAAGCCTGGACGGGTCTGCATTATACTGGCCTTCGTGTACATGGACAACCTCATTATATCGCACTTTATGCGGATGACTTACTGATGTTTTTAGCCAATACCGATGATGCACTTATTGGTGCGAAGCGCTTACTCCATAATCTTGGCACTGTGGCTGGACTCAGGGTGAATTGGGCGAAATCCTGTCTTTTCCCCACAGCTGCGACTGATAGTGGCCCCCAAACTGCTGACGGGGTGAAATGGGAGTATCGCTGCTTGACGTACCTCGGGACGCAAATATACCATACACAAAATGACTTACTGGAGGGAAATATTAGTAGAGCCATCAGGGGAATGAAAGGCAACTTTGATTTCTGGAGCACATTGCCTCTCTCAGTAGCTGGCCGAGTGGCCCTGCTCAAAAGGGAGACCCTCCCTAGATTGTTATATTATTTTAGGGCCTTACCAATCTGGATACCGGCGAAAGTTTTTACACAACTCAAATCCATGATCACAGGGTTTCTGTGGGGTACTAGCAGGAGACGGGTGTCTCTGAATGTCCTTATGAGACCGAGGGCAGAGGGGGGTCTGACTGTCCCTGACTTTGAGACTTATTACTTAGCGGCACAACTCCAATGGCTTACTCAGGAAGTGGCATTAGAATTCCGAGGACTGGGCGAAGTGAGAGGGGGCTTGTCTTCCCAGCGGGTGCTATCCCAAATTGTTTTGAAATTACCGCTTAGGGTCAATGAAGTGCCAGCGAGCTTGCGAACGGCGCAACTTTGTTGGAATAGGAGTCAGAAACGAGCGAGGATTGCACATCCCTATGCCCCTGAAATTCCTTTGTCAATGTGTGATGCACTATCGCATGGAGGCAACTGGAATGCACTCAATATTTGGAAAGAGAGGGGACTATCTGTAATGGGAGACCTCTATGAGAATAATACCTTACTCCCTTTCACTGAATTGCAAGAGCGATATGACCTACCTCGGGGAGACTTCTTGCTTCACTCTGCACTTATTGCGGCCATTCAGAAACACTGGAAGGAGGGGTTGACTGAACCACGGATATCACTGGGCTGTCAGTACATAGTTTCAGTGGCGGGAACCTTTAAGGCAGTCGCTTGTCTTTATCGGCGTATGACCCAAGAAACGTTAGTTCCCCTAACTGCGCTGCGCTTAAAATGGGAGGAGGATATGGGTGATGAGATCCCAGAAATACCCTAGGATGAACTAGTGGAAAGGGCGTGGAAGAGTACAAGGAATGCCCGCTTTCAACTGGTGCACTTTTATATATTGCATAGGGCATATCTCACACCAGCTAAAATGAACAAATATTTTGATACTAGCTCAGCAGCATGCCCGCGCTGCAATACAGAAGGGGCAGAT
Organism: Calotriton arnoldi; assembly: GCA_963921515.1. Classification (NCBI taxonomy): domain Eukaryota; kingdom Metazoa; phylum Chordata; class Amphibia; order Caudata; family Salamandridae; genus Calotriton; species Calotriton arnoldi. Next base: position 1,783,700 of record CAWUFW010001780.1, read on the forward strand.
TTTCGCTACATGTTTTGGGATTGTCCCCAGTTGGAGAATTATTGGAGAGATGTGATTGCACTACTGAATGAAATTACCGATAGAGAATTGGAACCGGCTATAGGTTCCTGCCTTTTGCACTGGTTCCCCCATACCTCTAAAAATAAGGTCACTAGCAAGTTTCTGGATTTGGGCCTTCTATTGGCTAAGAGAGACATCACGGCACATTGGAAGTCAAAGAAGGGCCCAAATATTAAGAGATGGAAATCTGAATTCAATAATTGGGCGGGATGCGAAAGCGTTATTAGGTTACAACTAGCCACACGAGCGAATAACGAGAAAGTACTGGAGGCAGCAAGGGCTTGGGAAACATTGGTGGTACTTTTGAAAATCCCGGATGCTGAGGTAACTGATGACTCCAGGGCGACGGCTCCTGCTGAACCAAACTGATACTTGCCCCCTGTCTACTGTACAATACGATGAACAAGGTCACTGACCCTGGACATTCCCACTACGCCTGACAAGGTTAGATTTCCCTATACAAAACGTTGTCTAGTCTTGGGGACCTCACCTGTAGCAACGCTAGATAATGAGACGACTAATATTGTACGTGGCACGCCGAAGGGGGGTGGGATAGACGGGAGGGAGGGGAGGGTTGATTAGATGGGTCAAGACAATGGGACTCTATTAGAACATTTGATGCCAATAATTTGCACGATTTATGATTATTTTTCTAATAGATGCTTCCCTTGTTGCGAATAATGAAACAAATGCGTGTGTATATGTTAGCTATGTCGCCAGCATGGCCATGATCACTCTACCAATTTTTAGCTATAAGACGCATATTGTTGCATGCATAGTTCGGAGATGCCTGTACAATTATATATTGTAAAACAATAAAAATTTTGTTGGAAAAAAAATGGGAGAAATTAAGGGCAGCGGCCATCATTAACGACAGTAAGTCATTCAGGGAGGTTGTAAATACCCCCTTTATACAGGAGATGGGAGGTCCGACGACTGATGTGTTCATTGACGAAGAAACTTGGGTTAACCACTTTAAAAACATTTTCCAAAACCATAAGGAAGGTAGTACGGACGAATGGTCTGAACCCTCTGTAGCAATTATCCCTTTGGTTTTTGAAATGGAAGAGATAGAGCAGGCACTGACTCAAACTATGCCTCTTAAAGCAGCAGGCCCAGACGGGGTCCCTGCTGATATATTTCTAGTAAACAGATCGCTATGGGTACCCTTCCTTACACTCATATTTAACACCATCAGTACTATAGGTCCTCTCCCGTCATGGAAAGAATCGATAATTGTGCCAATATATAAGAAAGGCGATGGTTCAGATCCTGTAAATTATCGTCCGATAGCCTTAATTGACAGCACCGCTAAAGTAATGGGACGAGTATTGCTGAATCGAATGGGCAGCTGAAAAGGGGATACTTGCTGAGGTGCAATATGGGTTCAGGAAGGGCAGAGGAACGGTGGACCAATGCCTGAACTTGGCTCTTCTAGCAGCAAATTATACGCAGGCCAAGCAAGAAAGTTTTTATATGGCATTTATGGACCTTTCGTCCGCTTTTGACTGTGTCCATCACAATAAGTTGTGGCATATTATGGAGCAAATGGGGGTAGGTATCACAATTATCTGTTTTATTAGACAAATGTATACAGGAGCCACTGCAAGGGTGCGTCATGGCAAACAAGGGGAGTGCACCAGACCATTCACTATTGCAAATGGTGTAAGACAGGGCTGCGTACTCGCACTCTCGCACCCTTTCTGTTCTCGCTATATACTAATAGCCTAAATAACATCCTGGTTGAAAAATCTATAGATACGCCGAGAGCGAATACGACCCATTTCCCAATTTTATTGTACGCAGATGATGCGGCTTTACTTGCCCGAACACCCCTTTCCTTACAAAAGAGTATTACGAACTATGCCCTTCTCATGAAGAACCTAGATCTATATGTTAACATAACAAAGTCTTTTATTATGTCTATTGGGAAAAGAAGGATAAAAAGTGCAAAGTAAAATATTGAAGGAAGAAAAATTGAAAATGTAGAGAATTTCTCTTATCTAGGTTTGATTTTTGACACTAAGCTAGATTGGAATTCTATGGTGACCTCAAGAGCTACACAGATGATGAAAAGTGTAGCTGCAATTTTTAGATTTGCTTCTAACCTGGGTAATAAACCAATACATGAGATGGTTAGAATTTATTTGGCAAAAACAGTTTCCGTAGCAACGTATGGGGCTGCAATCTGGGGCACAACTCGAGTGGATAGCTTACAAATGATAGAGGACAGTTTTGCCAAAAGATTACTGTCTGTCCCAAAGGCTTCCACAAATTATATAATCCATAAAGAGTTAGCATTACCATACATTACATACACAATCAAATTACCCCCCCTTTGCTACTATGGTTGTCTATATGGAAACGGGAGGAGGTACAGCCAAACCAATCAATCTTGAGGGACGTAATGAAAATGGAGCATGCCTCAAAAGTCATTTGGCTACAATACGTAAGGTGTACCTTCGAATCGATGGGGTTGGGGGATCTTTATGTTCAACCTGAACGTTGTGAATCTTGGAGTAAGATGAGTCTAAAATGGATTTTCTTAGAGAAATGTGCTCAAGATAGGTGGAATAGATGCAGAGAAAAAGCAACAGTAATTGTTTATAATGCGATCCCACCAACTTTACATGGCCCATCTTTATATCTTACCTTTGCAGAAAATAATCAGCACCGATTTATTTTGACAAGATTCCGTTTTAATTATGTGACATTAATGTTGGGTTACCCTGCAAATGTCTTTTCCTAAAATCAGTTGGACTGTTGCCCCTGTGACAAAATGTCAAAACAATCAATTGTACATATTTTATTTTTTTGCCAATTGTATGTAAAGGAAAGAAAGAGATTTATTATCCCCTTTTTAATTTTTTTTTGTCTTCGCAGCTATATCACCGCATTGTCCTTTATGCAACAGCTAGAGACGCCTTATGTGTGCTTTGTAACTGCTTCCTTTTTATGTGCAGCCGTAAAAACTCGCAACCTAGTTAATTGTTCATCAAATGTATATTTTACACAGACATGAATTTTATGTGACATTTTATTATCGTTTTAGGTTTTTAAGAAAGAATGTATGCCTATGATGCCTTTTTAGCTTAATTTATTGAACTGCTATTTGCACTATGTACTTTTATGCATTTTTTTCTAAATGCGAAATAGTTATTTGATGATGATGACTGCCTCAAACACAGATCTCCCTTCCCTGCCATAAAACAGGCCATGGTGCGGTGGTGCTTGACACAAACCATTCAGCTGCTGAGGAGACGGAGACCTGGTCACTCACTTTGCTCCCTACTTTGTCTGCCTGCCTTTTCAACTAGGGAACAAGGTAAGGCACTTGTAAAAAATTTGTTCTGATGAACTTGGGGTCCACATCACTTCTATGAGTTTTTCAAAGCCGTTCAAAATTCTTTCAGAACACGCTTTTCCTGTGTACATTCTCTCTTGCCACTCCTGAGTACACAACCTTGGACCACACATGACATTTGCTCTTTGAAAACCAGAAAGAGGGTGCTCTTTTGCAACTACCGGAAGCAGAAGACTCCAAAAAATCTTGACGCTTATATAAAAACTTTGAACACATTTTCTTTACATTTGACAATTCCAAATTTACATCATCTCCTTCATTGGGCCTCACTGCAATGCCTCAAGTACAGCATGCAATCTAATCCGCCCACCACAGGCACCCATCGCGCACACTTGACACTCAACCAATGACTTGCATCTTACCTTTCCATCAACATAACCATACCCACACTACTTAACTTTCCACCCTTCCCCCACTTTGCTTCACCCTCCTCCCACCACCACCACCACCCCCCAACTGCACTCTACTATTCCCTCTGGGATTCTCTGCTATTTTACCTCTATTCTGAATTCACTAATCCATCATAAGTACTTTCTAACCTCTAAAGCCTACAAGCCAATAAATCATTCACTCCTTTTTTCACAGTGCTTCTCCGATTAACCAATTTAATCACCCCTTCAATTGGTAACTTACTTAGAATGCTTCAAGTCTGCTACTAAACTACCCTTACAAGAAAGAAATTTGTCAAACTCCCCTTCTTTTACAATATACTGGAACATGTATTGTTCAATCGCGGTATTATGTATCCCTCTTCTAACAACCTCCTCAACTCTTTGAGAATAAGCTATCATATTCATCATCCTATTGAAAGTGCACTTTGCCATTCTGTGAAATTATGTTCCTCTGCTCAGAACAATCACCTATCTTTTATCCTAAATGACCTATCTGCAGCTTCAACACTGTATCGCTATAAATTACTTTTCTTTCTTCATACCACTGGTTTCAAGGGCTCTCCTTTGTTATGGTTTTCCCATAACAATCAGACCTCTTCATTTTAGTGGCATGGGACTCAACAAAATCCCCTCTGACCTCCATCAAAGCCGGGGGGTCTCTCAACAGTCAGTCCTAAGGCCACTCATATTTTAAGCTGTCTATACCACCTCATTTCTTGTCATCTTGTTCGGTTTGTCCAACCATCTCTAAGCTGATGACACACAAATGGTCTTCTCATTTCCTTCTTCTTCCCTTACCTCCGATTACGCATCTCTGACTGCCCCACTGGCATTCAATACTGGATGGCTCTAATGTATTGTACTATGAACTCCTCAAGACTAAAGACTTCCACTTCTTTGCCACCCATCCTCCACCTTGCTTTGTCTGCTAACCCTTTAGGGAGATCTTGACTTTGTTTTGTCTGCAAGAACTCTTGACGTCATTTTCAATCCTTTGATGAGCATGGGACCATTTATCACTACCACAGCAAACTGTGGCACAATCCACAAACATAAAAATGCAATACGTTACTCATAGCTCCTAAGCCACACAGCTATAGCAGTCATCAATTCCACATTACGTATAACAGGACAACCGTAACAGGACTCGTGTAAGATTCCTTCTCCTTACCGGACAAGGTTTTTAATTTTGCTACCACTCTGGCTGGTACTCAGCTAAGAGCAGGGCCCTCTACAAATTGTTGGCTGATGTATATAAAATGGTCCTTGGCATCTCCCTAGACTGGTTCGAATATATACTTACCTATTATATTCCCAACAGAAACTTACAATCTGCCACATCAGAATTTGCTGGCCATATCCCAACTACCATATGCCACATCCAGATTTCAGTACCTAAACCTTCTATGCATCTCCCACTGGAAATCATTGCACCCAAGATCCAAGGTTGGTTCTAGCTTAGTTCAAAATTATTTTAACCCCTTCGATGCTCATGACGGAATGGTTCCGTCATGAGCATCGGTGCCCCTGTGCTCATGACGGAACCATTCCGTCATGAGGACAGGGACACGAAATCCCTCTGCTGCAGACAGCAGAGGGATTTCCTTTTCTCCACCAAAGCCTCGGGAGCTGGGGAAGAGCTTCCCCAGCTCCCGAGGCCCCCTCCCTGGTTTCTGTGAAATGACGATCAGCGCGCACGTCGCGCTGTCGTCATTTCACAGAAACTGAAACTAAAATGAGCCTTTAGGCTCATTTCAGTTTCACTTTCTACGTGCTCAGGGGGCTATCTCAGCCCCCTGAGCACGTAGAAAGACGGGAGAGGTATCATTGGAAAGGGGAGAATCTCCCCTTTCCAATGGTACCCCTCCCCAGTGGATCCCTGCTTGGGGATCCACCCCTAGACACCAGGGAGGGGGGAGCGGCCCCTTGGGCATGGGCCTTTGCTCCCCCCACAAAATTGGGCATTTACAGTCTTTCTGCCCCCTGGGGGGCAGATGGGGCAGTAGCCCCCAATCTGCCCCCCCGGGGGGGCAGAAAGCCCACTTGACACCAGGGATTTTTTGTTGGGGCCTATATAATTTGGGTGGGGGCTGCCCAAAATGGGCCCGCCAATGCCCCCACCCCCGCCACCATTACAGCCTTTCTGCCCCCCGGGAGGGCAGAAAGCCCACTTGACGCCAGGGATTTTTTTTTGTTGCATATGTTATTAGGGTGGGGGCTGCCCAATATGGGCATGCCAATGCCCCCACCCCTCCCCCACAAAATTCGTCTTTTTGCCCCCCGGGGGGGGCAGAAAGCCCACTAGAAACCAGGGATTTATTTTATTATGTAAATTAGGGGTGGGGGCTGCCCATTATGGGCACGCCAAAGCCCCCAACCCCCCCTGCACAATAACAGTCTTTCTGCCCCCCCTGGGTGCAGATGGGGGTGGTAGCCCCCAATCTGCCCCTCCGGGGGGGCAGAAAGCCCACTAGACGCCAGGGTTTTTTTTTAACGATTAATTTAGGGGTGGGGGCTGCCAAAGATGGGCATGCCAATGCCCCCACCCCTCCCTCCCACAAAATTCCAGTCTTTCTGCCCTTCGTGGGGACAGAAAGCACCCTAGACACCAGGGATTATTTTTTTATAGGCCCGGGGTGGGGGCTGCCCAGAATGGGCATGCAAATGCCCCCACCCTACCCCCCCCAAAGAAAACTAAAGACTTGCTGCCCCTCCAGGAGGAAGATGGGGGCAATAGCCCCTGATCTTCCCCCGAGGGGGGGGGGCAGAAAGCCCACTAAGCGCCAGGGATTTTTTTTTTATATAGGTAGGGGTGGGGGTTGCCCAGAATGGGCAGGTCAAGGCCCACAACCCCCAAAAAAATGATAGTCTTTCTGCCCCCCCCCTGGGAGGCAGATGGGGCAATAGCCCCTTATCTGCCCCCCCCCCGGGGTGGGACAGAAAGCCCACTAGCCACCAGGGATTTTCTTTCCCAAAGTTCAGGGTGGGGGTTGCCCAGAATGGGCATGCCAATGCCAGCACCCCCCCCAAAAAAGATGCCACAGCCTTTCTGCCCCCCCCCAGGAGGCAGATGGGGGCAGTAGCCCCTGATCTGCCCCCCGGGGGGCAGAAAGTCCACTAGGCGCCAGCGATTATGCTGGCTTTTCTATTAGTAGGGGTGGGGGCTTCCCAGAATGGGCATCCCAATGCCTCCACCCCCCCAAAAGAATAGCCACAGTCTTTCTGCCTCCCTTGGGTGCATATCGGGGCAATAGCCCTCGATTTCCCCCTCCCCAGGGCGGCAGAATGCCCACTAGGCACTGAAATTTCTTCAGGATGTGCCTACCTGTGGATTTTGGGCCCTAGTGCAGCCGGCACATAGGGAAACCTAGCAAACCTGTACATTTTTGAAAACTAGACACCAAGGGGAATCCAGGATGGGGTGACTTGTGTGCCTCTCACCAGGTTCTGTTATCCAGAATCCCTTGCAAACCTCAAACTTTGTCTAAAAACCCACATTTTCCTCACATTTTTGTGGTGGAAAGTTCTGGAATCTGCGTGGATCCACAAAATTCCACCCACCCCGCATTCCCCAAAGTCTTCCAAGAAAAATGGTACCTCACTTGTGTGGGTGGGTCAAGTACCCGCGACAGGCAAGGGCCCAAACCTAGTGAGGCAACATCAAAATTGCCTATCACAAAACGACCTGGTTTTGCAATGGGGGTCACCTGGGTTTTTGGCCCCGTGCTCGGGGGCCAGCTAGGGAAACCTACCAAACCCACACATTTCTGAAAAGTAGACACACGGAGGATTCCAGGGAGGTATGGCTTGCGTGGATCCCCCAACGTTTTCTTACCCAGAATCCCCTGCAAACCTCAAATTTAGCTGAAAAAAATCAATTTTTCCACTCATTTTTGTGTGGGACAGTTGTGGCATCACCTGGCTGACACAAATTTCCTACCACCCAGCGTTCCTCCAGGTCTCCCGATAAAAATGGTGCCTCACTCGTGTGAGAGGCCCAAGTACCCGCGACAGGCAAGGGCCCAAAACGTATTGAGGCGACATCAAAATTGCCTATCACAAAACGACCTGGTTTTGCAAGGGGGGTCACCTGGGTTTTTGGCCCCGTGCTCGGCGGACAGCTAGGGAAACCTATCAAACACACACATTTCTGAAAACTAGACACCCGGGGGATTCCAGGGAGGTATGGCTTGCGTGGATCCCCCAACGTTTTCTTACCCAGAATCCCCTGCAAACCTCAAATTTAGCTGAAAGAAATCACTTTTTCCACACATTTTTGTGTGGGAAAGTTGTGGCATCACCGGGCTGACACAAATTTCCTAGCACCCAGTGTTCCCCCAGGTCTCCCAATAAAAATGGTGCCTCACTCGTGTGGGAGGCACAAGTACCCGCGAAAGGCAAGGGCCCAAAACGTATTGAGGCAACATCAAAATTGCCTATCACAAAACGACCTGGTTTTGCAAGGGGGGTCATCTGGGTTTTTGGCCCCGTGCTCGGCGGACAGCTAGGGAAACCTACAAAACATACACGTTTCTGAAAACTAGACACCCGGGGGATTCCAGGGAGGTATGACTTGCGTGGATCCCCCAACATTTTCTTACCCAGAATCCCCTGCAAACCTCAAATTTAGCTGAAACAATCACTTTTTCCACACATTTTTATGTGGGAAAGTTCTGGCATCATCGGGCTGACACAAATTTCCTACCACCCAGTGTTCCCCCAGGTCTCCCGATAAAAATGGTGCCTCACTCGTGTGGGAGGCACAAGTACCCGCGACAGGCAAGGGCCCAAAACGTATTGAGGCGACATCAAAATAGCCTATCACAAAACGACCTGGTTTTGCAAGGGGGGTCACCTGGATTTTTGGCCCCGTGCTCGGTGGCCAGCTAGGGAAACCTACCAAACCCACAGATTTCTGAAAAGTAGACACCCGGGGGATTCCAGGGAGGTATGGCTTGTGTGGATCCCCCAACGTTTTCTTACCCAGAATCCCCTGCAAACCTGAAATTTAGCTGAAACAAATCACTTTTTTCACACATTTCTGTGTGGGAAAGTTGTGGCATCACGGGGCTGACACAAATTTCCTACCACCCAGCGTTCCCCCAGGTCTCCCGATAAAAATGGTGCCTCACTCGTGTGGGAGGCCCAAGTACCCGCGACAGGCAAGGGCCCAAAACGTATTGAGGCGACATCACAATTGCCTATCACAAAATGACCTGGTTTTGCAAGGGGGGTCCCATGACGTTTTGGCCCATGGCTCGGCGGCCACCTGGGGAAACCTACCAAACCCACACATCTCTGAAAACTAGACACCTGGGGGATTCCAGGGAGGTATGGCTTGCGTGGATCCCTCAACGTTTTCTTAACCAGAATCCCCAGCAAACCTGAAATTTAGCTGAAAAAAATCACTTTTTTCTCACATTTCTGTGTGGGAAAGTTGTGGCATCACCGGGCTGACACAAATTTCCTACCTCCCAGCGTTCCCCCAGGTCTCCCGATAAAAATGGTGCCTCACTCGTGTTGGAGGCCCAAGTACCCGCGACAGGCAAGGGCCCAAAACATATTGAGGCGACATCAAAATTGCCTATCACAAAACGACCGGGTTTTGCAAGGGGGGTCCCATGACATTTTGGCCCGGGGCTCGGCGGCCACCTAAGGAAACCTACCAAACCCACACATCTCTGAAAAGTAGACACCTGGGGGATTCCAGGGAGGTATGGCTTGCGTGGATCCCTCAACGTTTTCTTACCCAGAATCCCCAGCAAACCTGAAATTTAGCTGAAAAAATCACTTTTTTCACACATTTCTGTGTGGGAAAGTTGTGGCATCACGGGGCTGACACAAATTTCCTACCACCCAGAATTCCCCCAGATCTCCCGATAAAAATGGTGCCTCACTCGTGTGGGAGGCCCAAGTACCCGCGACAGGCAAGGGCCCAAAACGTATTGAGGCGACATCACAATTGCCTATCACAAAACGACCTGGTTTTGCAAGGGGGGTCCCATGACGTTTTGGCCCATGGCTCGGCGGCCACCTGGGGAAACCTACCAAACCGACACATCTCTGAAAACTAGACACCTGGGGGATTCCAGGGAGGTATGGCTTGCATGGATCCCTCAACGTTTTCTTAACCAGAATCCCCAGCAAACCTGAAATTTAGCTGAAAAAATCACTTTTTCCACACATTTTTGTGTGGGAAAGTTGTGGCATCACCGGGCAGACACAAATTTCATACCACCCAGCGATCCCCCAGGTCTCACGATAAAAATGGTGCCTCACTCGTGTTGGAGGCCCAAGTACCCGCGACAGGCAAGGGCCCAAAACGTATTGAGGCGACATCAAAATTGCCTATCACAAAACGACCGGGTTTTGCAAGGGGGGTCCCATGACGTTTTGGCCCAGGGCTCGGCGGCCACCTTGGGAAACCTACCAAACCCACACATTTCTGAAAACTAGACACCCGGGGTATTCCAGGGAGGTATGGCTTGTGTGGATCCCCCAACGTTTTCTTAGCCAGAATCCCCTGCAAACCTGAAATTTAGCTGGAAAAATCACTTATTCACACATTTTTGTGTGGGAAAGTTGTGGCATCACCGGGCTGACACAAATTTCATACCACCCAGCGTTCCCCCAGGTCTCCCGATAAAAATGGTGCCTCACTCGTGTGGGAGGCCCAAGTACCCGCGACAGGCAAGGACCCAAAACTTATTGAGGCGACATCAAAATTGCCTATCACAAAATGTTTTGGGCCCGTGCCTGTCGCGGGTACTTAGGCCTCCCACACGAGTGAGGCACCATTTTTATCGGGAGACCTGGGGAACACTGGGTGGTAGGAAATTTGTGTCAGCCCAGTGATGCTACAACTTCCCACACAAAAATGTGTGAAAAAAGTGATTTTTTCAGCTAAATTTCAGGTTTGCAGAGATTCTGAGTGAAACATTGGGAGATCCACGCAAGCCATACCTCCTGGAATCCCGGGTGTCTGAGTTTTCAGAAATGTGTGGGTTTGTAGGTTTCCCTAGGTGGCCGCCGAGCTCCAGGCCAAAGTCATGGGACCCCCTTGCAAGACCAGGTCGTTTTGTGATAGGCAATTTTGATGTAAGCCTCAATGCGTTTTGACCCTTGCCTGTCAGCGGTACTGGGCCTCCCACACGAGTGAGGCACCATTTGATTGGGAGACCTGGGGGAACACTGGGTGGTAGGAGAATTTGTGTCAGCCTGGTGATGCCACAATTTTCCCACACAAAAATGTGTGAAAAAGTGATTTTTCAGCTAAATTCAGGTTTGCTGGGGATTCTGGGTAAGAAAACGTTGAGGATTCATGCAAGCCATACCTCCCTGGAATCCCGGTGTCTAGTTTTCAGAAATGTGTGGGTTTGGTAGGTTTCCCTAGGTGGCCGCCGAGCCCAGACCAAAAGTCATGGGACCCCCTTGCAAAACCAGGTTGCTTGTGATAGGCAATTTGAAGTCGCCTCAATATGTTTTGGGCCCTTGCCTGTCGCGAGTACCTGGGCCTCCCACACAAGTGAGGCACCATTTATCGGGAGACCTGGGGGAACACTGGGTGGTAGGAGAATTTGTGTCATCCCGTGATGCCACAACTTTCCCACACATAAATGTGTGAAAAAGTGATTTGTTCAGCAAAATATCAGGTTTGAAGAGGATTCTGGGTAAGAAAGCGTTGGAGGATCCACGCAAGCCATACCTCCTGGAATCCCCGAGTGTCTAGTTTTCGGAGATGTGTGGTTTGGTAGGTTTCCTAGGTGGCCGCCGAGCCTAGGCCAAAGTCATGGGACCCCCTGCAAAACCAGGTACGTTGTGTGATAGGCAATTTTGATGTCGCCTCAATACGTTTGGGCCCTTGCCTGTCGCGAGTACTGGGCCTCCGGCTGCAGTGAGGCACCAATTTATCGGGAGACCTGGGGAACACTGGGTGGTAGGAAATTTGTGTCAACCCAGTGATGCCACAGCTTTCCCACACAAAATGTGTGAAAAAGTGATTTTTCAGCTAAATTTCAGGTTTGTTGGGGATTCTGGAGATAAACGTAGGGGATCCACGCAAGCCATACCTCCCTGGTATCCCCGGGTGTCTAGTTTTCAGAGATGTGTGGGTTTGGTAGGTTTCCTAGGTGGCCGCCGAGCCCTGGGCCATAAAGTCATGGGACTCCTTGCAAAACCAGGTCGTTTTGTGATATGCAATTTTGATGTCGCCTCAATGCGTTTTGAGCCCTTGCCTGTCGCGAGTACTTGGGCCTCCCACGCAGTGAGGCACCATTTCTAGCGGGAGACCTGGAGAACTCTGGGTGGTAGGAAATTTGTGTCAGCCCGTGATGCTGCAACTTCCCACACAAAAATGTGTGAAAAAGTGATTTTTCAGCTAAATTTCAGGTTTGCAGAGATTCTGGAGTAAGACGTTGGAGGATCACGCAAGCCATACCTCCTGGAATTCCCCGGTGTCTAGTTTTCAGAAATGTGTGAGTTTGGTAGGTTTCCCTAGGTGGCCGCCGAGCCCCGAGCCTAAAAGTCATGGGACCCCCTTGCAAAACCAGGTTGTTTTGTGATAGGCAATTTTGATGTCAGCCTCAATACATTTTGGGCCCTTGCCTGTCGCGGGTACTTGACCCACCCACGCAAGTAAGGTACCATTTTTCTCGAAAGACTTTGGGGAACACGGGGTGGGTGGAATTTTGTGAATCCACGCAGATTACAGAAATTTCCACCACAGAAATTTGCAAAAAATGTGTTTTTTTGGACAATTTTTTAGGTTTGCAAGGGATTCTGGGTAACAGAACCTGGTGAGAGCCAGTCAAGTCACCCCATCCTATATTCCCCTGGGTGACTAGTTTTCAAAAATGTATAGGTTTTCTAGGTTTCCCTAGGTGCCGGCAGAGCTAGGGTTCAAAAACTACAGCTAGGCACTTTGCCAAAAAAGGGTCATTTTTCACTGTGAAATTGTGGTGTGTCCACGTTGCGTTTTGCGCCATTTCCTGTCGCGGGCACTAGGCCTACCCACACAAGTGAGGTACCATTTTTCTCAGAAGACTTTGGGGTATGCGGGGTGGGTGGAAATTAGTGGATCCACGCAGGTTCCAGAACTTTCCACCACAGTAATGTGAGGAAAATGTTTTTGGGACAATTTTGTTAGGTTTGCAAGGGATTCTGGGTAACAGAACCTGGTGAGAGGCAGTCAAGTCACCCAATCCTGGATTCCCCAGGGTGTCTAGTTTTCAAAATTGTATAGGTTTGCTAGGTTTCCCTAGGTGCCGGCAGAGCTAGGGTTAAAAAACTACAGCTAGGCACTTTGCCAAAAAAGGGTCATTTTTCATTGTGAAATTGTGGTGTGTCCACGTTGCGTTTTGCGCCGTTTCCTGTCGTGGGCACTAGGCCTACCCACACAAGTGAGGTACCATTTTTCTTGGAAGACTTTGGGGAACGCGGGGTGGGTGGAAATTTGTGGATCCACGCAGATTCCAGAACTTTCCACCACAGAAATGTGAGGAAAATGTGAGTTTTTTGACAATTTTTTAGGTTTGCAAGGGATTCTGGGTAATAGAACCTGGTGAGAGCCAGTCAAGTCACCCCATCCTGGATTCCCCTGGGTGTCTAGTTTTTTAAAATGTATAGGGTTGCTAGGTTTCACTAGGTGCCGGCAGAGCTAATGTTCAAAATCTACAGCTAGGCACTTTGCCAAAAAAGGGTCACTTTTCACTGTGAAATTGTGGTGTGTCCACGTTGGGTTTTGCGCCATTTCCTGTCGTGGGCACTAGGCCTACCCACACAAGTGAGGTACCATTTTTCTCGGAAGACTTTGGGGAACGCGAGGTGGGTGGAAATTTGTGGATCCACACAGATTCCAGAACTTTCCACCTCAGAAATGTGAGGAAAATGTGTTTTGTTTGACAATTGTTTAGGTTTGCAAGGGATTCTGGGTAACAGAACCTGGTGAGAGCCAGTCAAGTCACCCCATCCTGGATTCCCTTGGGTGTCTAGTTTTCAAAACTGTATAGGTTTGCTAGGTTTCCCTAGGTGCCGGCAGAGCTAGGGTTCAAAAACTACAGCTAGGCACTTTGCAAAAAAAGGGTCATTTTTCACTGTGAAATTGTGGTGTGTCCACGTTGCGTTTTGCGCCTTTTCCTGTCGCGGACACTAGGCCTACCCACACAAGTGAGGTACCATTTTTCTCTGAAGACTTTGGGGAACGCGGGGTGGGTGGAAATTTGTGGATCCACGCAGATTCCAGAACTTTCCACCACAGAAATGTGAGGAAAATGTGGTTTTTTGACAATTTTTTAGGTTTGCAAGGGATTCTGGGTAACAGAACCTGGTGAGAGCCAGTCAAGTCACCCCATCCTGGATTCCCCTGGGTGTCTAGTTTTTAAAAATGTATAGGTTTGCTAGGTTTCTCTAGGTGCCGGCAGAGCTAGGGTTCAAAAACTACAGCTAGGCACTTTGCCAAAAAAGGGTCATTTTTCACTGTGAAATTGTGGTGTGTCCACGTTGCGTTTTGCGCCGTTTCCTGTTGCGGGCACTAGGCCTACCCACACAAGTGAGGTACCATTTTTCTTGGAAGACTTTGGGGAACGCGGGGTGGGTGGAAATTTGTGGATCCACGCAGATTCCAGAACTTTCCACCACAGAAATGTGAGGAAAATGTGGTTTTTTGGACAATTTTTTAGGTTTGCAAGGGATTCTGGGTAACAGAACCTGGTGAGAGGCAGTCAAGTCACCCCATCCTGGATTCCCCTGGGTGTCTAGATTTTCAAAAATGTATAGGTTTGCTAGGTTTCCCTAGGTGCCGGCAGAGCTAGGGTTAAAAAACTACAGCTAGGCACTTTGCCAAAAAAGGGTCATTTTTCACTGTGAAATTGTGGTGTGTCCACGTTGCGTTTTGCGCCGTTTCCTGTCGCGGGCACTAGGCCTACCCACACAAGTGAGGTACCATTTTTCTCGGAAGACTTTGGGGAACGCGGGGTGGGTGGAAATTTGTGGATCCACGCAGATTCCAGAACTTTCCACCACAGAAATGTGAGGAAAATGTGTTTTTTTGGACAATTGTTTAGGTTTGCAAGGGATTCTGGGTAACATAACCTGGTGAGAGCCAGTCAAGTCACCCCATCCTGGATTCCCCTGGGTGTCTAGTTTTTAAAAATGTATAGGTTTGCTAGGTTTCCCTAGGTGCCGGCAGAGCTAGGGTTCAAAAACTACAGCTAGGCACTTTGCCAAAAAAGGGTCATTTTTCACTGTGAAATTGTGGTGTGTCCAAGTTGCGTTTTGTGCCGCTTCCTGTTGCGGGCACTAGGCCTACCCACACAAGTGAGGTACCATTTTTCTTGGAAGACTTTGGGGAACGCGGGGTGGGTGCAAATTTGTGGATCCACGCAGATTCCAGAACTTTCCACCACAGAAATGTGAGGAAAATGTGTTTTTTGGGACAATTATTTAGGTTTGCAAGGGATTCTGGGTAACAGAACCTGGTGAGAGGCAGTCAAGTCACCCCATCCTGGTTTCCCCTGGGTGTCTAGATTTCAAAAATGTATAGGTTTGCTAGGTTTCCCTAGGTGCCGGAAGAGCTAGGGTTAAAAAACTACAGCTAGGCACTTTGCCAAAAAAGGGTCATTTTTCACTGTGAAATTGTGGTGTGTCCACGTTGTGTTTTGCGCCGTTTCCTGTTGCGGGCACTAGGCCTACCCACACAAGTGAGGTACCATTTTTCTCGTAAGACTTTGGGGAACGCATGGTGGGTGGAAATTTGTGGATCCACCCAGATTCCAGAACTTTCCACCACAGAAATGTGAGGAAAATGTGTTTTTTTGGACAATTGTTTAGGTTTGCAAGGGATTCTGGGTAACAGAACCTGGTGAGAGCCAGTCAAGTCACCCCATCCTGGCTTCCCCTGGGTGTCTAGGTTTCAAAAATGTATAGGTTTGCTAGGTTTCCCTAGGTGCCGGCAGAGCTAGGGTTCGAAAACTACAGCTAGGCACTTTGCAAAAAAAGGGTAATTTTTCATTGTGAAATTGTGGTGTGTTCATGTTGCGTTTTGAGCCGTTTCCTGTCGTGGGCACTATGCCTACCCACACAAGTGAGGTACCATTTTTCTCAGAAGACTTTGGGGAACGCAGGGTGGGTGAAAATTTGTGGATCCACACAGATTCCAGAACTTTCCACCACAGAAATGTGAGGAAAATGTTTTTTTTTTACAATTGTGTAGGTTTGCAAGGGATTCTGGGTAACAGAACCTGGTGAGAGCCAGTCAAGTCACCCCATCCTGGATTCCCCTGGGTGTCTAGTTTTCAAAAATGTATAGGTTTGCTAGGTTTCCCTAGGTGCCGGCAGAGCTAGGGTTAAAAAACTACAGCTAGGCACTTTGCCAAAAAAGGGTCATTTTTCACTGTGAAATTGTGGTGTGTCCACGTTGCGTTTTGCGCTGTTTCCTGTTGCGGGCACTAGGCCTACCCACACAAGTGAGGTACCATTTTTCTCTGAAGACTTTGGGGAAAGCGGGGTGGGTGGAAATTTGTGGATCCACGCAGATTCCAGAACTTTCCACCACAGAAATGTGAGGAAAATTTGGTTTTTTTTTACACGTTTTAGGTTTGCAAGGGATTCTGGGTAACAGAACCTGGTGAGAGCCAGTCAAGTCACCCCATCCTGTATTCCCCTGGGTGTCTAGTTTTTAAAAATGTATAGGTTTGCTAGGCTTCCCTAGGTGCCGGCAGAGCTAGGGTTAAAAAACTACAGCTAGGCACTTTGCCAAAAAAGGGTCATTTTTCACTGTGAAATTGTGGTGTGTCCATGTTGCGTTTTGCGCCGTTTCCTGTCGCGGGCACTAGGCCTACCCACACAAGTGAGGTACCATTTTTCTTGGAAGACTCTGGGGAACGCGGGGTGGGTGGAAATTTGTGGATCCACACAGATTTCAGAACTTTCCACCACAGAAATGTGAGGACAATGTGTTTTTTTGGACAATTGTTTAGGTTTGCAAGGGATTCTGGGTAACAGAACCTGGTGAGAGCCAGTCAAGTCACCCCATCCTGGATTCCCCTGGGTGTCTAGTTTTTAAAAATGTATAGGTTTGCTAGGTTTCCCTAGGTGCCGGCAGAGCTAGGGTTCAAAAACTACAGCTAGGCACTTTGCCAAAAAAGGGTCATTTTTCACTGTGAAATTGTGGTGTGTCCAAGTTGCGTTTTGTGCCGCTTCCTGTTGCGGGCACTAGGCCTACCCACACAAGTGAGGTACCATTTTTCTTGGAAGACTTTGGGGAACGCGGGGTGGGTGCAAATTTGTGGATCCACGCAGATTCCAGAACTTTCCACCACAGAAATGTGAGGAAAATGTGTTTTTTGGGACAATTATTTAGGTTTGCAAGGGATTCTGGGTAACAGAACCTGGTGAGAGGCAGTCAAGTCACCCCATCCTGGATTCCCCTGGGTGTCTAGATTTCAAAAATGTATAGGTTTGCTAGGTTTCCCTAGGTGCCGGAAGAGCTAGGGTTAAAAAACTACAGCTAGGCACTTTGCCAAAAAAGGGTCATTTTTCACTGTGAAATTGTGGTGTGTCCACGTTGTGTTTTGCGCCGTTTCCTGTTGCGGGCACTAGGCCTACCCACACAAGTGAGGTACCATTTTTCTCGTAAGACTTTGGGGAACGCATGGTGGGTGGAAATTTGTGGATCCACCCAGATTCCAGAACTTTCCACCACAGAAATGTGAGGAAAATGTGTTTTTTTTGGACAATTGTTTAGGTTTGCAAGGGATTCTGGGTAACAGAACCTGGTGAGAGCCAGTCAAGTCACCCCATCCTGGCTTCCCCTGGGTGTCTAGGTTTCAAAAATGTATAGGTTTGCTAGGTTTCCCTAGGTGCCGGCAGAGCTAGGGTTCGAAAACTACAGCTAGGCACTTTGCAAAAAAGGGTAATTTTTCATTGTGAAATTGTGGTGTGTTCATGTTGCGTTTTGAGCCGTTTCCTGTCGTGGGCACTATGCCTACCCACACAAGTGAGGTACCATTTTTCTCAGAAGACTTTGGGGAACGCAGGGTGGGTGAAAATTTGTGGATCCACACAGATTCCAGAACTTTCCACCACAGAAATGTGAGGAAAATGTTTTTTTACAATTGTGTAGGTTTGCAAGGGATTCTGGGTAACAGAACCTGGTGAGAGCCAGTCAAGTCACCCCATCCTGGATTCCCCTGGGTGTCTAGTTTTCAAAAATGTATAGGTTTGCTAGGTTTCCCTAGGTGCCGGCAGAGCTAGGGTTAAAAAACTACAGCTAGGCACTTTGCCAAAAAAGGGTCATTTTTCACTGTGAAATTGTGGTGTGTCCACGTTGCGTTTTGCGCTGTTTCCTGTTGCGGGCACTAGGCCTACCCACACAAGTGAGGTACCATTTTTCTCTGAAGACTTTGGGGAAAGCGGGGTGGGTGGAAATTTGTGGATCCACGCAGATTCCAGAACTTTCCACCACAGAAATGTGAGGAAAATTTGTTTTTTTTTTTACACGTTTTAGGTTTGCAAGGGATTCTGGGTAACAGAACCTGGTGAGAGCCAGTCAAGTCACCCCATCCTGTATTCCCCTGGGTGTCTAGTTTTTAAAAATGTATAGGTTTGCTAGGTTTCCCTAGGTGCCGGCAGAGCTAGGGTTAAAAACTACAGCTAGGCACTTTGCCAAAAAAGGGTCATTTTCACTGTGAAATTGTGGTGTGTCCATGTTGCGTTTTGCGCCGTTTCCTGTCGCGGGCACTAGGCCTACCCACACAAGTGAGGTACCATTTTTCTTGGAAGACTCTGGGGAACGCGGGGTGGGTGGAAATTTGTGGATCCACACAGATTTCAGAACTTTCCACCACAGAAATGTGAGGACAATGTGTTTTTTTGGACAATTTTTTAGGTTTGCAAGGGATTCTGGGTAACAGAACCTGGTGAGAGGAAGTCAAGTCACCCCATCCTGGATTCCCCTGGGTGTCTAGTTTCTAAAAATGTATAGGTTTGCTAGGTTTCCCTAGGTGCCGGCAGAGCTAGGGTTCAAAAACTAGAGCTAGGCACTTTGCCTAAAAAGGGTCATTTTTCACTGTGAAATTGTGGTGTGTCGATGTTGCATTTTGCGCCGTTTCCTGTCGCGGGCACTAGGCCTACCCACACAAGTGAGGTACCATTTTTCTCGGAAGACTTTGGGGAACGCAGGGTGGGTGGAAATTTGTGGATCCACGCAGATTCCAGAACTTTCCACCTCAGAAATGTGAGGAAAATGTGGTTTTTTTTACAATTGTTTAGGTTTGCAAGGGATTCTGGGTAACAGTACCTGGTGAGAGCCAATCAAGTCACCCCATCCTGGATTCCCCTGGGTGTCTAGGTTTCAAAAATGTATAGGTTTGCTAGGTTTCCCTAGGTGCCGGCAGAGCTAGGGTTCAAAAACTACAGCTAGGCACTTTGCAAAAAAAGGGTAATTTTTCATTGTGAAATTGTGGTGTGTTCATGTTGCGTTTTGAACCGTTTCCTGTCGTGGGTACTATGCCTACCCACACAAGTGAGGTACCATTTTTATCGGGAGACTTAGGGTAACACAGAATTGTAGAACATATGCTATTACCTATTGACTTTCGATGCATTTCTGCCTTCCAAATGAAAGACAATGTGTAAAAAAAGAAGTCATTTTGAAAAATGATCTATAATTCTCATGCTAGTATGGGTACTCCCAATTTTGGAAATGTGCAAATATCTACTGTTTCTAAACTCTATATTTTGTTCCCATTTCAGAAATACACAGGTGTCTTTCATACCAATTTTTCCATGTATACATTTTCCCAAAATAATTGCTATATACCCGGTACATAATAAAAAACCATTGCAAGACGCTGCTCAGTTATTGGCTCTGGGTTCGTCGGGTTCTTGGTGAACCTACAAGTCCTATATATCGCCACAACCAGAAAGGTCCAGCAGATGTAACATTATATTGCTTTCAAATAGCTGTCATAATTAGAAGAAGTTACAGGTGAAAACGTTGACACAAATGGCTGTTTTTTTCAACTAATTTTCAATTTTTCCTATATTTAACTGTTTGTTTCTATAAAGAAACCTTGAAGGATCTACACAAATGACCCCTTTCTGAATTCAGAATTTTGTCTACTTTTCAAAAATGTATAGGTTTGCAGGATCCATTATTGCTTTCATACCCATTTCTACCATTAACTGGAAGGAGTTTGAAAGCACAAAAAATAGCAAAAATAGGCTATGTCCCAGAAAAACGCCAAAACTGTGTAAAATTTTTTGGTTTTCTGACAAAAGTCTGCTTGTCCCTGAAAGCTGGGAAGATGTTGATTTCAGCACCACAACCCCTTTTTTGATACCATTTGCAGGGAAAAAAACAGACGCTTTCATCTGTAGCCCTTTTTCGCATTTTTCCCCAAAAAACCAAAATGTAGCTGTATTTTGGCTAATTTCTGGGTCCCCTCCCGGGAATCCAAAAACCCTGGGTACATTTAGAATCCCCATGATGTTGGAAAAAAAGGACGCAAATTTGGCGTGGATACCTTATGTGGTCAAAAAGTTACAAGGGCCTAAGCGCGAACTCCCCCAAATAGCCAAAAAAAGGCTTAGCACAGGGGGGGAAAAGGCCTAGCAGCGAAGGGGTTAAAATGCCATGTTATGTGATCAGAACAAACTAACAACTGAGGATACATACTATATCACAATGGAAAATAGGCGCTTTGTGCAACTTTATCCTGTAATCCTATACATTTTCTTGTTCTGTTGTCTGTCCATCACAAATAGCATCATCGTAGAATGCCTCAGCCTTCCTATCTAATTTATGTTATCCATACTTTCTGATATCACTTAATGCACATTGTAAGAAGCTGGCTCTCTCTATAGTGCACCAAAATGAGGTACATAGTGCAGAGAGTCCAGGCTGCCCTTACTGGTTTACAGAGGCAAAAATGATGGTACTAAATGCTCTCTTTTGTGGTGGTGTGGGTGAGCAGTTTAAGCTTATTAGAGCGTAGTGTTAAGCATTTGTTGTACTCATAGAGGCAATAAATAAGACACACACTAAAAGAATAAATCCGAGACCAATGTAGAAAAATAACTTGTATTTTTATATACATTTTGATATCAAAACCTTCATAAGCAAGTCCGCCATTTTTTAAATATCAAGTTTCACAGGTGAGTAAAATGTTCCCTTAAATGCATCTTTGCGTGTAATGCTTTCCTACGGGAGAAAAAGACATATACAGTATATAGGTACATGCAGTAGGTTTCCAGGGGTCCCCTTCAGGACTTAAGGAGCTAGGTGGGTAAGATCCAAAGTACTACCAGCAGTTAGAGTTTACCTGCCCTCGTCGTGAGGGTGCAGAGGTGCTGATCGGGTTGGTAGCCTTATGCGCTACACCGAAGGAGTGTGGGGGGGCACCTAAAAACTGGAAGAAGGGGGACTTGGGGATAAGCCTTGTGAACCTAGCTCCCAATGGAGAGCTTGGTTCACAAGGTCCTGGGAGCAATGCAGCACAATTGGCTATCAGAAATCCGGGCTGGGGTACTCAGGTGCAGAGGGTTTTGGTCAGCTGGGCTGGGGTGTTGCAGGTCCTTGCGGTTGTCGGTTTCACCAGTTGGAGTGCAAAAAATCAGTACAGCTGGGCTGCTCTGGAAGTGGGTCTCTGCAGTGCTGACATCTTTAGATGGCTGCTCAGTCTCGGTCCTGACTGGACTCAAACAGGCTTTGGTTGCTGCAAGGGGTCCAGTACACTGGGTAGTGGTGCTGTGCGGCTCCGGTTGGTCCTGGCATCTTCTCACTTGGTGGAAAGATGGATCTGACCTACTGGAGCATGGTGACCTCTCCCTGGGGGGTTGCTGCGTCAGTACGACTGGCGAGCGGCAGCACGGTAAACCAGACTCTGCTGTTTTAGTGCCTGCGGACTTGCAGGGGAGTAGAGCATCTACTCCGAGGGAGATTGCTGGAAATTTGCGAAGGGCTGACAGTCTACCAGGGTTCTTGGTAGAGGCTCAGTTGCAGCACCAGTTGTTTTCTTCATGATTGTCGAGACTGGTTCAGGCAGTCAGGGTTTGGCGCCAAAAGTCCACAGAAAGTCTTCATTTCTCGTTTTTGCGGCTTTTCTTTGTCCTCTTCTTCTGGATCCATTGAATCTGAGTTCCTGGGATCAAAGATGCCACTTTAACATTCAATTTAGGGGCAGTAAGGGGAGTGACAGGTAGTAGCCAAAGGGCTACTTACCTTTAGGATGACTATACCCCTTATATGACCACTTCCTGTGGGAAGTGGGCTGAACCCTGACCCAGTGAGTCAAATTACACCAAAAACCCAAGATGGTGGAATTCTAGTTTTCGTGTTCACATCAGGTAGCCCACTTTGTAGGTGGAACTAGATTGATGGGGAAAACGCCTCCTGACTAGCTAATTTACCCACCTGTCCTTGTGTCAAATGGCCCTGGGGCAGGGGTGTCATTTCCCCTGTCTGGAAGAATCCTGGGTCGCATATCAAAGTCGGCAGAGGCCTTTGAAGCCTCCTGCCTTTATATGCTGATTCTGTAGCCATCCTGCTTGGAGGGGGTGACAAAACCTCCGACTAGAGCAGGCACTGTTTCTGCACTCAGAGACTGTGGGCTCTCACAGCGGGTCAGAAACCTGTCTGTGGTGGCAGGCTGGTCAACACCAGTCAGCCAGCACACAAGAGGTCGATAGGTTTTCATGGGGCATCTCTAAGGTTCCCTCTGGGTGCATGTATTAAGGAAATCCATTTTTTAATACAAGGTGTTTGATACCAAGCATCTCTGGTTTTAGTGAAGCCATCATGTAGCTGAGGAGCTCGTAATCTCTAGTGCCCAGTACATATACTCAAGATGGCTTCCCATTTCACTGGCAATGTCCAAGAATCGACTTGGACATCAAAGGGGCATATCTTCTCATGCAGATATGTCCTCACATGTAATATAATGCACCCTGCCTTAGGGCTGTAAGACCTGCCGTAGGGGTGACTTACATATATTACATCAAGTGTCTGCAGCCATGGTACACAGTAGGTGTCAGAATTCCTGCCACAGCTCACCTCTCTTGACTATCACAATATACCGGCATGACTCATATCATTCCTCCAACACTTTGAATGAACAAACGTCTTGTACCCTGACTTTTGACCATATTACATGCTGTTGGTAATAGCTAGCTGCAGCTGGTGTTCCCCAGTTTGTTTGAAAAGGCTTAATAGCGTTTACAAATGTTTTACCATGCATATGCAAGGTCAGGTTTAAGGCACCTCAGAAACATCCAGAAAATCCACCAGAATAAGCATCAAGCAATGGGCATAGATGAACTCAACGTGAACCTTCTGGAAGACAGCCCTCATCAAATTTATCCCTTGCACCTGTTCCTTGCTATAAGCAATTAGAACACGACCTTTGTGAACATTCTAAAACACCTTCTAGAAGACCGCCTCATCAAGTTAATTATCTGCTCCTTGTTACAAACAATTAGAATGTGACCTTTATGAACGTTCTAAAGCAGTCTTATTTAAAGACCGTCCACACTCCTCCCCTTCGCTTATCCTCTTCACCTGTCATTTACCTGTTTCTCGATTTCCAGGACTCTGTCTTGCCAGCTCCCTTGATCCTCCCCCTTCGACCTCACTGCAAAGAACTTCCTGCATTAGTCTCGCACCTGGATGGAAAAAAAAAGAAAAGGAGAGACGAATTAACAGACTTGATTTTACTACGCGTTGTGCTCAGTCGCAACATCGTGCTACAATCAAATGTAACCAGTGTTTTTGTTCAACTTGTACATACTGTTGGCAGGGCTCTGTAAGAGAGGAGTTGGGTTAAGCTAACCCCGTCCAAATTTGCTTGTGGGTTTGATGCTAAAATTATAATCACTACAGTTTTGAAAATGTTAATAAAGGAGCCTCTAAGGAAAATCTAAATGAAAACAAAACAACAACAAAATGAAAGGTTGGTTGAAATTTGAAAACCTTTTGTGAGGTGATACTATAAGAGATAGAGTTTATACCAGACTAAAGCCTTATTATTTGTTTATAGGTACCATATCTGCCGGTACCATTCATCAGACTGGTGTGAGTGCCTGCTCCAGTGTTGCTGTTGAGTGGACGAGCCACAGCACCTTTGACTCTACACGCTCTCTCCATCCCATCCCCCTTCCCCCTGGGATTTGCCACTAGAGCAGTGTCACCTCCTGTAAACCGAGGGCAAGTCTCAGGAGGATTTGGGAACTAGCGTCACCGCCCCATTGGAATCATGTGGGATCCAGGTAGGTGGATTTTGACAGTAGGTGTGACATGTCATGTCTTTACTTTTGTCTGCACTATGTCATGCAGCTTCGATCGCAGTTTGCATGAGGGTGGTGCCCTAGATACCATTTAATAAGGACCTACAGGGGTGCTAAAGATATTGCCATTTGGGGGAACAATTTAACTCAGTGCACTTCTGTCAAAATTGCATCAATTACCAGACAAAACGTGGGGAATGACCATGTCAAAAAGGGGCACTTTCCTACACACGTCCACTCTAATTATGTACAACATTTCTGTTTGAAAAGTCATGTGCTTGTGTAAATAAACAAACACACAAATAAAAGAAACTCTCCAGCATTACAAAAAAATAAATCACATTTTTTGAACTCCAATGATACTAGAGAAAATACATGGGCAGATACACATCCATTATTACTTCTTCAAAGGGCCTGACTCGCATTTAGACTTGCAGGGAGAAAAGTCACATGAGAGGAGAGTAAAAACTGACACAAAGTTCCATATTCAAACATAGTCTACTTTTTGTCAGGTGACTTAAAGGTGTAAACCATTATTATTATAAAATATTTCTTTAGAATTCATAAAAGATGAAGCATACAGCTTTCATTTGTTAAAGTTTGTGTAAAATGCAAGCAGAAGGATCTGAGTTAAGATATACTAAAATATATTTAAATGACTAATTTGTTGAAATTTTAATTATTCATTCTTGCGGTGTACAAAAGAAGAAAAGTCAATAAAAACACCTGATAACTGGGACACAGTGAGCATACAAAGAATCAATCTGAATAAAATCTCTGATGGCTGTCAGGCCTGTTTCAGAGTTACGTTTGGAGTGCACCAGAAGGGTCTTTTACACACAAAGTAATTTGGGACACCCAAGTAGTACAATGGGATACCTTTGATGTCAAGCAAAAAGTTATCCCACCCTGGAAGTTACATCACTTCCGTTACCGGGACTTCTGGGCCCCTGGGGGCCTCCCCGGAAGAGATGCCAATTCCAGGGGTCATGTGCTAGTCACGTGCTCCTAGCCCTAACCACGTGGTAGGACCATGAGCATGTGACTAGCACATGACCGTGTTGGGTCACGTGTGTGGTGACATTATCCTGGTCATGCCAAGTCAAGTTGATTTTGGTACGAAACTCCCACGGAGGTACACATAATTAAACACTACAAGTGAGACAAAATATGAATTTCCTTCAATACATAATTTTCCTTAGTACAAAGCTGCCTCCTTAAAATATATTATCATACATACTATACAAAATGCAGATGAGAATAAAACAGTCATGTAAGACAGCAAAGTGCAATATACAACAAGCATTGGCATAGCCAATAGGTCTCGCCTTTGGGACCTTATAAGTGCTTAGCAAGAGGTTTTGTTTGGGCCTTAGTTTAAGGCTATGTTGTAGAGCAGTGTGGCTGCTGTGCAGCATGTTGAAAAGTTATAAGACTGTTATAGGTTAAAAGACTGGCCACATTATTTTGTAGGCACATGCATGCATTACCACGTAAAATGATGCAGGCGCCTTTTTTACTTTTGTGATCCAAAAGAATGCAATAGCTCTCGCATTTTTGCTTGACTTAGAGCTATTGGCGTTGTAAAGGATAATGTCTTTTACCCATGTGTTGTAGAGGGTATGTATGTGGTGTGTAGTGGGATTACGTGAGTTGGATTGGAATTGTTAGTTGTGGAATTGTGTGGCATGGAATGTTGTGGTGTGGAGTGGGTTTGTGTAGTGGAATTATGTGGCATGGTATACAATTGAATTATGTGGATAGTAAAAATATGGTGTTGAGCATATTGGAATTATGTGGAGTGGGTGTGATGGCGTGCAATTATGTGGAATGGTATTTTGGGGTGTGGAATGGTATGTAGAGGAGTTTAATTGTGTGGTGTGCTGTTGAATTTTGTAGCATGATGTGGAATTATGTGGTTTGGATTGGATGTATGTGGTGTTATGCAATTGTGCTGTTGAGTTGAATTATGCGGTTTGTTGGTGAATTATGTAGTGTGGAATGGAAATGTGTGGAGTTGAATTGTGTGGTGTGGAACTGTGTGACATTGAGTTAAAGAGCAATGTGATAGAGAAATAAGGGAAGGAAGGGAAGAAAGGAGGAAGGAATTAAGAGGAGGAAGGGAGGAAAGATGAGAGAATGTGAGAGAGGAATGGTGGGAGGGAAGGACGGAGTGAGGGAGACAAAGAAGAAAAAAAGGATAGGAGAGGAAGCAAGAAGAAATAAAGAAAGGACTTAGTGAAAGGCGGAAGGGCAAGATATGAGTGACTGGAATAAGTGAAGTTGAAATAAGGGTTGAGGAAATAAGGTTGGGTATACGATTAAGAAGTGAAGAGAGAGATTAAGACGGGGAAGAAGGAGGAAAGGAGGCAATGCAGAAAGATAGAGAGGATTCTAGGCAGAAGGGACTGTGGAAGTAAATAGGAAGCAAGGGTTTGAGGGAAGGAGGAATCGAGGAAGGGTGAAGAGATGGTTGATGTGATGAAGAGTGGTAAAAGGAGGAAGGGTTAGGAACGAAGGAAGGTAAGGATGGAAGGAAAGTAGTAAGGGGGATTATGGAGGCCAATAAGGAAGGGAGGAACGAGGGAATAAGGAGGAGAGAGAGAGAAACTGTGAAATTAGCTACTTGATATGCATACGACAGTCTCTTAGAGGATTAATTTTTCTGTCTGCCCTGTATTAATGTTTTTGATAATATAATGAATAAAATACATTATGAAAGCAAACTAGAGGGAGTGACACTCCACAGCAGTTTTAAATATGTCCCCTAAAATTATACTATGCTTGTTATGTATAGCTTACATTGCTGAGGAAGTAAACAGTACAAAACAAGGTGACAATAACAGCAGTTTGATTTTCTAATCACTCGTTTATAAATAATATAGTACTCTGTATCTCGGAAACAATGTCCATCTTAAGTAATAAGCAAATATAGACTCATGTTACCGGTGAGGTGGAATGTGATAGATAAATCAAAATAATGGCTAAAAAGGGTCAAAAATAGCATTTAACTGGGATGAAAGCGCAACATTTTGACGAGAAGTTGGATTTTGAAAGCGCTTCTAGTAGGTTTGATGAATTCAAAACTCACAATAAGAAGATAATGCATGACAGCTCTAATTGAGCTAATTCTGCTTCCGACGTGAAGAAATGTGCAAAAACAAAATATGCCCTGTAATACCATACGTCCATTTCCAGCTTTGTTAAAACTGTTTTCTTGTACAGTTTTTTCTTAGCCTTCTGACGCATCTTATAATGTGCATTCGGTGTAGAAATACCTCACGATGATAAGAGTGAGCCGCCTGTCTGAAGGCAGATTTTGATACTCTTTTGATTATGCAACCGATATGTGAGCAACTCACATTTGAAATTCTGCCAACAGAAAGCGACCTTTTATTTTATTGCGAAAGTTTGATACATATTTTATAACATGCTGCAGTGGCGATAAATCGACATAAAATAAGCAGGGACCATGCCATCTGGTAAAAATAGAAAGAAAAGAAGTAGCACAGGAGTGGAGAGTGATGGAGCAGGGAAAATAAAAAAAATTTAACCCCTAACAAATTTTATAATAAATTAAATAAAATGTTCGTTTAAATGTATTAATCAACACTGTATGTATGGGAATGGTAATATGCCAATGTATGTGCTAAATAATCTATTAATGGATGTCCGTGTGTCTAATTATAACGTAAAATTAAATGCGTACTAATTAAAATAAATGCATGTTTGTGCCTCATAGAAATAAAACGTGTCGTTGCAAAAACAATAGTGATGGTAAGTAAGGAACAGCTTAAATGTTGCTTTCTGCTAGGTAACAACTAATTGGGGTACGTAGACGACGGGAGGGAAACGAAAGGGATATTTTTCTCTATTTTAATTATGTTTTGTTTGCCTCAAATTAGTGCTTCTAAAAGTATAACCGAGTGGCGATGTAAAATGGCCGCCAGTGGGAAGATGTGCGCAGGCGCAAAGGGGACACGTGATATGGGATGAAAACGGAGAAAAAGCTAAAAACCTCGTGAGGTTACTGAGACGCTTGGATGCAAGAAATGGTCAAGGCTGGTGTGACCTAATTGAACTGATAGTGTGCCATGATGATCAGCAGAAGGCCCGTGGGAAACAAGTTCAAGAGAAAGGACAATGACTGCGGAGTTCTCGAATGTGTCGAAAGAAGTTACAAATGAACTGATCGAAACGGATGAAAATGTTTAAGCGTATGGGAAAGGAAATGATCCAAGGACCCTTGAATCCAAGAGAACTTGATTAAAAGAATGAATAAGCTGACATGCATGGACCAATGAAAGAAAAGCGTGATATTAATGTTGCAACAGTTAGTTAGCAAAGTTAGAATTAGGGTATAAGAGGGCCTACTCTTAGTGGGAGGGGGTCAGTCACAGTCAGGAGAGGAGTTGAAGAGTCGTGTTGGTGGCTTCCAGTGCTGGGTGGTCCTGATCGATCCCTTGCTGAGCGGGAGATGCTGAAAGACTGTTAGATGAGACGGGTTGCAGGTAGCTGATGCTGACGAGCTGAAGTTGCTGTTTGCTGTCTTAATTTTCCAGTTGAGTATGAGAATCAGGCTATTTCTAATTCCTAACTTAGGTTAGAAATCATTAGGCTAAATTAGGAAGCTAGGCAGGTAATTAGGGTTTTGGCTTCATGACAAAATTTCCTTTCTGCAATAAAATGATTATGCTTAATAAATATTTGAATTTAAAATTGAATAATTGAATAAAGTATTAAATTCTTTTTCATGCTTTTAAAATTATATAAAATTTAAGATTCTTTAAACCCAAAATGACTCAGTGGTTATTTTCCTAAATGATTGTGACATCAGTAATTGGTTATTGTGATTCAGCTGGTCTTAATCACTATGAACTAATTTCTTAAATGAATGATTCACCGACAAAACAATGAGCAGGAATATCTTAAGAAATAACTAAAAGAAAGTGACAAATTAAGGTAATAAGATATCCTGGCTCTTCCAGCGGTACATAAAATGGTGTTCTCCATTTAGTTCTCATGCTTCTCCTAGGAGTACAGAATTTCATAAAGGTGTAAAGGAAATCCAGGAGTGTGTGTGTGTGTGTGTTAGGCGATGTTTATGGGCCCCATCGTCATGTGGATATGAGAAATATAGTTTGCCCCTGGATGACCTATAAGTAACCTGGGAGGAGAATAGTTTTATTGTACGCGCTGCATCAGATTTCTTGGTAGCAGAGTTATGGTTTTCTATAGATTAGTTTAGTGATTATTGTTTATTGATTATTGATTATTTTTTTTGATGACTAAACTATATGTTGAGTCACGTTATGTTATATGTAAGTTTTCACGCTTCTGGGATGTAGGAAGTGGAACACGTGTGGCAAGAGAAGTCACATGGAATTTGGTACATGGTCTGAATTCATCTTGGTAAATAACGCAGGTTGTGTTATGTTAGGGATTTCTGTGCGAAAAGTGTGTAATTGAAATAGCAAATCACGTTTACTTGTGAAACTTTGGCCTTAATTCTCAGGAGCCTAGTCTCCACATGTGTTTTATCCCCAGAGAAACGAGTAAATTGTTTGTTTAAAAGAAGGGTAAGGTAGAGGGAAGTGCTACTTTATCGGCGAGAGTAAATAATTCTGTGGTAGGGTAGAGGTAAGCGCTGCCTACTGGAAAAACAGGATTCTTGTGTAAAAGGACAAAGCTGTCACTTTTGTTTAGCGAATCAGACTATGGAATTGTTTTTATTGTTGTAACTAACGAAGAAAACAGCAAAGAGAAAATTGCCGATAAATTTTGTAAAGGAGGGGTAAAGAGTAGAAGTGACGTGGAAAAGTGCCGCGCTAGGATTGGATAGTGCGCTAGTCACGTGAACACAGAGCAGGAGTGACGTAGAAAAGTGCCGCGCTAGGATTGGTTGGTTCACGGACGGTGGGAATTGTTCTGATTGGTACGTTAGTGTGAGTCGCGCTGTAATTGGTTGAAGTTCCGTACACAGAACAGCGTTAGAGTAAAGAGAAAACAAATAGAAAACATGCCGTATTACGAGTATGAAAGGGAGAGAACGTCATGGACGACGAAATTGAAGAATTTCTTTAAGAAAGACAAAAAGGTTGTGACTAGAGAGGGACAAGTAATTCCTCCGCCGAAATCAGCAGCTTCACATTTGATGCTGAAATATGGATATCATACGTGCATATGGTTGGAAAATTGGGCTAAATATACAAAGAATGATGGTGCTTTGGCTTTCCCTGAGAATGGATCGTTTAGTGTAGCGGTTTTGCGAAACTTGCGAGAAAAAATGTGTAAGTTGGAACCTAGACCTAGACCAACACAGTTTGAGGCTTTGACGGAATGGGAAGATGAGATGTATGAACGAGAGAGAGATTCAGAGGAATGAGAGATCATGAATTTATGCCTGGAAGATTGTGGGGAGTAAATCATGAGGACAGAATAAAACGATGGAGATGTGCTAACATGACAGGAGGTTTGTTTCTAGCTTTTACAGTTGAGGAAGGGACTAAGAAAAAACGGACTGAGAAAAAGAAACATATGGAGAGAGAAAAGTATATGCATGAGAGCGAAACGGATGACGAGTTGCTGGAAGATATATTAAATAGAAATCCACCTCCGTATCAGCAGAGTTCTACAGTGGTGACACCAAATGCGCCACTAATAGAGACTATGCGAAATAAAAGTCCGGAAAGGAGAATTGAAGTAAATAGGTCACAAGAACAAATGAGAACTTCTCAAAATGAAGGAATAGAAAGCGACAATGCAAGCGAATTGGCAAGGACAACAAAAGAACTAACTGAGAAAATTAGAGAATTAACGAAAAATATGGAAGCAGTTACTGTGCCTGTAACAATAGGTCCAGTAATACCAGTTTTTGAGAATCAGAAAATTGATGAACGATCTTTGGTGATTCCCTTGAGTTCACAATTTCAGAGAGAAAAGGAAAGGATGGAACAAAGTGCAAGTACAAGTAATTTGGCTAGTACTTACAGACCAAGTCCACCTACAAATTTAACGGTGAATGAATGCAATGGTAAGAAAATGCATATGGTAACAGAATCTGCAACAGAAACGCCCGAAAAGAGTGATAACTGGATAGAACTAAATAATACACCCATAGGTCCGACTCCTGATGAGTTGAATGAGTGGATGAAAGCTTTTAAAACAAAAGAAACAGAAGAAAAACCATTAGATGTGATCAGATTAAAAATAGATATGGAAGAATTAATTTTAGGAACGATTGGTACTGAAAAGATAAAAAATTATCAGGATGATGAAATAATGTTTCTGTGCAAAAGTATAACATGGAGGGCAAAGAATTTACATGACAAACTAGAAGAAGTGGCTAGTGAGATTGGAATAGATTTTGCAAAAGTGAAAACGTTGCAGAAACCATACAGAGTAGACTTTTGTGAAAAAGATATTGAAAATTTGAACACGGCAGGAAGGCTGACACAGATAAAGGAGTTAATTGTGTTGTTGAGAAAATGGGGTGATGTGGACAGATGGAAGATTAGATGGACAAAGAAGAATGAGAAAAGTACAGACAAAGGTTCATTGGCTTTTATGATAACTGAAAAAGAATCTGTTGTCAAAGAATACCCCATGAGAGAAACTCCAGGTGGTAGTTACGTGCATGTTCCCTGGACTAGGCAGGACATACTGTCATTTACCAATGACTTTCCAAAGTTAAGAGAGAAGCCAGTTGAGTGGTACCGACAAGTAGAAAGGTTTGTAAAAGTCTCAAAAGTGTTGTGGATAGATTTAGATGGATTGTTTGACATAGTGGTACCAACAGATTTATGGTCCGAATGTAAGATTACAGTTGACTGGCCAACTACAGAATATCCAAGAGATCCTAAGACAGGAGCTCAAGCTCCTGATGTGATGAAGAAGTACGATAAGGTGATTACCTTTTTGAAGAATAAAATTCCTCCCAAAGAGACAGATTGGGTTAAGATTGATAGAACTACACAGGAAAGTAAGGAGTCTGTACATGCATATTATGAGCGATTGTTATTGGTTTTCAAGCAGTATAGTGGTTATGAGGAGTTGAGTGAAAAGGACATGAGTCATTTTGTATACCGATTTGTGTTTGGCCTGAAACCAGAAATAAGTGATATGATTAAGCAACACATGATAAACTGGCAGAATGGAAGTGTAGATAAGGTACTGAGATATGCTAAGTATTGTAGTGATGAAATAGAGAGTAAACAGCGTAAGTTGAAAGAAAAGGCAATGTGGGCAAAAGTGAAAGTGGCAGAAAAACAAGAAGCTCAATTGGACAATAATAATGGAAACGAATCAGGACAGAATAAAATGCGACCAAACATAGGTAAAGGAAAAGGTCAAGTGAGTCTAGAAGAGGCAAAGAAGAAATGGCCATGTCATAATTGCGGAAAATTAGGGCATTGGAGAAACGAGTGTAAGTTCCCACCTAAACCTAATCCGGAACATCAATCATTAACTCCACAGGTGCAGAATGAGGTAGTTGTTCAACAAAGTCAGGTGCCACAACCACCACTTCCCAACACTGTTAACCAGCAAAGATACAGTACAGAAACAGGATTCTACGGAGGAGAGCAGGTAACACAGTTGCCGCGAGCAGCTAACATTTCTCAGTATTGGTTGCGACAGAGTGAGGATGACCCGGATGAAAGATTCTGACGGTGCGCAGGAGAGGGGAAAGAGTGCGTGCTTGGCGCAACTCTAGAGGTAGATCAGTCTGGTCCCTTTGTGGTTGGAGAAGTGAATGGTGCAATTGTAACATTCCTTGTCGATACTGGAGCTACCCGTTCTACTGTTAGATCAGTGGAAATTCCAAACCTTCCTCTCTCAGGTGAATACATCCAAGTGGTAGGAGTAGCCAATCAGCAGATTAAAACCCCACTTACTGAATTGGTGGAAGTAAAAATTGGTTCTTTTAGCAAAATGCATAAATTTGTAGTGTGCGATTGTAGTCCTGTAAATCTTTTAGGTCGTGACCTTTTATGCAAGATGAATTGCACAATTTATTGTACGCCAGATGGAATAGGATTTCAGACTTCAGATGAAGATGTTTTGTATAAAGTAACTTTGATGAATCAAGAACCTGAAACGAATGGTTTGTTTCCTGCATTTGATGCAGAAAAACTTCCAGAAGAACTAAAAAGTGCAGTAAAAGAAAGTGTGTGGGATTTTACAGGAGAAGACATTGGATTAATGAGAGAAGTTGATCCCGTAAAAGTGACAGTGAAAGAAGGGATAACTTATCCAAACACGCCACAGTACAAATTAACTCCAGAAATAATTGAAGGAATAACTCCTGTGATAAATAAGATGATTGAACAGGGAATTCTGAAAGAAATCATGAGCAGTCCATGTAATTCACCTATAATGGGACTGAAAAAGCCAAATGGAACATATAGAATAGTACAGGATTTGAGAAAGATCAACAAAATAGTTGTACCATGTTGTCCAATAGTGCCAAACCCTGCAGTAATTCTATATCAAATTCCACATGAAGCTGAGTGGTACACTGTGATAGATTTATGTCACGCATTTTTCTCTATTCCTTTGCATCCAGATAGCCAGCCATTATTTGCATTCCGGTTCGGAGAGCGTATTTTGGCATGGTGCCGAATTCCTCAGGGGTATACAGAAAGCCCCTCAATTTTTAATCAGATTCTAAAGAAATCTCTGGAAGACTTAAAATGCCAGAAAAATCAGTGATGGTGCAGTATATCGATGACCTATTGGTGGCATCGAAAACCAAAGAAGCATGTGTAAGTGACACAATTGCTTTACTGAACCATTTGGAGAAAAGAGGACATAAAGTGTCCCCTTCAAAATTACAGTTTTGTCAGAAGGAAGTCCAGTATTTAGGGCATAAAATTGAGAAAGGAGTGCGGAAAATAGCGACAGAGAGAGTAAGAATGATTCAAGGAATGAGAGCACCAATGACTCAGAGAGAGGTAAGAATGTTTTTGGGAATGGTTGGATATTGTCGACAGTGGATAAGTGGTTTCTCTTTGATTGCAAAACCCTTACAAAAATTGACAAAGAAAGATGTAAAAGACCCTTTTGAGTTAAACAAAGAAGAAATGAAATCTTTCAAAGAATTGAAAAAGAAACTGTGTGAGGCCCCTGCTTTAGGCATGCCTGATTATGAGAAGGATTTTGAGTTGTACTGTAGTGAAAGAGATGGATGTGCATTTTCAGTACTGGTACAAAAACACGGGACCATGAAAAAGACCAATCGCTTATTTTTCAGCTGTTTTAGATCCTATAGCAAAAGCATTGCCTGGATGTCTGAAAGCAGTTGCTGCTACTTGTGTAAGTCTGGAACAAAGTGAAGGTATAGTGATGGGATAAAGCGATACCAAAGGGGATGATGGACGGAGCGCCTGAGCAAATCAAACACTCACCCCCAGTCAACTGATCTGGGTTTAATCCATCATCATTCTTTAGCTCACTCCACCACCCCAGTTCAGACATGGCCATATGCAAATCAGTCTGACCCTGTGCCTCATGGGAACAGTCCAGCCCGAACTGCCAAGCCATGTCTTCCCTGGACCGGAAACAAGCATCCTGGGACCGGTTTCTGGCCATTCAGCCGTCATCAGCCAGGCTAGCTTGAATCCAGTGGCAAAGTGAGCAAGGGACCCACGTCTGGGCATACCCTGCCAACTTAGGGCGAACAAAGCGATACCAAAGGGGATGATGGACGGAGCGCCTGAGCAAATCAAACACTCACCCCCAGTCAACTGATCTGGGTTTAATCCATCATCATTCTTTAGCTCACTCCACCACCCCAGTTCAGACATGGCCATATGCAAATCAGTCTGACCCTGTGCCTCATGGGAACAGTCCAGCCCGAACTGCCAAGCCATGTCTTCCCTGGACCGGAAACAAGCATCCTGGGACCGGTTTCTGGCCATTCAGCCGTCATCAGCCAGGCTAGCTTGAATCCAGTGGCAAAGTGAGCAAGGGACCCACGTCTGGGCATACCCTGCCAACTTAGGGCGAACAAAGCGATACCAAAGGGGATGATGGACGGAGCGCCTGAGCAAATCAAACACTCACCCCCAGTCAACTGATCTGGGTTTAATCCATCATCATTCTTTAGCTCACTCCACCACCCCAGTTCAGACATGGCCATATGCAAATCAGTCTGACCCTGTGCCTCATGGGAACAGTCCAGCCCGAACTGCCAAGCCATGTCTTCCCTGGACCGGAAACAAGCATCCTGGGACCGGTTTCTGGCCATTCAGCCGTCATCAGCCAGGCTAGCTTGAATCCAGTGGCAAAGTGAGCAAGGGACCCACGTCTGGGCATACCCTGCCAACTTAGGGCGAACAAGCGATACCAAAGGGGATGATGGACGGAGCGCCTGAGCAAATCAAACACTCACCCCCAGTCAACTGATCTGGGTTTAATCCATCATCATTCTTTAGCTCACTCCACCACCCCAGTTCAGACATGGCCATATGCAAATCAGTCTGACCCTGTGCCTCATGGGAACAGTCCAGCCTGAACTGCCAAGCCATGTCTTCCTGGACCGGAAACAAGCATCCTGGGACCGGTTTCTGGCCATTCAGCCGTCAACAGCCAGGCTAGCTTGAATCCAGTGGCAAAGTGAGCAAGGGACCCACGTCTGGGCATACCCTGCCAACTTAGGGCGAACAAAGCGATACCAAAGGGGATGATGGACGGAGCGCCTGAGCAAATCAAACACTCACCCCCAGTCAACTGATCTGGGTTTAATCCATCATCATTCTTTAGCTCACTCCACCACCACCTTAGTTGGCAGGGTATGCCCAGACGTGGGTCCCTTGCTCACTTTGCCACTGGATTCAAGATAGCCTGGCTGATGACGGCTGTTAGCCAGAAACCGGTCCCAGGATGCTTGTTTCCGGTCCAGGAAGACATGGCTTGGCAGTTCAGGCTGGACTGTTCCCATGAGGCACAGGGTCAGACTGATTTGCATATGGCCATGTCTGAACTGGGGTGGCGGAGTGAGCTAAAGAATGATGATGGATTAAACCCAGATCAGTTGACTGGGGGTGAGTGCTTGCAATGTTCAACACTCCGTCCATCATCCCCTTTGGTTTTGCTATGTTCAGCCCTTAGTTGGCAGGGTATGCCCAGACGTGGGTCCCTTGCTCACTTTGCCACTGGATTCAAGATAGCCTGGCTGATGACGCTGTAAGCCAGAAACCGGTCCCAGGATGCTTGTTTCGGTCCAGGAAGACATGGCTTGGCAGTTCAGGCTGGACTGTTCCCATGAGCACAGGGTCAGACTGATTTGCATATGGCCATGTCTGAACTGGGGTGGCAGAGTGAGCTAAAGAATGATGATGGATTAAACCCAGATCAGTTGACTGGGGGTGAGTGCTTGCAATGTTCAACACTCCGTCCATCATCCCCTTTGGTTTTGCTATGTTACGCCCTAAGTTGGCAGGGTATGCCCAGACGTGGGTCCCTTGCTCACTTTGCCACTGGATTCAAGATAGCCTGGCTGATGACGGCTGTAAGCCAGAAACCGGTCCCAGGATGCTTGTTTCCGGTCCAGGAAGACATGGCTTGGCAGTTCAGGCTGGACTGTTCCCATGAGGCACAGGGTCAGACTGATTTGCATATGGCCATGTCTGAACTGGGGTGGCGGAGTGAGCTAAAGAATGATGATGGATTAAACCCAGATCAGTTGACTGGGGGTGAGTGCTTGCAATGTTCAACACTCCGTCCATCATCCCCTTTGGTTTTGCTATAGTGATGGGATATCCATTGAGAGTATATGTTCCCCATTCAGTAGAAATTCTTTTGACAAGAACAAAAACACAGTACATGACACATAGTCGGCTGACTAAGTACGAAAAAGTCATCTTGAGTGCTGAAAATGTGACCATAGATAGATGCATGAATGTAAATCCTTCTACATCATTACCAGATGAAGAGAGCATAATTGAACAAGACGAAGTAGATCATGATTGTCTGAACGTGCTGGAATATTGCACAAAACCAAGAGCTGACATAAAAGATGAACCGTTAAAGGAATCTGATTATGTCATGTTTGTGGATGGTTCATGCTTGCGTACAAAGAAGGAGTGTTAGCGCAGCTTACGCAGTATGCACAGTGGCAACTGTGATGGAAGCGTCTTGTCTGAAAGGAGTTAGGTCTGCCCAAGTTGCGGAACTAATTGCTTTGATTCAAGCATGTAAATTGGGGAAAAATGTACGAATCACGATTGTGACCGATAGCCAATATGGTTTCGGCATCGTACACGATTTCGGACAGATTTGGTCACAAAGAGGATTTTTGACATCTGCAGGAACACCTATCAGAAATGGAGATTATGTTAAAAAACTGCTTGAGGCGATACAGTTGCCTAAACAAATAGCTGTAGTGAAGTGCAAGGCGCATAAAACACGAAGACTACATAGCGGTCGGCAATAATTATGCTGATGAGATCGCTAGATATTGTGCGGAAAACATGGCGTCCCTGAACAAAAATAGAGAAAGGGAGCATGTCTCTTGTCCTTTGCTTTTCACTAATACTGTCGAAACATGGGATGAAGTAAGGCAGTTACAAGAAACAGCAAGAGATGAGGAAAAAGATTACTGGATAAAAGCAGGATGTAGAAGACCGGAAAATAATGGTGTGTGGGTATACAGAGATGAAAGACCAGTTATGCCTGATAGCATGATTGCAGACATGGCACGGATGTACCATGGACAAGCTCATATTGGGAGAGATGCAATGAACAGACTTTTTAGACAAACCTGGTATAACCCAAAATTCAGAGCCATTGCTGAAAGTCTTTGTCAAAGATGTCTTATTTGTCAACAATTTAACCCAGGAAGAAAAACAGTAGTGAGTCTAGGAACAATAGGACGAGAAGGAGGTCCATTCACAAGAATGCAGTTAGACTTTATCGAGATGCCCCCTAGTAACAGACTAAGATATGTTCTGGTGGTCGTCTGTTTGTTCTCTCGTTGGGTGGAGGCATACCCCACAAGAAGGAATGATGGAACAACAGTGGCAAAATTTATGCTGCGAGAGTTCATTCCAAGGTATGGTTTTCCAGTCACGGTTGAGACAGATAGAGGAACACATTTTCAAAATGAGTTGATCCAATTGATTTGTGAAGCATTGAGTATTAAACAAAAACTACATTGTGCTTACAGACCAGAGGCTTCTGGGGTAGTAGAGCAGATAAATGGAACAATTAAAAACAGGTTAGGAAAAATGTGTCAAGCTACAGGACTCAAATGGCCAGATGCACTGCCTCTTGTTCTGATGACAATCAGAAGCATCCCTGAAAAGAAAACTGGACTCAGTCCCCACGAGATGATTATGGGACGAGCAATGAGACAAGCACACGTACCTGTCAACAAGTTATTAACTATAACTGATGATCTAGTACTGGATTAT
The DNA here is from genome assembly GCA_963921515.1 of Calotriton arnoldi. Classification (NCBI taxonomy): domain Eukaryota; kingdom Metazoa; phylum Chordata; class Amphibia; order Caudata; family Salamandridae; genus Calotriton; species Calotriton arnoldi. The sequence goes on from CAWUFW010001780.1 coordinate 1,822,210, forward strand.
TGCAAGGGACTGGCTGATGTGGTGCGTTCTGTGTTTCATCAGGTTGGACCGGATGCGACCACTCTTGAAAGAAAACCAGCCCACGACTTGAATCCAGGAGACTGGGTCCGCATAAAAGTCCACAGGAGAAGAAACTGTCTAGTTCCTCGTTGGGACGAGCCACGACAGGTAATCCTAGTGACAACGACTGCCGTCAAGTGTGCAGGAGTGAAAAACTGGGTTCATGCCAGCCACACAATCAGAGTTCCAGAACCTACAGATCGACATGTGAGTCGGCGTCTGGAAGTGTGGGATAAAAGTTTAACGGCTGGGACAACAAAGATAAAAGAAAGGGTGCCAGAACTTGAAGATCGACCTGAAAGTCGACATCTGGAAACCCCAACGACAAAAACCTCTACAGAAGAAGAGGAAGAAGAAGAAGAAGAAAGAAATTCAGAAATTCCAGAACCTGAAGATCGACCTGTAAGTCGACATCTGGAAATATCTGACACAACTTCAGACTCTGATGATTCAGTTGAAAACCGTGAAGAATTCCTAAGGAAAACTTGGGGTTATAAACCAATTAGAGAAGAAACTGAGCAAGAAATTGAGTTAGATGAACAACCAGGTACAAGTTATGGTGGAACTCCTTCAGAAACAATATTAATAGATGAAGTAGGGAAGAAGTACACAAAAAGTTAGAAAATCGAGAAGAACCCCGAGGAGCAATAGGGACAGATAGAGAAACAGAAGAACAGGGAAATTTAGAAACAGAAAAGGAGAAAAACACCAAATCGGAAGAACACCGAGGAGGGACAGTAATAAGGGAAAACAAAAAGGAGAAGACAGATCCACCAGTAGGATATGACGAGATTATAAGTTTCAAAATAAGAGACAATAGTGAAACAGTTGAAACAGAAACAGAAGAAAGTGGAGGAGAGGAAAAAGCAAAGACTGAATCAAGAAAAAGAAATTGGAAATCAGAAAGAGAAGAAAGAGAAGGTGAAGCAAAAAGGCCAAGAAAAGGAGATAATTGGCCCAATAGCTATGTAAGAAAATTGAGATATAGAATAATAAGAGCGGAAGACGAAAGTGCTGAACAAGTAAATGAGGTAACAAGTCAAAAGGGACAAGAAAAACCAAGTGGAAAAAGATTACAAAATTGTTGTATGAGTACGTAGAGACAATGGACGTGAGAGATTGTTATGTTTGTATGCAGTTGCCTGCATCAGTATCAGAAGGTGTGACTTATCATCACCTACCTCTGACTTATGGAATAACATGTAGTATAATAGCAAGTTTATTTTATAAAACAGGTAGATTAGAATCTTATTATACTGATATAGATAAGATTTTTGCAAACATTCCAGTAGTACCCGAACTTAACAAAGTAAAACCAGCAAAAGTTTTAGGAGAATTCTTTTTAGAACATAGAAAATTAACGTTAGAAGAAATAGTTAGTAACAACCTTACCTGTGAGTTAAAGAAAGAAGAAAAAGTATTTTTAGAAATGGTTGAAGAAAGAAGAATGAAATTTCAAAAAGAAGCAATAAAAGAGGAAGGAAAACGCTTATGGACGTTTGAGGAAGGAAATCATGAAGGGAAAAAGATAAATGCCGCAATGACATTAGATTGGACGCAAACAGGAAAGTTGTGTATTAGGAGAAATAAGACAGTCTATGACAATTACTTTGTAGGTTCCAGTATCTGCCATGACAATTATCAAATTCTGGGAGGTTGGGGATTCAAAGGTGGAAAAGATCCAATATTTCCAGGTATCTATTATATTTGTGGGAATAGAGCTTATTACAGGTTACCGGACCATTGGTATGGAACTTGCTATGTAGGCCTGGTCTTTCCAAAAAATTTCACATGGACAGAGAAGAAAAGGGAACATACAAGATGATTAATAGATTTACACGTAGAAAGAGGGAAAGTTTTTCAGAAATTGTAGGTGATATTTTTGGAGCATTGATACCAGCAGTGGGAATATCTTTGAATGCATTTAAAATTGGAAGTTATCCACAGTAGTAGATCGTTTGTCTACAGATACTGCGGGAGGGTTCTTAATGGTAAATACCGAAATGGTTGCCATGAGAGCTATGGTGATGCAAAATCGGCTTGCCCTTGATATTCTTTTGGCAAAGAGGGTGGAGTCTGTGGAATGTTGAAAGTCCAACATTGTTGTACTTACATTCCTGATAACAGTGAAAATATACAGAAGTATATTACAAATATTACAAGTTTGCACAAAGAACTAGTTCCACTGGAGGTTGAAAGTGTTTTGGGAAAAGTTGGTAGAGGGTTTTCTTCAGTAGCGAATTGGTTAACTAGGATGAGTAGACTAGTGATAGGGAAAGTTATAATAGTAGCAACTATAGTAATACTGTTAGCCATGGTATTGAAAATAGTAATAACATGTATAAAGAGAAAAGTAAGACAAAATAAGATAAAAAGAAATAACAGAATAATGAGAGAAAGAGAGAGAGAAATGGGTGAAATTGAGTTGGAGAAGATGAAAGAAAGCATGTATAAAGAGACTAAAAGGCAAGATGAAGAGGAAACTGATGTATAAATAACAGAAAGCAAAGGATGAAAGACATGCTGCCTGAAAAGAAGTATGACTTGGGTTTTATGTGGTGATTTAAAAATCACCAAAGGGGGGAGTTGATGGAGCACGGAAAATAAAACTTTTTAACCCCTAACAAATGTTATAATAAATTAAATAAAATGTTCGTTTAAATGTATTAATCAACACTGTATGTATGGGAATGGTAATATGCCAATGTATGTGCTAAATAATCTATTAATGGATGTCCGTGTGTCTAATTATAACGTAAAATTAAATGCGTACTAATTAAAATAAATGCATGTTTGTGCCTCATAGAAATAAAACGTGTCGTTGCAAAAACAATAGTGATGGTAAGTAAGGAACAGCTTAAATGTTGCTTTCTGCTAGGTAACAACTAATTGGGGTACGTAGACGACGGGAGGGAAACGAAAGGGATATTTTTCTCTATTTTAATTATGTTTTGTTTGCCTCAAATTAGTGCTTCTAAAAGTATAACCGAGTGGCGATGTAAAATGGCCGCCAGTGGGAAGATGTGCGCAGGCGCAAAGGGGACACGTGATATGGGATGAAAACGGAGAAAAAAGCTAAAAACCTCGTGAGGTTACTGAGACGCTTGGATGCAAGAAATGGTCAAGGCTGGTGTGACCTAATTGAACTGATAGTGTGCCATGATGATCAGCAGAAGGCCCGTGGGAAACAAGTTCAAGAGAAAGGACAATGACTGCGGTGTTCTCGAATGTGTCGAAAGAAGTTACAAATGAACTGATCGAAACGGATGAAAATGTTTAAGCGTATGGGAAAGGAAATGATCCAAGGACCCTTGAATCCAAGAGAACTTGATTAAAAGAATGAATAAGCTGACATGCATGGACCAATGAAAGAAAAGCGTGATATTAATGTTGCAACAGTTAGTTAGCAAAGTTAGAATTAGGGTATAAGAGGGCCTACTCTTAGTGGGAGGGGGTCAGTCGCGGTTGCAGTCACAGTCAGGAGAGGAGTTGAAGAGTCGTGTTGGTGGCTTCCAGTGCTGGGTGGTCCTGATCGATCCCTTGCTGAGCGGGAGATGCTGAAAGACTGTTAGATGAGACGGGTTGCAGGTAGCTGATGCTGACGAGCTGAAGTTGCTGTTTGCTGTCTTAATTTTCCAGTTGAGTATGAGAATCAGGCTATTTCTAATTCCTAACTTAGGTTAGAAATCATTAGGCTAAATTAGGAAGCTAGGCAGGTAATTAGGGTTTTGGCTTCATGACAAAATTTCCTTTCTGCAATAAAATGATTTTGCTTAATAACTATTTGAATTTAAAATTGAATAATTGAATAAAGTATTAAATTCTTTTTCATGCTTTTAAAATTATATAAAATTTAAGATTCTTTAAACCCAAAATGACTCAGTGGTTATTTTCCTAAATGATTGTGACATCAGTAATTGGTTATTGTGATTCAGCTGGTCTTAATCACTATGAACTAATTTCTTAAATGAATGATTCATCGACAAAACAATGAGCAGGAATATCTTAAGAAATAACTAAAAGAAAGTGACAAATTAAGGTAATAAGATATCCTGGCTCTTCCAGCGGTACATAAAATGGTGTTCTCCATTTAGTTCTCATGCTTCTCCTAGGAGTACAGAATTTCATAAAGGTGTAAAGGAAATCCAGGAGTGTGTGTGTGTGTGTGTTAGGCGATGTTTATGGGCCCCATCGTCATGTGGATATGAGAAATATAGTTTGCCCCTGGATGACCTATAAGTAACCTGGGAGGAGAATAGTTTTATTGTACGCGCTGCATCAAGAGCATGTGGCGCAGCGGTCGGAGTTGCTGACTTGAGGGCTGGGGATCCCGGTTCGAGTCTCGGGGGCGCAACATCCTGTGATTGTGGGCAAATCACTTCATTTCTCAGGGTGTTAAGTTGCGCTGTATAAATCTGCAGGATCTTGTACTATTGCCAAGGCTGCCCAGGGGGGCCCCGTAGGGGACCCTCCAACAGGGCGGCCGCCTTAGTGCCACAGGAAGGCACAGAAGTCCTCTGTCTAGGCTCCCTGGGCTAGGGACCAGGGGGGTCTGCAGGCCGCGTCATTTCCGGCCGTGGGGAAGGGGACAGGGGTATAATTGCCTTCCCCGCCCACTGTACGGTCTCTTGACCGCTACCCGTCTCCCTGTTTGGTTGCGTCGGGATGCCCGCAATGTCTTTTGTCCTTCTCCAGATACGCTGGCAGGCACGTCGGGTCCGGGTCGAGATGGCGTTTTTGCCGTGGTTGTGGTGAGTTTTGAGCGCGATGGTTGCGCTGCAACTCCGGGGCAAGTTATCGGGCCTCCCGTCTGGTGTTGAGGTAAAGTTGATTCGCAGCCCCGTCGGGGGCACAGGCTCCCACGGGTGTTGGGCACGATGCGGAGAAGAATCCCCTTCATCCTAGCACTCTTGGAAGCGCCCTCCCTGTGGTTGGAGAGTCGGGGCCCCTACTCCCCGCGGTGGGGGCCAGCCTCATACGGGAGAGTTTATGCGGAGAGGGGGGGAGGGTTTAGGATGGAGTGTCAGCTTTCCTCCCCCACATGGGGGAAGGGTCACGGCATGCAGGCGTCCAGCTCATCGCGATCTGGGTGGATGGCTCGCGCCTCGGAGGTGTGGGTGCGAGAGGCCCTGAACCAAAGGGTTTATTTTCGGCGAGCTCACGGGCGCATTTCCTTGTTGTTGTAAAGTATTGGTGTCTTGACCCAAGCTACGCAGGCGGTCACCTTCATTGCCTGGGGACGACTGTCCACGGGAAACACCCAGTTGGTGCGTTGAGTCTCCGGGGGTCCGGTGGTGGTGGTTTTGCGGGAGCGCGGGGTAGCTAGTTGGAAATTTTGGCATGTATGCTGCTGTAAGCAAGGGAAACGGTCACCCTTCACCTAGTTTGTTAGCAATACCAAGTCATTTGGTTTCAAGTGGGCCTTAAGCACCGATGCCAATGATCTAGTGTGGGGATGTAGCTCAGTGGAGAGCTCGTGCTTCGCAGGTACGAGACCCCGGGTTCACCCCCCCCCCGGCATCTCGCGGAGGAGCTTCGGTTCTTTGTGGCAGTATTATTGTGATGCCCCATGGTCGGAACACACCTATTGGCACTTCCGGTGTCCTTCAGGGTCATATGGGCACTCGGCTTCACCTGCGCAATGTCGAGATTCAATGAAGCGCGGCGCAGTAACGCCCCATACGGATGTTTTGTCTGTATTGCTGTTTATTAAATATGTATATACTAATAGGCCCCTTTACTGCGAGGGCAGACGGAGCAGGGTCCCCGACTATAGCTCGCGGGAGAGGAATATTAGGGCTGCGGCGGCCAGTGCCGACAGACTCTCTTGCCTGAGCACGTCGAGTTGCAGGCCGTGGGTTCCCATGTTGGCACCGGGGAAACCAGGATGCATAGGCATGGATACTGGGCTGACCGAGAGCGATTGGGCGCCCTAGCTCCCCATTTACAGCCCGCCTGCTTTACACGTTCAGCTCCAAGCACCCGGAGCGCATTCCCCCGCAACCTGCTGTAGGATCACCGGGTGCTGCTTAGGCTGCGACGCGTTGGCACCATGCTTCAGGTTCGCTGCCTTGGTCGTGCGGCATAGGCCGCGACTGGTTGGCACCATGCCCCAGGTTTACTGCCCTGGTCGCTCCGGTGCGGTTTGGGTTTTGTTTAACCCCTGAATTTCAACACCTTGTCGTCAACAAGGTTGCCGAATTTGGGAGCCCGTCCCAGGGGAAGAGTCCAAGTTTGTGAGCCACTGCCGCCCCTCGGTGCCCTGTTGGCCCATCCGGGTGCAGTTGGGGCAGGGAACGGGGTCCATCTGATGTCCTCCCTCACGGGCGGAGGGCGGCGAAGGGCTCACGCGTGCCCAATGGTGTGCGTGGGCAGCACCGATCGAGTTGCGGCGGGCCGGACGTGGCAAACCCAAAGCAGGGTGCTGGGCATCTTGCTGCACGAGGCAATTAGAGGCTCTGTTGGCCGGGCGCAACGATGTTGTCAAAGGGGGAGCGCTGCTAGATCCCTTTCCGGGAGCTCGCTGTCGTACGCTCCAGGGTTTTCCGCTGCATTCAGTGAGGGCGGTTTCCTCCTTGACCAAGTCGGTAGGGGCGGTGGTCTGCTACACCTACCAGGGGTGCTCCAAGTGGCATGTGCTCAAGGGTGGTGCGGAATTTTTGGAATGGCATTCAGGTATCGCATGCGTGCGGCGGCTGCGGAGAAGCTTGTCCCTCCAGACAGCCAGCGCCACAGGGGGACACCGCACACGCAGCTGCTTTAGGGACTTGCTCGCGGGGGATTTTACCGGAAATGCTGGCAGGTCGAATTTGAGGGGGATTCAGAGGTGAAAGATGCCACCGTCCCTTGTCGCCTACGTTTGGTTCGATCCTCGCGGCATTTGTACAGCCGGTGCATGTCGAGAAGCTGTATGCACAGGGCCATGGCTTACCTGGTGGCTGGGGTGTTTGGCGGAGGCATGTTCGTGGGTCCCTAGACAATTGTGAGACGCATGAATGAGGGATGGTGGCGAAGGCCTACACACCAACCCTCGGGTAGGGTATTCAATTCCTGCGGTCATAGGGTGCCACGCGCTCCGCCAGGATGGCAGGTTTTCAGTGCAGCGTCCCTTAGGACTACGTCATTGATCCTGAGGGTGATACAGCTGTTGCTTTACAAAGAATTGGGGTGTGTTATTAGTGGGCATCCAAATGTGATCAAAATGGGACTGTTATAAGGTATATAGGGGTACTTAACTGCTTGTTCAACAAGGTCCTGGGACCACCAGGAGTGAGGCATGTGCCCTCTCTCTGTCTTACTGGATGAATGCTGCCACTAATAGCAGATGGAAAACAGGGCGGTTTGGCACAGCCCGGCGAGTATGTTCTCTTTCTCACCCTGTGTTGAGACATGTGGCCAGGACATTGTTTTAGGTTTTGGACCTCTATTTTAATTGCCGTGGTCAAATGGGTGTAATTACAATATCAATATGTCTCCCCCATCTTCCTAGAAAGTGTCATTCACGGGCTTTTAAATGTCACTCTCAGTGGCACTCTTGTTACCTTATACAGTATTTATTTAGGGGGCAGGTACTAAGGTGGGGATACCTTTGGCAGTTTTTCCATGCCTGTACGTAAGTAATGCTTAAGTCATAGTGTCCTAAGTTGTGCAACATGATATACTTTTGTATAGGGAGCCTGTTAAAAGTGCATTTGGTCTAACAGTGCCAGGCTAACGGGGACGACTGGGCAAGAAACAAATTGGAGTGGTTACTCAACACTGTTGCCCAGGGATGTGGTTAAGAGCAGAACTCAAACTAATTAGCCTTAACACTTGATGGAGATGATTTAGTGACATGCCTTAAGTGGTAACTGTTGTGCAAATTGTATGGCATGCCTAGGGAGATATCTTCCATTTTACTGGATCCCCCCAATCCAACACGCCTAAAAGTAAGCGGAGGATGCCCAATGGATTTGTTAGACCTGTTATTTGTTTTACGTAAACGCACCAGGTACTATGAAGTAGTGACATGTGGTCTCAAATCATAGTTACTTCAATGACACATGTTGTTCAAGACACACACATCTAGACACGACTGCCCCCGCCTTGAGCAAGGGGCTGGGCAGTACTTATATGTTTAAAATCGCCAGGCATGTCGAGCGGCAGAAATGAAAGGGGGTTGTGTTCGACCTCCTGTTTAGAACGGGTAGAACGGGTAGCGCTTTGTCTTGGCCAACAGGTGTTGCCCTTCGAGGGAGAAGTGGTCAGGACCATGGAAGAGATCTGGAGGATCCGCAACCAAGCCAGTGCAACATGGGTTAGGTTCAGAGGCAGGGATGGCCACTGAATTTCTAAGTGGTAGGGCTATTAGGAACCAAAGTAAAGAGGCATAGATTGAGTTCAAGCAGGACTATCTTGTCTGTTATGCAGGAGGATCTGCTAATACAGCAGGCATTGTGCCCCTGCACACCCATACGTTTTTCAGCTGGGGACGCACCACACATTGGCAGGTAATAGGAGCAGGTAGTACCGGTGCATCTAAGCTCAAGTTACTAAAAGGGTTCAATTCTGTATTTTACTTGCTGCGCTTCCACGACAGGGGTTCGAAGGTGAGGCGAGGTCCCCGGACAAGTTCTGCTTGCTGGTAGTTTTAACAATGGGATTGGAGTTCCAATCTCTGGACATTTTGCAGTCCGAGAAAGAAAAGTAAATATAAATAAGTGGTTACGGGGCCATGACACAACATTGGCAAGCCGTTTTATCAATATTTATGGTGAGGTGCTTACTTAGTGGCTTGTGGATAATTAAACGGCAGGCTAGTGGTGCGTAATTTCTCCAGGGTCCCACTAGCTAAAGCTTGGCCCCTTTTGACACACCAGGATACCCTAACAACCGCAGGCTTATGGGCTACTTCGCTAGTTTTAACAGTCTGCCTGGTGAGTTGCGCTAGTGTGGCTTTCTCATGTAGCAGAACACGGGGGTCAGGTACGATGCCATGGCATTTCTGGGCCACACAAGGGCAGATGGGTGCAGTGCCAGGAACTGCACGATCGCTGAAGCTAGCTATGGGCAACCTGCAGCGGAGCGCCTCAGGCAGGGGCGACGATGGGAATTCCAAGGTTTAATAGGTTCACACTTCAACGGGGGGTCACACGCAGGAAGGCCCATGGATAGGTGCTCTGGAAATCTGTTCCCTTTACAGTTATTTTATTTAGTATTTAACACGTACGAAGGTGGGGATACCTTGGGCATTACTTACACTCCCGATCGTACGTAGCGATGAAGTAAGTGTCCCAAGTTGCGCAACGTGATACACTTGTGTATAAGAAAGTTGTTAAAAGCTTCTGTTGGTCTAACAGTGCCAGGTCATTGGGGACCCTTGTACAAGAAACAAACAGGAGTGGTTACCCAACCTGTGGGTTAGAAGGGATGTTGCCAAGAGCAGAACTCAAACTAATTAGCGTTAAACACTTGATCAAGTTGATTTAAGTGACATGCCTAAAGCTGTAAATGTTGTGCTAAAGGGATAGCATGCCAAGGGAGATATCTTCCAGATTTCACAGGATCCCCTCAATCCAACTTCCCTAAAGTAGCGGAGGATGCCTGATGGATTTGTTAGACCTGTTATTAGTTTTATTAAACACATCAGGTACCATGAAGTAGTGTCAAATGTCCTGTAATCATAGGTACGTCCAGGACACTGGTCGTCCAATACACACACCTCCAGACAGGACTGCCCCCCCCCCCCTTTGAGCAAAGGGAAGTAAAACATGATAGGGGTTAGCATGCTTCCACAGACGTTTGTGGCAAGCTCGCACATGGGGGTGTCCCGCTGAGTTTGGGGGCAGGTTAGCAGGCTTCACCTTGGCACGGTTCTGTCAGAGCCAGCAGACCCCCAGGGGGACAGCGCGCTAAAATTCATGTCATGTTAGAGGTAGGTCCAGGATAAAAGGTCGTGCTTGGTGAGGCTCAAATCCAAGCGGTTGGGGTATCCTTCAAAGGGGCACTTCGGGTTGGGCAGTACAACATTTCTCAAGTGCAACTGGGGATCTCCTCATGTATCAGAGTTTGGGGCAGGGTAACGGGCCGCACCTTGTCTCTGTGGGTTTGAAGTGTGGCTGGGTCTTTTGACCGAGTAGAAGCTTTACCGCTGGGTATTCTGGGCATGTAGGAATGCCAGGCAAGAATCGAGTGAAGGCAAGTAGTGGTACTTTTGGGGCATCTGTTGGATTATCTCTCTGGCAGACCGTCATGCAAGGGGACTGTCTTAGGTCATCACATCAGGCAGAGGTGCTCAGTGGAAGCACATGAGGGGGACTGAATAAGACAGAACAGGACACTGCACAGGTTAGATGTCAGCGTTTGGTGGCTACACTACTGCACAGGGCAAAGTAAACCTGGACTGAGTCTCATGCGGGGAATGGTGGTGTTGGTGGTTACTACCTCAGTACACAGGATCCTCCCTGTTAGGTCTATCGATCATCTCAATGGGCATTAATTTACAGCCTCTCTAGTCTCTGTCTCACTGTGAGTCGGTTAGCCATTTGACTTTAATAAAGTGCTGCAATGGCCCTCAATTACTATAGTACAGCATCTAGGGTACCAGTGCTTACTGGACCATCATTGGCACCAGCAGCGACTCACACGGGCAGCGGTATAGCTCCTTGTATTTCGCATGGGTTTGGGGCTGGCAGGGTTATCAAACTGCAGACAGAAACAGAATAGGCAAAGAAAGGCATTCCTGGGATTGTATAACGCGCACTCAGCAGTAGGTTTCAGCTAATCCTGGTATACCGTTGGTAAAATACGTAAGGTTATGGGCTACTCACGAATAGGCACTTTCGGCCAGCTGGGGCGTGAGCAGGCCATTCCCAGGAGGGTGCGGGTTGCCTTGATAGTACCGTTTTGGAGGGGAGGGAGCACTAATAAGGACACCTACGAGAGCACATTCTGCAGTCATAGTTATGGTTAAATTTATTGCATGTTTAGTTGCTCCGGTTAAGCAATTTTCCTTGGGAGTTGTCAGCAATCATTCGGACTGCAATTTTGGTTGTTGCCGGTTGGCAGGCCTTTTAGATGTGGGTTTCTAGCTCAGGCATGCCCTAGTTGGGGTCAGGTGCTTGCAGTCTCCATTGGGAGACAAGCTCACAGGCATGTGGAGCGGTAGAACTGAAAGGGGCTTGGGTCCGACCTCTGGTCACAGGTTCCGATGCAGGGTGGGCGCTGCGAGTCGCAACGCTACAAACGATTTATAAGGCCTTGAGCTGTAGGATTGGCGAGAGGACTCTTAAGTACCATGTTGCAACCGACAGGCAGGTGCTTACAGGTGTACGGTTTTGGCCCGGATTGACAAATGATGTTGCGGTGATGTGGTGTTGTTGTGCAATTATGGATTATTAGAATATAAACGTACAACAATTATGGTTTTCAAACACACATCTCGTTATTTACCAAGAACCTAGGTCACAGAGATCACGAGGCTAGGTTACCCAGGTATGCGCTGGAGCGAGCTGATGAGGAAGCAGCAGCAGAGTCTTGGGGGAGGGATCGTTCCACCTCCTATGCTGGTCATACACCTGGGAGGGAATGACCAGACGACTCTGGGGAGGAGAGTACTGCTTCAAGACATGAGGGACATCATGTGTCAGTTGAGTAATCAGCTTGGGGCATGTGAACTGTGGTGGCCTTGAATTTTACCTCGCTCAGCTGGGCAAGATGCCCGATCTGGAGACGCCATCGAGATATCACATAGGAGAGTGAACAGCGCCAGGCGTAAATTCACGGGGCAAAGGGGATTTGGCTTCATCAGGCATGGTTTACTTTATGCCAAGTCTACTGGTTGCTGGGAAGTGGATGGGATTCACCTCTCAAGGGTAGGCATGGACTTAATTTTGCTGGTCCTGGGGAAGGCCTTGGAAGCAACAGGCTGTAGGTAGGAATATCTGCCTTGGTGGGGGCCCTGGTGGTGACGGTGGCCACCCCCAGAGCTGTGGAGGAGTTACAGGGCGATCCAGAGTCTGCAAGGTACAGAAGGGTACTATATTACAGCAGCACAACAGGGTGCTAAGCCAAGGATACCCAGGGATGTATTAGCGGGTCCCCTGGAAGAACTACGGCGCCCGTTAGCCTACAGGCGGTTGTGGGTCTGAGCAACCGGGGCTGCCTGGAACGCTCCGCCCACCTGTGGGGGCGTGAGTAAGGAGTGGACTGGCGGTCCACTGAGGGGAGAGGTGGCCTCTCCCAATAATTGGTAACCACCGGTTGGCGACGGCCACTGTGCAATTTGGCTCATCAGACGGGCAGGCGGCATAGGGGCTGGCCTGCCCTGGGATCGCCCGTAAGATAACCCACCATGTTGGCATATTGGTTATGCAAATAAACCTGCAGAAATATTCTCCACTAAAAAAGGTGTCGTGTGGTTTATTTATGTATGTTGCTGTATGGGAACTGAGTGTTGCCGATATTGGCACTATGCCAAGGCTGCCCAGGGGGCCCCGTGGGGACCCTCCAACAGGGCGGCCGCCTTAGTGCCACAGGAAGGCACAGAAGTCCTCTGTCTAGGCTCCTGGGCTAGGGACCAGGGGGTCTGCAGGCCGCGTCATTTCCGGCCGTGGGGAAGGGGACAGGGGTATAATTGCCTTCCCCGCCCACTGTACGGTCTCTTGACCGCTACCCGTCTCGCTGTTTCCCACCCTACCGCTTACCCTGCGGACGGCCAAAGGGTAGTACGGGGAGGGGAAGATTCTAACTTATTGTTTTGTGTTGCAGGAGGAGTTACAGGGCAATCCAGAGTCTGCAAGGTACAGAAGGGTACTATATTGCAGCAGCACAACAGGGTGCTAAGCCAAGGATACCCAGGGATGTATTAGCGGGTCCCTGGAAGAACTACGGCGCCCCGTTAGCCTACAGGCGGTTGTGGGTCTGAGCAACCGGGGGCTGCCTGGAACGCTCCGCCCACCTGTGGGGGCGTGAGTAAGGGAGTGGACTGGCGGTCCACTGAGGGGAGAGGTGGCCTCTCCCAATAATTGGTAACCACCGGTTGGCGACGGCCACGGTGCAATTTGGCTCATCAGACGGGCAGGCGGCATAGGGGCTGGCCTGCCCTGGGATCGCCCGTAAGATAACCCACCATGTTGGCATATTGGTTATGCAAATAAACCTGCAGCAATATTCTCCACTAAAAAAGGTGTCGTGTGGTTTATTTATGTATGTTGCTGTATGGGAACTGAGTGTTGCCGATATTGGCACTAATACCTTTTTGCTCACGTATTCCATGGAAGGTGGCTGCTATATGGGAAAGCGGGAGCAGTCTTCATTTCTTTGTTTAGATGCTGAATGACAAAGCTGTTCTGAGAGCAAGACCCATAACTGAATGATTCTAAATAGGATACATCCTGATTGTATGCTCTCAGGTAGTGTGCTTCCCTGCCCACTCCATCTGCACACCCTGAGCTGAATCAAGGTGCGAGGGAAACGGTCTTGACTGGGAATGAGAAGAGAAGCAACCCTGACCCCTCATGCAAATCCATGATCCCCTGTGTATCCGGAGCACCCCCGACAGATAAGAAACCCAGCCAGAGGGTGTGCAGGCATCTCCAATAATTCGGAAAACGGGATCAAGTAACAGAGAGACTGTCCCTAAAAACAAACTCATCCTACCCTCGAGTCTCGAGGCAGAAGCCGTTATCTAGTGCATAATCGGTTTATTTAAATGGAGGTGAAATAAGCTTAAACAAACCTGACGAAAATAATTATGAAAACGAGAAGCTGATGCACAGCTATGGTAACATATCACCCAATATGAATCCTATTGGAGTTGGGAAATGGAAAAACCGACACGCTGAGAAAGGTCTCACCATTCCTCTATATGCGCTCTATTGTTTTTGTTACGAAAATGTCTCCACCTCCAGGTTTCGCAACAGATAGTGCAAGGGAGGGGGCATATAGTTTCAGGTGAAACAGATCTATTTCACACTGAACACTACAGTGTTCAAACGTAGAGAGGACGGAGTTCCGCTTGTGTCTGCAAGGCAGCAGGAAAACAGAAGCAGGTATCACGGGAGTGCAGAAGACGTGGCGCAGCGGAGCTGTTGACTTGAGAGCTGGGGAGCCCGGTTCGATTCTCGGCAGCGAACATCCTGTGATTCTGGGCAAAGCACTTAAACTCTCCGGTTTATTAATTGGGCTATGTGAATCTATATGAAACAAAAGCGCATGTTAAACAAGCATGCGGCCCCGAGAAGCACTCTGTGGTGGGGGTGGGGGAGGAGCAAGTGAGAGGAAAGACATATGGCGCCTGGAGCATGCGAGGAATGCGCGTTACTGTGCGCGTACTCGCATGCTCTAGGCCAGCCAAAAGTTGGTCGCATTTCTGCAAGCCCACTACAAAATGTCTCGACCAGCGCTAAAGTTTTGGCTTTCAGGGTGAGACCTAAAAAACAGGGAGGGACAAAACATTCCTAAAAAGCGAAAGTAAAAATATTGCAACACATACACCAGGATGAGAAGAAAAAAAAAAATCGAACCTAAAAACATTACAATTTCCTAATAGATAGCCAAAAAAGTTTTAAAAAATCGATAAATCCTATTACAAACCATTTCATTGGATGGGGACAAAATAAATGAGCGGGCCTCATGGGAGGAATGAATTTTAAATTTGAGGTATGATGGTCGTAGGAAGTTGCGCCTAGCCTTTTGCAGCTCTGGACACATAAATAGCACGTGATTAAGATCTTGAACTTGTAAACAACACATTTCGCAGATTCTCTCGTTTTTCTGTATTTTATCCCAAAGACCGGTAATTTCTTTTAAGGGCAACAAATAAAGTCTCAGCAAGAGCATCAGCCTTCTGATCCCGTGAGGTAGGTTCCGATTTAGATAGGGCTGTGGTTTGTTTCCCAAAGCACTCCCACAAACCACCTCGTTACGCTACTTGGGCTGGCTTAAAACAAAATCTCTAGCCAAGCTAATGGAGGACACAGACTTTAAAAACTGCTTCAATGCGGACTTTGGCATCGGGCAGTCAATATTCCAGCTAAGCCCAAATGAGTCATTTGATCGCTCAAAGGACCTAAAAAATGTTGACTGTTCTTTCAATTTAAGAAAAATGTCCACTCTCAGGGCAGCCCTAAGTGTACCTTCTTCCCCCCAAAGGAGGGAATTGCCCCACCTCAAAACAGCTGCCAGGGAGGAGATGTATGAGGAGACTAAGCTAAATTCAAGACGTAAAGCATGGGGGCAGCCAGAGAGTTTAAGGTACAGATTTGGTGCAAGATTCGACCTTTGGCCTTATCGAAGGAAGGCCAGTGGTTCATATACAGCACCTTGGCAGAATAGGCAAAGAAGGAGGAATTTTGACCCAGAACACTGACAAAACATGACCAAAATGGCGACTCTCACAGATTCTTTAGCATCTGTGCAGTGCAATAGCCTGGGAAAAAGCCCTGCTTACACAGAGTTTAATGCGTTCTATATCCCGCCCGGTTTTTGAAAAGACCTTTCCAAGATATACATAGGAATCGACCAGTTCGAGTTTTTCAGACCCCAGCCTCTACTGCTAGCACCTCTTTATTCTAAGCTTGTTCTTATGAAAGACCAAGATCTTGCTTTTGGCGATGTTAATTTTCAAGAAATGGGCTTCTGCGTATTTGGTCAAGGCTTCCAAACAATGTTGCAAGCCAATAGGCATTAAATCGAGGATTGCCACATGGTCAGCATATAATAGGGAACCAACAGACATTGTACCAATTCTGGGGGCATCCCCCCTCACCAAATTTAGGGTGCCGGGAAGATCGGATATGTATAAAGAAAACAAAAGAGAGGCCAGCAGGCAACCCTGCTTAAGCCCATTATGTGTTTTAATTTTACAAGATAATCTCTGCAATCCTCCCATCAAGACTTGACACCAGGTGTCTGAGTGTAATTTCATAATGAGACCCAAGATAATGTGGGACACCCAGTCGAAGGAGCTTTCTCCACAGCGTTTGGCAGTCCACTTTATCAAACGCTGTGGAGAAATCGATAAATGCCATATAGACTGGCATGCCCCGTAAGAAGACGTATTTCTCTACGATAGTCTTGAGGACCGCAATGTTATCCAGAGTACTATGCTTCTTTCTGAAACCGGCTTGTTCTGGAGGTATAATATTCTGGTCATGGGCCCATTGTTGCAAATGACAGAGGATGATATTAGCAAATAATTTCCCCGACGCATCCAGCAGAGTAATCTGTCTAAAGCTGGATGGAGAAGTTTTGGCACCCTTCTTGTACAACAGGACTACAATACTCCCCTTCCAAGAAACGGGAATTTTCTCAGTTCGAAAGCGATGATTAAACAGCGGGGCAAGAAGGGCTCCCCAGGCAACAGCCTCCTTTTTAATTAACGCACTGGGAATTCTGTCAGGTCCCTGCGCGCCAGATGTTCTAGTGTTCTTCATAAACCCCACAAAATTTTCCCCTGAAGGAGGACCATATTCTGAAAAAGAGGACTCATCCACCTCAATCGTCACAGGAATTACTGGTCTAATGTTCATATATAATAGGGAGATATAATCCACCCAGTCCTTCTCTGAGATTGGAATAGGCAGTGCCTTTTGCCTTGAGTCGCAGTATTCCGCTATCAGGCGCCAGTACGTTCTGGAGTCTTTGGCCCTTGCAACTTCTCTCAAGCCGATCCACTTAGAATCGCAATCACGTCTTCTTTCACTACGTTTGCAGCGACTTCTTACTTGTTTAAGGTGATTAATTTCCTGCTGGCGACCCAAGGAAAACTGCAAAAGCTGTTTTTCGAATTAATCCATTGATTTCTTGATTTAATATTTTCAAAGAGAATTTGCCCTGTTTAGGTATACAAGTGCCAACAGTGCTAGAGCTCAAATTACAAATCTCTTCCATTTGGGCCTCGAAACACTGAATGGTATTGTCGGGAGCACACCCCGACTGCCCTGCATAAGTCCTCTTAATTGGCAAACTGACCGCTGCCATATTTTTTGATGTCCAAAAAGAACGACCATTTGCTTTATTAAAATCGGCTATACCCAGGCCAGATTTCCCTGGATCCAATGCCTGTAAATTAAAATCTGCAGTCATGCCCACTATGGTCATGTGATAGTCATGTGCTCATGGCCCTACCATTTGGTTAGGGTGCTGTCACAACAGTTACGGGCCCTTGCTCTGTGTATGGGGCATTGTCATAGGCAAAATTGCAGCACTCTCTGTGTGCACAGTCTGTGAGTCTCTAACAAAACAAACCCGGGTATGTTCTACCAGCCGTCATGAGTCAGTTTGTGGCTGAACATGCTCCGTGCATGTTTTTGTTAGTGACTCCCCATTTATTATGCAGCTTTTAGAGGAGGCTGGTGGGGTTTGACAAATAGGGACAAATTGATGCATGTGTATCATGTAGTGTAGCTGACTGTCCCGTGGGGCTTGGCCAAAACAGAGCCGCTCGTGGTGGGGGTGAGATCTGTATAGACGGCTTTATAAGGAGGGGTACTTGGAGAGGAGGGTGTGTGAAATGAACGGTGGAGAGAGAGAGAATAAAATAAATAAATAAATATAAAATGAATTAAAAAGAAATATGTCTTTCTGTTGTATGTCCCAGGTGTGAAGAGAAATGTCACTGCAGCCTGCGGTGACAACTTTTTATAACCCCCAGAGCCAGAGACCCTCTCTGGCTCCTAAGCTACACGGCAGAATCCTTGATGAGACAGAAGGGGGCTCCTCAATGAGATGCATGGGACATACTCACAGACGGAACCCCCCTCTCCACTGTCTCCCTAAGCCATCCGTCTTATCCTAGGCGGTACTTATTTGACCTAAACCGGCCTTTTGTTAGAAACCTCTAAACAAATTCATAAATGAATCAAGACTAATATGAAATGGAACCCAAACACATATGGGCCCCACTTTAGGGAGTGGTGAGTAGGCCCCATCTGATCAACAAAACAAGACCATAATTAGGTCTTTTGTTTAAAACGTCTATACAAAATTCATAAAGCTGGAGTGGCTTTGGAGGTGTGGAAAACTGGATAATTAGCAAAAATCTATCGCTTAAACCGATGGTTTGCAAGGGGTTAAAGGTCAGCAGCAGGCCTTGGAAAGTGCTTCAAACCATCAAGCAACAGGCCCGTGCATGAGGGGGGTTTGTGGACAAAAGCCTGCTGGACAGAGGGCCTCGCAGGGAGGGGGGTAGAGGGAGAGAGAGATTGGGGTGCAGGTTCTGTTGTCAGAAAGGGGCTGGGCCAGCTGGTTGTAGCAAATGTGGTTGAGAAACAGCAACGTGTGTACACCATCTCCAACAAGGGCAATTGCAAGGATTTCAAAAATGAAAGGTCTGGATAGTTTTATTTGTTTTTGAGCAAAAGCCGGAAGCTCTTGAATGTTTACTTGTAAATGTTTAATGTTCTTTGTAATAATACAAATTGCCTAGGGCTAAAAATGTGTATATTCATGTGTTGCTAAACCAGGATGTTTTCGTTTTTTAGAGCGCTATAGTTATGAGACAGTTAATAACCTTATTGCCTCAACATCACAGACTTTTTTTTAAAAGGTATTCTTGTGTGTGTGTTTTTACAGGTTATGAGGCGAAAGTTCAGCTGCCTGTTAAAGAGCTAAAACACATATTAAAGTCTAAAGATGCATTGGCTGATTTAAATAGTGGACAGAATAATCCGTCGATTATAGGTGAATAATGGGTGGAGTTGTATAAATGATGTGCAAAGATTAGCCCGTGAGCCATAGGGGCATTTTTTACATTCCAAAACCCCAAGACTCTATCGTGCACCCACAGAATGAGCTAAATCAGTGTATTATATTGGAAATGTGACATTGATTCCTTTGCTTCACAGTTCCCCTGGAAACTCACAATTATGCTAAACCTCAGCAAACGGTAGACCCCCCCAAGCAAAAGCAGTGGTGGCAGGAGCCTCAAAGAGTCCTGGAAGGGTTGTGGCTTCTTTAAAAAAAAGAAGCCTTCGGTGCCTTTTGACAGACTGGCAACAAAGAAAGGGGTTCCACAAAGGGAGGGGCAAGCAGGTGTGTTTTACAAAATGTGGCATTGAAGGAACCCTATTGTATTTTTGTCTGAAGCAGCGTCTTCCTCCACTATCTATAAGATCTATAAAAATGTAAAGCAATAGTTAGACAGGCGGTTACAATAATAAGGCTGCAAAGAGCCATTCAGGCTTTTTTACTTCTGTGCATTTTTTTTCCCATCGAGCCAACACAAATGACCGGTGTCGGAGTGCCACGAAAGGTTAAGTGCACGTTGACGGCACTAAAGGACATAACACAGATCCTTAAAAATGACCCAACGCCAGCAAACCGGTGAGAGACGCCCCGTGCATCATAACAAACATGCGTGGACTCTGCAAAAGCAGGCCTTAGAGACACTAGTTACTCCAACCCCTACACTGATTTACCAGCAAAAGCCACAGCCAGTGCAGCAAACATGCATACAAACTGTCTCTTTAGATCTATCCTTAAAAAAATGCAGTTAGAGCTCAGCCAGGTCCCCACAATGTTCATGCAGATAAATGTTCACAGCCTGACAGGGTGAATGTCGAGGTGCTCCACAGAGGATCCCCAAAACCGACTATAAATATCCCATATAGCCTTAGAGACGAACGGCTTGCTAACAATCATCCCGAAACTGACACACCTTATGTAGGTACAGGGTTTCTCAAGGGTCTGACATGGAAGCCAATGAGTTCTGAAACACCAGTCAATACCGCAGCCGCTAACAGTGTGCCTTCTAATATAGGTCCCGAGGGGCAGCAGCCACCCGTTCCCACCCCCTGTGCTTCTTACACCTCTACTACTCATAGCTATTATGACCATCATTTAAATTCTCCATATCCTATGTTACCGGTTACACCTCCAGGCACGTACGATCCCACCAGTCCAGTGTCAAGTGTAAACCCTCCATCACTTGCCTCAACATAACCCGACAGCATTACAGAATGGAGTAGATGTCATAATTAGAGCTTTGAAACAAAGTATAGTGCAAGGCTTCCTCAGGACAGCCGGCGGGTACTCCGTGGGGCGTTTGGATTGGGTACTGCTTTTTTTTTATCCCCCCAATTCCACGACTTCAGAGCAGTGTTAGTAGGGGTAGCCAGTAAACGGTGCTCGGGGTGATTCAGGGTAATATACAGCCCACCCCTGCTTTCACAGATAACACCCTGGAATATGGGTTTTAGCCCATATAGCTGTACTAGGGTCATATATGAAAGACATGCACCAGGTTGTCAGAAAACTAAAATCCAATCTGACCTCCAATGCCATAAAACTGTGGAAGACAGACGCCGAGAATCGCCCCTTGAGGGATGTACAGAGGTGGATAATCCAGAGGGTCCAAAGGTGTACAAGCGAGGTGTTACAATCTTGTGAATCATGTGTTGAAGACGCAGAAGTTATTTCATCTTGACATGGTCTGCGGTGTTCCCTAAAGAGTAGGGGTTCCAGCTTTATTAATAACCCAGTCTAAAGTTCCAAATATAAAAAGAAGGTACAAGACATCATTACTAAAGCGTGAAGGTTCTTACAAGTCCTCTTGGTCCCAAAAAAGTTAGAACCCTGCAGACAGGCCCTAAATGTTCCAAATCCCATGACAGCGCATCCTAAAATGGCACGGATTAGACCCCCAAACATAAATTTAGGAGAGGACCGCAGGCACTCTGGTCATTTCAAGTGTTCAAGGGGCAAAGCTGAGAGACCAGCATACACCAAACACAAAGATGGTCTAAAAGTAAAGGCGGTAGCCGGGGAATCAGGGAGGCCATCTTCAGTAAATACTCCAGAGATTGGTCATACCGGCTCTGGGGG
This sequence comes from Calotriton arnoldi, assembly GCA_963921515.1. Lineage (NCBI taxonomy): Eukaryota > Metazoa > Chordata > Amphibia > Caudata > Salamandridae > Calotriton > Calotriton arnoldi. The sequence continues at coordinate 1,843,075 of CAWUFW010001780.1, forward strand.
GATGCCTAAATATGTGTGGGTTGGTAAGAAACCAAAGTGGACTAATAGCTCCAAGCAGCAGAGGCTTTTAATCAGTAAATTAAAAAAAGCCAGAATTCTTGCTACAAGAAGGCTTAAAAATACCCTGTCTCTGAATCAGAGTCGCCCCCCCCAAAAAAAATTATTCGGCTGAGAGCTCAACATTCACCACAAACACCCAATCCTAGGATTCAGAGATGGTATTTTAGAGAGCGTCAGAAGATACCAGCGAAATATAGAGAGATTTAACGCTACAGAGTATTATGAAGAATTCAGGTTTGTTAACTTAGAACGCATAAACTCATCTGATCATGAACTTTTAACTATTCACCAAGCCGTACAAACACTCCTAGAGCACTTGCTACATGACGTGAGCCCAAATTATTTCTTCAGCTCCGCCTCCAAGGGCAGAGTATTGACAGTCCCTTGTTCATCAGATGCTCGCCGTGCGATGTTTTTGACACTGTGGAATTTTTAGAAAACCTCTCCAAACTTACAGAGTAAAGCAGAAATAGCAGCATTTGGGACCTTCAGAATAGTTGCACTTGTTGTTCGGGTTCACGAGGGGGGCATGTCCAGACCTTTAAAGAGCATCTTTTAGAGTAAAGTCATCGAAAAAAACAACTGTGGTTTCTCAACTTTAACACCGGCACAACCAACACATGTCTGGCAGCTAGTATCGCTGGGTTACTAATGGATCACAGCACTACCAACGTGGCCAACCTATCTAGAGCGGCTGAAGCTCATGCTTCACTTCAAATACCTCCTGACAGACTCTAGGATTTGGGGAACTGGGACTTTTTGAGAACTATTTTGCCATAACTGTAAAAGTTCTTTACTACAACGGGTCGTGGAAGTATTTTAGATCTGGAGAGCCTGTGAAAATCACTTTTACGGTATCTTGAACCTGAAGGGTTTTCTAGGAGCCAAGTATGTGTGGACCCATTGTGATCACATACACAACACATAGACAGCTCATCAGTGTGAAATGCATTGTAAAATGTGTCGAAGGAATGGATGCATTGTAGTCGAGGATCAGAAGGTGAGATGTCCTAGATGTAATCTATTCTGTCGCTCGCAAAACTGCTTGAGCAAACACACGGGTTATTCAGTGCATCCCTAAAGCAGACTGTGTGGGATACGGATGCTATACAGCTGCGGATCACGACTGCAAAGATATAAAATGCCCCCGATGTAAGGCGTCTTTTCCTCCAGGAACAGAACACAAGTGTTACATGACTAAAGGCCGGCCCCAGACCAAAACAGAATACTACATAGTGTTCGATATAGAGTGTATTAGATAGCAGAGGAGAATGAATCACATGTCCTGTGTATTGCCAGGGTCTCGGGTTCTCATCGTTTAAAGACCCTCATTCACATTAAACATACGGTGTGGTATATCTTGGTTCTCCGTCCTGTTGGTTACGTGAAAAGCATCATCATTGGGTGTTTTTCACTCACTTGAGTGTTCGGTTCTTCAAGTGATATGCTTTCCGCAACCTGGAGGGAGACCATCTGGTTTTTTCTACAGTTGTGATTGGAAAGTGTGAGGGTGTGTTTGGAGAGTGGTTAAAATTGCCTCCGAACCTCAGTGCGGTCTTTAATTTCTCAAGAACGAGGTAAGGTTAAAAGAGTAGTTGGTGCTAGGTGGAAGAGTAACTGTTCCACAGCACCTAGTGAAGGTCGCGACTGGTCGAAATTTTTCGGCCCCTTGATGCCCCTATGGGTCTGTGGGCCTTCTTTAGGACTAAGTTGTAACAGGCTACCTCGTGGTAGTGAGTTGGGAGTAAGTAGTTTACTTGCCCTTCTTCATCGATGAGCCCACTTACTCATCTTCTTATGTGAGTTATAGATGCATTTTTTTGTCTATAACTTGTCATGGAGATGATTATTCTCCCTCAGGGACTGGCGGCGGGACTCGCTCTTGGCAAAGTCCTGTCTGCAACTTGTGCTGACTCCGCCTTCTGTGCCTCGATATAGAATGTATCCAAGACACCGGAGTGCATCAGCCTAACTATATGTTCACGCACCACCTACCTACAGATGAAAACTAAGAGTTTGAATGCCTTTCTCGCGTGAATGAATTCCTTAACACATTTATGCAGACAAATTTCAAAGAGTATACCCTGATGGCCCATAATACAAAAGCATGTGACTCGTTCTTTATTTTGCAAAATATGATTCGTGAAAAGATGCCTGTAGAACTCATCACCCAAGGCTCCAAACTGATGCTGCTAACAGATGTTTCTTTACATATAAGGTTCATAAATACTTTTAATTTTTTGCCCATGAATTTGAGCAAGTTGCCAAAAGCATTTGGTTTTCCAGATTGTAAAGGCTATTTCTCCCACTTTTTTAACACCTGGGTGAACCAGAATTATGAGGGCCACAGGCCTCTGCCTGACAGCTAAGGGGTTGAGTATATGATGCCCGGGAGAAAGAAAGCTTTTTACAGTGGTATGGTGAAAATCACAAAAAGATGTTTCATTTTCAAACTGAGTTGAAAGCCTACTATCCGGCAGATGTATTCATCTTGAGAAAAGCTTGCAATCTCTTCAGAGTCATTGCTGTAGAAATGCCAAAACAAGAAAAGGTTCTGAACCCCAGTACCCCCAAGATGACAAAATCCATAGAGTACATCGACCCTTTTCAACACGTCACACTGGTTTCCATGTGTATGTCTATCTACAAGCACATGTTTTTACAACCTGAAAGCATAGCTCTAGTGCTGCCCGACCTCTATAATGGTAAACAGAAGCGTTATTCTACACCCTCTATTTAATGGCTCACGTATATCTCTGACAAGGAAAACATCTTCACCCAACACGCTTTGCAGGGTGGTGAATACCATGTGGACACTTATTTCCTAAATGGATACGCTGTAATTAACGGTGTTTCAATTGCCTTTGAAAACAATGGTTGATTTTACCATGGTTGTCCTCACTGCTACAAACCCCACAAGTTTAATAAGCTGCTGCATACCAAATTTGAACATTTGACCAGGCGTACTCTGCTAAAGGTGCAATATGTTGAAAACTGTGGTTTTGTTCTGAGACCCCTCTGGGACCACGAGTGGCAAGATATGTTAACATCAGATGCGGAAATCTGCTCCTTTATTAAGAGTAATGAATTACCCGCACCTTTAGAGCCCTACGATGCCTTATTTGGAGTCATACAAACGCTATACAATTGTACAGGGCGGTGAGAGAGGGTGAGAAAATACATTACTACGAGTCTGTATCTGTTTGTGAACAAGATGAAGTTATACCCCTTAGAGCACCCCCGCATCATATGTAGCGACCTTGAAATTATCGACGAATACTTTGGGTTGATTTAATGTCAAATCTACCCACCCTGGAGTCTGTACTTCTTCGTACTACCGTACAGTCGATGATAAGCTAATGTTTCCCTTGTGTCGAACATGCACTGAAAATAAATAGACTTGCGAGTGCAGACACACTGGCGAGCAAAAGGTGATCAGTGAGACTTGGTGTAGCATTGAGTTGCAGACGGCTCGTAGAAAGGTTACATACTTGGAAAAATACCCGAAATTTGGCAATTTGAGAGGACTACCACCCAGCTCTTTTTTGAGTATATTAGGTTATTTCTCAGAGATAAGCAAAATGCATCGGGGTTTCCAGAATGGTGTATTAACGAGGTCTCAAAGCAAAAATACATTGATGATTACTACGCTCATGAGGGTATATGCTTGAGACCCGATTTCATCGAAGTCAACCCTCCCAGACGATAGTTGGCTAAGCTCTGTCCCAATTCCTATTGGGGAAAATTTGCACAGCATACAAACGTGTCAATCACTACCATCATCACAGATCCTGACAAACTGTTTCAATATTTGTTTGGGCCGTATTATGAGGTGTCCAGCTGCAAGTTTATTGATGATGAATCCGCATCACTGTGTTGGAAATACACAAAAGAGTACCCCACAACTTGTAACAATATAAACTACTTCATAGCCTGTTTCACAACCGCTCACACTAGTTTAGAGCTCTAAAATGTGATGGATAAACTTCAGAACCGATGTCTGTACCACTATCTCGACTCTGTTATTTTTGTGAGCAAACTAGGGGATGAAGAGCCCAAGCTCGGTGATTATTTAGACGATTTGACCAGTGAGCTAGACCATGATGAGTACATAGTTGAGTTCACTTCAGCTGGTCCCAAGACTTAGTCTTACAGAACTTCAAACAATGCGGTATGTATGAAAGTCAAAGCACTACCCTAACCCCTTCGCTGCTAGGCCTCCCCCCCCCCCGGGCTAAGCCTTTTATTTGGCTTTTTGGGGTAGTTTGTACTTAGGCCCCCGTAACTTTTTGTCCACATAAGGTATTCACGCCAAATTTGTGTCCTTTCCTTCTAACATCCTGAGAATTCTAAAGGTAGCAAAACCAAAGGGGATGATGGACGGAGTGTTGAACATTGCAAGCACTCACCCCCAGTCAACTGATCTGGGTTTAATCCATCATCATTCTTTAGCTCACTCCACCACCCCAGTTCAGACATGGCCATATGCAAATCAGTCTGACCCTGTGCCTCATGGGAACAGTCCAGCCCGAACTGCCAAGCCATGTCTTCCCTGGACCGGAAACAAGCATCCTGGGACCGGTTTCTGGCTTACAGCCGTCATTAGCCAGGCTATCTTGAATCCAGTGGCAAAGTGAGCAAGGGACCCACGTCTGGGCATACCCTGCCAACTTAGGGCGAACAAAGCGATACCAAAGGGGATGATGGACGGAGCGATAGAACAAATCAAACACTCACCCCCAGTCAACTGATCTGGGTTTAATCCATCATCATTCTTTAGCTCACTCCACCACCCCAGTTCAGACATGGCCATATGCAAATCAGTCTGACCCTGTGCCTCTAAAGGTACCCAGGATTTGTGGATTCCCCTGGAGGGGACCGAGAAATTAGCCAAAATACAGCTACATTTTGGGGTTTTGGGGAAAAATGGGGAAAAGGTGCTGCAGAAGAAAGCGTCTGGTTTTTTCCCTGCAAATGGTATCAACAAATGGTTTGTGGTGCTAAAATCACCATCTTCCCAGCTTTAAGGAACAGGCAGACTTTTGTCAGAAAACCAACATTTTCTACACAGTTTTGGCATTTTACTGGGACATAGCCTATTTTTCCTATTTTTTGTGCTTCCACCCTCCTTCCAGTTAGTGGTAGAAATGGGTGTGAAAGCAATAATGTATCCCAGAAAGCTATTCATTTACGAAAAGTAGACAAAAGTTTAAATTCAGCAAGGGGTCATTTGTGTGGATCCTTCAAGGTTTTCCTCTAGAAACTAACAGTTGAAATAAAACAAAAATTGAAATTGAGTTGAAAAAAACAGCCAATCATGCCACCGTTTTCACCTGTAACTTCTTGTAAGTATAGCAGATTTTTTAAAGCAATATACCATTACATCTGCTGTTCCCTTCTGGTTTCAATGATATATAGGACTTGCAGTTTCAACAATTACCTGAGTTATCCAGAGCCAATAACTGAGCTGCGCCTTGCAATGGTTTTTCATTGTGTACCAGGTAGATAGCAATTCATTTGGTAAAATATAAATAGTGAAAAATAGGTATCAAGGAAACCTAAGTATATCCTAAATGGGAAACAAATATTGAGTTTAGAAGCAGTGGTTATTTGCACATCTTCGAAATTGTGGGTACCCGTACTAGCATGTGAATTAGAGGACATTTTTCAAAGTGACTTCTTTTTTACACATTGTCTTACATTTGGAAGGCAGAAATGCATAGAAAGTCAATTGGTAATAACATATGTTCTACTGTTCTGTGTTCCCCCAAGTCTCCTGATAAAATTGGTACCTCACTTGTGTGGGCAGGCCTAGTGCCCGCGACAGGAAACAGCCCAAAACTCAACATAGCCCATCATAGTTTTACAGTGAAAACTGACCCTTTTTCCACAGTGTGACTAGTTGTGGATTTTGGACCCTCGCTCAGCTGGCACCTAGGGAAATCTAGGTAACCTGTACATTTTTGAAAACTAGACACCCAGGGCATTCCAGGATGGGGTGACTTGTGTGGCTCTCATCAGGTTCTGTTCCCCAGAATCCTTTACAAACCTCAAACCTTGTAAAAAACCACATTTTCCTCACATTTCTGTGATGGAAAGTTCTGGAATCTGCGTGGAACCACAAACTGCCACCCACCCAGCATTCCCCCATGTCTCCCGATAAATATGGTACTTCACTTGTGTGGGTAGGCCTAGTGCCCGTGACTGGAAATGGCCCGAAATGCAACGTGGGCATATCACGTTTTTCCAGTGAAAACGGACCCTTTTTTCGCAATGTGCCTAGCTGTGGTTTTTTAACGCTAGCTCCGCCAGCATCTAAAGAACCATAGGAAACCTGTACATTTTTTAAAACTAGACATCCAGAGGAATCCAGGATGGTGTGACGTGTGTGGCTCTCACCAGGTTCTGTTACCCAGAATCCCTTGCAAACCTCAAACTTTGGCCAAAAAAACACATTTTCCTCACATTTCTGTGATGGAAAGTTCTGGAATCTGCAGGAAGCCATAAACTTCCACCCACCCAGCATTCCCCCAAGTCTCCTGATAAAAATGGTACCTCACTTGTGTGGGTAGGCATAGTGCCCATGACAGGAAACACTCCAAAACTTACTGTGGAGACTTCAAAATTATCGATCACAAAAAGACTTGGTTTCGTGAGGGATACACCTGCGTTTTTGGTCCCGGGAATCTAGGAAAATGCACCAAACCCAGCTATTTCGGAAAACTAGAGACCCAGGGAAGTCCAGGGAGGTGTGGCTTGTGTGGATCTCCCAACATTTTCCTACCCAGAATCCCCTGCAAACCTTAAATTTAGCTAAACAAATCATGTTTTCCTCACTTTTCTATGTGGGAAATGTGTGCGATAACCGGGACGCCACAAATTTCCTTCTATCCAGCGTTCCCCTAGGTCTCCCGATAAAATGGTACTTCACTTGTGTGGGTGGACCAGGTACCCACAACAGGAAATAGCCCAAAACGTATTGTGGAGACATCAAAATTATCTTTCACAAAATGACCTGGCTTTGCAAGGGGGCCACCTGCATTTTTGGTCCCGGGCTCGGCGGCCATCTAGGGAAACCTACCAAAACCAGACAGTTCTGAAGACTAGACACTTGGGCAAATCCAGGGAGGTGAGGCTTGCGTGATCCCCCAATGTTTTCCTACCCAGAATCCCCTGCAAACCTCAAATTTAGCTAAAAAAACCAAATTTTTCTCACATTTCTGTGTGGGATCACAGCGCCGGCACACATTTCCTACCACCCAGCGGATTCTGGGTAGGAAAATGTTGAGAGATCCATGCAAACTGCACCACTCTGAACTCCCCTAGGTGTCTAGTTTTTAGAAATGTCTGGGTTTGGTAGGTTTCCCTAGATAGCCGCTGAGCCATGGACTAAAAGCGCAGGTGACTCCCTCGCAAAACCAGTTAGTTTTGCGATCAATCATTTTGAAGTCTCCACAGTATGTTTTTGGCCATTTCCTGTCGTGGGCACTAGGCCTACCCACACAAGTGAGGTACCATTTTTATTGGGAGACCTGGTGGAATGCTGGGTGGTAGGAAATTTGTGGCGGCCGGTGATCCCACAATTTTCCCACAAAGAAAGTGAGGATATTGTGAATTTTTTAGCTAAATTTGAGGTTTGCAGGGGATTCTGGGTAGGAAAATGTTGGGGGATCAATGCAAGCCACTATTCCCTGGACTTCCCGGGTGTTTAGTTTTCAGAAATGTCTGGGTTTGGCAGGTTTCACTAGATGCCCGCCGAGCTTGGGGCAAAAAACACTGTAGACCCCTTTGAAAAACCGTGTCGCTTTGTGATAGATAGGTGGGCACCTGGGTTTTTGGTCCCAGGCTTGCAGACATCTAGGGGAACCTAAAAAACCCAGACATTTCTGAAAACTAGACACCTGTGGGAGTCCAGGGGGGTGTGGCTTAAGTTGATCCCCCAACATTTTCCTTCCCAGAATCTGCTGCAAACCTCTGATTTAGCAAAAATGTCACATTTTCTTCTAATATCTGTGTGGGAAAGTTGTGAGATCACCGCATGGCACAAATTTTCTACCACTCAGTGGTCCCCTCAGTCTCCTGATAAAAATAATACCTTACTTGTGTGGATGGGCCAAGTGCCTGTGACATGGAAGGGCCAAAAATGTGTAGAGATTGAGGGGGGCCCAAAGCTGGTCCAAAAGGGCAATTTGTTTATACGTTTTTAGGCTGACGCTACTTTGGGCACCCACACAAGTGAGGTATCATTTTTCTCGGGAGACCAAGGGGAACGCTGGGTGGTAGGAAATTTGTGCCTGCGTGGTGATCCTGCAACTTTCCCACACAGAAATATGAGGAAAATATGACTTTTTAAGTAAATTTGAGGATGCAGGGGACTCTGGGTAAGAAAACACTGGGGGGTCCATGCAATCCACACCGTCAGCCAAGAGTCAGTCCACTCACACCACCATCCACGCACACCACCAGCCAAGGACCATCATGCACACCGCCAGCCAAACGCCATCCAAGCACACCACCAGCCAAGCAACATCCATGCACACTGTCAGCCAAGTGCCAGTCCACTTACACCGCCAGCCAAGCGCCACTCCACGCACACCACCAGGCAACCGCCAATCTAAGCACACCGTCATCAAGCACGAGTCCACACACACCATTAGCCAAGTGCAAGTCCACACACACCGCCAGCAAAATGCCAGCCAAAGGTCAGTACATGCAGACCATCCAGTTCACACACACACAGACTTTCCCTGGTTTCTAGTGGTTTTCTGCCCCCGCTTGGGGGCAGATGAGACTAAAAATATCACTGAAACAGCCAAAATGTGTGCCTAAAAAAAAGGAGAGCGGCCCTTGCCTATGGGGCTTCTCCCTGACATGCCAATAAACATGTCCCTGGTGCCTAGTGGGCTTTCTGGGGGGACAGATAATGGGCTACTGCCCGATCTACCTTCCAGGGGGGCAAAAAGAGCTTTTTGGGGGTTGGAGCATTAGCATGTCCATTCTGGACAGCCCCCATCCCTACATATAAAAAATCATAATCTCTGGTGCCTAGTGGGCTTTCTGCCGCCCTTGGGGGGATGATCAGGGGCTATTGCCCCAATTTGCCTCCTGGGGAAGCAGAAAGACTGGCAATTTTTTTGGGGGGTTGGGGGTGGGGTCATTGGCATGCCCATTTTGGGCAGCCCCTGCCCCTACATATCAAAAAAACATAATCCCAGGTGCCAAGTGGGCTTTCTGCCCCCCGGGGGGCAGATCAGGGGCTATTACCCTCATCTGCCTCCTGGGGGGAGCAGAAAGACTATTGAATTTGTAGGGGGGTGGGGGCATTGGCATGGCCATTTTGGGCAGCCCCCACCTCTACATACATAAAATAAATAAATCCCTGGTGGCTAGTGTGCTGTCTCGGGGGGGAAGATCGAGGGTTATTGCCCCCATCTGCCCCCGGGGGGACAGAAAGACTGAATATGGGCAAAATATTTGGGGGGAGCAAAGGTTCTTGCCCAAGGGGCTGCTCCACCCTCCCTGGTGCCTCGTGGGTGGATCCCTGCTTGGGGATCGCCCTCCCATGGCGATGCCCAAGCAGGGATGCACTACTGAGGGGTATCATTACAAAGGGGAGATTCTCTCCTTTCTAATGATACCTCTCCCGTCTGCATCAGTGCTCAGGGGGCTGCGATAGTCCCCTGAGCACTGAGGCAGTAAAACTGAAACGAGCCGATCGGCTCATTTCAGTTTCGGTTTCACTGAAATGACGTCAGCGCAGTGTGTACGCTGATTGTCATTTCAGTGAGAAAAACTGAACAGCCTCGGGAGCTGGGGAAGCTCTTCCCCAGCTCCCGAGGATGTTTGGGGAAAAGGAAATACCTCTGGTGCCCGCACCAGAGGGATTTCCAGTGCCATGTGCGTGGACGGCTTGGAGCCTTCCGACGCACATGAGCACTGTAGCGTCGGACGGCTCCCGGCTGTCTGACGCACGCAAGTGGTTAAAGCTGTGTTTGCCTTGCCAGAGAGGACTCTTGTCTTTTTTCTTTATTTAAGTTTCCACATAACAATGTGGCCCCGTGCCGGTGGACTGAGAGATTGCAGATTGAGCATAAAGGATCTGCTAAGAACTCCATCAGTTTGGGCCAAATTTTTGCAGGGATCAAATTGAGCGGTCAAAACTAGAGAGTACCAGAGGGCATTCTCCAAATTCATAATGAAGACATATAGATTGCTGGGAACAGAGTCTAGACTTGGGTGGATGGTACTTGTTTGGTTCTAGACTGCTGATATTATCCAGAATTTTCTCCTTCAAAACTTACCGTAATTTGTTGCAGAGCAGTTGTCTATGCTAAATGACTGGGATATATAAATTGCTTTTCCTAATGAAAGAGCAATGAAAAACAATTTTTACTGGGATTTGCATCTTTCAAGATTTCAGTAGCATACAAATCAGCTTTAATATCTTTGGTGAGATTTTCATAACATTTTAATGCCACATTGAGTTTGTGTTTACTTTTAGGGGAATAATTGAATCGCCAGATCTTTTCGACTGCTTTACATCTTCTCCTGGTATCTTTAAGTGTATCATTGTACCATGGGGCTGTCGTCCGTTTGCGTGGTCAAATTTGTTTTATAGGAAGGGTTATGTCAGTGTACTGCCAATGATCAAAGGTTGCCCACTGTTCGACGATATACGTATCAATAGAAAGGGAAGCTGTATGGGCTTAGCTAAAGCTTCAGTATTGAGCCTGAACCATGAGCACACTGATCCTAGGCTACTTTTTTTCAAATCCAAACTGTAAATAAAGGTCTGGAAGAGTTATATTAAATTTGGTTAATGAATGATCCGTCCAGGCTTGAGTGGAAATATCTACCATGCTCACTGAGTCGGTGGGGGCCATAAATTACATCTATTAAGTGGCCACCTTTATGTGTTGTGCCAGAGATCAATTGGTCTAATCCTAAAGCTGTTAGGGAGGTAATTAAATCCAATGCACGATTATCGCTTGGTGTTTTAGCCCAAACATTAAAGTAGTCTAGTAATAAGATGTTGGAGTGAAATAAAAGAAGTGGCATGATAAAATTTGACCGGGCTCTCAACAATAACCGCCACTGTGCCCAGAGGTTGGTAGCCAGTGATGGCTGTTAGTGTACGAAAGCAATTATTGATAGAGAGAAGCCTAGGAATTTCGTCATAGGAAATGGCTGTAGTGGGAACGTTTTTAGTTTCAGGTGATCTTTGAAAAGTATAGCCCACTGCCCCAATGCTTCATAGCCTTCTAGACAGGTTCTAAGTCAAAATCAGAGTTATCCGAGGTCCAGGATTCTGTAATATATAAAATACCTAGTGTTAAATCATTGAGATCTCTTATTTCATAGGTATGTTTTACCAGCAAGCGTGCATTGATTAGAATGCACTGCAATAACAGGCTGCACATGGTTTCAATGGCATGTTCATCCAGAGGCAGAAATTCATCTGCAGACTGAATTGTCAACTGATCTTTGATTAAGTTATTCAGTTCCCTGAAAGTCTGTAGCTTAGCAACTTGAGTGGAATGAGAGATCAGTGACTCCTGCGGAAGGGCAGAAAGACACTTAAACCCATAAAGCAGTAGTAATCTTCACCCATTTTGACCAAAGTGTCCCTAGCACAACTTATATTTGTATGTGGGATCCTTCTGGTTGGCACCGGTTTGCAGATTTTAATACTTGTAGCCTGGCTGGCGATGTGCGCGGCTGGGTGCAGACTGACTTACCATTGGTGCTCCAGCAGCGTGGACTGACAAGCAGACCACCTTAAATAGGCATGGTCTTGGCCATCCACTGAACAGCTAGAATGTCAACCGTATTTGCGACCAAGATTGGCTCACCAAAAAAAGAGTTAAAATGAGCTCAGTGTACACCACGTCAGTGGCAATCTGATACCTCTAAGGTGGGCTACCACGCTCCTACCATCCACGGAAAGGGTTTGAACGTCTTGAGAGTGGGCAAAATAATGCACTCTGGGATTGCTAGATGCCACACAGAGCCGGAATTTATCACAGGGCGGGAGGGTACTTGGTAGCCCATTGGCTAATAACCACATTGTCCCCCCTGTAGTGTCCTGCCGGACACGTTCTAGTGTTCGGCAGGAAGCTGTACTCCCAGCCACTCCCTCGAGGGCTGGACACACTTGCACCCCCACACCCATCCATCACGGGTGTCACGAGTGACGTGGCCCCGCTAATAAAAGGGCCCGGGTGCACGTGCTCGTGGCCAGTTACTGCACTCTACCACCTGGTGTCTGTGTCGATTATTATCCTCATGTGGGCCTGAGGCCCGACACCACAATGGCGACGAGGATGGGCGGCAATCTCAGAAACACTGCTGCCGTGGGGATCGGAGGAAAGCGCTTGAGGGCACTATCTAGCCGTCGCCTCGCCACACTGCACAGGACGGCATTTCGGGCGAAGGCATTCATGGCATTGAAGGAGTGACAGCGCTCCCGCAACTTGCCCCCACACCGAGGCTCAGGTGACACTGTCCCTGCATCTCCAGCACTGCTGACGCCGCATCGCACAGCCAATTGCTGGTTGACGAAGGGAGGCCCGTAGCAACCGAAAGAGAAAGCAGCGCATGCAACGGATGCGCCCTGGCACAGCACGACATCGTGGGACCAACATCAGGCCATGCCTCACACAATGGGTCACCCACCAGCAAATCGCTCAGCCCCCGCACCCTCACCTCACAGTGCATGCTGTGCACCACCTCGCGCAAGAGACGTCCCTGCAACCAAAGCACATGGCCTCGCAGCATGAGAGAAACTGCCGTGGTCAGGAGCCTCCTGACTGAAGTCGCACCCTGCCACGCGAGGGAGGAGTCAGCCAGCACCTCTGCCTCCATCGGGGTGAGTGGACCTTCCTCTTCACAGTGCTGGTCCCGAAGAGCCCCGTCTGTCTCCAGGCCGTCTTCAGCTACGGTAGCCTGAATGGAAAGCAACCACTGCCATCTGCTGGCCAGTGAGAGGTACTGCACACAGAATAAAGAAACCAAACAGGAACAGTTAAGTACACTGAAGTCCCTACACTACAACCCCACACTGGCATATACAGAGTTCCGCAGTGTCAGCGACCACAGCGCCACCTGGTGGCCCCTACCACAGGGCATCCCACGAGCTGCAACATAAACTGCTTAATGATGTCAGCCACACGAGCCCCATGGCTACAATGAGCACAAGGGAGAGACTGTTAGCCCCGCAGAGAGTTTGCAAGAAGCCCAAACCTGCACCGCAAGTAAAGTCCAGTCAGAACAGCGTGACCAAAGGCCCAAAGCAGCACAGCCTGAGCATGCATCACCCAGGAACAGGAAAGGAAGCGCGCCAACAGAGGAGAGTATCCAACCCCACCTAAACTAACTGATGAAAACAGGGACATCTACAGCTCTGCACCGCCCTCGCTCAAGGGGAACTGACGCTGCAAAGCATGGCCAGCACAAGAACTGATTGCGCCCAGCTGCCCGGCAAGAGAAAGGCACATGAAAGGCCTACAGTGTCTGTCCCTATGCAGCAAGCCCAATGCGCCAGATGAATGCACGCATGATAAACCCACTAGCAAGAGTGGACGACCAGCCAGACAGCGACGTCACAAGGGACCCATCCACACCAACAGCACAAGAAAGACGGGTGCAGAGCACGCACCACAAGTGGCTGCCCAAACGCCACAGCTGGAGAAGAGATCACATCACTTGCTTCTCCTGGTGTACAGACACAGCCACAAGTGACACCACAGGCACACCAAGTGCCAGAAGAGGGCGCCCAAGGAGAAGATGGAGTGCACTTGGTCCGAAGCGCGCAGAAGGCCGCGCCAGTGAACCTGACAGCACGGGCAGGCGCCCGGGAGATAGAGACATCTCCACGAAGAAGCACTGCTGAACGCAGCATCGAGAACGACTGCATCTCTACTGCACCAGCGAAGCCCCGCAGTGGGCCGAAGACAACACTGAGTGTCCTCCCTCATACTGCCTCAAGACGGAGTCGGCAGTGACCCACGACAGGCAAGAGAGGAGTTGCACACCCCACGTGGCAGGCTGCCACAGCGACAGGCGCTCCGACAACATGGCGACACGTGACCGGACGTCGCACAGCAAGCAAGGAGCACGTCACACGAAGTGACCAGTCCCGACAAGCACGCTGGAACAAAGGCAGAAGCAGGCACCACGACAGCGCCGCCTCGAGGTCCCAGCGCAACACCCTCGAGAAAAGAAGAGTGACAGCCATGTCACACCAAAGGGAAGAAGAGTGACAGCCCTGTCACACTGAAAACTGGACGAACACAGGTGTGGTGAAAAGACCAACAGGAGGAGAAGACCGAGGACTCACACAGCAAGCCAAGAGCACACCCAGACACACCAGACGGCCACCAAGGCGGACCAACGTCCCTGGACACAGCCTCACGGGAGAACCGAACACAAGCCGCAGCAAGCGCGATCCGCGTCTCTCCCCAACGCTTCCCCAGGCGACCGTCCATCCCAGAGTGTCGGCAGCCCAAGTCAACGGCCTCCCTGCTCCAGGCCGCAGATGCCGTGGGTGGAGATCAGCACCGAGTGTCCCTCTTCACACCGCCTCAAGATGGAGTCGGCAGTGGCCCCCAAGTCAGGCAAGAGAAGATCTGCACACTCGCCGTGCCAAGCCGCCACCAAAGATCAATCTCAGCACGACGGAGACACCTGGCAGCTAAGTCCCTCCTAACTTTCAACTCTCCCAGCAAGTCACCACCACCTGTCGTTCCGACTCACCACCGGGCGGGCCTCCGCCATCATGCCAGCCCTCAGCACAAGCGTCAAACAACATCACTCCTAGAGTACCAATGGACTGGAGTCCCCCCCCTGGTTGCCACACCAGCCGACAAAAGAAACCAGAGGCTACCTGTGAACCTGGCACACACCTGAACCGCGGCAGCGAGAGCAAGTCTTAACCAAGACTCATCTACCCTCGCGGGTTGTGTGTGAGACTCAGTAACGGCTCCTTGGTAATCCTGCAGCTGCCCCCAGTCGGCACACAAGCAGCCCCAGTGCAGTCCTCCTGCAGTCCCGCAGCAACCCCGACAACGGGCCTCCCCAGGCGGGAGAGTGAGAAGAGACATTGCCCCACCTACAGGTTATCGGTTACAGCCAAGCGGTTCCACAGAGACAACTGATCAGGCAACACCTCCAGGAACTTTCACCAGGGACTCCATCCATGTCTATGATGCAACCCACTATATGAACTGTTAGAATTCACCACGGACTATCCTCGACGTCAGCAGAGCAGAGCCATGCAAGACTGCAAGACACGTCGTCATCTGTGAGCCGACGGTATGCAGTGGACGTCTCCAAGCCAGCGGTCGTGTCCTGAGCCCCTCAGGTTAAACTACGAGTGCCCGCCGAGATGGTCCTGCTGCAGGCCGAGTCCCCGGCCCGTGTCTGATGTCTTCCCGCCACCTGACTCCGAAGACTGATGGACCCTGTGGTATTTCTGTTAACTGTTTGTTTTGTCCCCACAGGTTTGGACTAAGGTTTTACTTGTTCTTCAATAAAGTTGGGGAGGAATGTAGTGTCCTGCCGGACACGTTCTAGTGTTCGGCAGGAAGCTGTACTCCCAGCCACTCCCTCGAGCGCTGGACACACTTGCACCCCCACACCCATCCATCACGGGTGTCACGAGTGACGTGGCCCCGCTAATAAAAGGGCCCGGGTGCACGTGCTCGTGGCCAGTTACTGCACTCTACCACCTGGTGTCTGTGTCGATTATTATCCTCATGTGGGCCTGAGGCCCGACACCACACCCCCAGGGCACTTTCTGGGTGTAAATATGGCACCCCGGACACCCTGAACCTCAGAAGACTGCGGAACTGGAGAAAGGACCGAAGAAGGACTGCCCTGCTGACCACTAGACCTGTCAAACAGAGACTGCACTGTCTGTTGGACTGCACCTGCCGCACCCTGGGCTAGTGAAGAGAGGACTGTGCCTGTGCCTCCTGGCTCAAGGAAAAGATGCTCCTGAGCCTCATCTCCCCAGCAGCAACTGGCCTTCTTCTAGCTCAAAAAGGATTTTGAGGGACCCCGACCCCTGTGGCCAAAGTTACTTCACCCGAACCATGGACCGAGGAGGAACCGCAAGGACACCCCCGTCGACCATACAGCACCCAGAGCATCCTTGACTATCTTCCATCTCCTGTATCCTCAGCCTCAGGACCACTCCATTGAAGTCTATGGCGGTCATACTGTATAGTTCAGAACTGGACTAGAGAATGCTTTGGTGGTCAGGTAACTGTCCAAATACTCCTTAGAGGCCCCTTGATCTTCTCTCTGCCGGATGCCGGATTTTGTCTCCCCAGTTGGGCCGAAGAAGCCGAACACAGCTCTTTCAAATTTTTCAGAAGTTTCCAAACTTTACGCTTACCAATGCTTGTTTCTGAATGAACTGAGGTTTACATGATTTTTTTAAATGTGTATCTCTGGAACCCTCCAGTGGATTTTGCCCATCTTGGTCTCCAACAATTCATAAATATAGAATCTATCTTCATAAATTGGTGTTGTATTTCTTTTGAGTTGTGTGACTTTCATATTTTGTTGCTTGGTGCTTCTAAATGCTTTTACCTAGTTTCTTTGTTTAAGCTTTGCTGCTTGAAGCAACAGCTACCCAGAGTTGAGCTAAAGGTTTTGCAAATTAGCCTGACTGGACCGAAGACAGTTTTGGCGAGTGGATTACACGGTAAGGTCACACAACCATACCATATAATACTCCCAAAACCTCACACTATGTGCATGGTATTTATGCAGCACTTCAAACATTAATAAAGAGAAAATACAACACAAGAACAATGCCACACCAACTTAAAAAAATAAAATAAATGTTAATAAATAAATCAAGGCCAAAACAGCAAAAATCCAATCAGTAGAACTGGAGATATGCAAGTTTAAAGATTTCAGTGAAAAGAATGCTGTAGGAAAGTAGGATCTGATCTTATGGTTACCCCCACTTTTTGCTTCAGTGATACTGTTTTGACTAGTCTGACTGGGATCCTGCTAATCAGGACCCCAGTCTATCTGCTTTCTCCCTAAACTGTTATGCCATGTACTTAGGTACACTCCTTATTGGATACTGGGGTACCCTTGTCAGTCCCTAGTATAGCACCCATGTACCCAGGGCATAGGTACCCCAGAGGCCTCCCTTGGGCTGAAGCATGTATTATGCCACCCATGAGAGGCCATGCAAAATGGAACTACAGGCCTGCCATTGCAGCCTGTGTAAGATGGTGCATGCACCTCTTACTTTAGATATAGGTTTACTATATCTAAGGGTCACTGCAATTAAAACCTATAAGTCACCCCTATAGCAGGCCTTAATAATCCTGAAGGCAGGGTGCTTAGTTCTAAGTGAGAGGGTGCCACTGTATGAGCAGGACACCCCTGCAGCCTACGGAGTCCATTCTCCTGGGTTGTTAGTGCTGCAGCCATTTACGACATATAGAGTGGCATTACGCAACCGCGTGATGACCAACTCTAAAACGGCTGAAAGCAACCCTATCGTGTTTGGTATCAAACATTGTGGTATCATACCCCAACACCGGTAACCGGTGTGGGAGGTATGATTCCACCCCTCAGAAAGGAGCTTTGTGAGGTCCCTGGTGTTCCCGGTACCAGCCTTCTAGACCCGGGCAGCCCAAAATGGTTGCTGCCGACCAAAGACACATTTCGGCCCTCCTGCTGCTGAGCCAAGCTCGAGCAGGGGAAGCAGAACAATAGGCATCCTGTCACAGGGAGGTGTGACCACCTCCCAGACAGGATTTAGTGAATTAGGCCTGGGTGAGTGCGCTTGCCAGTGACCGAAAGTCTACATGAGGGGCACATTTGGTGTCCCTGTGCATAGTCCAGTTCAAACCAGTCCTGGGAGCCGTTGGCTCCTGCTCTGGCACGAAACTGGACAAAGGACATGGGAGTAACCTCCCCACTGTCCAGACCCTCCCCTGGGAGGGTCCCCTGAATCTGTCCAACCCTCTCCCGTGGGTACAAAAGGGCTTACCTGGCTGTAGGACCTTAGATTCGACGTGGACAAGATTCTGAACCAGAAACCACTGAACTTCGACCATCTGGACACTCTGGACTTCGCTGGACTTCGTTTGGGCCCGACTTTGTCTCCCTCTCAGTCTGAAGCATCGTCTGTGCCCATGCACCATACAGGCTCTGTGCAGGACCTGTGGAGCATCAAGGACAACTGAAGACATCTCCCTTGGAGTGAAGGAGTCACTCCCCTGCAACCGCAGGCACCACATCTCAACTTACCGGTCTGCTGCTCCTGAGCTCCTACGGACTCCGACGGCTCCAGCAACACAGGAGGTAGGTTTCCATGTCCCCCAAGGTCCGAGCTGCCCTCTCACCAAGTTTGAGGTCAGAATCCCTCGTGGGGGCTGCAATACCCATACCCCTGTGCACCGCGTACTTTTGCAAGTGCATATGCTTGTTGGCATTCCCAAAACAAGTGCACTGGGCTCTGAGTAGCCCCACCCTCTGGCACCATTTCCACCGAAGAACTTTGGCCTCCTCACACTGAGTGCTCTGTGGGCCGCTGCTTTGTAAATCTGCTCGAGGTCCCCTCGCGACTCCTGTGCCTCCAGCCTGTGGGTCCTCTTGAGGGTCAACACTGCTTTTTTTGGGCTCCCCTAGTTGCTCCAGGTCTGCCCTGACTCCCCTAAGTTTGGTGAGACTCCTGGACCCTGCTGGTCCGAACCGTAACCTTTCTTGACCATCTTCGTGGGTTGCCGCTGCCAAGGCTTGCTGGTGCTCCCGACAGACACCGACCCCTCAGCACTCAACATCCTTTGTGGGAAAGCTCGTATCTGGCTTCTGGTTGTCCTCGACATCTCCTGGTCTCGGTGGCTGCAGAGTCAAGAACCCCCTCAACGCACCTGAAGCACCCGACATCGGTGGGCATTCGTCTACCGAGCCCCTGGTCACCCCTGAGTGACCCAGACTCTGTCCCCACTGCTTTCAGGTATTCTTCATCAAGAATCCACCGTTAGATTCCATCGGACACTTTTCTTCTTTCCCGCAGTGGCATTTCCTTGAAGTCCTCCATTGAGATCGACGGCGGTTTCTGACACCACTTCAGCCCTATGCACACGGCTTCCCTGGGATAGGTAACTCTGGTACTACTGTAATCACGGGTGGGGTGGCTCTCCAACCTCCTATGATCCAAAGGGCTTCCTCATAATCCACTGGGAAGGGTCCTTAAACTTTAAAATTGCAACTGCGACGCTCCCATAGAATTGTACGGCGCACGAGGTCGTGTACCCACACTGCACCCGTCCTCCGTGGGGTCCCTACTTACTCACCTTGGGTGGTTCCTTGGGGTCCCAGCGGTTCTACATCCTCTAGACACTGTCTTGACTCGAGTCGTGGTTCTTATACCACTATTTTAGTATATGGTTGGGTCTCCCCCGGGAGCCCACTGTGTATTAGTGCTACTTACGATTGTTTCTGTGCTACAGTATTGTGTATTTTGTGTTTATCTGCATGTAGCGGATACTGTGAGGTATTTAGAGTGTGTTATAATAATAAATACATATTTTTATAACTACTGTGTGGTTCTCCTTTCATTTAACCAATACAATAAGGTTGCATTCTTGTAAAACAAGCTGCTTAACATTCCTTCAAGACTAAGCCTGAAGGCTGCTCTCCACAGCTACCACTTGGATAGCTTTCTAAGGTTATCTTAGACCTCTTAAATCACCATAAGGGTTGTTTGGACTGGTGCAAGGTGCCCACTTTAATTAGTGGACAGCATATACCAGGCCAACTTCTCACAAGTGCCAAAAAGCACAAAGTGCCAACTGTGGTTATCTGATCACGCCGGACTGGGACAAGTTCAGGCCAACCGTGATGGAGCATGGGCCGGCTAGAGGGACCCACTTAGGCCCGCTGAACACTGTACCTTAATCCTGGTTGCGAAGAGATGCGGAGTTCCATGTCGAGGATGAGTCGTGCAGCAGAGGTGATGCGAGGTCCGGGTGAGGAGATGCATTGTTCAGTGACGGTTCCAGGGAGCAGCGAAGTGTGAGGTGATGTCCTTGCGTGGAGAGGCATCGCTCAAAGGCAGTTGCAATAGACTGCATGGGGCAATGCACTGTCCTTGCATGGAGATGCGTTGGCTCCGATGGGCAATGTGAAGTCCTTGTGCAGTAGAAGTCTGCACAGCAGAGGCGATGCGTCAGTTCCGATGGCGATGCATCAATCAGCAAAAGGCAATGCATCGGTTCTGCAGGAGATGCGCCTCAGAGGAGATGCGTTGGTTCTGCGAGATCCACAAATAGGCTGGCAGAGCACCTTCAGGCCCACCTCCAAGGGTCCAGGAATGGGATGACACCACTTGGGAGTGCAGGACTAACAAATGGCAGAGTCCAGGTGCTGGGTTCAAGGTTGTTGGAAGCCTGTTACTTCCCTGAGGCTTCTGATCAGGAGGCCAGCCAAATAGCACTTGGAGTCACTCTAGGGTCCTAGTTCTAGAGATGCAGGTCCTGTCCTTCTCCCCAAGGTAAGGAGGGCAGCAGGGCAGCAGGTCAGCACAGCAGGGCAGCAGGCCTTCAGAGCATCAGTCCAGAACTGTGGCAGTCTTTTCAGCAGTACAGCAGTCCTTCTTCCTGGCAGAGTCCACTGGTCCAGAAGTGGACTGAAGAGTTGGCGTCTGAGGTCCAACATTTATACTTGGTGCCCACTTTGAAGTGGAGGACGTTTCTAGAGGTTTCCACCCCCTGAATTGTCAGGCATCCCTTTCCTCTCTGTCCTGGCCCCAGCTTGTCTGGGGTCACAAAAGACCAGTGTCAAACCATTTGTGAGAGTGATCAGGCAGAGCATTTATGATGTGCAAGTGTGGTAGGTGACAGCTCCTTCCCCTCCTTAACTCAGAGTGGCCCATCCTGCCATCACCTATCTTCCCTTTGTTTCACTGTCTGGGAGAAATACAAGAAGACCAACTGCCAGCTAAACCTAGCCATGTGACCCAGGATCAGGCTGCAGGCACCAAATGGTTATGACAAGAAAATGCCAACTTTCTAAAAGTGCCATTTCCAGAATTGTGATAAAAAATCTGACTTTACCAATAAAGAGGGCTTTTAATTACAATTCTTTAGACACCAAACTTGAACTGTATACCTGCTCCCAATTGAAAGTTATCTTTTATTAAATGTAATATGGTAACCCGATGTTCTCCTATGGGAGAGGTAGGCCTTACAGTAGAAAAAACGAATTTAGGAGTTTTTCACTACCAGGGCATGCAATACTTAAAAGTATATGTCCACCTTTTTAAATGCACTGCACCCTGCCCTCCGGGCTGTTCAGGGCCTACCTCGGGTGACTTATGTGTATTAAAAAGGAAGGTTTGGACCTGGCAAAAGGTTTATTTTGCCAGGTCGAAATGGCAGTTAAAAACTGTACACACAGACTGCAATATATATATTTATTGCTTTATACATAACAAGTCAAACAATCTCAGCATCATACAATATCATAACCTGTTCACCCTCCAAGCACCCTCAAGCCTCCCACACATTACAGTGGGAAGGTAAGCAGTCGTCACACAGTCACATCATCCTACATCGAGGCCACCAAACCCCTATGTGTCCTGGCACCAGGACAGGTTGGACCTATTTGCTGAATTGGTCTCTTCGCCCTGCGCCCCCAACAGAAGGCACTAAAAGTGTATCCCCTCTGGACGCTCTAAATGGACCCCGAACCACAACCGTCCCAGATGTTTTAAAATTTCTTTTGACAACTGCGTCCTTTGTAAACCTCCCTTTCCATCAGCTTACAGTGTTCTGTGCCTGCCTCCCAGTAGCAATAGTGGGGGGGGGACCCCCGTCCCCCATTTGTTAGCTCTATCTCGCTTTGCCGCCATGCAGCCTAAGTTCACTAGAATCTTCTGGTACCAAGACAAATCTGTTGGACCCCATATGCCCAGCAGCACCAGTCGAGGCTGGAGCTCCAGGTGCATCCTCATGGCCTCCTCTAGTGAACCCCTCGCTGCCTCCCAGAAGTGTCTCAAACGGGGGCAAGGCGTGAGACATTTTTAAAAGGGATACTTAAGTAGGTAGCACAATAAGTGATGCAGGCACACTAGTAGCATTTAATTTACAGGTCCTGAGTACATGTAGTGCCTCTTTGCTAGGGACTTACAGGTAAATTAAATATGCCAATTGGGTATATACCAATTCTACCATGTTTAAAGTTGAGAGCACAAGCACTTTAGCGCTGGCTGCAGTGGTAAAGTGTGCAGCGTGCTAAAAGCAAACAAAAGTGGGTTCAGAAAACAGGAGTGTGAAGACAAAGGGGCATATTAGCAAGGAAGTGGCGATGAGAGGCGTTAGCCTCCTTAGCTTAACGCCTCTCATCGCCACTTCGGAAGCGCCCGGCTGCACCATATTACCAAGGATATGGTGCAGCCTGGCGTTTCCCCCTGCGATGGCGCTAAGTCTCACGACTTAACGCCAACGCAGGCACCCTTGCACCAGAGTGCAAGGGTGTCTGCGAGCAGGGAGGTTTGTTTATGTACAGGAAGGAGTCCCTTCCTGTACATAAACAAACTTAAAATGCCATTTTGTAACTTACATGTGTTCTGCTTCATGCAGCACACATGTAAGTTACAAAATGGCATTTTAAAAAAAGGTTTGTTTATGTACAGGAAGGGACACCTTCCTGTACATAAACAAACCTTGGCATTTTGCTTTTTCCATGTGTGCTGCACCAGGCAGTACACATGGAAAAAGCAAAATACGAGGAGAAATTAAGCATTTCGCCTCGTATCGCCACCTTAAGACCAGGATTTTCCTGGTCTTAAGTTCGCCGCTGCCACCTATTATCGCCTCTCTTGATAATAGGTGGCAGCGTCGAAGGGAATGGGTGTTGCGGTGGAACGCCCACTGCAACACCCACTGCACGCCCCTTTCACGCTAAATTTAGCGTGAAAGGGGCACTATTATCAAAGCAGCGTTAAGCCAATTAACGTGGCTTTAAGCCACGTTAAGTGGCTTAACGCTGCCTTGATAATAGGGAGCTGACCCTATCGCCACCACAACGTCACAAAAAGTGACGTTGTGGTGGCGATAGGGGCTTGATAATATGCCCCAAAACGTTTGGGGATAACCCTGCTGAAAGGACCAAGTCCAACATACCTTCCCTCCAACCAAAAGCCACGGTAGACTAATCAATACCCTGATGGGCTTCCTTGCTTATGCTATAGAATACAGACAAAGGCTCTGTAATGCAGGGGCTTTTATCAGTTCTATGCCTCTCTGAACTCAGTTGGATCCCTCTGTCTACACTCTCCTGAGCCACTGAACTGACCCATGCGGAACCCTTCGCCTCACTTGTGGACCCCATCTGTGAAGTACCTACCCATAATTTGCTCAGAGATGCATCCCAGTAGGCAGAAAATACCACCATGGCCAACAGACTTCTGTCCCAACCCAAGGAAACTCTACCCATAAGGACAGTAACTAATATAGCCCACTGACAGCTGTCAGTGTCAAGTGCCAGGCCATAGACCATCCAGGGTTCTCCGACCTCTGAGGTTTCTCAGAGTTGGGGGCAAAAACCCCAGGCATTAGGCACCCTTCTTCCATTTTACTTCCCACCAGTCCAGTGGTTGTAGCATGAGATTAGCCCCTCGGCCCAGGGTCTGTATCCTGAGGCTTAACAAGTGCCTAGCTCGCCAGGGCTTTCGGGGGGGAGCCACCACTCCCCTCAAAGGTGACACACTCTGTCTGTGTCATGCAGGGGTCTGCCTGGTGCAGGTCTGCAGCTCTCTGTCTTTGTAACAGTGTAGGGGCACCCCCAGGTCAAAAGTGGCCTCACCAGGGTCAGTCATGGGGGGCTCTGTTCCCAGAGTTGGTTACCCCTGATCCACTGGTCCTGCGTCTGTGGATTGTTTCCACCTCTTATCCCTCCATCTGGGCCTCTGTACCCTCCCTTTGGGAGTGGAACTCCCAAAAAACTGAACTGTCAGGGAGCCCTGGGTGGCCACCCCTCCGAGCTCTCCTGACACCTGGGGCAAATCATTCGCTAGAATGCAGTCCATTGGCATCTGGAGACCCTTCTATAGGTCACCTTTCCATCCTTCTCCAGGGATATCAGGGTAATGGGGTGGAAAAAGTCGTGCCCCTGGACCTGATTTACTCTACACACCTGCCCGGTGTTCAGCTCTGTAGAAACCAGCCTTTCCACTGCCATGGTCTGTCTAGCCTGGTGTCCCTCAGAGCAGTGACAAGGATCCAGTTCATTTTAACCTCACCCTCTGAGTTTACCTCCCAGCTAAGGGAGATCATGGCTTGGTCTATTACCTGCCCCTGGGGACTACCTACCCCCTAAAGCCACATTGGCAACCCCTGTAGAGGTCCCGCCAGTTGGTGATTTCTTAGGGCAGACAGAGTCCCTCTGGTTGTATCCTAGCTGGGAACACTCAAAGTAACAGGGTTGGAAATGGGGCGCCCTGGGCCAGTGCCCACCAGAATGTTCTCCCTGATGGGGCGTGGGAACCATTTCCTCCCCCCGTTTTCTGGGACTTGCCGGTGTCACTTTTAATCTCCCCCTCACTCTGCTGGGGGAACCTGAACCACCATTCTTGGGGTCACTCCCAGGAACCTTCTAGTGGACCCTGATGCTGAGCCAGTGGTCCGCCTCAACAAGCTCCCTGGGACCAGTGAGCTTACTGTCAATCAGGTGTTGGTGCAGATCTGCAAAACAAAGACTGAACATGTGCTCTCTTGCAATCAAGTTATACGTCCCCCGGTAATCCTTTGCTCCACTGCCCTTCACCCAACCATCCAGTGCCTTGCAAAGGAATCTACACAATCCATCCAGGACTGATTGGCCAGATTCTGTCTGTCCCTAAACATTTGCCTATATTTTTCAGGGGTGAAACCATACTTCCTCACAAGAGTTTCCTTCATGGGGGGATACCTCACCTGTCCCCCTTCTCTAGGGCTATTACAGCATCTCTCTCCTCACTAGGGATATGCTTCCAGAGGCTAGCCCCTTAATCCTCCTCAGGGATCCTGTGCATCTGAAAAGCTACCTTATAAGCTTCAATCCATTTGTCAATGTTGTCCCTCACAACAATGTCAGGCACCAGACCTTTAGGAATGTGGACTCTCTTGTCCCCAGAGGGCATTGCGGGTACACTACCACCAATATTGCTGGACTCCACTTGTTTAGCTCTTGTGTCCAGCTCTCTGAGACTTAGCTCATGGGCCATTCTCCTCTCTTCCATGGCTAGTCTTTTTCGGCCATGAACAGTTTTTCCCTTGCTAAGGCCCTCTCAACCTTCTTCTCCTCTGCCTCCCACTTGAGTTTGGCCATTTGCAGCCTGAATTCCCTTTCTGCATTCCTGCCCGCTATCTCCTCTGGGGACAGGCCTTGTCATGACACAGTGCTCTCCACTCTGGCAAGGAGATCCAACTCAGGAGACAAATCATCCCCTTCAGCTCAATGCTGCATTTCAGGACTGGTATCCAGGTCCTTTCCTTACCTTTCCACATCATCATGCTCTTGTGTTGCTGTAACCAATGACTTGTGGATCTCCCCCCAGGCCCCCAGCGCCTTTTAGAGTTCCAGCTTTCAGTTGTTGCTCTTGGCAGTAAGTCTCTTCTCCTTGCAGAACTCCTTGGGGTCAGCCACTGTGTAGGCATCTATTTTGGCAAGCTAAAACTCCATCCTTGCAGGTGCGACTTCTGGTACAACAGTCAGGAGAAAGAGAGAGAATTTGGAAAAAGCAAAAAGGCCAATCAAGGAGAATTTAAAGCTCAAATTGGTCTCAGATTATTTTTTTCTGGGAATTTCAGTGTAAGACAAAATCACTTTACGGCACTGCACAAACACATGTCCTAAACTCACCGGTGCCATCAATGTAAGAAATTGGGTTACTGGTTGAGAGGGATGAAACCCTACGCAAACAGGAACCACAATCCAAGTCCAACAATGTGCAAAGGATCAATGTTATGCACTGAGGAGCCTAATACTTTTATGAAGTTTGCTTCTTCTACTCCCACATGTACTACCCTACAAACGTAACAAGCACCATTGTGCTATCTGTAAACGTGCAGCACCATGTGTGAAGGTTTTAAAATGTAAAAATACACCAGACAGATACCCAATTTTGAAGATCATAAAAAGAGTTTATCAAAACCATCATGGATCTGTATACAATTCCACAACTGCTATACCAAAATGAATGTGTCACCAAAATGTATCTCTTCCTTTAATCAAACTATATATTAACAAGTTCCAAGGACAACACCAGTCACAGATGCAGAGGATCACATCTTGTGCAAGACAAAGATGATCAAACCCTCCTCACAGTGTTGTATCATTATCTTAGCAAATACATAGCTGCTGAGTTTTCAGATTGCTTATGTGTGACATCAGCATGGTTTAAGTGGGTTTCCATGCATTGTGTGAAATACTTCAAGTAAAACTTAATTGCAATTCAAACCAAACAGAAAATAATCTGTTATAGGATAAATATCAGAATGTGCCCCCTTTGAGGCAACATAAAGCTCTAGACGTGAGTGCCACTTTTATTTTGTTCAAATTTACTTACTTGCACTGAGAGGCATAGTGCCATTATCGGCAACTTCTCCCACCCCCGGTCTGAGCATGCAAGAATGAATAAATACACAAGACAACTTTTGTTATGGGAAAATATTGCTGCAGGTTTATTCCATACAAGAGTATGCAATATGTGGGTTATCTTACGGGCGATCCAAGGGCGGGCAGCTGTGCCAACCTATGCTGCCCCCGCCCGCCTGGTGAGCCAGCACTGTGGGACCGCCGTCAGTGCTACCTTTGATGATCCTCTTCTGGATCACGTGACACGGTCTCTTCTACTCACGCCCTTTTCAGGGCGGAGCGTAGCAGGGCAAACTCCCGGTTGGTCAGGCCCCCAACCGCCCGAAGGACTAACGGGGCGCCGTCGCGGTTTTCCAGGAACCTGCCCTTAGGCTCCTGGTCTTTGGCTCTGGCACCCCTACTGTGCCGCGCAGAGGTACCCTTACTGTACCGGTCTGCCGCAGAGGTACCCTTACTGTACCGGTCTGCTTCCAGATCGCCCTGTAACTCCGCCTGCAACACAAAAGGAAAACATTAAAACATCCAGAGTACCCTGTCCACCAGCCAGGACGCCGGGTAAGAGGTGGGGTGGGAGACGGCGTGGCTGGCGAACAGAGACCGCCAGGAGGGGCGGGGGAGGCTTATATGCCCTCCCCCCACCTGGCGCACCGGAAGGACGCCACAGTGGCTACCTGGCTAGAGGGTTCCTACAGAACCCCCCAACGACTAGAGCGGGTGGGCGGTGCCCAAAATGGCACTAAAGGGCCGCCCTGCTGAATTGGCCCCTGCGGGGGCCGCGGACAGCCGCATAGTGCCATTATCGGCAACTTCTCCCACCCCCGGTCTGAGCATGCAAGAATGAATAAATACACAAGACAACTTTTGTTATGGGAAAATATTGCTGCAGGTTTATTCCATACAAGAGTATGCAATATGTGGGTTATCTTACGGGCGATCCAAGGGCGGGCAGCTGTGCCAACCTATGCTGCCCCCGCCCGCCTGGTGAGCCAGCACTGTGGGACACGCCGTCAGTGCTACCTTTGATGATCCTCTTCCGGATCACGTGACACGGTCTCTTCTACTCACGCCCTTTTCAGGGCGGAGCGTAGCAGGGCAAACCCCCGGTTGGTCAGGCCCCCAACCGCCCGAAGGACTAACGGGGCGCCGTCGCGGTTTTCCAGGAACCTGCCCTGAGGCTCCTGGTCTTTGGCTCTGGCACCCCTACTGTGCCGCGCAGAGGTACCCTTACTGTACCGGTCTGCCGCAGAGGTACCCTTACTGTACCGGTCTGCTTCCAGATCGCCCTGTAACTCCGCCACAGCTCTGGAGGCGGCTCCCGTCGTCGCCAGAGCCCCCCACATGCGAGCTATACTGTCACCTACAACCTGCTATTTCCAGTGCCTCCTGCAGGTCAAGCAGGAACAGGTCCATCCCCACCGGAGATAAGTGGACCCCATCATTCTCAAAGTATCCCTCTACTCTGGACTGACTCAGCTCGTGCCTGCTGAAACCCAGGCCCCTCCGGTCTGTGAACTCATGCATGGCACCATAGACCCTCTTACGCGAATGTTCCACCGCCACGCTGGACCTGGCCCCGTGCCAGTTTCTGCGAGGGATGATTTCCGACCACCAGGGTTCGCATTGACCCATGCGTTTGCTGATATCCCCATGGTTTATAACAGTGCCCTCCTCCCCATGGGAATAAGGTCGTTGCCCCCCAAGTGGATCACCAAGATGCTGGGGAGGGCGCACCCTAGAGCTAACTGTTGCTCCAGTCTGTTCCTGATGCTTCTCCAACTCATTCCAGGGAAGCCCATCCAGACAAACTGCGTTTGTGTAAACCCCCGCATCCAATTCCTGCGTGCAGCCCACTGAGCCATCCTGGCCAAGTATGAATGGCCGATCACCCGCGAATATAGGGGGGCAGGGTCGTTCACACTGCCCACCCTTGGGCAACCCCAGCGGTGGGAAATTACCTGCTCCGTTAAATTTTAATTTTTTGTTGATCGCTGGACGTGCCAAATGTTCTTTTAAATAGTAGCCTTTTGTGGCTTGACACCTTGTTTCCCCATTTCTTGGGACGGCAGCACACTATGTTGGCTGACAGCGTCACCACCCAGTGAGGCTACTATAGCTACCCGGGCGGGCATTTGAGCTTAACTGCAGGAACATGTCACCTACCCTTGGTTCTGGGGTGCACTTACTTCGCCCCGTTGACCAGACGGTTGCACAAACCCCTTTGATTGCTAAACCCTGGTGAACACCTTAATGGTGTCAAATCTGGGTTGAAACAATATGTGTCTAGTGCCCACTATTGGAGACACCTCACCCTTCGTGCAATTACAACTTACGCAGCGCACCCCGCTTGCTTAACTGCCGTCGGATCACAGATGCACAGTACCTACTGTCCATCTCCGACCCTGGATGCTTTAAACCTGCCAGAGTGTCGTAAACCAAGATTCCCAGTTCCCTGTTTTGCTGCAGTACACCTTCAGTGGATCCGCTAGGAGATATCACAAACCGCATTCGTCATGCGAACCTTAAGTACCCAATTTTTACCTGGGCGTACTTCAAATGAGACACGCTCCACACAGCTGTAAGGCCTGAGACACAAGTATATTAAACCTATTTACTGGGATTTTTAACTTGGCACCCTTCTGATTGGTGATGCGGAACCTCCTACCCAGCATAAGCTGACCGTCTAGCGTTGACGCCACACCACCCGTGTCCCTGGAATCACCCTCCATCCCCCTGTGCAATAGTCATATTGCTAAGTGGGCAATCAATTCAACATCCATCCTTTCCTGCCGGACTGTGGCTTGTTCAGTTTGATCTGTGGTGGCTGCACCCAGACTTCCCAGGCAGCATTATTGCTGATAATGTGACCAGTTTACCTTGGGGAATCTCACGCTTGCAACTTGTAACTACAGCGATTGTTTAATTGAAATGATACTGCGAATCTGAATGAACTATGCACAGGTAAATGGCCTCCCACATGCGCAGTTGTTGTGAAGAGCAAAGAGGATGGGCAGGATGTGTTGGGGGACCTCCCCTACCAGTCTCTGCTGTAGTTTTCCCTTAAACGGAACGGCCTGCTGTGCTCAGCGGACCGGTGAAATTTTATCCCAAGCCTTCTTATGTGTAGTTCACATGGTGAAAATTGGGGATACTTGTAATACCACTGGTGGGGGAACAGGGGAAGTGCTGGGCCTACTGCCAGCATCTCCCATGTTCCGTCCGGGTTTCCTAAGCACCGGTCCCATACCCTCCTAGTCCCCCTAGGATTTAACAGAGTTGACCCCCAACCTGGGGTGCGATGGCCTGCTAGCCACTGGACCAGTATGTGAGTACTATCAGGGACCTCAAGCTTTCATCTATCTCAGGCAAGGAATGGCCACCTGCAGCGCTCCATAATAACATTATCTTCACCGGCAAGTTAGCATAGCTAAATTATCACTTTGATGTCCAGTATGGGTCCCACCCAACACTTAAAGAAATGCCTGCTTCCTTGGTGTAGGTGATGCTGCCTGCATATACTACGCTAAGAGCAGAGTGCACCCGCTCTGTGATCCCCTGTCTGCTTGTCTGGCCTTCCTTTATGCCCAGGGATACCTCAAGCAACGCTCCAATTCCGAAATGATGGGACTGTGCAAGAACTGTAATGAGTCTTCGCCTGCCCGAGTCACCCAGCGGACAAGTTGGCCCTGACTAACCTTGTGTTCTGGTGCCAGATTTGGGAATGCGTTTCCCATGTTCTGTCAACTACTGTGCTGTTGGAATGCTGAATGCAAGGTGGGGAAGCTAACCTGCCCCAAACTCTGCGGACACAACAGCCTGCGCAAGCTAGCGACAAACATCTGAGAAGCATGACAACCAAGAAAACCGTCCCCCAACACCCGGGGGTCTTGCCTTGGCCTGTAACTATGCACAGATAATAGAAACGTTATAAAGGTTCCGTCAATGTGACATATTTGGACTTGACCCTCAAACTAAGCCTGGCACCCCTAGGTGAGGACTGGCTCTCTCAAACTTCTGCTAATCTGTACCAGGGGGCATACAAGTTAGTGGGACAGTATGTCCAGCTACCTGCCTATACTTGAATACTGGGAATGCCTGGTGTTCCTTACTGCGTTGTTGCTTCTTGTGTTCTAAACCAGCGTTTCCCCAACTTCTTAAGAACAGCACACTTGTAAGGTGGCAAACCCCACACTCGCCAAGCTGCCATGGCTAGAGACAGGTTAGTCTGCGCTAGGCAAAGACAGAACCTGGGCATAAGATCCCAGTTTCCTAAAGTAAACAATAGGTGTCCTGCTCCATTATCAAATGTGCCACATGCACGCTGAAATACTTAATAAAGCCACCCCATGTCTTAATGATTTGGGCGTGCACCGGGAGGCTTCCTTTGCATTGAATTAAAACCTTTAACTGACATCTTGCCTGGCCAATATGGACACATACACACAAAGCATTTGCCGCAAAAACCTTCAGCTAAAACCAGCTTACAGGTGTGTATCGCCTGCCAGATGCTGTTGCTCTGTGCTGGGCTACTCAGTGTGCCGCGGAGTGCTCTACTCTGAGTTTCCCTACTCATTCCTATCTCTGCCCCCAGGCTGTGTAGTATGCCCAGGTGTGAGAAGGGCCCTCCAATGTAGCGGAAGCCGCAGTCAAGATAACTTCCCCATAGTTTGCTGAGAGTTTTGGTCCCAAGGAGTATCTGACTCCCACTCCCTGCAATGCCCCACCCTTCTCCAAGACTTCTACACGTGCACCGCCCAATGCTGTGATGTTTTGATCACAATCCTAACAGGTTGCTCACTGCCAACCCTGTGTGTGGTTTGGTCACCTAAGTGTCGCCCATACTCTCTCTGGGTTGTCTGGTCCATCTTCCTGTGACCCAGATGCTACGATCGTAGCCCAGTCGAAGTCCCAGATATCGCAGCCAGATACCATGTGAAATAAATAAAGACACAGGTGAACAGTGCACTCACCAATTGTCATGATAATGAGCTCATATGTTTAAAAGACCCATGTTTTGAGACCCGAGTAAAATAATACTCAACGCCCAAATATTGTGAACTCCCAGTGGCCCAGCTGGCCCCCAGACCTCACCGATCTCATGTTAATTGCTTGTCTTATAGAACACTATAAGCCAAGCCTGGCATCAGGCGGCTACTTTCAGTTCGCACCACACATTCCTCCAGTCGCGCCGCCAATCATCGAACATCACAACTACCCCCTTGCCCCTGGAAGCTATATGTCCGGGATCACGACCGGCGTCCACCTCAGGTTGCACCATACATCGCTGCCAGCCTAACAACCCCACAATTGCTAACCCTGTGCAGGTGTAACAATTCAGACTAATCCAGGCCCCCAAAGCTATAAGAATGGTCTGGGCCGCAGGCCATAGTAAATGCTAATGTATGTATGTTGACTTAATCAATGGCTGTTGATGTGGTCATCTCTAAATAGACAAACAGCGCCAACTTGTGGCCCACTGTCACAGGCGCCGATTTTGACAAAGTGACGGTGCCGCCACCAGAAATGAATTTAGCACAGGTAACTAGATGCTGAGTATCACCAGAATAGGCAATTCAGCACATGGTAGAGTCCAAGGGTGACTTTCTAACAGTCGTTTCAAACAAAGGACGCTGTAACTTAATGCCTGTTCAAGTATGTAGCGCGTGCATCACTATCCCTTCTGTGGCCGGGGAGAAACATGTTTGTGTCCTTCTCCCTGCAGTATTCAATTTCCATTTTTATATCAATACAATACTCGGTAGATGAATGCATGTAATAGACATCATTTACATCACAATGTTAAACCAATTAACGGACAGGCGACCGTGAGGAACACACATAGCCCCTGTTAGGTAACCGTGTTCCATCTGTTCTGCTGTTCAGTCATCTGCGTTTATATTCCTATGATTACAATCTGTCCTTCGTGGTTTTCTTCCCTACACCCCTTTGCACGACCATCCCCGTGGATGAGGACTCCGGAGTTTTGGAAAAAACCCATAATTTGAGCAACAATCTTGTCACAATATTGAATTATTTTATGTGCTAATTCCAGCGATGCAAGCTCTGGGCTCTGTCATTTCATAGATACATCCCCACGCTGGACCAGTTTACGACTTCACCTCACAAACCCTTGCACACGGTATCATGGTAGGAGGCAGGGGAAGTGTAGGATTTCTGATACCTTGTGAAACGCTACACTAGCTCTTGAAAGAGAGGGGACCACCACCGCCCGTGCCCCCACCCCGCTGATCTATGATCCCCGTGTCACGGTTCAGGCACAATTCCCTTTCAGCAGCAGACGTTCCATGCTAGTTCACTAATCGGGGGGGGGGGTGTTAGCAGGTCCACGTCTGATTGTCAATTATGGACAAGTTCTACTTTTCTAGTTATCTACTTATACACAGGCCGTCTTGCAGGTGCTCGGTGCTAAGCTGTGCCCGTCAAAATAACCACTTAACCTGCAGATTCTACTGAGCGCCGTCACCTGCCGGAGCAGGCAAGGTGCAGGGTGACGAGGTGACACCCAAGCCGCGGCAAACAGGATGTGAGAGGTAAGGAACGTGATGAGGACTCGAGCGTGCCGGCGAGATCCTCCTAGAGTGACCCTTTCCATGCCCCCTGCCCACATGAAGGTTGCAGAAGTTCCTGTGAGCGATCAGGGTGTATTACACTGTGCATAGGAAGCGGAAGGTAACACAGAAAATATTTTTCGAAACACAGCTTTAACCCGCTTTTAATCACATTCCATTCTCGTAAGAAGTTGGGTGGAGCATCTATTTGCGTTACCTCCAGGGGCATAATGCAGTAGCATAATGCCTTGGTTCCTGGTATCTAGCCACTAGGCTTTCACACACAGTCCCCTTCTCTCCCTGTACTGGTACACAGTTGCTTCTGACCGCTGTACCTCAGTGAGGCCTCTCTACCCACCTGGCATCTAGTGTGCCTCGGTCATGCTCTCAGAAACACCCCGTGCCGCGGCACCCAACAGGTTTATATACCCGTCTTCACTCCTACACATGTCCGCCTCCCGGCCACCCTGCTACTGTCCACATACTGACAAATGCACAGGGCGAAGGAGGCGAGGGGGACCCACAGGGGCAGATGCCTGCCTGGGGAGCAGGGCAAGCAAGGGTGCACCAGCAGGGGGCGCTGAGCCCGTAGCTGTGTTGCTTTCCACAATCGCTGTCCTCACCTCCCGTCAGGGCCCGGGCACACCATGCCGCGGGCTCTCCGCATGTGCCGCTCCCCAAGTCACCGCCACCGACAAAGCAGACCATCCCACGGTGGACGCAGCCACCCGCTCTGCCTGAAAATTATACTCCCACCATCAAGGGAGGGAAGGGGGAGGGCAGTGCTGCAAGCTCCGCCACAGACCCCACGTGTGTGAAAGGGAGCCATGCACTGTTTTTTCTGAAGTTTTATATGGCGCAGGCTTGCCCCGAAGGTATCAGAGCGCTTTACATGCCATGGGTTTCGTTACACTCGCACGCGTACATTTTGTTATGCACGGGGAGATCAAGCGATTTTTCCAGGACCACAGGACTTTGAGGGTCGGTGCCAAGACTCGAACCCAGGTCCCCAGGTCTGAGGTCAAGCGCCCTAGCCGCTAGGCCATATTCTCTTCACCGAAGACGTCTAGTTGGGCCTCCCGCTCGCCTCCGACACACCGTCTGCCCCTGCACGTGTGACCCGGTCCGACTGGAGGCTGTGCTTGGCTGAGGCCTGGGCTGGAGGCGGCATGTGTCAAAGGGGGAGCATCTAGACTAGTTGGTAAGCAGCGCCGGGCCGTCCTAAGCGACCCCTGGCCAGAACAGCCTCCGGACCTGGAACCAGGTGCGGCCACACAGTGGAAATGCGACCCGCGGCCGGGGGCACCCTGTATCTGAGCTCTGTTGTACCTGGTGCAGAGGGCGCAGTATCATACGAACTGTGCCTGTCCCCAAGGCAATATTCGCCCCTTGGTAGTGCCCAGTAGGGAGGGTTCCGGAGTTAATGCAAGGCCGAGGAGTGACACCCTGTCCCTGTATTATTCGTGGGGTCCCCCATCTAATCACTGTGGCGGATGCGGCTTTGTTCCGAGGCCGGTCGGGCCAGTGATATCTGGTGGGCCGCCACCATCCCCCATTGCCGTCCCCACATTCCCGCCCGCTAGTGCGGGAGCAGCCTCTCTGCGCCGTGGCGGGCGGCCCACGTTCTCTTGTGGCCCTCCCGGGCCTTTGTGCCACCAATTAAAGGCACAATGCCGCGGGGGATATAGCAGGCCGACCACAGGTCCGGGTGCTGCCCCCGCCGGGCGAGGTCAACATGGTGTCCTGCCCAGGGGGGAGGGGCACACTCACCACGCTATCTTCTCAGCTCCCGGACCCGGCCAAAGGACACAGCCAAACGGTGTAAAGGACAGCGACTTCAATTCAGACGGCGTGGCTGGCGAACAGAGACCGCCAGGAGGGGCGGGGGAGGCTTATATGCCCTCCCCCCACCTGGCGCACCGGAAGGACGCCACAGTGGCGACCTGGCTAGAGGGTTCCTACAGAACCCCCCCCAACGACTAGAGCGGGTGGGCGGTGCCCAAAATGGCACTAAAGGGCCGCCCTGCTGAATTGGCCCCCTGCGGGGGCCGCGGACAGCCGCAGTCTCTCTGGTGGCAGGCCGTCATTGAATTGAAAGCTACCTGCATCTGCAGAAAGCAGGGACCACCTACCATCCAGCAGCGGCCCGTCCCCTGCCAAAGTGACGTGGCGGGCCAGAGGAGGGAGCTGGGGGGGAGGATTCGGGGGGACAAAATTTAAATAAATCAATAAATAAACTTACCTGATCGCCGCCGCCTCTGCCGCCCGCTCCATCGCGCTCTTCCTGCTTCTGGGACAGGCTCCCAGACTGCACTGCGGTCAATCATGATGCTGCCTGAACGCAGTGCCAGAACTGGCCTGAGTGCTGGGACATTGTGCTCCCAGGCAGACTGGGAGCCTGTGCCTGCTTTCTCCAGCCCCAGCAACGCAGCTGGGGCTGGAGAAAGCTTCACTGTGCATGAGGGTTTGGTCAGCCTGAGACGGCCAGCCAAACCCTCATGCGCAGTGAAGGGAGTGCCTACCACTCCCCAACCACAGTGCCATCCCCCTGGATCTGCCCCCAAGACTCGCAGAGTCCTGGGGGATTAAAATTAAACGATAATAAAACGGGGTTAAACCCCGTTTTATTATTGTTTTATATGCGGGTGGTGGCTGGGGGAGGGGGGCAGCGCTTCTCCGCCATAATGGAGAGGGCTGCCGCTGCTATCATCAGCCTCCAAAAACAGAGCACACTGTTTGGAGCTGTAACCATAACAGCAATCAAGCTTTCCTCAACCCTTTATTATCTGTCTGGGCTGCGTACGTTTGTAACAACATAATGCTGACTGTCAGAGTGTTTCTCAGCACACTCACAAATAACTTCTGACACTGGGTGGCACGCAAAAAATGACCGCTGCTGAGCTCAGAGTAGCTCTCAAAATTGCATGAGAAAAAGGGCCGGAGGAGTAATTCAGGAATGGTTAACGATTTCGGTTAGCCTGGCCTGTGATGCCTGGCACTTGGCAGGGCTGCACATAAACTGCTCATGACTGCTACCCTCAGCCTGTTAGCAGGGCTGAGAGAGGTGGTTAAGTGAAACGTACTGTAGTTAAAAGTAATTACTGCAACATTTCTTTGAAGTCTGCAGTAAAGCACACTCCTGCTGCAGTTCAGGAGGATATTCCTGTATCATTTCTCATTTCCTCTATACTGCAGCATATTTCAGTAACATACACGCCCAATACAGGCACGAGATTCCTTATTTTTAAAGTCAGAAATGGGCTTACTTTAGCTTTTCCTCCAACTAAAATTGCCTCCACTTCAATGCAAGTCAACAGGGAAAATATATTCCCAATTCATTTTTCAAAATCTTTCTCCTTCCAGCTTCCAAAAGTTGGCACATATGCAGTACATGAAACCAAGAGCATATGGAGCATCCACAGGCTTTTACCTCTTCTTAGTTTCACACAGCCTGATTGTGATCCACTTTTCATATGGCTGAGACTTGCCATGCCACCTTTACGCTGCGCCTTGGTCAGTCTGGCCAACTTCTAAGCGCAGACTCCTTCTCGTCTATGGAACACCAAATAGCAAATGGCAAAAGTGGGGCATTTACCTATCGGTATATTTCTTACTCTTTGTCCTTGTAGCGCATCAATATAGTCATTAAGGTATTTTCCTTCCTCCTTGCCTTGGGCCCTTCAGTTACTGAGTTGCTGAATGCAAGGAACAAACTCACATGACAAATGTAAGATGCAAGTGTACAGGTTGTGCATGTGCAGTGTAGGGAGCAGACACATATATAATGCTGCACGTGAGATGCAGTTAGCAGGCATACATGAGGCTGTGCATGTGAGGTACAATGACAAGCTGACATGACACTGTACTTTTGCGGTGCAGAGAACAAACAGATATGACTGTGCGTGTGAGGCGCAGGGAACAAACAGGCACAACCTTGTGCATGTAAGGTACAGGAAAAAAACTCTTGACACAATGTGAGGTGCAAGGAGCAAGCATGCACAAAGCTGTGCATGTGTGTAGAAGGAAGTAGGCACTCAATGCTGTACATGAGCTGAAGGGAGCAGGCACACATGAGGCTGTGCATATGTGGTATATGTAAAAGGTTCTTTTAAATTGTTATTCTGTAAGTGCTACGCTCCAAGTTATTGTGTATAATGGCACATTTAACTCAACTTAGAAATATTTAGCGCTCAGAAAAACACAGAAAACAACTTGGGAGCAGTTATGATTGTCAGTAAAATCAGGAACCTGGGACTGAGACCTGGTTACTGCGTCAACTCCTCAAAAATTCAGCTTTTTTTTTTGATTACCATACATCTATAAACAAACAAATCCAGTCCAAATTGTAATGCTTTGGCTGGCTTTTTTATGCGTGTTCACGTGTCTTTGAGGATGCAGTGATCTTATCTCTGTTCGCATTGGGCTTCCCCCTGTTCCTATCACGCAGGATGGCTTAATCTGTGACAGTTTCCATTGAATACCTTCAATTTTTACAGACTGTGCCTAGATGAGCATTCATTTGTTCCCACAAGAGTACATTTTGTATCACTGATGCTTCCATATTCCTGTCTCCATGGCTGTTTTTCAAGTAACCTTTTCAAGTCTTTGTGTAGTGACACCCCTCACTGCAGGGTAGTCCCCGACCTGGAGCACCCACAAAAAAATTGCAAAGAGGTGTGAGGTTTTGCACTGGCTGACATCAGCCCTTATGAAAATGTGATCAAGGGAGACAAGAAGATGGACCACTTCGAAACGTCCCCTTCAACTTGCACAACAGAATTTGCAGTTCCGCCCCTACTATCGACCAAAAGGCATTGCCAAAATGGATCCCACCTCACTCTACAATTAATACTATGAGCCAAACTCAAGAAGACATCCACTCCAGCATTTGCAGAATCTCCTTACAAGGTTTGCACCCAGCCGGGGGACGTGGCTTGGAGTCCGCGGAGGATGGAGGCGCCCGAGTGAGGCTCCTCGGTGCGGCGCAGACGGACCGCAGTAAAACGCCGTTTCTGTAAGGCGTCCTCAGCTGCGGATATCGTCCTGATGGGGAAGACACCCTTTGAAGTGATGTTTTCGGCCCTGGGACCTACTTTTAAATGTGGGAAGCTCCTGCCTCAGAGTGACGCTGTTTGCGGCCACCATTTTGAATTTTAAATGGGGTGTCTCCCTTATACGATGCTATCTCATTGGAGGTCTCAAAAAGGCTACCCAGTGCTAATTTGAAGCAGACATCGTAATTCCTGCACTATAAGAGCTACAAATGCGGTTAGCATCTAGATACTGCGGCCTGCTTTTAAAGGATAATACTTCTTCCCTCAGATGATGCTATTAGCGGCCGCCATTTTGATTAAAGACAATTAATTGGGGCTTTGCAGGTTTGCAGGGAAAATGAAGGCAGCCGCTTCCTTGTACTGGTATTTTTATGGTGCGACTCATTCTATCACCGCATCTTGAGGGCATGGTGATTTCATATACATGCCAATGAGTTTTTTTTTTATATACTCCTCTCTGTTTGAGGAGAAAAGTGCAGCGTTCCACAGCATATGATGAATTTCTTTTTCATCTCCTTTTTTGGTTTCCCTCTTTGACAGTCCATATCTGCATTTCTTCATACAGCTGACTACTAACCTTCTTTATTCCAATATCTCCTATGGGAAGATTGAAAAAATTGGGTCCACCTGCATCGCGCTCTATGCAATCCTTCATTAAAAACTACGATTTTTACAAAATTCTCTAAAATGGAGGATCCTTTGGTGTCTCTATCTAAAGGGTCATCCTCTTTGAGCCCTATCCCTATAGCAACAGGGGAAGCAGTCACAAAACGCTTGAAAAATGATCCTCCTTCTCCGCTAAAATCCTCCTCTCCTGTCTCTTTGGAATTGCTGTTGGAGGAGATACGCGCTCTCTGTCCTTTAATGGAGGACACAAGTACCAAGCTGCAGTTTCTCACAGACAACTGGTTTAAGATGGATGAACGACTTACAGCAGTAGAGCAGAATGTATCTTCTCTTGGATTCACTGATGCTAAAGTTAACGTACTTCAATCACAAGTTTCCTTACTTCAAAGACAGGTCGAAGACCTTGAAATTCGGAATGGAAGAAATAATATTCGCATTTATGTTTTGCCGGAAAGTATGGAGGGCTCTGAACCCCTCATTTTCTTCAAATCTTTTCTCCCTAAGCTACTGCATCTATCAGAGGGAACTGTCCTTAATATTCAATGAGCTCACAGGTTAGGCAGTCAGCCGACTGGTGTATCAAGTTCACAGAGACCGAGGGGAGTCATCCTATACTTCCTCAAATACACAGATCTGATAAAAGTTCTTAAAGCTGTCAAATTAATTCAACGCATGGTGTGGTCAGGTTCAACTTTATTTTTCTCTCAGGACTACGCTAAAGCTACTGCAAATAGACGCAAGGAATTCCTCAACACAAGACCTGATTTACATTCTTTGGGAGCCAGATATGGACTTCTTCATCCATGCCTCTTCAAGGTCACCTATAAGAACAAAACCACAACATATGAGGATCCAGTCAAGTTGCAGAGCTTTATTAACTCCTGTAAAACAGAATCCATGGACTTCTCTGGTGCCTTGACATCTCAAACCATTTAATGTTAATAAGCTTTTACTGCAGCTTTTTTTTTCTTTTCCTTTATTACTATGTTAATATTCTATTATAAGGTTGACTAGTTTAAAATCGTTTGATATGTTGTATTCCAACATTTTATTGCAATTCCTTGTTATATTTGCCTTTTTTCCTTCTCAGCAGGATTGTTGATGTCTGTGCCCGCCTTGTCTTTTCGTCATATGTGATGCGGTCCTTCCTCGCCCTTCATTTGGTTGAATTTGGGCATGTC
Source organism: Calotriton arnoldi (assembly GCA_963921515.1). Classification (NCBI taxonomy): domain Eukaryota; kingdom Metazoa; phylum Chordata; class Amphibia; order Caudata; family Salamandridae; genus Calotriton; species Calotriton arnoldi. The sequence goes on from CAWUFW010001780.1 coordinate 1,883,179, forward strand.
ATCTGTTCCATGGGGTTTCACCCCCCCACCCTTATATGATGTTTCTAGGTACGTTTCACCTCTCTTACCCTTGTACCTTTCTCTCCCTCTCTTTTTCTCTTGTCTTTTCTCTCTTTCTTCTTTCATCTTTGTCCTACTTATCTTCCTTTTTTATATTCAATCTTCTTTTCCTTCATCTACCCATTGTTTCATATTTGTATTTTCGTTCATTTCTCTTATTTTTCTTGTATTGTTTGGTTAATCCATTGTACAGTTGGATTGTTATATGGTTTGTCTTTAGTTGCTTGATGGTTTGCCTAGATTGGTATCTTCGACTTTTTCTTGTGTCACCTCCATGTCTTTGAAAATTGTCTCTTGGAATGTCAGAGGTTTGAACTCCCCCATTAAAAGACAACCGGTTTTAACACATTTGGCCAAATTAGAGGCTGATATAGCCCTTATACAGGAATCTCATCTTACAGCAAATGAATCTTTAAAGTTGAGGAGGGGTTGGGTGGGGATGTTTTTTTTCTCACCGGGGGATGGTAAGCGGAATGGGGTTTTAACTCTGTCATAAAACGCTTTCTGTTAAATTGCTTTCCCAGAGTTCTGATAATGATGGCAGATGGTTGTATACAAAATTGTTGGTCCGGTTTCTTTACTCAACATTTATGCCCCCACCGCTGGGGATTCCTCTTTTGGACATCCCTTACTCAACATATCTCAAATTGCATTGAGGATAATTTTAGCCTTTCTGGTGATTGTAACCAGCTAGTTTTTCCCTTCATTGATCGTAACTCGATGGTCTCCTTTGTCCCACAAAAGGCACAAAAACTTTTTGTTCAAACTATTCAACAGTACAAGTTTATTGATGCCTGGGGACTTTGTAACCCCACCGCAAGAGAATACACTTACTATTCTCCGGCCCATCGAACCCAATCACGAATAGATTATTTCTTTATATCCCACAATATTTCTCAATCCCGACAAGCTGCTGATATTGGCTCTATTCTAATATCTGAACATGCCCCAACCTCTATTCAATTGGATATTTTGCAAAAACCTAATGTACCCAGGAAATGGCATTTTAATAATGCTCTTCTCTTAGATCCAAAGTTTGCCTCCTCTTTTGTTTCATTTTTCAATGAATACTTTTTGTTTAATCAAACTGATACCGTACCTTTTTCTGTTGTTTGGGATGCTTTTAAAGCAGCTGCTCGAGATTTTATTATTAGTTTTGTCTCTAAAAAACGCAAAACTTCACATAAACTAACCAAAGACCTCTTAATTAAAATAAAGAGATTGGAGCATTCCTACTACTCCTCCAAATCAAAGGATTGTTTATCTGAGCTTATGAATGCCAAGTTTCAATTTAACAAGGAATCAACAGACAATGCCTCAACATACTTATTAAAATCTAGTGCAAAGTTTTATGGTGGCCAGAACAAGGCTGGGAAAATATTAGCTAATTATTTGAAAGTTAAACACAATAAGCTTAATATAGAGTAAATTATGGATGAGCAACAAACACTGAAGTTTAAAGATGCTGAAATTTTGAATTAATTTCTTATTTGTTACAAGACACTATATACGTCAGAGAACTCTCCCTCAGAACTTCACATCTCTCCGTTTTTTCTGACATTCAGCATTTCTCTGATACTAGGCTAGACCTCACCTCCCTAGAATCCGATATGTCACAAAAGGAACTCCTAGCTGCCTTACAGACACTCAAAAAACATAAAGTCCCAGGTCCAGATGGCTTTTCTGTCGAGTTTTTTCTGCACTTCGCACACCTGCTCCTTCCCAAACTACACAATCTCCTAGACTTCTTTTTACATTCAGGTGGTGAAGGAAGTGGCCCGATTAAGGTCACCGGGGTCACTCCTGACCACCTCTCAGCCTTCCATACCAAATGAAGAGTCAGTCAGTTAGTAGAGAATTCAAACCAATAATTGTTTATTCAAAGTACAAAGTACACTCAGAGCGGAGCCCTGTCTGCTCAACCACTAGGAGTGCTGCAGAGAGACTAAAGTCCACAAGCATAGAGATGCATGTAGTACATTTCGTAACTGGGCTAGAACACGCCCATAGTGGAATTTTCCAGGCAGGTGCTGTGAAGCAATACAAATGAGAGAGAAAAAGGGAAAAAACCGATCTCAGCACTCATATCTTACAGAGTTACAGAGTCCAAGGCCACTGCAGGCGGGCCCGTCTTCAGACTAGTGGGAGAAGGCCCATATCTTATGAGAAAGGTATGCGCTAATAAGAACAGTACATTCATTAGTGTAGCAAAACTCAGCTCCGGAGAAACATAACTCAGAGACAGTCATTTCTCGGAAATAGCAAAGGATAGGTTTCGATTATGATACAAAATGGCGCCGCGAATGCTAACTTACACAAGGCAATGCGAAAACATGATTTTTAGTTCAACAGACCCTCCTTTTAGCATGAGCTAAGTAATTTTGTATAATAAAGAAAAAGGCACATAAATCAACGAATCATGAATATATATATATCTAAGAACACTCCATATTTTCATCTTCAGGAAGAGGAATAGTAAGGAGGGAAGTAGTCTCGAAGATACCCTCATCAATCTGCATAGGGTCTTCGATTTCTTTTTGAATTATAATCGTTGCATTGGTATCATGAATTGACATTCTCTTAGGAGCAGGAAGTCTGGTGCAATAAGAGCAACATAAGGGGAGATACTGGATTAAAACACAACAGACTATAAGGATGCAATCAAATAAATGACCTTTTCAAGAATCCATCCCCACCCACCAAAGAGTGACCAACTCCAATTTCCACTCTCCATTCCTTTAACATTTTCTAAGATATCCAAAATATGTTGGGTAATATTCTTTTCCATATTAGTGATCCCGACTACGCACTGGTCTCCTACTACAGCGCACACACCACCACTCTTAGCTAGAATGAAAGCAACAGCATATCTAGTCTGTTAGGAATATATCCGCATACTTTCCAAATGGGTGGTGATATCATGCAAGGCTGCTATTGTGGAATTAGACAATATCTTTACATCCGAAATATTCTCTGGCTCTTTCACCCCGAGCCATTGCAGTACCACCAAAGGTAATAATGGAAGAAAGAATATACCCAAAAGTGATACCATTGCTATAATTATTGACTTCTAAATCTGTCACTCCGTCGCAAAACTCTGCTGTCAATGTTCTTTTCACCCATCTTATGCTAGGCTTACTGTACTTGCAAGGTACACCTAGGGGAAGCACCATTCCTAAGGCAACATCATTTGTACCATTATGAACATTCGAGTATGTACCATTAGACAAAAAGTAAAATCCTGGATGTGCATATATTGGAACCTGATAATCCACAGGAGCATATCTGGTATTCATCCCAGAGGTATTCAGATCCTCCTTCCTTGCTAAAGACATTGTGTTCTTAAACAGTATTACTCCAGAACAGTTAACATACAAAAATGAGTCAGTACTGTTAATTATCAGACAACATCAGGATAATATCCAGCCTTCTGAGTAACCATCAAATCTTGATAATGCCAGCCCACCAGGGTAATATTCTGCTCCTCTATATACATGTTATCACAATACATGGTATTATCACACCCCGGGTACCCTTCCCCTCGTGGCTTTCGGTAATACAGACAAGGGCCAGGATACCCCATACCAAACTCCCCCCTTACCTCTATGAAGTGGACTGGACGAGTATACGTGTAATTAACAAGTGACAATGGTTATGCAGTCCATAAACTTGTAACAGATCAGTAGGATAACAAGCTATACCTGTCCCAAAAAATCTTTTGTGCATGTCTAAAAATACATTACTTGGTGTTGTCCTTTTTGTACGAATTGGAGAAATAACCTTAATCTCAACATTTGATGGGGCAATCTGATCTCGTTCAAGAACCCAGGACACCCCACCTAAAATCAATAACAGTAAAATCACAAAGATAGTACACAGCATTTTTGTTTCAGTTGACTAAAATACCTGTGTATGAACGGGGGAAATCACTGGCTGCTCTTCATCAGCAACCATTCTACCAAAAGGATGCATAACGAATGATAGAACAAAGGGGGCAGAATGCCAGTAAAAAGAATACACAAGTTCCCAGTGTCCGTCAGAGCCTCACTGGTACAGGCTCCTATTGTTCATCAAAATGTTGGCGCTCTTGAGCACCGGCAGTGGAGCTTGCTCTGTCCCAAGCTCAGGTTCCCACATTGTGTAGGATAAGGCACCCCAACAAGATACCATTAGTATATCCTGTCCAATGTTCTCACAGTGCACAAATCTCAAATCACCCTAAACTAACTCTGTTGGTACTGTAGCAAAGTACACCCTGACTTACGCAGTCTATCCCTAACTAATATGACTTCTCCTTGGGTGCACTGTTCTTCAACCGGGGACACAAATTGTACCTAGTAACTCCAGGCACAGAGGGGTCAACAAAAAGGTGTTCTTGAATTGCTCGTATTTCTGGAGGAACTGCTGCGTTCAACACCTCATCATTTTCTTCATCTGTTTTGGTCCAGGTCAACCTTGCGTCACTAAAGGGGACAAACCGGGCCACTACCTCGAACTCAGAGTACCCAACTCCATCCTTCACCCATTGGTCATAGGGCAGAGGAAGGGGGACCTTTCGGCAGTGGGTGGCATGCACCCAGTTCTTCTGGCCGGTGACTTTAACAGCGGTGCGTGTGGCAAGAGGACCTGTTCCGGTCCCTTCCATTGCTGCTCCAAACTCTTTTTCCGCTGGAAATTACGCACCAGGACGTAGTCGCCGGGCTGGATGTCGTGCCCGGGCCCCTCTGGTGTGACTGGCAAAGCGTCCCGAACCTGTTGATGAATAGAACGCAAGCTTTCAGTTAACTGGCATAAAAATAATCAATCAACAAGGGGTAATCAATATCAGAGAACCGTCGAGGATGCGGGACGCCCCAGACATTCGCTGGGCGTCCAAACACGACCTCGTACGGTGCAATCCTGTCCTAGAGTGTGCTATAGTTCTGGTAGACAAAAGTGCTAATGGTAAAGCATCTGGCCACTGTAACCCTTTAGTCTCTTGAATTTTTGCCAACTTCAACTTGAGAGTGCCATTGTACTTCTCAACCAAACCTGCCGACTGTGGGTGGTTTGTAGCATGAAGCTTCTGTTTTATGTGCAAACCATCACAAATTAACTGAATAACCTTGGCATTGAAATGACTTCCGTTATCACTCCAAATCAAACGGGGCTAGCCGAAACGAGGGAAGAACTCCTTCAGGAGTACCTTTGCAGTCGTAACAGCTGTATTATCTTTAGTGGGATAAGCCTCAACCCATTTACTGAAAGCGCAAACAACCACCAAAACATACTTCAAATTATTGCACCTCTCCAGTTCAATGTAATCCATCTGGAGAACTTCAAAAGGAAAAGTTGGTGGTGCAAAATTACCGGGCTGTATAGGGGTACCTTTACCAGGATTGTTCATTGTGCATAACATACAATACTTCACTAAATGTGCGGCCGTTTTCGAAATGTTATCATTCTGCCATACAGGGTCTAGTAACTTGCAAATTCCCTTAGCACTAATATGGGCTGGGCCATGGGCCATTGTGACTACAGGAAGAACATATGCATCTGGCAGCATCCATCTCTGTTTTCCTGACTTATCAATCTAACACCCCTCATCATTCAATTGCGCTGTACTTTCTTGCCAAATTGCTAATTCCTCTATTGTGGCCTCACTCTGTATTTCTTTCACATTTTCAAGGGTATCCTCAAACATGGTGGCTTCAGGCACCCACCTAGCGGGACCTGATACAAACATTCTTTTCATTTTAATTCGGGCTGTTTCCTTAGCTGTCTGATCGGCAAAAGCATTTCCCTACCTACGTCATTAGTAACTTTCCGATGGGCGCTACACTTCACTATAGCCAATCTCTTAGGAAGCGTCAAGGCAGACAAAAGCCACAATATAAGGTGCCCATGCTGTATCTTGGTGCCATGCAAAGTAAGGAACTCTCTGTCTGCCCAGAGTCACCCAAAATTATGTGCGACTCCAAAGGCATACTGGCTGTCAGTATAAATATTGACAACCAGTCCCTCCCTCAATTTGCAAGCTTGTATCAAGGCAACAAGCTCAGCAGCTTGAGCTGACTGATAGGGAACTCGGGATGTCTTGACTACTGTACGCAATGTGGTGATAGCATATGCAGCAGTTGTAGTGCCATCTGGTATTTTAAAACAAGAACCATCGACATATAGTTCCCCTTGTGGGTCAAATAAGGGAACATCAGTCAGGTCTACCCGTCCTTTCGTCTCTACTTCCGTCCGGAAGATACAGTCATGTTTATCAATCTCATCACTCTCAGAAGGGAGGGGCAGTAACGTGGCTGGATTCAGAGTGGCACATCTTTTAATCGTGATATGTTTTGCAAACAATGTTAATTCATAGCCAGTCAGACGTGCACTGGTGAGGTGCTGTGTCTTTGTTTTGTTCAAAAGTGTGTCCACAGCATGGGGTACCATGACTGTGAGGTCGGTATCAAGTATGAGTCCAGCCGATTGTCGTATCGAGACGGCCACAGCCGCGACCGCTCTTAGACTGCTCGGGCGGGCTCTTGCGATATGGTCAAGAACAGCAGAGAAATAAGCACACAGATGTTGCTTATCTCCAAATTTTTGTGTTAAAACTGAAAGGACGCACCCAGCCATTTCATGGACAAACAATACAAATGATTTAGTATAATCAGGGGTGCCAAGCACTGGAGCTGAACAAAGCGCAGTTTTCAAGTGCTCAAAAGACTGCTGACATTCAGGCGCCCAAGGCAAGGGCTCATGCACGTATTTAGTGGTTAGAGCAAGCAAGGGTTAATTAGTAAGGAGTAGTGAGGTATCCACTGGCGACAGTAGGAAGTGATACCTATAAAAGCGCGCACATCTTTCTGAGTCTGCGGGATGGGCATTTTTACAATGGTACTGATACGCTCTGGGGTCAACCTCCTTCGACAGTAGGTGACCTAAATAGGTGATCTCCTGTCGAAAATACTGAAATTTAGAAAGAGAAACTTTATGTCCATGGTGGGCCAAATGCAACAACAAATTAACTGTACTATCTCTACAACCCTGCTCAGTATCAGAAGCAATAAGGAGATCGTCAACATACTGCACCAATACATTACCTGCAGGAAGCGAAAGGGAATCTAATTGAATCTAATTGAATCTTTAAAGCCTGACTATAAATACTTGGACTCTCAGTATAGCCCTGAGGAGCTCGACAGAATCTAAAGCTCCTTCCAGCGAGTATAGACCCAAACAAATACCTACTATCTGGATGAATAGGTGTACTAAAGAATGCATTTTTCAAATCAATAACAGAGAAACATTAGCGGTAGAAGGAATCATTGTCAAAAGAGTAGTAATACCCGGAACCACTGGAAACTGGGGAAACACTATTTTATTAACCTGGCGCAAATCAATCACAAAACGATAAACATCCTCAGGATCACTAGAAGAACCTGAAGGTGTCCTTTTAAGAATAGGCAGACTAGGACTATTACAAATATTAGCAGATGTCTCCTCTACCACTCCCTTGTTAATCAGCTCCTGAATAATTCGCAACAGGGCTCGCTCACCGGCTTGCAGGATTTTGTACTGGGGAATACGAGCCAAAATAGCACCGTCCTTAACCTGTATTGAAACTGGTGGTATCTGCAACAGTCCCACATCTGTATCACCTGTCGCCTACAAAGTGGGCTGCACGTCTTTAAACTCAACAGGAAGGGGCGCATCTTTAGACAAACACTGTTTAGCACGCGCTACATCTGGACCCATGGTCATATAGACACCTGCCGGGGAACAATAAATCGTAGCATGCAGTTTCTTCAACAAATCCAAACCCATCAAATTTTCACCACAATTAGATGTCAACAGAAATGGCAAATCCACAGTGAAAGGACCAATTGTTAATGCAAAGGGTTTTTAAATAGGGCTTACAACAGGTACACCAGAAAAACCTACTGAAACATTATTATGGCCAGACAGAGTCGCCCTAGGGACCATATTTCAAGAAACAGAGCTTTTTGTCGCACCTGTGTCCACCAAAAATTCCTTTAGTTAAACCTTGCAGTTCTGCTGTTACATAAGGGCCACGCTGATCTACAGGTATCGAAACTGGTCCCCCACTCTGTCCCTGGCTGTCCTAGCTGTAAAACATTCCTGTCACCTCATCCATATCATAATCATCATGATAATACTGTCCCTCACGAGGGTCATCAAAATTATTATTATCAAAATGACCCTGTGAGGCTGCAGGGTTCTGAGCCCTGTCAGCCCCTCCAGCTCCACGACCCCGTCCACAAGAACCTTGCCCTCTGGGGACCGCCACCTTCTGCAAAAGCACAGGACACTCGCTACGCCAATGTCCCTTCTCCTTACAATACGCACACTGATTCGGCCCCAAAGGCGTAGCGTTCGGCTGCCTACTAGTACGTGGAAGCTGTCGGGCAGGACCACCACGTCCTCTGCTGTTACCTCTAAAAGCCTGCTGTAACAACACCTTTGTTTTCAAATCCTTATGCTTCTTCTCCGCTCTTTCCTTTTCCTCATTATCCCTATGCTCATAATACTGTGCCATATTCAAAATGACAGAAGGGGAAGAGGTAGACCAGGTGCTTTCAGAAGCCTGCAATCGTGTCGCAATCTCAGGAAGCAAATTTGAAACAAATCTATTAACAAACAACCGAACACCTTCCTCAATGGACAAATCCTGTCCACTATAGTCCAAAAATGTACCTTCAAATCGAGTGAAAAAATCAGACACACTCTCATCTTTCTTCTGTCGACATGCCGACAGTTTATCCCAATCTACCTTTCTTGGCGGAATAAGAGAATGCATATGCGTAATTATGAGACCTGGGAACGCTAAAATTTCCGCTCGGGGCTTATCACCTGGCTTTCTCTCACGGTCCCATGCTTTAATTTGATCCCATGTACCTCCCAATTCCACAACATGATCTTGTGTATGTACTTGCCTCCAAATATCAACTGGAACTAATAAACCAAAGAACATCTCAAAATCAGCAAGAGTCATTACAGTGGAGGAAGTAGCTTCGGTCAGTTCTTTATAATATGCAGTAGGATTTTTCCTTGGGTCAGGTAATTGGGTCTTAAGAGACAATACTTCACTTCTTTTCCACGGAGTATAAACCCATTGCTCCTGAAACCTGGCCGCCACTGCCGCTCGAGTAACATTACCACGACTATCTGTTACTTCTGGTATCTCAGGGTGATATATAGGATGAACCTCTCTCATCGGAAATTGGAACACCACAGTGGGGCTTTTCTCAAGCAGCCTACCCCTATAGGCAATCAATGTCGTAACGCTACCAAAAACTTGACCAGGCTCCATATTACTAATATATACACGATCTTTAATATCATATGAAATCTGTGGTGCAGCATCCTTGAAACACTGCTCCCAAATACTAGTAAGCGTAGCAGACATGTGCTTAAGGGCATGTTGTTGTACAAAGGACTCATAATCTTTCATCACCCTCCAAACGTCTTCCACACTGTAAATGGGATTATGACCCCACTGTGCAGCCTGATTAGCCACTACCCTTTTTTCTTCATCTCCCACTTCAGACCGCACGTAAGGACCCATACGCTCTTTGAACTTTGCCCAATCTCCGTCCTCAAACCAGCGCACTGGCGTCCCATTACCCAAAGTAACCAGAGGATGAAAAACCAGGAAAGGAGAAGCAACAGAAGTGCCAGGTACTATCGACGCTGAAGGTTGTGTCGCAGGAGAAAGCGCTGGCAAGAGGGATGCTGAAACAATAGGTGTGGCAGGAGTACTAGCAGTCACAGTTGCCGCAGATGGTAAAGAAACAGAAAAGAGAAAAGGAGGAGGAGCCGAAGCCACAGCCGTCGACATAACAGCAGAAGATACAGGGACAGAGACAGTAGACGCGACTGTAACGGATGGCTGTGAGAGCACTGGAACAGTAGGGTATATTTATTGCGGAGCATATGAAGGCGGGGGTCGAACATCCAACAATTCCTCCACAAAAGTATCATCTTCTTCCTGAACTACATACGATTTATCAATGTGTAATCGAAACCTGCTATCTTCACATTCAATACCCATTTCCTGTTTTTCCCTATCATATGCTACAGCCTTCTGGGTCAACGTCTGCATTCTTCCCTTCTGGGCCTCTTTCTCTGCTTTCATTCGTCTCTGATTAGCTGCTTTTTTCCACGTTCTGAGGGAATCAAACTTACACTGCCTACCTTGTTTCTTAAACAACTGTTCTTGCAAATACTCAATCTTTTGTTCATCAAAAGTACCTGTCAGTGGCCACTGCAACTCGGCATTGTCCCTCGTATATTTGTGCCATAATGTACTAAACATAATAGGGCCAAGGCCATGTTTCACATACATATCAAAATTCGGAGTGCCTTCTGGAGGCGCCGGCTGACTTTCTTCTAATCTAGCATCGGTAGAACAACAACGACAGCACAAAGCAAACAGTTTACTAAAACTAGGCATTTTCAAAAGAAAACAAGTTCACTATTTTATGCCTAGTAAAACAATTGCAATTGTTTTTATCCCAAAAGACGGTCCTTAGACTGTACCAAATACAAACCAAAATGGTACCATATCCACAAAGAACCAAAACAAACTCACCTGGTATACGCAGGTCAAACGAATTAATTCTCCACTGCCGACTCTTCAGACCAAGCGGTCAAATCCAAGGGTTTCGTCGTTCAGGACTCCAGTCGGGATGATTGATCACTGGGCGAGGCACCATCCAGCGGGACAGAAGGGGCAGCTGCGAGTGTCAGGAACTCTTCGTGCAGGGATCCCTAATCTGTCCATCCGACCCGATGATGGCCTCGCCCTCCCCCCCGTCCGCGGAAGGGGATAGGTCACTCACCCGAAGGAGTCCCTGTTTGGGCGCCAACTGAAGGAAGTGGCCCGATTAGGGTCACCCGGGTCACTCACGACCACCTCTCAGCCTTCCATACCAAATGAAGAGAATACAAACCAATAATTGTTTATTCAAAGTACAAAGTACACTCAGAGCAGAGCACTGTCTGCCCAATCACTAGGAGTGCTGCAGAGGGACTAAAGTCCACAAGCATAGAGATGCATTTAGTACATTTCGTAACTGGGCTAGAACACGCCCATAGTGGAATTTTCCAGGCAGGTGCTGTGAAGCAATACAAATGAGAGAGAGAAAGGAAAAAAACGATCTCAGCACTCATATCTTACAGAGTTACAGAGTCCAAGGTCACTGCAGGCAGGCCCGTCTTCAGACTAGTGGGAGAAGGCCCATATCTTATGAGAAAGGTATGAGCTAATAAGAACAGTACATTCATTAGTGTAGCAAAACTCAGCTCTGGAGAAACATAACTCAGAGACATTTGTTTCTCAGAAATAGCAAAGGATAGGTTTCGATTATGATACAAAATGGTGCCGCGAATGCTAACTTACACAAGGCAATGTGAAAACATGATTTTTAGTTCAACAGTGGATCCTCCGGTTCTTTTTCATATGCCTTAATTTGCCTTATTCCTAAGGAAGGGAAGGACTTAAGATACTGTAAGAATTATAGACCCATTTTGTTAGTCAATATCGATTATAAAACTTTCTCTAAGGCTTTGGCCATACGTTTGGAATCCCACGTACCCCAGTTACTAGGCTTACTAGGCACAGAACAATCTGGATTTGTTAAAGGCTGTCTTATCACAGACAACACTCGCTTATTTTTCGACATATTATCTAAGTCTTCCCACCTACCCCAATCCTTAGCAGCTGTAGCCTTATACGCGGAAAAAGCGTTCGATCGAGTTGAATGACCTTATCTTTTTCAAACACTTCAATGGTTTGGTTTTGGTCCAACAATTATTTCTTTAATTTCGATTCTTTATTCGCAACCACAGGCAGCAGTGTGTGCAAATGGCAACACATCTTCATACTTCGATCTAAGCAGAGGTGTTCGCCAGGTTGCCCATTATCCCCATTGCTCTTTAATCTAGCCTTAGAGCCTTTTTTGTCTAAACTCCGTCAAAACCAAGATATACATGGATTTGATTTTAAAGAACAACAAATTAAATTGGCAGCATACGCTGATGATGTATTATTATTTATTTCACAACCCCAATTCTCTATCCCCACTTTCTTACAGGAAGTTGAATCCTTTGCCTTTGTATCCGGGTATAAACTGAACAGAGACAAAATGCGAAATATTGCCTTTAACTAAATATACTTTCAAAGATGATTTTGCTGCCTCAAACTTTACATGGAACCCTCACCACATAAAATACTTAGGTTTATATTTTTCCCCTTCCATCCCAGCAACACTTTCTTTATGTATGGATAAATGTATACAAAGAATCTCCACATTGACTGCTAAATGGCACCCTTTATATTTATCTTGGTGGGGCCGTTTAGATACTATAAAGATGATGATAACCCCCATAATACTTTACACAATTTCCAATATTCCTGTGCCCATTCCCTCAAAAGATTTTAACAAGATAAACTCTGTGTTATCGTCATTTCTGTGGAATAACAAGAGATCTTGCATGTCATTACTAAAATTGACACGGCCAAAATCAAAGGGTGGTGTCAACTTTCCCGATTTCCCATCCTACCAAAAATCGTTTTTACTCCGGCAATCTTCGAGATGGCTCGCTGAGTCTTTCTTGGATTGTCCTTTGTGGGTTAAACTTGAACATTCTTTTCTTACCCCCTACTCATTTCAAGAATATTTATCCTTCACCCGCAAACCTCAATCTATATCTACTCCTATACTTAAATACACATGCAAAAGTTTAGAACCTAGCTCATCGACACTCCCTACAGATTTAGACTATTTTCTTGGATCCACAATATGGCACAACAAGCTGATAATGATCCATGGTAAACCTTTGTATTGGAAATCCTGGTGACAGAAAGGTTTAATTTGGGTGCATCAGCTCTTTATACAAGATGAGGTCATGTCTTTTCTACAAGCTAGCCGACTCTTCGAACTTCCTACTTCCTTTCAGTCTAAATATAACCTTTTGAAGCAAACTCTTCAAACTGCTTATGCTGTTTCCAACCCCTAACGCCAATACCTCTTCCTCTGTGAATGGGTTACATACTCTTCTTCGCACTTATCCCAAGGCTTCTATTATTTACAACTATTTACGCACCTCATACAACGCTAGAGAAAAAACTAAAGTAGAGCTTTCCTGGGAACAGGATTTAGAAGTGTGCTGGTCAACCGCCCTATGGAACAAGATATGGACTAAAATCAGGAAATCCTCTAGAGCAGCAAACACCGCTCAAACACTCTTTTTTATTTATCATAGACTCCTGTTATGCCCGGCAACTTTAACCCCTTCGCTGCTAGGCCTTTTCCCCCCCTGTGCTAAGCCTTTTTTTGGCTATTTGGGGTAGTGCGCGCTTAGGCCCCTGTAACTTTTTGACCACATAAGGTATCCACGCCAAATTTGCGTCCTTTTCTTCCAACATCATGGGGATTGTAAAGGTAGCCAGGGTTTGTGGATTCCCCTGGAGGGGTCCCAGAAATTATTCAAAATACAGCTAAAACTTGTTTTTTTTGGGAAAAATGCAAAAAAAGGGCTGCAAATGAAAGCATCTGGGTTTTTCCCTGCAAATGGTATCAAAAAGGGTTTGTGGGGCTGAAATCACCATTTCCCCAGCTTTTAGGGAATGACAGACTTTTGTCAGAAAACCAACATTTTTTACACAGTTTTGGCATTTTTCTGGGACATAGCCTATTTTTGCTATTTTTTGTGCTTTCAACCTCCTTCCAGTTAATGGTAGAAATGGGTATGAAAGCAATAATGGATCCTAGACAGCAATACATTTTAGAAAAGTAGACAACATTCTGAATTCAGCAAGGGGTCATTTGTGTAGATCCATCAAGGTTTCTTTATAGAAACTAACAGTTAAATATAGGAAAAATTGAAAATTAGTTGAAAAAAACAGCCTTTTGTGTCAACGTTTTCACCTGTAACTTCTTCTAATTATGACAGCTCTTTGAAAGCAATATACCATTACATCTGCTGGACCTTACTGGTTGTGGGGATATATAGGACTTGTAGGTTCACAAAGAACCCGACGAACCCAGAGCCAATAACTGAGCAGCGTCTTGCAATGGTTTTTTATTATGTACCGGGTATATAGCAATTATTGTGGGAAAATGTATACATGGAAAAATCGGTATGAAAGACACCTATGTATTTCTGAAATGGGAACAAAATATAGAGTTTAGAAACAGTAGATATTTGCACATTTCCAAAATTGGGAATACTCATACTAGCATGAGAATTATCGGTAATTTTTTTAAATGACTTCTTTTTTACACAATGTCTTTCATTTGGAAGGCAGAATGCATCGAAAGTCAATAGGTAATAACAGTTGCTTTACAAATATGAATTACCCCAAGTCTCCCGATAAAAATGGTACCTCACTTGTGTGGGTAGGCATAGTGCCCACGACAGGAAATGGCTCAAAACCCAACGTGAACACACCACATTTTCACAATGAAAAATTACCCTTTTTTGCAAAGTGCCCAGCTGTAGTTTTTAACTCTAGCTCTGCCGGCACCTAGGGAAACCTAGCAAACCTATACATTTTTGAAAACTAGACACCCAGGGGAATCCAGGATGGGGTGACTTGACTGGCTCCCACCAGGTTCTGTTACCCAGAATCCCTTGCAAACCTAACAAATTGTCCAAACAAAACCACATTTTCCTCACATTTCTGTGGTGGAAAGTTCTGGAATCTGCGTGGATCCACAAATTTCCAACCACCCCACGTTCCCCAAAGTCTTCTGAGAAAAATGGTACCTCACTTGTGTGGGTAGGCCTAGTGTCCGCGACAGGAAACGGCGCAAAACGCAACGTGGACACACCCCAATTTCACAGTGAAAAATGACCCTTTTTTGACAAAGTGCCTAGCTGTAGTTTTTGAACCCTAGCTCTGCCGGCACCTAGGGAAACCTAGCAAACCTATACATTTTTGAAAACTAGACACCCAGGGAATCCAGGATGGGGTGACTTGACTGCCTCTCACCAGGTTCTGTTACCCAGAATCCCTTGCAAACCTAAAAATTGTCCAAAAAACACATTTTCCCCACATTTCTGTGGTGGAAAGTTCTGGAATCTGCGTGGATCCACTAATTTCCACCCACCCCACGTTCCCCAAAGTCTTCCGAGAAAAATGATACCTCACTTGTGTGGGTCGGCCTAGTGCCCGCAACAGGAAACGGCGCAAAACGCAACGTGGACACACCTCAATTTCGCAGTGAAAAATGACCCTTTTTTGGCAAAGTGCCTAGCTGTAGTTTTTGAACTGTAGCTCTGCCGGCACCTAAGGAAACCTAGCAAACCTATACATTTTTGAAAGCTAGACACTCAGAGGAATCCAGGATGGGGTGACTTGACTGCCTCCAACCAGGTTCTGTTACCCAGAATCCCTTGCAAACCTAAACAATTGTCAAAAAAACCACATTTTCCCCACATTTCTGTGGTGGAAAGTTCTGGAATCTGCGTGGATCCACAAATTTCCACCCACCCCGCGTTCCCCAAAGTCTTCCGAGAAAAATGATACCTCACTTGTGTGGGTCGGCCCAGTGCCCGCGACAGGAAACGGCGCAAACCGCAACGTGGACACACCTCAATTTCGCAGTGAAAAATGACCCTTTTTTGGCAAAGTGCCTAGCTGTAGTTTTTGAACCATAGCTCTGCCGGCACCTAGGGAAACCTAGAAAACCTATACATTTTTGAAAACTAGACACTCAGGGGAATCCAGGATGGGGTGACTTGACTGCCTCCCACCAGGTTCTGTTACCCAGAATCCCTTGCAAACCTAAACAATTGTCAAAAAAACCACATTTTCCCCACATTTCTGTGGTGGAAAGTTCTGGAATCTGCGTGGATCCACAAATTTCCACCCACCCCGCGTTCCCCAAAGTCTTACGAGAAAAATGGTACCTCACTTGTGTGGGTCGGCCTAGTGCCCGCGACAGGAAACGGCACAAAACGCAACTTGGACACACCTCAATTTCGCAGTGAAAAATGACCCTTTTTTGGCAAAGTGCCTAGCTGTAGTTTTTGAACCATAGCTCTGCCGGCACCTAGGGAAACCTAGCAAACCTATACATTTTTGAAAACTAGACACCCAGGGGAATCCAGGATGGGGTGACTTGACTGCCTCCCACCAGGTTCTGTTACCCAGAATCCCTTGCAAACCTAAAAATTGTCAAAAAACCCACATTTTCCCCACATTTCTGTGGTGGAAAGTTCTGCAATCTGCGTGGATCCACAAATTTCCTCCCACCCAGCGTTCAACCAGGTCTCCCGATAAAAATGGTACCTCACTTGCGTGGGTGGGTCAAGGATCCGCGACAGGCAAGGCCCCAAAAGCTATTGAGGCGACATCAAAATTACCTATCACAAACCAACCTGGTTTTGCATGGGGAGTCCCATGAGTTTTGGCCCGGGGCTCGGCAGCCATCTAGGAAACCTACCTAACCCACACATTTCTGGAAACTAGACACCCGGGGAGTCCAGTGAGGTATAGCTTGCGTGGGTCCCCCATCATTCTCCTACCCAGAATCCCCTGCAAACCTCAAATTTCGCTGAAAAATTCACTTTTTCTCACATTTCTGTGGTGGAAAGTTCTGGAATCTGCGTGGATCCACAAATTTCCTCCCACCCAGCGTTCCTCCAGGTCTCCCGATAAAAATGGTACCTCACTTGTGTGGGTAGGCACAGTGGCTGCAACAGGAAATGGCCCAAATCGTACTCTGGAGGCTTCAAAATTACCTATAGCAAAACTACCTGGTTTTGGGGGGGGGGGGCACCTGAGATTTTGGCCCCGGGCTCGGCGGCCATCTTGGGAAAGTACCAAACCCAAACATTTCTGAAAACTAGACACCCGGGGGAGTCCAATGAGGTATGGCTTGCCTGGATCCCCCAACGTTTCCCTACCAAGAATGTAATGCAAACCTTAAATTTAGCTGAAAAAAACACATTTTCCACATATTTTTGTGTGGAATCAGCGTGCCGGCACAAATGTCCTACCACCCAGCGTTCCCCTTGTTCTCCCGAGTAAAATGATACCTCACTTGTGTGGGTGTCCAAAGCAGAATTGGCTAAAAACGTATTTTTAAAAAAATGTAGCGCTTAGAATTCTCGGTGCTATACTATAAATCCCTATGTTTTGGGCTCTTCCTAGCCACAGGCCTTTGGCCCACCCACACAAGTGAGGTATCATTTTACTCGGGAGAACAAGGGGAACGCTGGGTGGTAGGACATTTGTGCCGGTATGGTGATTCCACACAAAAATATGTGGAAAATGTGGTTTTTCAGCTAAATTTAAGGTTTGCATGGCATTCTGGGTAGGAAAACGTTGGGGGATCCACGCAAGCCATACCTCATTGGACTCCCCGAGTGTCTAGTTTTCAGAAATGTTTGGGTTTGGTACTTTCCCAAGATGGCCGCGAGCACGGGCCAAAATCTCAGGTCCCCCAAAACCAGGTAGTTTTGCTATAGGTAATTTTGAAGTCTCCAGAGTACGATTTGGGCCATTTCCTGTTGCAGCCACTGTGCCTACCCACACAAGTGAGGTACCATTTTTATCGGGAGACCTGGGGAACGCTGGGTGGGAGGAAATTTGTGGATCCACGCAGATTCCAGAACTTTCCACCACAGAAATGTGAGAAAAAGTGAATTTTTCAGCGAAATTTGAGGTTTGCAGGGGATTCTGGGTAGGATAATGATGGGGGACCCACGCAAACCATACCTCGCTGGACTCCCCGGGTGTCTAGTTTCCAGAAATGTGTGGGTTAGGTAGGTTTCCTAGATGGCTACCGAGCCCCGGGCCAAAACTCATGGGACCCCCATGCAAAACCAGGTTGGTTTGTGATAGGTAATTTTGATGTCGCCTCAATAGCTTTTGGGCCCTTGCCTGTCGCGGGTCCTTGACCCACCCACGCAAGTGAGGTACCATTTTTATCGGGAGATCTGGGGAACGCTGGGTGGGAGGAAATTTGTGGATCCACGTAGATTCCAGAACTTTCCACCACAGAAATGTGAGAAAAAGTGAATTTTTCGGCAAAATTTGAGGTTTGCAGGGATTCTGGGTAAGAAAACGTTGGGGGATCCTCGCAAGCCATACCTCCCTGGAATATCCCGGGTGTCTAGTTTTCAGAAATGTGTGGGTTTTGTAGGTTTCCTAGATGGCTGCCGACCCCGGGCCAAAACCCAGGTAACCCCCGTGCAAAACCAGGTTGGTTTGTGATAGGAAATTTTGATGTCGCCTCACTAGGTTTTGGGCCCTTGCCTGTCGCGGGTACTTGACCCACCCACACAAGTGAGGTACCATTTTTCTCGGAAGACTTTGGGGAATGCGGGGTGAATGGAATTTTGTGGATCCACACAGATTCCAGAACTTTCCACCACAGAAATGTGAGGAAAATGTGTTTTTTATACACATTTTGAGGTTTGCAAGGTATTCTGGGTAACAGAACCTGGTGAGAGCCAGTCAAGTCACCCCATCCTGGATTCCCCTGGGTGTCTAGTTTTCAAAAATGTACAGGTTTGCTAGGTTTCCCTATGTGCCGGCTGCGCTAGGGCCCAAAATACACAGGTAGGCATATTGCTAAAAACAAATCCGTTCCTAGTAGGCTTTCTGCCGCCCTGGGGGATATCGGGGGTGGGGTTGCCTCGATATGCCCCTCAAGGGGGCAGAAACACTGTGGCTATTTTTTTGGGGGTAGGGGCATTGGTATGCCCATTCTGGCCAGCCCCCACCCCCACACATAAAAAAGCCAGCGTAATCGTTGGCGTCTAGTGGGCTTTTTGCCCCCTGGGGGGCAGATTGGGGCTACTGCCCCATCTGCCCCCCAGGGGGGCAGGAAGGCTGTAATTTTGCGGGGAGGGGATGGGGGCATGGGCATGCCCGCTTTGGGCAGCCCCACCCTAATTCAAATTTGCCCCAAAAAACTCCCTGGCATCTAGTGGGCTTTTGCCCTCCCGGCGGGGCAGATTGGGAGCTAATGCCCCCATCTGCCCCCCAGGGGGGGCAGGAAGGCTGTAATTTTTGCGGGGAGGGGATGGGGCATGGGCATGCTTGTTTTGGGCAGCCCCCACCCTAATTCAAATTTGCCCCAAAAAAATCCCTGGCGTCTAGTGGGCTTTTTGCCCCCCCCCGGCGTGGCAGTTTGGGGGCTAATGCCCCATCTGCCCCAGGAGTCCACTAGACGCCAGGGAGTTTTTGGGCAAATCTTAATTAGGGTGGGGGCTGCCCAAAACGGGCATGCCAATGCCCCCACCCTAATTAAAATTTGCCCAAAAAAATCCCTGGCGTCTAGTGGGCTTTTGCCCCCCGAGGGGCAGATTGGGGGCTACTGCCCCATCTGCCCCCAGGGGGCAGGAAGGCTGTAATTTTTGCGGGAGGGGATGGGGCATGGGCATGCTTGTTTTGGGCAGCCCCCACCCTAATTCAAATTTGCCCCAAAAATCCCTGGCGTCTAGTGGGCTTTTTGCCCCCCGGCGTGGCAGTTTGGGGGCTAATGCCCCCATCTGCCCCCAGGAGTCCACTAGACGCCAGGGAGTTTTTGGGCAAATCTTAATTAGGGTGGGGCTGCCCAAACGGGCATGCCAATGCCCCCACCCTAATTAAAATTTGCCCCAAAAATCCCTGGTGTCTAGTGGGCTTTTTGCCCCCCCGGGGGGTGCAGATTGGGGGTGATGCAGCGCGTACAATAAAAACTATCCTCCTCCCAGGCTACTTATAGGTCATCCAGGGGCAAACTATATTTCTCATATCCACATGACGATGGGGCCCATAAACATCGCCTAAACACACACACATACACTCCTGGATTTCCTTTTACACCTTTATGAAATTCCGTACTCCTAGGAGAAGCATGAGAACTAAATGGAGAACACCATTTTGTGTACCGCTGGAAGAGCAAGGATATCTATTTACCTTAATTTGTCACTTTCTTTTAATTATTTCTTAAGATATTCCTGCTCATTGTTTTGTCGATGAATCATTCATTTAAGAAATTAGTTCATAGTGATTAAGACCAGCTAAATCACAATCAACCAATTACTCAGGTCACAATCAATTAGGAAAATAACCACTGAGTCATTTTGGTTTTTAAAGAATCTTAAATTTTATCTAATTTTAAAAACATGAAAAGATTTAATACTTTATTCAATTATTCATTTTAAATTCACAATTTTATTAAGCATAATCAATTTATTGCAGAAAGGAAATTTTGTCATGAAGCCAAAAACCTTAGTTACCTGCCTAGCTTCCTAATTTAGCCTAATGATTTCTAACCTAACTTTGGGATTAGAAATAGCCTGAATCTCATACTCAACTGTAAAGTTAAGACCGCAACAGCAACTTCAGCTCGTCAGCATCAGCTACCTGCAACCCGTCTCCTCTACTGCAACCACGACTCTCGAACTGCAACTCTCTGTGACTGCAACCGCGACTGACATCAACTGCCTGGAACTCACCCCTCCACTAAGAGTAGGCCCTCTTATACCCCAATTCTAACTTTGCTAACTAACTGTTGCAACATTAATATCACGCTTTTCTTTCATTGGTCCATGCATGTCATCTTATTCATTCTTTAATCAAGTTCTCTTGGATTCAAGGGTCCTTGGATCATTTCCTTTCCCATACGCTTAAACATTTCCATCCGATTCGATCAGTTCATTTGTATCTTCTTTTGACACATTCAAGAACTCCGCAGTCATTGTCCTTTCTCTTGGGCTCCTTTCCCACGGACTCTCTCCTGATCATTACGGCACACTATCAGTTCAATTAGGTCACACCAGCCTTGACCATTTCTTGCATCCTAGCCTCTCAGAGACATCACGCGGCTCCAGATTTCTTCAATCTCATCCCGTACCACGTGTCCCCTTGCGCCTGCGCACATCTTCCCACTGGCGGCCATTTTATCTCGCCACTCGGTTCTACTTTAGAAGCACTAATTTGAGGCAAATAAAACATAATTAAAATAGAGAAAAATATCCCTTTCGTTTCCCTCCCGTCTACGTACCCCAATTAGTTGTTACCTAGCAAAAGCGACATTTAAGCTGCTCCTTACTTACCATCACTATTGTTTTTGCAACGACACATTTTATTTCTATGAAGCACAAACATGCATTTATTTTATTTAGTACGCTTTTTATTCTTACGTTATGATTAGACACACGGACATTCATTATTAGATTATTTAGCACGTACATTAGCATATTACCATTCCCACATATACAATGTTGATTAATACATTTAACGAACATTTTTAATTAATTAATTATATAATTTGTTAGGGGTTAAATTTTTTTATTTTTACTGCTCCATCAATCCCCCCTTTGGTGATTTTTAAATCACCACATAAAACCCAAGTCATACTTCTTTTCAGGCAGCATGTCTTTCATCCTTTACTTTCTGTTATTCATATCTCTGTCTCTTCTTCATCTTGCCTTTTAGTCTCTTTATACATGCTTTCTTTCATTTTCTCCAACTCAATTTCACCCATTTCTCTCTCTCTTTCTCTCATTATTCTGTTATTTCTTCTTATCTTATTCTGTCTTACTTTTCTCTTTATACATGTTATTACTATTTTCAATATCATTGCTAACAATATCACTATAGTTGCTACTATTATAACTTTCCCTATTACTAGTTTACTCATCCTAGTTAACCAATTTGCTACTGAGGAAAACCCTCTACCAAGTTTTCCCAAAACACTTTCAACCTCCAGTGGGACTAATTCTTTGTGCAGACTTGTAATATTTGTAATATACTTCTGTATATTTTCACTGTTATCCGGAATGTAAGTACAACAATGTTGGACTTTCAACATTCCACAGACTCCACCCTCTTTTGCCAAAAGAATATCAAGGGCAAGCCGATTTTGCATCACCATAGCTCTCATGGCAACCATTTCGGTATTTACCATTAAGAACCCTCCCGCAGTATCTGTAGACAAACGATCTACTACTGTGGATAACTTCCGAATTTTAAATGCATTCAAAGATATTCCCACTGCTGGTATCAATGCTCCAAAAATATCTCCTACAACTTCTGAAAAACTTTCCCTCTTTCTACGTTTAAATCCATTAATCATCTTGTATGTTCCCTTTTCTTCTCTGTCCATGTGAAAGATTTTTGGAAAGACCAGGCCTACATAGCAAGTTCCATACCAATGGTCCGGTAACCTGTAATAAGCTCTATTCCCACAAATATAATAGATACCTGGAAATATTGGATCTTTTCCACCTTTGAATCCCCAACCTCCCAGAATTTGATAATTGTCATGGCAGACACTGGAACCTACAAAGTAATTGTCATAGACTGTCTTATTTCTCCTAATGCACAACTTTCCTGTTTGCGGCCAGTCTAAAGTCATTGCTGCATTTATCTTTTTCCCTTCATGATTTCCTTCCTCAAACGTCCATAAGCGTTTTCCTTCCTCTTTATTGCTTCTTTTTGAAATTTCATTCTTCTTTCCTCAACCATGTCTAGAAATACTTTTTCTTCTTTCCTTAACTCACAGGTAAGGTTGTTACTAACTATTTCTTCTAACGTTAATTTTCTATGTTCTAAAAAGAATTCTCCTAAAACCTTTGCTGGTTTTACTTTGTTAAGTTCTGGCACTACAGGAATGTTTGCAAATATCTTATCTATATCAGTATAATAAGATTCTAATCTACCTGTTTTATAAAATAAACTTGCTATTACACTACATGTTATTCCATAAGTCAAAGGTAAGTGATGATAAGTCACACCTTCAGATACTGATGCAGGCAATTGCATACAAACATAACAATCTCTCACTTCCATTGTTTTTACGTACTCATACAACAACTTTGTAAAAACATTCTTTGAAAAATCTGTTACTGACCTATCCTTATGCAACTCTGCACTACTTCTTAAAACAACTTGTTCTTTAATATTAGTTTCTTTTTCTTGTTTAGTATCATTCTTTGCTTCTATCACAGCTACACTAATAGGAATTGTGATTGCTAATACTATCCATATGGTCATTAATAACCCTGTACAAAAGCAGCACATTTTGCACCATCTCTTTATAAAATCACATTTATTTCTTCTATTCTCATTATTCTCCATTTTTCTTTTTCTATTTGTTAATTTTTCAGAAAATTGTGTCACTACACCTCAAAATGACTTAGACGCCACTCTGCTTTCAAAAAGTCTTTGCTTGGTACTTTCTTTAATTCTCTCCAGAATTCTTTCGTTGTCACATCCGGTGATTTGTCACATCCAGTAAAATTGTCACGTCCGGCAGAAGCACTTTAAGTCTTCACTTCAGTCCTTTTGTTGCATCTCACCTTTTCCCATCCGACTTCTCAGTCTCTGGTTTCCGTGAGTGTTTTCTTCTTCTCCTTTGTAATCTGTTAGTGCAATATACAGCCACTCAGGTGACTTAAATTTTGAATTTATTTTCCTTGTCCTTTTGGACTTTTGTAATCTTTTTCCACTGGGTTTTTCTTGTCCCTTTTGACTTGTTACTTCATTTACTTGTTCAGCATCTTCATCTTCTGCTCTTATTATTCTATATCTCAATTTTCTTACATAGCTGTTGGGCCAATTATCTCCTTTTCTTGGCCTTTTTACCTCACCCTCTCTTTCTTCTCTTTCCGACCTCCAATTTCTTTTTCTTGATTCAGTCTTTGCTTTTTCCTCTCCTCCACTTTCTTCTGTTTCTGTTTCAACTGTCTCACTATTGTCTCTTATTTTGTAACTTATAATCTCGTCATCTCCTACTGGTGGATCTGTCTTTTCCTTTTCGTTTTCCCTTATCACTGTCCCTCCTCGGGGTTCTTCCGATTTCGTGTTTTCCTCCTTATCTGCTTCTGAATTTCCCTGTTCTCCTGTTTCTCTATCTATCCCTATTGCTCCTCGGGGTTCTTCTCGATTTTCTAACTTTTTGTGTACTTCTTTCCCTACTTCATCTATTAATATTGTTTCTGAAGGATTTCCACCATAACTTGTACTTGGTTGTTCATCTAACTCAATTTCTTGCTCAGTTTCTTCTCTAATTGGTTTATAACCCCAAGTTCCCTTTCGGAATTCTTCCCAATTTGCAGCTGAATCATCAGATCCTGAAGTTGTGTCAGATATTTCCAGATGTCGACTTACAGGTCGATCTTCAAGTTCTGGAACTTCTGAATTTCTTTCTTCTTCTTCTTCTTGTTCCTCTTCTTCTCTAGAGGTGTTTTCCGTTGGGGTCTCCAGATGTCGACTTTCAGGTCGATCTTCAAGTTCTGGCACCCTTTCTTTTATCTTGGTTGTTCCCGCCGTTAAACTTTTATCCCACACTTCCAGACGCCGACTCACATGTCGATCTGTAGGTTCTGGAATTCTGATTGTGTGGCTGGCATGAACCCAGTTCTTTACTCCTGCACACTTGACAGCAGTCGTTGTTACTAGGATTACCTGTCTTGGCTCATCCCAACGCGGAACTAGACAGTTTCTTCTCCTGTGGACTTTAATACGGACCCAGTCTCCTGGATTCAAGTCGTGGGCTGGTTTTCTTTCAAGAGTGGTCGCATCCGGTCCAACCTGATGAAACACAGAACGCACCACATCAGCCAGTCCTTTGCAATAATCCAGTATTAGATCATCAGTTATTGTCAATAACTTGTTGACTGGTACGTGGGCTTGTCTCATTGCTCGTCCCATGATCATTTCATGAGGACTGAGTCCCGTTTTCTTTTCAGGGATGCTTCTGATGGTCATCAGAACAAGAGGCAGTGCATCTGGCCATTTGAGTCCTGTAGCTTGACACATTTTTCCTAATCTGTTTTTAATTGTTCCATTTATCTGCTCTACTACCCCAGAAGCTTCGGGTCTGTAAGCACAATGTAGTTTTTGTTTAATACTCAATGCTTCACAAATCAATTGGATCAACTCATTTTGAAAATGTGTTCCTCTATCTGTCTCAACTGTGACTGGAAAACCATACCTCGGAATGAACTCTCGTAGCATAAGTTTTGCCACGGTTGTTCCATCATTCCTTCTTGTGGGGTATGCCTCCACCCAACGAGAGAACAAACAGACGACCACCAGAACATATCTTAATCTGTTACTAGGGGGCATCTCAATAAAATCCATCTGTATCCTTGTGAATGGACCTCCTTCTCGTCCTATTGTTCCTAGACTCACTACTGTCTTTCTTCCTGGGTTAAATTGTTGACAAATAAGACATCTTTGACAAAGACTTTCAGCAATGGCTCTGAATTTTGGATTATACCAAGTTTGTCTAAAAAGTCTGATCATTGCATCTCTCCCAATATGAGCTTGTCCATGGTACATCCGTGCCATGTCTGCAATCATGCTATCAGGCATAACTGGTCTTTCATCTCTGTATACCCACACTCCATTATCTTCCTGTCTTCTACATCCTGCTTTAATCCAGTAATCCTTTTCCTCATCTCTTGCTGTTTCTTGTAACTGCCTTACTTCATCCCATGTTTCGACTGCATTAGTGAAAAGCAAAGGACAAGAGACATGCTCCCTTTCTCTATTTCTGTTCAGGGACGCCATGTTTTCCGCACAATATCTAGCGATCTCGTCAGCATAATTATTGCCAACCGCTATGTAATCTTCGTTTTTCTTATGCGCCTTGCACTTCACTACAGCTATTTGTTTAGGCAGCTGTATCGCCTCAAGCAGTTTTTTAACATAATCTCCATTTCTGATAGGTGTTCCTGCAGATGTCAAAAATCCTCTTTGTGACCAAATCTGACCAAAATCATGTACGATGCCGAAACCATATTGGCTATCGGTCACAATCGTGATTCGTACATTTTTCCCCAATTTACATGCTTGAATCAAAGCAATTAGTTCCGCAACTTGGGCAGACCTAACTCCTTTCAGACAAGACGCTTCCATTACAGTTGCCACTGTGCATACTGCATAAGCTGCGCTTAACACTCCTTCCTTTGTGCGTAAACATGAACCATCTACAAACATGACATAATCGGATTCCTTTAACGGTTCATCTTTTATGTCAGCTCTTGGTTTTGTGCAATATTCCAGCACATTCAGACAATCATGATCTACTTCATCTTGTTCAATTATACTCTCTTCATCTGGCAATGAAGTCGAAGGATTTACATTTATGCATCTATCTATGGTCACATTTTCTGCGCTCAAGATGACTTTTTCGTACTTAGTCAGCCGACTATGTGTCATGTACTGTGTTTTTGTTCTTGTCAAAAGAATTTCTACTGAATGGGGAACATATACTCTCAGTGGATACCCCATCACTATACCTTCACTTTGTTCCAGACTTACACAAGTAGCAGCAACTGCTTTCAAACATCCAGGCAATGCTTTTGCTATAGGATCTAAAACAGCTGAAAAGTAAGCTATAGGCCTCTTCATGGTGCCATGTTTTTGTACCAGTACTGAAAATGCACATCCATCTCTTTCACTGCAGTATAACTCAAAATCTTTCTCATAATCAGGCATGCCTAATGCAGGGGCCTCACACAGTTTCTTTTTCAATTCTTTGAAAGATTTCATTTCTTCCTTGTTTAACTCAAAAGGGTCTTTTACATCTTTCTTTGTCAATTTTTGTAATGGTTTTGCAATCAAAGAAAATCCACTTATCCATTGTCGACAATATCCAACCATTCCCAAAAACATTCTTACCTCTCTTTGAGTCATTGGTGCTCTCATTCCTTGAATCATTCTTACTCTTTCTGTCGCTATTTTCCGCACTCCTTTCTCAATTTTATGTCCTAAATACTGGACTTCTTTCTGACAAAACTGTAATTTTGAAGGGGACACCTTATGTCCTCTTTTCTCCAAATGGTTCAGTAAAGCAATTGTGTCACTTACACATGCCTCTTTGGTTTTCGATGCCACCAATAGGTCATCGATATACTGCACCATCACTGATTTTTCTGGCATTTTTAAATCTTCCAGAGATTTCTTTAGAATCTGATTAAAAATTGAGGGGCTCTCTGTATACCCCTGAGGAATTCGGCACCATGCCAAAATACGCTCTCCAAAACGGAATGCAAATAATGGCTGGCTATCTGGATGCAAAGGAATAGAGAAAAATGCATGACACAAATCTATCACAGTGTACCACTCAGCTTCATGCGGAATTTGATATAGAATCACTGCAGGGTTTGGCACTATTGGACAGCATGGTACAACTATTTTGTTGATCTTTCTCAAATCCTGTACTATTCTGTATGTTCCATTTGGCTTTTTCAGTCCCATAATAGGTGAATTACATGGACTGCTCATGATTTCTTTCAGAATTCCCTGTTCAATCATCTTATTTATCACAGGAGTTATTCCTTCAATTATTTCTGGAGTTAATTTGTACTGTGGCGTGTTTGGATAACTTATCCCTTCTTTCACTGTCACTTTTACCGGATCAACTTCTCTCATTAATCCAATGTCTTCTCCTGTAAAATCCCACACACTTTCTTTCACTGCACTTCTTAATTCTTCTGGAAGTTTTTCTGCATCAAATGCAGGAAACAATCCATTCATTTCAGGTTCCTGATTCATCAAAGTTACTTTATACAAAGCATCTTCGTCTGAAGTCTGAAAACCAATTCCATCTGGTGTACAATAAATTGTGCAATTCATTTTACACAAGAGGTCACGACCTAGAAGATTTACAGGACTACAATCGCACACTACAAATTTATGCATTTTCCTAAAAGAACCAATTTTTACTTCTACCAATTCAGTAAGTGGGGTTTTAATCTGCTGATTGGCAACTCCTACCACTTGGATGCATTCACCTGAGAGAGGAAGGTTCGAATTTCCACTGACCTAACAGTAGAACGGGTAGCTCCAGTATCGACAAGGAATGTTACGTTTGTTCCATTCACTTCTCCATCCACAAAGGGACCAGACTGATCTACCTCTAGAGTTGCGCCAAGCACGCACTCTTTCCCCTCTCTTGCGCACCGTCAGAAACTTTCATCTGGGTCATCCTCACTCTGATGCAACCAATACTGGGAAATGTTAGCTGCTCTCGGCAACTGTGTTACCTGCTCTCCTCCGTAGAATCCTGTTTCTGTACTGTATCTTTGCTGGTTAACAGTGTTGGGAAGTGGTGGTTGTGGCACCTGACTTTGTTGAACAACTACCTCATTCTGCACCTGTGGAGTTAATGATTGATGTTCCGGATTAGGTTTAGGTGGGAACTTACACTCATTTCTCCAATGCCCCAATTTTCCGCAATTATGACATGGCCATTTCTTCTTTGCCTCTTCTAGACTCACTTGTCCTTTTCCTTTACCTATATTTGGTCGCATCTTATTTTGTCCTGATTCGTTTCCATTATTATTATCCAATTGAGCTTCTTGTTTTTCTGCCACTTTCACTTGTGCCCACATTGCTTTTTCTTTCAACTTACGCTGTTTACTCTCTATTTCATCACTACAATACTTAGCATACCTCAGCACCTCATCTACACTTGCATTCTGCCAGTTTATCATATGTTGCTTAATCATATCACTTATTTCTTGTTTCAAGCCAAATACAAATCGGTATACAAAATGACTCATATCCTTCTCACTTAATTCCTCATAACCACTATACTGTTTGAAAACCAACAACAATCGCTCATAATATGCATGTACACTCTCCTTGCTTTCCTGTGTAGTTCTATCAATCTTAACCCAATCTGTCTCTTTTGGAGGAATCTTATTTTTCAAAAAGGTAATCACCTTATCATATTTCTTCATCACATCTGGTCCTGGAGCTCCTGTCTTAGGATCTCTTGGATATTCTGTAGTTGGCCAGTCAACTGTAATCTTACATTCTGACCACAGATCCGTTGGTACTACTATGTCAAACAATCCATCCAAATCTATCCACAACACTTTCGAGACCTTTACAAACCTTTCTACCTGTCGGTACCACTCAACTGGCTTTTCTCTTAACTTTGGAAAGTCATTTGTAAATGACAGGATGTCCTGCCTAGTCCAGGGAACATGCACATAACTACCACCTGGAGTTTCTCTCATAGGGTACTCTTTAACAACATGTTCCTTTTCTGTTATCATAAAAGCCAATGAACCTTTGTCTACACTTTTCTCATTCTTCTTTGTCCATCTAACCTTCCATCTGTCCACATCACCCCATTTTCTCAACAAAACAATCAACTCTTTTATCTGTGTCAGCCTTCCTGCTGTATTCAAATTTTCAATATCTTTTTCACAAAAATCTACTCTGTATGGTTTCTGCAACGTTTTTACTTTTGCAAAATCTATTCCAATCTCACCGGCCACTTCTTCTAGTTTGTCATGTAAATTCTTTGCCCTCCATGTTATACTTTTGCACAGAAACATTATTTCATCATCCTGATAATTCTTTATCTTTTCTGTACCAATCGTTCCTAGAATTAATTCTTCCATGTCAATCTTCAATCTGATCACATCTAATGGTTTTTCTTCCGTTTCTTTTATTTTAAAAGCTTTTATCCACTCATTTAATTCATCAGGAGTCGGACCTATAGGAGTACTATTTATTTCTGTCCAATTTCCACTCTTTTCAGGTGTCACTGTTGCAGATTCAGTTACCATAGGCATTTTCCTACCGCTACACTCATTTACTGTCAAATTTTCAGGTGGACTTGGTCTGTAAGCACTAGTCAAATTGCTCGTACCTGGACTTGTTTCTATTCTTTCCTTTTCTCTTTGGAATTGCGAACTCAAGGGAATCACCAAAGATCGTTCATCAATTTTCTGATTCTCGAAAACTGGTATTACTGGACCTATTGTTACGGGTACGGTAACTGCTTCCATATTCTTTGTTAATTCTCTAATTTTCTCAGTTAGTTCTTTTGTTGTCCTTGCCAATTCTCTTGCACTATCATTTTCTATTCCCTCAATTTGGGAAGTTCTTATTTGTTCTTGTGACCTATTTATTTCTTGTCTTTTTTCTGGACTTTCATTTCGCATAGCTTCTATTGGTGGCGCATTTGGTGTCACCACTGTAGAATTCTGCTGATACGGAGGTGGATTTTTATTTAATATATCTTCCAGCAACTCGTCATCCGTTTCGCTCTCATGCATATACTTTTCTCTCTCTAAATGTTTCTTTTTCTCAGTCCGTTTTTTCTTAGTCCCTTCCTCAACTGTAAAAGCTGGAAACAAACCTCCTGTCATGTTAGCACATCTCCATCGTTTTATTCTGTCCTCATGATTCATTCCCCACATTCTTCCGGGCACGAACTCATAACCTTTCATACCTCTGAATCTTTCTTTCTCGTACATCTCATCTTCCCATTCTGTTAAAGCCTCAAACTGTGTCGGTCTAGGTCTAGGTTCCAATTTAAGCATCTTTTCTTTTAAATTCCGTAAAATCGCTACATTAAAAGAACCATTTTCAGGAAAAGCCAATGCTCCATCATTCTTTGTATATTTTACCCAATTATCCAACCATATGCACGTATGATATCCATATTTCAGCATCATATGTGAAGCTGCTGATTTCGGCGGAGGAATTACTTGTCCCTCTCTAGTCACAACCTTTTTGTCTTTCTTAAAGAAATTCTTTAATTTCGTTGTCCATGACGTTCTCTCCCTTTCATACTCGTAATATGGCATGTTTTCTATTTGTTTTCTCTTTACTCTAACGCTGTTTCTGTGTACGGAACTTCGTCCAATTACAGCGCGATTCACACTAACGTACCAATCAGAACAATTTCCACCGTCCGCGAACCAACCAATCCTAGCGCGGCACTTTTTCTACGTCACTCCTGCTCTGTATTCACGTGACTAGTGCACTAACCAATCCTAGCGCGGCACTTTTCCACGTCACTTCTACTCTTTACCCCTCCTTTACAAAATTTATCGGCAATTTTTCCTTTTCGCTGTTTTCTCCGTTAGTTACAACAAATAGACAATTCCATAGTCTGATTCGCTAAACAAAGTGACAGCTTTATCCTTTTACACAAGAATCCTGTTTTTCCAGTAGGCAGCGCTTACCTCTACCCTACCACAGAATTATTTACTTTCGCCGATAAAGTAGCACTTCCCTCTACCTTACCCTTCTTTCAAACAAACAATTTACTCGTTTCTCTGGGGATAAGACACATGTGGAGACTAGGCTCCTGAGAATTAAGGCCAAAGTTTCACAAGTAAACGTGATTTGCTATTTCATTTACACACTTTTCACACCGAAAACCCTAACATAACACAACCTGTGTTATAACCAAAATGAATTCAGACCATGTACCAAATTCCATGTGACTTCTCTTGCCACACGTGTTCCACTTCCTACATCCCAGAAGCGTGAAAACTTACATATAACATAACGCGACTCAACATATAGTGTTAGTCATCAAATAATCAATAATCAATAAACAATAATCACTAAACTAATCTATAGAAAACCATAACTCTGCTACCAAGAAATCTGATGCAGCGCGTACAATAAAAACTATCCTCCTCCCAGGCTACTTATAGGTCATCCAGGGGCAAACTATATTTCTCATATCCACATGACGATGGGGCCCATAAACATCGCCTAAACACACACACATACACTCCTGGATTTCCTTTTACACCTTTATGAAATTCCGTACTCCTAGGAGAAGCATGAGAACTAAATGGAGAACACCATTTTGTGTACCGCTGGAAGAGCAAGGATATCTATTTACCTTAATTTGTCACTTTCTTTTAATTATTTCTTAAGATATTCCTGCTCATTGTTTTGTCGATGAATCATTCATTTAAGAAATTAGTTCATAGTGATTAAGACCAGCTAAATCACAATCAACCAATTACTCAGGTCACAATCAATTAGGAAAATAACCACTGAGTCATTTTGGTTTTTAAAGAATCTTAAATTTTATATAATTTTAAAAACATGAAAAGATTTAATACTTTATTCAATTATTCATTTTAAATTCACAATTTTATTAAGCATAATCAATTTATTGCAGAAAGGAAATTTTGTCATGAAGCCAAAAACCTTAGTTACCTGCCTAGCTTCCTAATTTAGCCTAATGATTTCTAACCTAACTTTGGGATTAGAAATAGCCTGAATCTCATACTCAACTGTAAAGTTAAGACCGCAACAGCAACTTCAGCTCGTCAGCATCAGCTACCTGCAACCCGTCTCCTCTACTGCAACCACGACTCTCGAACTGCAACTCTCTGTGACTGCAACCGCGACTGACATCAACTGCCTGGAACTCACCCCTCCACTAAGAGTAGGCCCTCTTATACCCCAATTCTAACTTTGCTAACTAACTGTTGCAACATTAATATCACGCTTTTCTTTCATTGGTCCATGCATGTCATCTTATTCATTCTTTAATCAAGTTCTCTTGGATTCAAGGGTCCTTGGATCATTTCCTTTCCCATACGCTTAAACATTTCCATCCGATTCGATCAGTTCATTTGTATCTTCTTTTGACACATTCAAGAACTCCGCAGTCATTGTCCTTTCTCTTGGGCTCCTTTCCCACGGACTCTCTCCTGATCCTTACGGCACACTATCAGTTCAATTAGGTCACACCAGCCTTGACCATTTCTTGCATCCTAGCCTCTCAGAGACATCACGCGGCTCCAGATTTCTTCAATCTCATCCCGTACCACGTGTCCCCTTGCGCCTGCGCACATCTTCCCACTGGCGGCCATTTTATCTCGCCACTCGGTTCTACTTTAGAAGCACTAATTTGAGGCAAATAAAACATAATTAAAATAGAGAAAAATATCCCTTTCGTTTCCCTCCCGTCTACGTACCCCAATTAGTTGTTACCTAGCAAAAGCGACATTTAAGCTGCTCCTTACTTACCATCACTATTGTTTTTGCAACGACACATTTTATTTCTATGAAGCACAAACATGCATTTATTTTATTTAGTACGCTTTTTATTCTTACGTTATGATTAGACACACGGACATTCATTATTAGATTATTTAGCACGTACATTAGCATATTACCATTCCCACATATACAATGTTGATTAATACATTTAACGAACATTTTTAATTAATTAATTATATAATTTGTTAGGGGTTAAATTTTTTTATTTTTACTGCTCCATCAGGGGCTTCTGCCCCATCTGCCCCCCAGGGGGGGCAGGAAGGCTGTAATTTTTGCGGGGAGGGGGTGGGGGCATGGGCATGCCTATTTTGGGCAGCCCCCACCCTAATTCAAATTTTCCCAAAACAAATCCCTGGCGACTAGTGGGCTTTTTGCCCCCCGGCGGGGCAGATTGGGGCTAATGCCCCCATCTGCCGCCCGGGGGGCAGAGATCCACTAGACGCCAGGGAGTTTTTGGGCAAATTTTAATTAGGGTGGGGGCTGCCCAAACGGGCATGCCAATGCCCCCACCCTAATTAAAATTTGCCCAAAAAATCCCTGGCGTCTAATGGGCTTTTTGCCTCCCGGTGGGGCAGATTGGGGGCTACTGGCCCATCTGCACTTCAGGGGGGGCAGGAAGGCTGTTATTTTTGCGGGGGAGGGGGTGGGGCATGGGCATGCCCGTTTTGGGAGCCCCCACCCTAATTCAAATTTGCCCCAAAAACTCCCTGGCGTCTAGTGGGCTTTTTGCCCCCGGCGGGGCAGATTGGGAGCTAATGCCCCCATCTGCCCCCCAGGGTGGGCAAAGCCCACTAGATGCCAGGAGTTTTTGAGCAAATTTTAATTAGGTGGGGCTGCCCAAACGGGCATGCCAATGCCCCACCCTAATTAAAATGTGCCCAAAAAATCCCTGGCGTCTAGTGGGCTTTTTGCTCCCGGGGGCAGATTGGGGGCTACTGCCCCATCCAGCCCCCAGGGGGCAGAAAGGCTGTAATTTTGCGGGAGGGGGTGGGGGCATGGGCATGCCCATTTTGGGCAGCCCCCACCCTAATTCAAATTTGCCCAAAAAAATCCCTGGCGACTAGGGGCTTTTGCCCCTCGGCAGGGCAGATTGGGGGCTAATGCCTCATCTGCCCCCAGGGGGCAAGCTCACTAGACGTCAGGAAGCTTTTGGGCAAATTTTTATTAGGTGGGGCTGCCCAAACGGGCATGCCAATGCCCCCACCCTAATTAAAATTTGCCCCAAAAATCCCTGGCGTCTAGTGGGCTTTTGCCCCTCGGGGGCAGATTGGGGCTACTGCCCCATCTGCCCCCAGGGGGGCAGGAAGGCTGTTATTTTTGCGGGGAGGGGTGGGGGCATGGGCATGCCCGTTTTGGGAGCCCCCACCCTAATTCAAATTTGCCCCAAAAAATCCCTGGCGTCTAGTGGGCTTTTTGCCCCCGGCGGGGGCAGATTGGGGCTAATGCCCCCATCTGCCCCCAGGGGGGCAGAAAGTCCACTAGACACCAGGGAGTTTTGGGCAAATTTTAATTAGGTGGGGCTGCCCAAAATGGGCATACCAATGCCCCCACCCTAATTAAAATTTGCCCATAAAATCCCTGGCGTCTACTGGGCTTTTTGCCCCTGGGGGGCAGATTTGGGGCTAATGCTCCCAGCTGCCCCCAGGGGGGCAGAAAGGCTGTCATTTTTGCGGGGGGTGGGTGGGGGCATGGGCATGCCCATATTAGGCAGCCCCCACCACAAATTATAATTAAAAAAAAAATCCCTGGCATATAGTGGGCTTTTTGCCCCCCAGGGGGGGCAGAAAAACTGTAAATTTTGCAGGGTGGGGGCATGGACATGCCCTTTATGGGCAGCCCCCACCCTAATAAATTATGGGGCAAACAAAAATATCCCTGGGGTCTAGTGGGCTTTTTGCCCCCCAAGGGGGGGCAAAAAGTCTAAATAGCACCCAAAAAAATTGGGGGGAGCAAAAGCCCTTGCCCAAGGGGCCGCTCCCCCCTCCCTGGTGTCTAGTGGGTGCATCCCCAAGCAGGGACCCACGCAAACCATCCCTCGCTGGACTCCCCCAGGTGTCTAGTTTCCAGAAATGTGTGGGTTAGGTAGGTTTCCCTAGATGGCTGCCGAGCCCCGGGCCAAAAACTCATGGGACCCCCCATGCAAAACCAGGTTGGTT
The DNA here is from genome assembly GCA_963921515.1 of Calotriton arnoldi. Classification (NCBI taxonomy): domain Eukaryota; kingdom Metazoa; phylum Chordata; class Amphibia; order Caudata; family Salamandridae; genus Calotriton; species Calotriton arnoldi. The sequence goes on from CAWUFW010001780.1 coordinate 1,918,195, forward strand.
TGTGATAGGTAATTTTGATGTCGCCTCAATAGCTTTTGGGCCCTTGCCTGTCGCGGGTCCTTGACCCACCCACGCAAGTGAGGTACCATTTTTATCGGGAGATCTGGGGGAACGCTGGGTGGGAGGAAATTTGTGGATCCACGTAGATTCCAGAACTTTCCACCACAGAAATGTGAGAAAAAAGTGAATTTTTCGGCAAAATTTGAGGTTTGCAGGGGATTCTGGGTAAGAAAACGTTGGGGGATCCTCGCAAGCCATACCTCCCTGGAATATCCCGGGTGTCTAGTTTTCAGAAATGTGTGGGTTTTGTAGGTTTCCCTAGATGGCTGCCGACCCCGGGGCCAAAAACCCAGGTAACCCCCCGTGCAAAACCAGGTTGGTTTGTGATAGGAAATTTTGATGTCGCCTCACTAGGCTTTGGGCCCTTGCCTGTCGCGGGTACTTGACCCACCCACACAAGTGAGGTACCATTTTTCTCGGAAGACTTTGGGGAATGCGGGGTGAATGGAATTTTGTGGATCCACACAGATTCCAGAACTTTCCACCACAGAAATGTGAGGAAAATGTGTTTTTTATACACATTTTGAGGTTTGCAAGGTATTCTGGGTAACAGAACCTGGTGAGAGCCAGTCAAGTCACCCCATCCTGGATTCCCCTGGGTGTCTAGTTTTCAAAAATGTACAGGTTTGCTAGGTTTCCTATGTGCCGGCTGCGCTAGGGCCCAAAATACACAGGTAGGCATTTTGCTAAAAACAAATCCGTTCCTAGTAGGCTTTCTGCCGCCCTGGGGGATATCGGGGTGGGGTTGTCTCGATATGCTCCCAAGGGGGCAGAAACACTGTGGCTATTTTTTGGGGGTAGGGGCATTGGTATGCCCATTCTGGCCAGCCCCCACCCCCACACATAAAAAAGCCAGCGTAATCGTTGGCGTCTAGTGGGCTTTTGCCCCCTGGGGGGCAGATTGGGGCTACTGCCCCATCTACCCCCAGGGGGGCAGGAAGGCTGTAATTTTTGCGGGGAGGGGATGGGGGCATGGGCATGCCCGCTTTGGGCAGCCCCACCCTAATTCAAATTTGCCCCAAAAACTCCCTGGCATCTAGTGGGCTTTTGCCCCTCCGGCGGGGCAGATTGGGAGCTAATGCTCCCATCTGCCCCTCAGGGGCAAAAGCCCACTAGATGCCAGGAAGTAGGCAAATTTAATTAGGTGGGGCTGCCCAAACGGGCATGCCAATGCCCCCACCCTAATTAAAATTTGCCCAAAAAATCCCTGGCGTCTAGTGGGCTTTTGCCTCCGGGGGCAGATTTGGGGCTAATGCTCCCAGCTGCCCCCAGGGGGGCAGAAAGGCTGTCATTTTTGCGGGGGGTGGGTGGGGGCATGGGCATGGGCATGCCCATATTAGGCAGCCCCCACCACAAATTATAATTTAAAAAAAAATCCCTGGCGTATAGTGGGCTTTTTGCCCTCCCGGGGGGTCAGAAAGGCTGTAAATTTTGCAGGGTGGGGGCATGGACATGCCCTTTATGGGCAGCCCCCACCCTAATAAATTATGGGGCAAACAAAAATATCCCTGGGGTCTAGTGGGCTTTTTGCCCCCCCGGGGGGGCAGATTGGGGGCTACTGCCCCCATCTGCCCCCCAGGGGGGGCAAAAAGTCTAAATAGCACCAAAAAAAATTGGGGGGAGCAAAAGCCCTTGCCCAAGGGGCCGCTCCCCCCTCCCTGGTGTCTAGTGGGTGGATCCCCAAGCAGGGATCCACTGGGGAGGGGTACCATTGGAAAGGGGAGATTCTCCCCTTTCCAATGATACCTCTCCCGTCTTTCTACGTGCCCGGGGGCTGAGATAGCCCCTGAGCACATAGAAAGTGAAACTGAAATGAGCCTAAAGGCTCATTTCAGTTTCGGTTTCTGTGCAATGAGGACAGCGCGACGTGCGCGCTGATCCTCATGACACAGAAACCAGGGAGGGGCCTCGGGAGCTGGGGAAGCACTTCCCAGCTCCCAAGGTCACAGGGTGAAATAGAAATCCCTCTGCTGTCTGCAGCAGAGGGATTTCGTGCCCCTGGCCTCATGACGGAATGGTTCCGTCATGAGCACAGGGGCACAGATGCTCATGACGGAACCATTCCGTCATGAGCATCGAAGGGGTTAAGCAAAAGACATACTGACCTTCCTGATACTTGCTGGACGTGCTCCTCCCCACTTGCTGATTCAAATCACTTACTTTTTACGTGCCCACATCTTCATAAATTCTGGAAGAGTGTTTGGTCTCAGATTAACCTAATCTTTGATTCCAGAATCCCCTTCTCCACCATACATTTATTTTTAGGGAGTTTATCTCCAGCTTGGATTAATTGTAACTCTAACACAAAGATTATAGACCTACTATTAGCAGTTGCCTTCCAGCAAATAACCAAAAATTGGAAGGATTTCACCAAATTATCTTACCAGGCTTGGTGGTGCGCCATTTGCCATAACCACAGACTGGATACAGCCTTTGTACACCCTATTCATATGGCTTCAAAACGCTTGAATTTATGGTCACCTGTCACATCCTTCATAGATACTAGTGCCAGGTGCTCCTTTTCCCTAACCCCTATGCAACAAGAAGTTTTTCAACCTCCATGATTTTCCACATGTTAGATATATATCAATTTGTTCATAATAATATCACTAATGTATTCTCTGTATGAAATGTATTATCTCTTTGTATACACCAGTTTAATTCTCCTGTTTATTTTTCTTTCCCTCCTTCAAGCCATGTTAATCTGATATGTACACCCAACTGTTTTGTTTTTACGTCTTAATTTAATTCATGTGATTATTCAGTGTCTTACTATATTATGTACCTTTATCTTGAATTCTTCAATAAACTTACTTCTGAACATAAAAAAGGTTTTCACCCAGCCATTATTTTAAACTTCCAACTCTTGATTTGATAAGTTGTGCTCGCTGAAGCTGTTCTAGTGGTAGCCTAGCACTGCACAGACTGTTCACCTAATTCTAGTGCTAAATATGGCACTATCTTCACATGCAAATAACGTTGATTCTATCTAGAGCATTGCAGCCTCACAAAGCGTCCTTTTTATTAAAAGAATCAGGCATGAAGAACTGATCTTTTACTTTTACTTAAAATTTAAAATTATCGCCTCTCCTTTTTCCGTTAAATTTCCTAGCCTCTGCATGTCTTTTCTCTCTGGACAACACCTTCTCTAAGTCATTTGCATATTTGCCTTAATCACTACTAATTCACTGGATGTTTTGGTTAAGAACACAAGACTAATGCCAAAAAATAACACTAATACATAACAATTGACTGACCGCTATCCTTGGGTTATGGAGCAGAGTGCTGTCCAGCATACAATGCTTCAACACCTCATCAGGGGCAGTAAGCGCTATATAAATGCAATTACACTTATAATTACAATCTTCAAACCTGCAGACAATAGGTAGAAAGGTAGCAGACAGCCAGTATCTCTAGAAATATTTTTTGATAGTTCGAATACAAAGGCTGTATAATCACGTACATAGGGCAATACCCTATCAACATGATGATGCACATCTTCAGAAAGTTTAAATTGACACTTTGAGAATCCTAAGAGAAAACACAATGACACAGAGTTATAAAGACAGAATACATCAAAACAAAAGAATGTCAACAAATAGGTACTCTATCAAGTTACACTGTCATAGTTACTGGCAAACGGTACCACTGCAACCTGCAACGTCTTGACAGCCTGCGGAGGGAGTGCGGGGTCCTAGAAAACTTGGTGGCATAAAATGTGTTTCTTCTGTGTTTACAGCGCTTAGGGACAATGAGCATCTGAAGTCACAAGTTGCCTTTTCCCTGCGGCCTAGCTGTGACTTCTTATCCTGGTGGCAGCTGAGGAGGCAACTAGTGACTGCTCTGGAGCATCGTCGGAACAGCAGGTGCGGCTCGCGCACAGAGCAGTGGTAGCGCTGAGGGGGTGGCGCGCAGTGGGTGCGGTCCAGCCAGCCAATATTTAACTGCCTGTGGCGCAACTGCCAGAGTGGTTTCGGCACCGGGGTTGGCTCCCCTGCGGTTGGAGTGGCTCCTCTGAGGGCGTCATGCCGACGGGAAGCAAGAAGCAGGTACTTTCCGCTACGGAAGAGGCGCTCCGGGATGATGGCGACGCAGAAACGCTACTGCCCGAACCGGATGAGGACACTGTAGTCGACATGGCGACGGCCGACAAGGGGAGGCTGGACAGCCGAACTTGGAGACGGCGGAATGCTGAGCGATGGTGTCTGACCGTAGTCATGTGTGCAGTCTATATGGGACTGGTAAGAGAGGCGTGTGAGGCGGGGCGCCATTGGCGACAGGTGACTTTTCAAAGTGGTAGGGCGCAGTGCTTGAAATGGAAAAGCAGAAGTCCAGCTACTCTGTACCAGAGTACGTGCTTGTTTCTGAGAAGTGTCGGTACTCTCCAATTAAAAGTATTACGTTTTTGTTGAGAAGTGCCGGTACTCTCCCTCTCAAAATAAAAAAGTGCCGGTAGTCAGTACCAGACAGTACCGGCCCATTTAAAGCTCTGTTAGGGGTTAAAAGTTGGGAGTGAGTTTGATGTAGAGAGTGAAGTGAGCTCAACTGACTTAAGGGGGGTCGGAGAGGTTCCCCAAGAGAACATTTTGAAAGAAAAAAGGTACAATGGTGCATTTTAAAAGCTAATTTTGTTTTAAAAAATGAGTTAAACAGGAATAAGAATCTAGGCCGCATATAGGGTACACGTGGCAATTGTTAGTTCATAATGGCCTGTAAATTGCAGACTGAATACTTCTAGCAAGTTCATGTTAAAAAAACTTTCACTTTTAATGAATGCTACTCGATGCAGTGATATAAACATTGATTTCCTCATGATTGCTCATGTTAAAAATACTATTTTTTTTTAATTTGAAGAGACTACGACATACCTTGCACGTTTTACATTGGGTTGCATTGTTTTGTAATTGGCTTTATATCGTTTACTCCCCTGATGAGGCTTTGAAGAGCTTTACAGCTTCACACAGAATACATACTATACGCATGTGTAGTCTATGGGCTGATTTGTTTTAGAGCTATGAAGATTAATGTGCAAATTATTTCCCGAAACATTAAGAAACTTAAGACAAAACATTGCACAGCCGATGTCTATGAGGGTTGGGATAAGGTGATTACTTTTCTCAGATATTTAGTGGAGTTAGCATATTTCACAGCCTAACCTGTACCATGCAGTTTGCATGCATCTCTTTGATGGCAGTTTATAGCTCACTGTGCTAGATTATGATTGTAATTTATGAACTGCACAGTAACTAGAGGATCTCTGTGACAAAAGCAGTATCCCACAGAGCTATGCACAAAAATACTATTCTGCCATCCACATAGTACACGTTCTTTGCAGCAGGAATATTAACCCCCGCACCACCTTAGACTAGTCAAAACTGCCACTAGAAAAAACTCCGATCTCTCTCCAGCAGGGACATTAATCACCAGAGTTATCTTGGCACTGTTATTGTTGCCTTAAAACTGTTGGCTATACAAGGAACTCTGTCTCTGCAGTGCTTTTAAAACTGCACTGCTACAAAAGCGGCTCCACAGTAACAGATGAACCCCCCACCCCCTTCCAGCCTCCCGGGCCAGGTACGGCCAGTCCGGCATTGGTGCTAGTGAGTGCCTGGGTTCCCGAGGGCTAGATGAGTGCACACTCAGCCATGCTTGTCAGATGGGAACGTGCTTGCCTCTGCTCTGGTCCAGAGTACAGAGCACTAGAGGAGTGCATGTGTGTTCGTGCAGGTAAGTGTCCTGAGTCTATTATTTCATTGTTTTGCACTGCCCGAGTCTGGCTGTGAATACTCTGTTCTGCGCATCATTTTGGCTCGTGAGGGTCATGAAATATTATTAACCAGCATTGGACCATTAATTGCACCAGCCTTTCTCCTCCTGCTTGTAGGGCTACTTTAAAACAAACTTGTAGCCGCATCAAACGCAGCCGCAGGCCCAGCCTTATCTCCGGGACCCGGGGTATGTTTAGTCAGTGTTTCGACCTGTGAGTGTGAAAGGCTGCAAGTGTGAAAGACACGACAGGGAGGGGGCTGCCTGAACACCTCTCTTAGCAAACGATTTGCTGAATGTTGCGCTGAGGTGATTACCAGAGCAAACTTAGCAGAGCTAAAAGGAGGCACAAACAAAAGCTAGTATTTAATTAATATGAATCGGGATAAGTAAGTGGAAAGAAGCAAATACAAGGCCCCACGCCTACGTTTCTTACTGCAGTGCTACTGACTTTTTAAAAACCTGGGCAGCGCTAGCGCCACATGGTAGTTCAATCAGCCACAGAAATAAATATGTATGCGTGCCACTAGGTATGGGGCCACATAGGGCCAGGCCAGATATCGCTTCATCACTCACATGTAGTATAATTAAAAAAAATGGAAGCACAGTTTCGCTAGGGACATACTTTGCAGAATATAATACTGCCTAATCCGATATCAGTTTTTCAGAGGTTATCTGAGCGGAGAAGGTCAGTCTTTAAGTCAGTCACCAGTGGAGTGTGTGTGCGGCTGGAAAAAAATACAAAACACAGATGATACGTTTGTGAGAGCCATAATGACACAGGAAAGATGAAGCGGCCTGATGTAGAAAGCAGGATACCCAAAAAATGATAATATGCTTGTGAGGAATGTCAGACTGTAAGACACGGTCTGCACTACAGGTTTGAAAATTAATACTGGGTGACTGACGTAACAAATTCAACATTAACTGGCACGGCCCCGTCCCCCACCACAACCACTTCCAAATTGTGTACTTAACTGACCAAGACTAAATGTCTCTGTGTCCCACTCCGGAGAGAGACTCCAGGCAAAAGGGGGGTCACTGTTTACTCTCTGCCTGTCTGCCACTGAGTGAGGACTGGGAGGGTCACACTCACCAAGCAGTGGCGGCTCGCCGAGGGAGTGCTGCGGGGCAGTGGGCAGGGCGGGGGAGGGGCAGGGTGGGGGGTAGTGGAGTCCGACATACGACGGACAGGAGTAAGGTAAGTAATTAAATAAATAAAACAATTTACCTTGCACGCGCTGCATCGCCACTCGGCGATAATGCAGAATAACAGCTTGTTCCATAAAGGAATTTGTCCCTATTCTATTTAAAAAGGAACCTAGCCTAACAGAACCCATAAGGAGTTCCTGGAAAAGAGCAAGATCAAATGAGCATCAAATTCGATTTCGAGATATAGTAGCCGACCTCCCCATAAAGAGTACTTCTTGAAATTCAGCCAAGTCTCATCTCTCCAAAAGTAATAACATACAGTTGCAGTAGCAAACTGTACAGAAATAAATCTCAATCTGCAGGAAATAGGGAAACAGATACAGCAGAAGCTGCATCCGTCAGGTCAAAAAGGATAAAGAAATTGTCACCTACAAAGTGTCAGGCAACAGCAATCACCGTCAGCAGTAGCTCACAGCAAATAGCTCTGGGTGCAAGGGAGTGGCAAGGGAAAAAGTGGAAGAATGGCGCTAACAAGAAACATGCACTAATATAAAAGACATGAGAACATGCTAACAACAAAGTTGTGGATCAGGTCACTCCCATCCAATGAGAAGACATCTTCCAACAGTAATCTGCTTTGTTCTTCCTTTCCCACGGCAAACACATGGAGTTCACGATCCACTATCAATTTGTATCCGACTGTACTAAACATTTGTATAACTGGGAACATCTAACCTTGGTTCCCAGGGAAGACTACTGCAGTGACTATTCTATCATTTATTCAGTGTTTCACTGAGTAACAATGAACTACAATAAAGACAGAAACATTTGCTTGCAGATCTCCAGTTAGCTAATGGTATCCACATTTCCTGTAAGCATATGTTTATTGTTAAATATGCAAATCTCTATTCAGTATTATATGAACATGTGATAAAGTAGGAAGTTTAGGAAGTTTAGCTTAGTTCATCGTGAATATGTGACATAAGAAAGGAACACATTTTATAAACTTGGCACATTCTGCAGTTATGACAAAATCTAAGCAAGTCACATTAAGGTCAAGCTATTGAATGCATTTGTACATGGTTCAACATTTTCTAAAGAACATCTCTTTGCTAAAAGAAAAATCTAATTGAGGTCTACCAGTAAAATTAATGCCTGGTTCATTTTGCACAATTTGCCCATGTGACATTTAAAATTTGTTTTTCTTGTTGATAGCTGAGACAAGTTAGCATTGTTGTTAATTAATTTTATATGCAAATTTTCTACTGACCCCAGTCGGCTTGTTCTGTGGTACAAGATTATGGTGATGCATTCAAGAATTCAGAAGCTGTCACTCTGAATGTCCACTGCTATGAATGGATTCCTGGCAATGTTGGTGAAGGCTGCTGTAACTTCTGGATAATATTTCAGGCCATCCATCTTGATTTCTTTCCTTTTGTAAGGAATGCTGAAACAGTGTCACAAACAGTGAAGCTGTAAAACACTGGCAAGGCTGTGGAATTCTCCTTTCCCAAGGTCTGAGCAATAAGAATTAATGTGTATGTAGGATAAGTACCTCCCGGTGCTGAATGCTACCCAGATATTGGCTTTGGGACACAAGTCTTGTAGCTAATGAAAATTTCCTGTAAGAATCACTACGACATTAGTGTCCACAGTGCGGACCAAACAAGACACATATTGACATGTTGCAGGGCATGTTGTAAATGTAAGACCAGTTTTGTATCTGCCTCTTCATGGTTACAGGCTGGCATGGATAGGTTACTGCCTCTGACCAAGTGCCGTCTCCATATGTTGTCACTACTTCCTTGCCAGGGGGGAATTATCTGCTCTCGATCTTCTTGGCCAGGAACGTGAATAACTCCTGTTTGTTGTCTGCATCACACAAGAAGTTTTATCACTGTCCTGGAATCTTATTTTGGCATGCAACCTCTCTTCACTTTCCTTTTCAAATTTGATCTCTGACAGAGTATTTGATGCTGCCTTAGACATACCTGTCAATCAATCAATCAATCAATCATGTCACTTATAAAGCGCACTACATACCCGCGAGGGTCTCAAGGCGCTGGGGGAAGAGGGGGGGTGGTGCTGCTACTGATCGAAGAGCCAGGTCTTGAGGAGTCTTCTGAAGGCCAGTAGGTCTTGGGTCTGTCGGAGGTTGGTGGGGAGGGTGTTCCAGGTCTTGGCGGCGAGGTGGGAGAAGGATCTGCCGCCGGCGGTCGTTTTCCGGATGCGGGGGACTGTGGCGAGGGCGAGGCTGGTCGAGCGGAGCTGGCGGGTGGGGGTGTAGAAGCTGAGTCGTCTGTTGAGGTAGGCTGGTCCGGAGTTGTGGAGTGCTTTGTGTGCGTGGGTGAGGAGCTTGAAGGTTATCCTCTTGTTGACAGGGAGCCAGTGCAGGTCTCTCAGGTGGGGTGTGATGTGGCTGCGTCGGGGGATGTCGAGGATAAGACGTGCAGAGGCGTTCTGGATGCGTTGCATCCGTCTCAGGAGCTTAGCCGTCGTTCCTGCGTAGAGGGCGTTTCCGTAGTCCAGCCTGCTGGTGACGAGGGCCTGGGTGACTGTTTTTCTTGTTTCGGTGGGGATCCACTTGAAGATCCTGCGGAGCATTCGGAGGATGTTGAAGCAGGATGAGGAAACGGCGTTGACCTGCTTAGTCATGGAGAGGGTGGGGGTCGAGGATGACCCCTAGGTTGCGTACGTGGTCGGTGGGTGGCGGGGCTGTTCCCAGTGATGTTGGCCACCAGGAGTCGTCCCAGGCTGAAGGGTTGGAACCAAGGATGAGGACCTCCGTCTTGTCCGAGTTCAGCTTCAGGCGGCTGGTCTTCATCCATTCGGCGACGGCCTTCATTCCTTCGTGGAGGTGGGCTTTGGCGGTGTGAGGGTCTTTGGTGAGGGAGAGGATCAGCTGGGTGTCGTCGGCGTAGGAGATGATGTTGAGGTTGTGCTGTCGGGCGACGTGGGCGAGGGGTGCCATGTAGATGTTGAACAGCGTTGGGCTGAGGGAGGAGCCTTGGGGTACGCCGCAGATGATCTTGGTGGCCTTGGATCTGAAGGGGGCGAGGCGGACGCTTTGTGTTCTGCCGGAAAGGAAGGATGTGGTCCAGTCCAGGGCCTTCTCTTGGATCCCGGCGTCGTGAAGGTGTGTTCGTAGTGTGTGGTGGCAGACCGTGTCGAAGACGGCTGATAGGTCCAGGAGGATGAGGGCTGCTGTTTCACCGTTGTCTAGCAGGGTCCTGATGTCATCGGTGGCGGCGATGAGGGCGGTTTCGGTGCTGTGGTTGCTGCGGAAGCCGGACTGGGAAGGGTCCAGGATGTTGTTCTCCTCGAGGTAGCGGGTCAGTTGTTTGTTGACGATTTTCTCGGTGACCTTCGCGGGGAACGGGAGCAGAGAGATGGGTCGGAAGTTCTTGAGGTCCTTGGGGTCTGCCTTGGGTTTCTTGAGTAAGGCGGTGATCTCGGCGTGCTTCCAGCTTTCCGGGAAGGTTGCTGTCTCGAAGGAGATGTTGATTATTTTCCGGAGATGGGGCGCGATGGCTGTACTGGCTTTGTTGAAGATGTGGTGAGGGCACGGGTCTAGCGGTGAACCGGAGTGGATGGTGTTCATGATCTCGCTGGTGTCCTCATCGTTGATGTTGGTCCAGGAGAGCAGGCGGTTGGTGGTTGTGGGGGCAGTGGTCTCGGTGGTTGCCGGGGCGGTCGTGGTGTTGAAGCTGTCGTGGATGTCGGCGATTTTGCGGTGGAAGAAGGTGGCCAGTGAGTCGCATAGGTCTCGCGACGGCTGGATGTCGTTGGTGTTGGAGCTGGGGTTGGAGAGTTCCTTCACGATGTTGAAGAGCTCTTTGCTGTTGTGTGCGTTGTTGTCTCAGGCGGTCTTTGAGTGAGGCCCTTTGGCGGATCTGATGAGGTGATGGTGACTGCGGGTGGCGCTCTTGTGGGCGGCGTAGCTGTCCGCTGTCCGTTCGTGGAGCCAGATCTTCTCCAGTTTTCGGCATGTTCGCTTTGGAGGCCTGGAGGTCTTCGGTGAACCAGGTGGCTTTCTTGCTGGTGTGGCTGTTGGGCGGATTTCTTGAGCGGGGCGAGGGTGTTGGCGCAGTCGTCGATCCACTGTCTGAGGTTGCGGGCGGCGGTGTCGGGGTCGGAGGGTTCGGCGGGTGGGCTCAGGGCGAGGGTTGTGGTTAGCTGGTCTTCCGTGACTCTGCTCCAGCAGCGGCGAGGCATTTGTTCGGTGCGGTGGTGCGTGGTGGGCTTCCTGTAGGTGAAGTGGATGCAGTGGTGGTCAGTCCAGTGGGGTTCGGAGGTGTGGTTGAAGGAGACGTGTGGGCTTGCGGAAAAGATGGAGTCGAGCGTGTGGCCGGCGGCGTGGGTGGGTGTAGTCAAGAGCTGTCTGAGTCCGAGGGTGGCGAGGTTGTCGATTAGGGTGGTGGAGTTGGTGTCCTTGTTGTTCTCGAGGTGGAAGTTCAGGTCCCCAAGGAGGATGTAGTCCGTGGAGGCGATGGCGTGTGTGCTGACGAAGTCAGCGATGGAATCGCTGAACTGTGGTCGGGGTCCGGGGGTCTGTAGATGAGGGTTCCTCTGAGGGTGGTGTTGGGATCGGTGTGGATCTGGAAGTGCATGTGTTCGGCGGTGCTGAGGGTGTCGTCGGTGTTGGTTGAGACTCTGAGGGTGTTCCTGTGGACGATGGCGATGCCTCCTCCGACTCCGTTGGTGCGGTCCCTGCGGGTGATCTTGTATCCGTCCGGGATGGCAATGGCGATGTCGGGGGCTGAAGCGGGATTCAGCCAGGTCTCCGTCAGGAATGCGACGTCTGGGGAGGTTGAGTCGAGAAGGTCCCAGAGTTCGATGGCGTGTTTGCGGGCGGAGCGGGTGTTGAGGAGGATGCATCTGAGGTAGTTGGGTTCTTTCCTGGGCGGTGGTTTGGCGGGGCGGGTGCTGGCGAAGCTGCAGTTCCGGCAGGTGAAGGGCCCTTGGGTGCGCTTCGGGGTGGCCTGGTAGCAGGCGTGATCTTTTCCGGGGTTGAGTTCGTGGAGGGTGCTGGCGTCGTATCGGCGTCTGTTGATGTGGCGGGCGCGGGGGATGCCCGGACCAGGGGGTCTGGCGCTGGGCGCGGTCACGGCGCGGACGGGCGCAGACGGGCTTGCCTTAGGCGCGCCTTCGGCGCGCCAGCGGCGCGCCCGATGGGCACGTCCGCTGCGCGGCCGCACAGCGGCCGCCATAAATGAGGAGGTGGGAGGGAGGAGCAGGGAATGGGGCAGCGAATGGGCACTGTGGGGGCGGGGCCGCAGGGGCGCAGCGGCGGGAAACAGGCACAGAAGGGAAAACGAGCACAATCAGGGCATCAAGGGGGCACAGAAAGGAAAAACTAGCACAATGAGGGGCAGCAAGGGGGCACAGAAAGGAAAAACGAGCACAATCAGGGGCAGCAAGGGGGCACAGAAAGGAAAAACGAGCACAATCAGGGGCAGCAAGGGGGCACAGAAAGGAAAACGAGCACAATCAGGGGCAGCAAGGGGGCACAGAAAGGAAAAACGAGCACAATCAGGGGCAGCAAGGGGGCACAGAAAGGAAAAACGAGCACAATCAGGGGCAGCAAGGGGGGCACAGAAAGGAAAAAACGAGCACAATCAGGGGCAGCAAGGGGGCACAGAAAGGAAAAAAACGAGCACAATCAGGGGCAGCAAGGGGGCACAGAAAGGAAAAACGAGCACAATCAGGGGCAGCAAGGGGGGCACAGAAAGGAAAAGCGAGCACAATCAGGGGCAGCAAGGGGGGCACAGAAAGGAAAAACGAGCACAATCAGGGGCAGCAAGGGGGCACAGAAAGGAAAAACGAGCACAATCAGGGGCAGCAAGGGGGCACAGAAAGGAAAAACGAGCACAATCAGGGGCAGCAAGGGGGCACAGAAAGGAAAAACGAGCACAATCAGGGGCAGCAAGGGGGCACAGAAAGGAAAAAACTAGCACAATCAGGGGCAGCAAGGGGGCACAGAAAGGAAAAAAAAACGAGCACAATCAGGGGCAGCAAGGGGGCACAGAAAGGAAAAAAAACGAGCACAATCAGGGGCAGCAAGGGGGCACAGAAAGGAAAAAAACCGAGCACAATCAGGGGCAGCAAGGGGGCACAGAAAGGAAAAACTAGCACAATGAGGGGCAGCAAGGGGGCACAGAAAGCAAAAACGAGCACAATCAGGGGCAGCAAGGGGGGTACAGAAAGGAAAAACGAGCACAATCAGGGGCAGCAAGGGGGCACAGAAAGGAAAAACGAGCACAATCAGGGGCAGCAAGGGGGGCACAGAAAGGAAAAACGAGCACAATCAGGGGCAGCAAGGGGGCACAGAAAGGAAAACGAGCACAATCAGGGGCAGCAAGGGGGGCACAGAAAGGAAAAAACGAGCACAATCAGGGGCAGCAAGGGGGGCACAGAAAGGAAAAAACGAGCACAATCAGGGGCAGCAAGGGGGGCACAGAAAGGAAAAACGAGCACAATCAGGGGCACCTTTCTTGAGCTATCAAGTTGATGCACTGTGTAAGGTATGAAAACATCAATGGCACAGTCTTCAAAAGTCCTGACATTTGCAGTTAGTGAGATGTGCACCACCCAGCACCACCAAACACCTTCACATCAAAGGAAGTTGGCACATCTGTCTCAGCTTTTTCTTCCAAAGACACTAGCTCAGGAACAAGATCCCAAACGTTCACCTATGTTGATGGCTCTTCTTCATCCAGTTCTTCCAAGTTGGCCAGCAACGAAGTTGCATCATCAATGTCATCAAATTCAAGTACGTTTGGCGCTTCTTTCTCTGATGTTTTCTTTACCAAACATGTCATTAGGTCAGACTTATTCCCAAAACGAAGCTTACCTTTATCAGACAGGGACGGTGGATATGGGTGGTTTTCATGGCTGAAGAGAGTATTCATATCACACTCCCTGTGTTGTGTGACGATGTACAGTCTCGAGAAAAGGTTGACATCTGTCTTAGACTTGCAGTCTTGTATGCTTGTTTGCCACTGATTTTCGAAGCGGGAGACTTGATCAGTTGGATGGAGTTCTTCTTAATTGGGTCTTGAATAGACCTTTCACAGTCAATGAGGACTGACTTGCAGTAGTCCTTGCACTGTTGTTCGCCAACCTCTTTGATCATACGCACTGTATTCACTAGAGACTGATTGAAGACATCATGAGAATCCAAAGTCAGCAGTTCTTCAGTTACATTTAGAAAGGGATTGCCCATTTCCCTGATAGTCTCTGTAAGGCTCAGTACCTGTTGCTTGAAACTCTCCTGTGTTGCAAGGCCTTCTTCATGGTGACAATGCTTTGCATTTTTCAGGCTGCGACAGTTTTTAAACCCTGTGAGCAACCGTGCTTGTTCAGGACCAGCTAGTATCTACTTTCTGACTGCAGATGGATTTTCAGTGAGTCCAACTGCCCCACGAGAACCTTTGACCAGCTCATTGTTCTTTTCATGAGCTTGATCAATAGGCATGGCTGAGAACTTGTTTGTTGTCTTACAAACAACCCATTGGCCATGTTTCACAAATTCTTCAAAGATGGAAGGTGGCTGGTTCTCCATGTCGTGTATATGGATAGGGATCCAATGGGCATAGTTCTGATGGTCCAAGGCCAAGAACCATGGGACCAGGGCTTTCAGTGACTCTACATACAAAATAAAGCTTCTCGATGAGTTCTGACAAGGAGGAGACCAAGGAGTTCAAGCCTGAAGATGGTATCCCAGTACTGGAATGTCGGGCTCTTTCTGACCATTTCCTGTCTCCATGCTTCTGATTCCTCAGTGACTGGGGACTGTGATCCAATAAATGCATCTCTCTGAAGTTTCTTCAGATCAACAGCACATACCTGGTGTGCATGTCTCGTCCTGTTGATATGTGAGCAACTGAGAGAAGAATCAGCGGTTCCTGACGAGGCAAGTCCTGCTTGTGTCAGAGCGTTTGTCCATTCAGAGCCTTCCAGGTGGTCGCCAATGGTTTTCCATACAGCTAACTCTATGTGGAGGCAACTGAACATCACCAGAAACTTGTCTTCTCCGTGCGTCTTGGGCCATTTCCACTGTATGTACTTTGCCAACTCAAACAGAGGAGCATCCATTGCATCTACTGGGATCTGCATCGTATTGAGGAACTCTGTTGACTGACGAGCAACATCCATGCCATGCTTGATCATGGTCACTGAAGCTGCCTTCTCATAGAAAAGAGGCAGAAGCTGTGAAAGAGCAGGCTTGGCATTGGTGCTTGAAGGGTTGTGATCAAGATTGTCTATTGCACCAACTGTGAAAAGCCCAGTTCCAAGCTTAGATGGGCATTGGACTCCTTCTCTCTGTGCTTTCTGGGAATCAGCAGTTGCTAGCTGATTCTGCAGGGTGGAAGGCAGATGAGAAAATTGCCCATGGAGTCAGAATGGAGGAGTGCTGAGGGGCTGTAAGATGGTGCTGTAATGTGGAAGGCTGCGTTGAAGAGACTGGAGCATTCCTCTTGAAGAAGGTAGTGACATGCATTCTGGCTTAGTAGGGAAGGCGCACTGGCTCTGACAGGTCAGGGTTAGTGGTGAAATAGGAATGATTCACAGCGGCGGAATATGCCCAGAGGTGCACTGCGCGGTCAGGGTTGTGGAGGGTGCACTGTATTACATGGCATCTAAGTGCAACATTGTTATGTATATTTATGTGTATTTGTAAAGCACGCTGTCAACCGCTAAGGTATCTTGGGCGAGGACGGCGCATAATGACCATGCCTGATTAAAGGGCAAAAGGCCGCTTTATTAGGAGAGGTGAACAGTCGAAACTTAAATACATAACACATATGTCAACATACCCGCCTCACTAATACAAAGTTCAATTATCTCCGGCCCCCACACCCTTAAGCAGCCCTCCAACATGAACCAAACCCGAGCAAACCATCTAAACCTTTCTCACCATGCCCCTATCATTTCATTCAGCGTGCACGCAGACCTGCCCCAAACATCTCTCCCATTTGCTGCCTCTGCCAAGGTCTGCCATAACTTTCCTGGCACATGTAGGAAGAAAGAACAAAATTAAAGAGGACTTATGTTTTGTTCAAGAGACGTACTTTAAGGCCATGCCACTTTTGGCGGAAGCACAGTGAAGCAGGGCTCAAAAAGCAATTGAAAGTGACGCATACTGTCAATGTATACTACTGAAAACTCTGGGTTCTTTTCCAGACATAAAATTCAACTTACGCAAATTGAAAAATGACTCTGTCTGATGAGAAGCATGGTAGGCTGACCATGCCAGACTGTCCCCCTTGTCTAGCTTCTTCTTCTCAATCAGTTGGAGAGATGATTCAATCCACAGTTTTTCATGCTTCATTACTTCCACCATATCTCCCACAACTACCTTTGTCATGTTGAGTTTTGGCACTTCAACTGTGTATTCTTTTAGAGCTACTGCTGGTACAGTGGTGAAGCTATCAGGCAAAGATAAGTTCTTTCTCTCAGTATCTGCAGGAAGAGTAACAGCTTCTCTGGTCTGTCCTAGGTTTGAGAAATATTTCATCGTTTACTCACTCCCTACGATCGAGTCACAAATAAATTGCATTATGCAACTGAAGAAGTCCCCATTGGTAGTGGCAGAGGATTCTCCTTCTGCCCTCTATGCTGAGCGATCCTTTTTGAGGCCCCTTCTGTCCAACTATCACATCTATGTCCATAAGTCTAACACAAAAAGCGTCCAAGAGCCTTAATTGTTGGTTTATGAAGTGTGTCCTTTGTGATTTGCCCCATCCACCTTCCATGCTGTAAGGGTGTTACTTATCTATGTCTCCATCAGACAGCGACTTGTACCTCTTACGGTGAAGTATGTTACTTGTTTAAACGTGTCAGGATTTTTTTGAGCATTTAGTCATTCTTTGCTGGACCTATACCCTGCACATTATTGCCTACAGCATTTGTTTATAAGCACAGCATGCTTCGCTCAACAGAAAACACCCCCTTACACAAGTCTTAAAATAAAATACATGCTTCAGTTATTCTACGGTTCCAGTTAAGTTCTTAAACTTATTTCGAATATCAGGCTTACGTTCGACCATTAAAAACAACCCCCAGAACGGTATATAGATTAGTATTTAATATGTGTATGTCTCAATAGGGAAATGCCTGCAATCCTGTGCATGGTCCTGCTCAGAAAGTCGGCCCTGTCAAGTGCCAGGTATCAGGCGTTAGACTAACGCATTTTAATGTGGGGGTCCGCATCGCCGCATTAAAATGTAGTATCACACATTTTTAGCGTCTTGACCAGCTGCGCGCGCTGAGCCTGGGTAAACTAAAGCAGGTAGTTACCGCAACCGCAGCGCCGCTGTTGCACTGCAGCAGCACGGTGTTCGAGACTCACTGTGAGAGTCAATATTGAGGCAGGCAGGGTTGGGGCAGAGCCGTGGCGGGGCTGCACAGGCAGGCAGCTCCGAGTCCTGCATGGCCGTGCGCTGCTGGCAGGGCGGCTCTGACAGGACTGAGGAGCATTCCATGAGAGTGTGTTCCACACTGCAATGACTTGAACAGAACCCTAGGAGTCGGCTTTCGGGAGCCGCGGCCTTTACATTTATTGCTGCTCTAGTCTCTCACCAGCTGCCCGGTCATGATCATCTAGCTGCACAGGAGGGCGCTTAAAGCCTTAGTAGTTCCCCCTACTCTGTCGCTCCCTCTACCCACCCGACCCCCACCGCCGCACTGACAGACTTGACTGTACAGCCACTCCAAGTGTGTGCAGTACTATCACAGACAGTGTCACTGTGCTGCTCAGCTGTGCTCAGCTCTGTGTGCCTGCTATTGTGTGCAGAGGCTGTCCGTTATAAAGTTAATTAATTTTAGCAGCTGCTGCATTGCAGTGCAACAAGACTTGTCGCGAATGGTCCACAAATATTTGTGAACATATTGTACATTGAATTGTTGTGTTGCTCAATGAACCAGAGTCACCCCGTCTGGCTCAGAGTGAGCGAAACACATGCCCTCTTTGTTTCTCTCAGTGAAGCGCTTGATAAATATAAACATTTATCTGTACCCGCGGCACCGGCAGAGACAGTGCCCTCATGTAGATGCTGATTGCAGCACCTTGCTGTTGTTATTTTCCGGCAAAACACTTGCCCCACTGTGTCCTGCAGGATCTCATTGCCCAATAGAGCAGGACCTGAGGTGCCAGTCCATTTCTGGTGCTTTGAAGCAGTTTTAAGATCTTCTTAGAGTTTCTCGTTGCTCAAATGGGTGGAATTTCTGATATTTATGTGTCCCTCATCTTCATTGCTTGATTTTGCTTGGGAGAAAGTGTCACTCATATCCGTTGAATGTCACTCATAATTACACTGAAATTATGAAAATGTCATACATAAGCAATCTGAAACCTTGGCAGCTATGGCTTCCCTGCCACCTGTCTTAAGCGACAGCTAAGCTTCAGCTACCCACTCAGTTTCTCAGATGCCCACATAAAATGCAGAGAGGGAGGGAAGGTTAAAAAACCAGCCTCACCAGCTTTCCCTGCCTATCGGGACTGCAGTGTGACATGTTGTGCCTGCAACTGCCACCTCGCGAGACCAACTGCCATAATAGCCCCTCCTCTGGGCCAAGATCCTCCAATCCACGACCACCCTGGGTCTGGACTGCGCCACCCACCCGAAGAACCAAGGGGGTGGACTTCCGTATGGATGCCACCCCAAGGGGCCCACATCGGGCGAGGAGGAAGCATAATGACCATGCCAGATTAAAGAGCAAATGGCCACTTTATTGGGACAGGTGAGCAGTCAAAACTTAGAGACATAACACATATGTCAACATCTCTGCCTCACTAATACAAAGTTCAACTATCTCCCCCCATCCTTAAGCCGCCCCCAACATGAACCAACCCCGAGCAAACCATCTAAACCTTTCTCACCCTACCCTTATCATTTTATTTACCGTACACTCACACCTGCCTCAACCATCTCACCCCTGTGGTCTCTCTGCCAAGGTTTGCCCTGCCATGCCTCAACTCTTCTGACCCATTTTGTGATACTTATGCTCTCCTGGGATCCAGGAAATAACCCTGCAAAGGTATATTTCAGATCCACCTTGACGCTCAGGACGAGGTTAGTGATGAAAAAACTGTTTGGTCTGTCGCTCTAACAGCTTCAACTAAACCTGAGAAACAGGAGGCTGTCACCCCAACAGCCTAAAATAATTATTAACATCAACGCAATACCATTAAATTTGTTGCCAGACTTACTCTCAGACCCAACAAGTACAGCTCACTTCCCATGAATGACAAGTGCACTCCATCTTGTCTATAAAACATAAAATCCTCACTTTTGATATCCACATGTTCTACCACCCGATGCCCTTACCATTGCAAAAATGCCACATTTCTCGAATAACTTTCCTTTTGGCCCTTTCAACTGCAGTGTATTTTACTGCTTCCCTCCAAACCCTCCTTGCCACCAAAGCTGCCCAAAACATGCATGTACCTGACCACATTCTGATAATCACATTCAAATCTTTCTTCTTTTTTTCAATAGCCCTAAACCAGATAACTGCAACAAGTCATTTTCCCCAAGGTGAATGAACAAGACGTCGGAACATGGTCTCCCGCCTACTAGCTTAGATAGCCATGGTAATAACTGACCCCATTTCATCCCCCCTCTATCCCACCATTTGTACTCCTGTAGACAGAAAACCCAAATTTTTTTCTGAAAGGACTAGTTTCCACCTGTTTTGCTGCCCATTTTACAAAAGAATGTCCAATAATCCACACGTAGAACCATGCAATACTGGGTCCCACTATGCAACCTGCAAGCAAAAAATAAATATTACAATCAAACAACTCCAAAATGCAGTTTAAAACCCCTAATACAACGTTAACAACCTGCGGAAGACCATCTGCCCAATTTCATAACTTCACTAAGTGAAAAGCCCAATCTATTTGTTTCTGATGCTGCAGCAATCCTAAATGAAATGGTTCCAAATTCCATTGAATTTTCTCCCATGCATGCCAAACCTTTCTCATTACCACTAGTATTTGTGTGGCCAGCAGACTTTCTCCATCCGCTTGGAAAAATATTAAGCCAGAATGAGCTCCCCCCATCGCTTTGAAAGTTGACCAAGCATCCACTGGGCATATGCTATTGTGAATCCTATACAAGATAATCCTTGCCCCTTTTCCCATTTGATCTCGCTTAGATTTTTCAAATAAAGGCACACGTGATCAATTCTTTCTTCAACATCCTCCACTCTCATACTGTCTGCTGAAATTCTTCCCAATAACTCTTAAATACTAAATGCACCAAAGAACAACTATAACATACAGATCTACATTAGCTGTGCTTCAAATTCTGACCAACACAACTGATTTAGTGTCTTTACAACACCAACTAACCTCTTCATAGTTACAGGTTGCCTCTTCTTGTCTATTCTCTTTCTTTGCCCATTCTTTAAGGACACACTGTCCCATTTCACCTGCTGATTGCCTGTAACCCCAGAAGAATTTACCATAAAAACCGATTCCTGCCAGTTTTCCTGCAATTTTCTGTAACACACCTTTATTGCTATTGAGCATGATGAACTTCACTACATCCTCTCTTCTTTCTGCTGGCTCATTAGTACTTTGACATGTTCTAACTGCCCCACTGCTTAGAGATTACACTTCTTAGAGATTCCCTAAGCCTATAAGCTGTCCTAGTACTATGTGCAAGTGAGTTTTCAATCAAACTGAGTATTTTCACTCTTCTAAATCCCATATCTCCGTTGGTACTTCTGTGTTCCGCAAACCTGCTCCGTGCGCCAAACCACGGAATATCTGCCACTGTGAACAAGAGAGACAATGTGTCTGCTATTGTATTATTCACACCTGGCACATGTGTGGCTCTAAATACAATATTGAACATTAAATACTGAGCATGAAATATTGCAGCAGCTTCAGCAACTTTTTTTCTTTTGCATTTTGCCCATTCACCAGGGCTACCACCGTGGTGTTATCAACGTCAAATGTCACTGTATTGTCAGCCAAATCCTTTTCCCACAGAGCCAGGGCCACTAATAGTGGAAATTTTTTAAAAATGCAATGCTCGTGCCTTCTTGTATCCAGTGCTGAGGCCATCACTCTGAGCACCATTTGCCTTCCCAAAAAAAGCCAAAAGCATCTGTACCTGCAGCATCAGAAAAAATCTCAATCTGCCAGTGAAAATCCTCATCTCCTAACCACATGGTTACTCTATTGAAGTCCCTCAGAAACATTCTCCAGTACTGAAGTTGAGACTCTGATCTTGTGATGAAGTAGTTTAGCCCCGCCATAGCAAAACCAATCCTCGTACAGAATGACCTGACTGCTCTGACTACCTTACAAGCGAAGTTAAGAGGACCCAATAACCTCTGTATTTGTCGAAGCTGTAACTTAGGTACCTCAATAGCTTCATCCAAAAGCTGTAACAACTCTTTGATCTTGTGCTCAGGTAATCTAGCCTCCATTTTGACAGCGTCAAGTTCAGTGCCCAAAAACAACAATACTGTGCTTGGATCTTCTGTCTTCTTCAGTGCAAGTGGAACCCGAAGCTCCTCTGATAATTCTTGAAATTGCTGTAAGGCCCAGTCACAATGTCCTGTACCTCCAACTCCTACAAACAAGAGGTCATCTAAATAGTGGGTAAGGTACTCACTCATATTCAGTTTGTACAGTAAAGCACCATTGCAGGAAAGTACTAAAACATTAAAATAACATACAAGATACAGCACATGGGTAATACCTTATCCACATACACTTTTTCATAAAACTGTAAGCCCAACAGAGAGAAATCAAGTGGGTGTACTGGAAGCAGCCAGAAAGCGGATGTTCGTTGGTCGCATTTCACCAATTCAGCACACACTCCACATCTCCTGACCAATGCCATCGACACATCCACTGATGCGAATTGAACCATAGTATCTTCTTTTGCAATTAAGTAATTCACTGAGTAACCTTCTGGGCAAGACAAGTGATGGATCAATCTGTATTCCCCCAGAGCTTTCTTTGACACAACACCCAGCGCAGAAATCCTTAAATCCTGCAAAGGCCACTAGTCAAAAGGACCTGCAATCCTCCGTTCAGCAACCTCCTTACACCACTTCTCCTTTACCACTTGCAGCAGTTCTTTGGCAGGTTTGAAATTGTCTGCAAATCCTGGCTCTTATGGTTCCTGATATCCCAGCCTGGAACCTGCTCTAAAACCCCATTTCAAAATCAATGCCTTCGGTCTATGTGGATAAGATGCCAGACATGAAGTCAGTATATCTATTTTAATTGGAGTAAAAGCCTTTTTAGCCAGCTTGGTTTTGCCCTACTCTTCCTCTACCTTGTCCCATGAAACCAAAATGTGCCTGTTTCCCAAAACATTGCAAAACCACATGTTTGCCTCTGCACTTTGCACATTTGTGCTCGTATTTGCATGGAGTCCTAGGGCAGTATCCCCTGTTAAAACTTCAGCAAGCTCCTGAGTTGGGTGTGACCTGCCTATTCCAAGGACCTACCCCCAAGGGTGGGCCTACCAAAAAAGGGCCGATATTGCACTGCTAGATCACTTGCAGTGTGCAGCACTGGAGGAGAATACTCAGGATATATCCATTGCAGCCACAGTTCATTAACCACTTCACCCCCATTGTGTATCTACCTTCAAGCTTAGGCTAGCCCTAAACTCATCATGAGGCAGCCACGTGTATCCACTGAAATCCATATGCACTTTTCTTATAATATCCATATACTTAAATATAAACACCAATATGTCTGGAAATGTCTCACAAGAGACACTTGCATATATTTGAAACGCTTGATGTCTATGTGTCGTTGTTTGTGGGTACCCTAGGGTGTTTTGCCTAAGGGTGGGCGGAGTTGGTGGAGTGCCACTACGCGGAATTACACGGAGTTGCCTAAACCGCCCTAACCATGCATGCAGGCAGCAGACCTGGAGGGTTCCTGACCCCCAGACTGCCACCTGCTTTAAGGCTTACCTGGATCTGGTGTTCTCTGCCGTGCCTGGGCTGTCCTCCTCCTCCTGTCTCCTCGTCGGTGCAAAACCCCTATGCTTGGGCATGCGCAGTCCTCCCAAGATGTACAGCATAGGGGTTTTGCACAGACAAGGAGACAGCCAGGAGGAGGACAGCCCGGGCACGGCAGAGAATGCCAGATCCAGGACCAGGTAAGCCACACCGGCCTTTCCATAGGGGTGGGCGGCAGGGGCAAACTCCGCCACGCTGCAGAATCGGAGTTTTTGCCGAACTCCGTGTTCCCAGTGGAGTGCGGATTTGGCAAAACTCCGCAAACTCCCCTGGCGGAGCGGAGTTCACCACCCACCCTTAGTTTTGCCAACTCCCATGATTCTTCTTTGGATCATTCCTTGGCCTGCACTTCCCTATGAAATAACTCATACACATCTGCAAACTCTCCCTTCCATATTTTCTCTTTAGTGGCTGATGAAAGATGTGCAAGCAATGGCATTGGCAACTCCATGTAAGGCAAGCATTTTAAACCTTTTGATTGCGACTTGCAGTCAACTTCTGTTGTCTGCACCTCCCCGTCCTTAACATGTTACCCTTTCCCTACATTACATTTTTCTTTGTTTCCTAAAACACCATCATGTATTTTGCTTGGTGATGTAAACCCCATCATTTTCATTGGTCCCCACACCTTTGTGGTCCACCCCAATACCTACACTCTTGTCCACCAACTGTGTGATTTTGCACTTATCCCTCAAGTTCCAACAACTCCACCAACTTACCTGACCTTGTTCCAAACGCTGTTTCACTCCTGACTTTTTCTGAACTCCTGCGCAAAGCACCTCTTCTGCTAACTTGCCTGAAACTGTCGCTATTCTCCCACTTTTAGATACCTAATATACAGAATTTTCTGTGTACAAGTTATTTCCCCCCCTGTTGCATTCACCGCCATGTGTCTCTGAGATTTATCATCCTGCCAATGGGGAATTTCCCCTTCTTCTAGTTCCTCTTCATCCCCTTCATAATCCAATTCAATCTCATCATCCAATCCACATGCATTCTGATTCTTACTTCCACTTGGACTTTCGTCATCACCCACACCACCATTAAAATTCTCTCCTATCTATTTTATGTGGGGTATTACATATTTTGGTCTGATTTTTCTCCCAAGCTGTCGGGATGGATGCACTGAACCTCTCCCTCTCTCCAGTCCAGTGCCCGCAGTCCGCTTTAGACCTGACCAATGTCTGCCAGCCTCCCTTGGACTGCATTCGTAGCATTTTGCCTGCAGAGCCCTTCAGGTTGCCCCAACCTGATGGAACTGTGGTCCCCTGCTCTTCACCTGCTTTATTGGTCTGGTTTTGCCTCTTGCAAACACACCCATTGCCCATCACCTTCTTGAAATCTTTCTGTCATAACCACTGGAAAACTCTCATATATTCTCCCAGCACCATCTATATTCTCTTGCTCACCACTATGCATTTACCTCTCTTTCTTGCTTCTACCTGCCACCTGCCACTGCGTAATATTTTTTACCTCTTTGGGGTTTTCGACAGCCTGTCTTTCCTTCCCTTTCATATCTCCCAGTATGCATACTGCTTTTGAATGCCAAGCATATATTATTCCACTACCAGCTCCTACACTGCTGGCTGCAGCAGAAAGTGGAGTCAAACTCTGGCCCTTTAAGGCAAATGTTGAATGCTTAACGGGCTCTTGCACCACCTCCCACCTGTCTCCTGTAATCGCGGACAATCCCGGCGGAGCTGACCCCTCCCAAAGGCATGTGTTTTCCAGCGCATTCTCCCCAGCTGCCCTCCCAACACTTGGCCTGGCAGCCCGGGCTGGACTGTTCCAATGTGGAACAGGGTCAAGACTGATTTGCACACGGCTGGGTCCAAACTGGGGTGGCACAGTGAGCAAAAGAATGATGGATTAAACCCAGATCTGTGACTGGGGGTAGTGGTTGAAATGTTTCAGCACTCCATCCATCGTCTTGTTGTGTTTGCTATGTTTGCCCTAAGTGGTCATGGGTATGCCCAGACGTGGGTCTCTTGCTCGCTGTGCCACTGGATTCAAGCAAGCCTAGCTGATGAGGGGAAATACCCCGAAACTGGTCCAATGATGCTTGTTTCCGGTCCAGGGAGGACCTGGCCTAGCAGTTCAGGCTGGACTGTTCTCATGAGGAACAGGGTCAAGGCTGATTTGAATATGGCTGGGTCCAAACTGGGGTGGAATAGTGAGCAAAAAAATGATGGATTAAACCAAGATCTGTGACTTGGGGTGAGTGGTTGAAAAGTTTAAGCACTCTGTCCATCATCTTGTTATGTTTGCTATGTTCGCCCTAAATGGCTAAGGGTATGCCCAGACATGGGCCCCTTGCTCGCTGTGCCATTGGATTGAAGCCAGCCTGACTGATGAGGGGTGAAACCCCGAAACCGGTCCCAGGATGCGTGTTTCTGGTCCAGGAAGGACCTGGCCTGGCAGTTCGGGCTGGACTGTTCCTATGAGGAACAGGGTCAAGGCTGATTTGCATATGGCTGGGTCCAAACTGGGGTGACATAGTGAGCAAAAGAATGATGGATTAAACCCAGATCTGTGACTTGGGGTGAGTGGTTGAAAAGGTTCAGCACTCCGTCCATCATCTTGTTGTGTTTGCTATGTTCCCCCCAACACTCGCCGGCCTTTTCCCTGTGGTACCTGAAATGCGAGCCTACCCGTGAGGATCTGCACCCGCCTCATCCACCACAGCTCCCGGTGGCTTTTCCACTCCAGGGAGAGCGTTTCTCGGAGGCAACACTATTGTTCTCCCCACATGCTTCTGTTTAGATTTGGCTTTCCCTAACTCCTTACTCTAAACAGCCCAATACTGCGGCCGCCACTCCTCTTGCTGTTTCTCTTCTGGGCCTGGTGAGGCCCACCCACACTTGGGACAACATGCCAGTATGAATTAAATCCTCCCGCCTGGCCTGCATAAGCATTTTTAATGCCCATGGACCACCTCCCCCTCCCTTGACAAAGCTCTATTTACCAATTAAAGCCTTAGTAAAAAATCGTTTTTGCTTTATAACAGGCCTTCCCCTACAATACCCTAAAAAACCAGCCTTACCAGCTTTCCCTGCCTATCAGGACCGCAGCGTCATTGTGTGGCCAACTGCTACCTCACAAGTCCAACTGCCATATTTGCTCCTCCCATGTGCCCAAATCTTACAAGTCATGACCACCCTAGGTCTGGACTGCGGCACCAGCTCGAGGAACCCAGAGGGAGAATTTCAATATGGAGGCCACTCCCAGGGGCCCACATGGGCTCTAAGCATATGTGTGTGCCTAGCCCTGCCTATGGTCGGTTGGTTAATTGAAAAGCCAGGTCCTCAGCATCGTGAGGGATTCAAGAATAGAGGAGGAAGTTCTGATGTGGAGAAGGAAAATCTTTCTATGCTGTAGGAGCGATGTAAGAGAACGCTGGTCTGCGACTTGCTTGTAAATTGAAAAGTGCCGATGGAGAGCTCTGCAGGTGCAGACCCAGACAGGTCTTAAACCACAGCTTTGTCATACATTAAACAGACCCAGTCCTATAGTAACGTGATATGCAGGTTGCACATTATCTTCTCAAATGTCATAAATTTATGGTTCTAATAAAAAGTAAATATGCTGTACAACAGTTCCCTGTTTAAATTACCTGTTCTTTCTGTGGCTTAAAGTTGCATCTCAAAAAAGGTTACTGGAAGCACAAACTAGGATGTCCTCATATAGTACCTATGGAATGGTGCTTAATTCAAGAGAACAATATTAAGTTTAGGAGTGGAAATTAAGTATAGGACATCTGACCAAGATTGAGGCATTTTTCTGCTAAACCTACTTGTTCTACGGGTGTCATTTGATCACAGCCGATAGTGCTTTGAGTGTTTCACACCTAGAAATGTTCATCCATTTGCAGAGTGGATGTCTTAGTAGATGGGTTGAGCAGATGAGACACAAAGCTCTTGGTGGATATGCTTCTTGGAACCTGTTTATACGGCACCTGTAATTTAAGCCTAAACTGGAAAAATAGTATGTGTTATGCAACTGTAAGAATTGACTCCCTTTATCATAACAATAGCGACATATCCGCCACATTCTCATTTTGCTTATGCATGGTATGTCTTTTTTTTTAGCACGTTTTATGTGTGGCATTTCAGTGTCTTATATATGCACTGTAAGTAACACTCAATATCCATTAGAATGAAGCAGATGTGTTCATGTAATGAGGTAGATGTCTGGAGCATCCCAGTTTGTGTCTAAAACACCTGATACTCTCCTGAAATGCTTATGCTAGGTCACTAACCTTCTCTGACATGATGTGGCCTCCCTGGCATCAATGGTACTGACATTTTCTTTCCACTGTGAACCTCGGGGCTCTGTGCTTGTGGATGGCTTTGGATCGGGATAGACAGTGAAAGACAGTCACTACCTTTCCAAAACAAATACTTACAGTAGCACTCAGTGACTTCCTGCTGTAGTGTACTCTGAAATTTGCAATTATGGACCATTCACTATAGACTTTTAGTGGCCTGATGTGGTCATGTGAGTGCCTGTTGTTCCACATGCTTCCACAGGTGGCAAGGTAAGTAAATGGGCCTTTTTTTGCCTCTTGGCTTGAGCATGCCTGTATACCGATTGAGAAGTTGGTGGCATTTCTAGGGAAGTGCTAAAACTGGAAGAGAATTTACTTGTGAAATTCCTTTCACTATACTATCCCCCATAGTGAAGGAAATCTGAGAATTCTTTATTATTACGTGTCTCTAAGGTATGGCCCTATGCTGCTGGACGGCAAGAGAACTAAGATATTATTCTTCTGTTGTTACAACTCGGGAGACTATAGACACCCTCTCAAGCCTTTACTTTGCCAGTCATGCCTCTCTCTTGATGTCAAACTACACTTCACTTTCACTTCCTATCCTCCTCCATTCACTCTCACTTTTCCAGTCTCTCATTTTTCCCTCCTCTGTCTCTCCTCGCTCCATGTTGCCCCTCCTTTGTTTTCCCCTCCTTCAGTTATCTACTTCCTTAGCATTGTTTTCATTTCTCCTTTATATCATTCCTCTCTTCTTTACCTCACATTGTCTCTCCCTGTCACTCTCTCACTCATTTTATCTGTTCTTCTCCATGGGCTGCCATGACACTGTGCGGCTGCCCAAAGCTGGCTTGTTACGTTATTTGCAGTGTGCTCTATGCCTGCAGTGGCTAAGTGGAGATGTTCCTTGTATCGCCCTAATCCACTCTAATCAAAGTTGAAAAGATACTTGCGAACTAGAAGCTGCACTGATATTTATGCTGTATTCTCTATCCTGTGAAGTGTCATGACCTTGACCTCCTTGTGTTCTTACTCCTCCTGTACCTTGTGTGTAGAGGACTGGCAGGATCGAGCACATGTATCAATGCCTCCCTGGCTATTCATGGGACTCATTGCCTCGTGAGCTTGACAATGTTCTTGGCATGGTAGTTATCCCCCGGGGCCCTAGACTACAAAGTAATGAAACACCAAAGTAAAAACAGTCACATTGCCCAGGGCCTTCAGGCCAACTCCTCATGACTATTGTGATATTTGGGCTGACTCATAGGCCCATGACTATGGGGATATTTGGGCTGACTCATAGGCACATGACCATGGAGATATTTAGGCTGACTCATCAGGATTTGGAAACGGTATTTATACCGCAGACAAATCACAAGGCAGTGCTTGGCTTACCCACTGGTTGTAGGGGACGGATCCTCTTCATCGGTTCCGCTCACCTGAACGTCTCCACGACCCGGCCGAGCTTCTTCTGCATTGTGGCTCCCCAGCGAATCTCCTACGCTGTGGACATCTTTTCCCTTTCAAATCCAGGAACACAGCGAACTCCATCCCTGCAATACTGCACCGCTGTCCTGTGAATCGCCGATGCTGCAGACATTTTCTACCCTGCAAATCCAGTGACGCAGCGAACATGCCTACAATGGTACACCTAAAAGGAGAAAACATAGTTAAGTACCATCATTAAGGTTAGTGCAATAACGGAAAGCGTATCAACCAAAGACTTGTTTTTATGATGCCGAAAACAGAAAACAGGACAACTCTTGAACATTGAGACATTGTGGATATTATTTAACGCTCATACAGAGAGGCCTTGGTATTAGCGCCCAGTGACATTCTTATGTTCCATCCTTTATTGTGCTGTGGTCTTTGAATCCAAAAGCACACACTTGCGCACCTTGTGCCTAGAGTTCAACAAAAAAGTGTACCTAGTGTGTGATGTGAAAACACAATGTAGCTTCTGCCAGGAGTGCAGCAACTCAAAGGATAACAGTTGATTTTTGGAAGTCTGTGCCGCATTAGATTCATTATTGTGTAAGTGACTGTTAGGACACATGTCAAAGGTGAGAGGGAATATTTCACAACTACTCATTTGTTGAATAACCTCTCTACTTGTATTTGCAGTACAACTCACTATGCACTACATTACGCACATATCATGACAACGCTGTCCTGGACTGAGAAGAGAAGTAAGTACGACTCCAAGAAGTCAGTGGCTGAGCTCGCACGCACGAAAGTCTCTCTGTTATTTTGTCCCAACCCCTTCCCTTTTGAGACGGCAGTTGATTCACAGTTACGATTCCCTGATCAGGTGCCACCCTAGGAGAGATAGGAGGTCCAGCATCGTCTCTGCAAACAAGAGCCAGGTGAGTGGCATGACAGAAAGCCAAACCTCATACACCCTTCTCCGCTCAGACTAAATGGACTTGCGCAATAAATTGAGAGTTCATGACCTAGCTCAGGTGCTTACAGAGGAGGCTCCTAGTGCGTTAGAATTGGCTAAGGCATTAGCCGACTTACACCACGAAGTCCAATCCTTACAACAAGAAAATCTGTTGCTAAAAAACGAATTGGTAAGGTATTGCCACCGTCATTCCCCTTGGCTACCTGATACAGGGGCTGTGCTCAAACGCGCACATCCTGTTTTGCAACCTGCTCAGTTTGGAGTGCCTGTGCACCCAGCAACACAGTCCGTAAGTTCCTCAAACCAGGACGGGGGTCACCCGGTCAATGTCACTGTCCCCACACCCACACATGTTCCTCCGGCTTTGCCTGCGCACTTTTTTGGAGATAGTGTCAAGTTCAACGCATTCTGGAGTCAGTGCTAGTTGCAGTTTCTGTGCAAACCCACAGCATTTCTCACTGATACCATCAGAATTGCCATCTTCATTTCTTATCTTGGAGGCACTGCTGCCAATTGGGCCATCCCCCTCATCGAAAACGATGACCCTGTTTTGTATGATTTGGGAAGGTTTAAGGAAACTATGCGTCATCTTTTTGCTCGGCACACCTTCGTTCAAGTTAGCGATAATGAGCTGCTGAACCTGCGACAAGGAAGTAAGGATTTACTTTCAAACATTACATCATTCAGTAGATTAGTCACGGAAACTCAGTGGCCAGAGGAGAAGAGAAATCCGATCTTTTATAGAGGCCTAAGAGATGAGCTCAAAGACTCTTTGGCCCACATTGTAGATCTCCCTTTGGGTTGTTCCAAATTTATTGATGTAGTCATGCACCTAGATCACAGGTTATCCGAGCGAAGAGGTGAAAGACCTTGTGGAGAGCCTAGGCTATTAATAGTTTGGTCGGAATGTAAGGAATCCGATCTCAAAATCATGACATTTCCAAGCCCTTGCAAATTGGGGGACTCCATGTCCTTTGACCGCCGAGGAAAAAGAGTGCAGAAGAAAACTGATCGTATGCCTCTATTGCAGCAAGGCAGGACATTTAGCTAAAGAATGCACTGCGAACCCAAAAGGATTTCGTAAACTTGTATCAACCACAACTGATGCATTACAGGAAAACGAAGAGATCCGGCTAGCATAGAAGTCAACCGGTCAGATGTGTATCTAGATAAGACTTCACACTATTTGGCAAATACCTTGAGTAATGGCCCACGGCACCTAACCATACCTGTAACCATGATTTTCTCTCCACAACAGTGAAAAATCCTACCCATGCTCCTTGACTCCGGGGCAACTGTAAATGTTTTAGACTTCACCCTTGCTAGTTCCCTTCATTTGGTTGCAGGAGGCGGAGCAAGCCTTCTGTTCATTGAAAAAGGAATTCACATCAGCCCTGATATAGAAGCACCCTGATCGCACACAACAGTACTTCGTGGAGGCAAATTTCTCGCAGGTGGTAGTAGTGGGAATCTTATCACAACGCGACATTTCTACAGGACACATGCACCCCATTGCCTACTTTTGTTACTATAAAAACTCTGCGACGAATCTTCCCCCATTTAGGATTTCCACGCAAGGTCCAGGCTACCATCTCCCTTGTTTTGTCCAAACTCGATTACGCCAATAGCCTCTACCATGGATCACCTTTAACGACCATAAAAAGACTACAACGGATTCAGAACTCGGCTGCCAGACTACTCTTACATATAAAACCGCAAGACCACATCTCCCCTGCCTTTAAAGCCCTCATTGGTTACCGGATGCCAGAAGATCCACAATCAAGCTGCATTGTATCACTCACAAAGTGATACATCGAACGGGACCGCTCTTCATCAGGAATGAAATCACCAAACACATTCAACAAAGGAACCTCCGCTTTAGAGTGGCACCTCGCCTCAAAATCCCAAGATACAAGATACAAGAAAAAAACAATGGGTGGCACATCATTCTCTGTTCAAGCAGCCAAACTATGGCACTTTCTAACCCCAACATAAGATTCACGGATAACCACCTTATCTTCAGAAAACTACTCAAGAATTCGCTCTTCCCCACATAACCACCATACACAAACAGATAGAAATATACAGCATATCTCTCTGTATATAAGCATTTATTTGTACTATAGATATGTACCTATATATGTGTATTGCTTTGTATAAACGTGTAGAATACTTATGTTAAAAAAAATTATTATATATAAATATTCATTAATTCTCCTTAACAAATGGACATATTACTGATAGTTACATTATTCTATGTTTTTAACATGTATATAAGTGACTGCATAAATAAGTAAATATTTTTATCATAACTATTTATCTAAAATTGCTTCATTATTAATCTAAAAAAAATAAAAATAAATAAAACTAATTTAAAGTACAACAACACTTGAAAGCCAGACTTTATTTAATGCATCTTTAATCTACATATACTACCTTCCTTTATGCATCTGTATACCTTCCATGTACTTATGGATCTATATTTTAATTACTTTTGGATCTATATATTTATTACTTTTACTTATTGATTACTTTTCTTCTAATTCAGCATATCCAGTGCACTACCCTATTTTTCACCCTATATGCTCTCAATATATCCTCTAGCTCAACTCTGATTCATCCCAAACCTCTTTCTACTACTCTTTCCAATGTACTAGCCTATTTCTCACCCTATACCTCTATCAATATATACATTACCTCCACTCTCTCATTCACCCCAAATCCCATACCACAACTATGATCCCCAAAAATAACCCTTTCGAGACTCTTCCCTACTCCACCACTCCTTGCATCATCTCATACCTCTTTTACTAAACCAATCTCCCAAAGCAAGTCTTTCTAAACCCTCCCTCTTACTCCTACCTCTCCACCTCCCTTTTACTCATACCCCTCCACCTCCCTTTTACTCATCCCAAACCTCCTACTACAGCTATGAGCTCCAAAAAAACCAAATTCTAAATCCTTCCCTTCTATCCTCCACTATCCTTTAGAATCCAAATAACAGACTAACATGTCCACCACTCAAATTAATTTCATATTTCACTATACTAATTCACCATTAATCCTTTATGGGTTCCAGAGTAGCGTGCTACTCATCGAAAAAGTACTTCAACACCTCATCAGGGGTAGCAAGCGCTATATAAATGCACACCTTTTTTACCTCTTCTACCCCTTCGCTATCCTTTTCAATCCAAAGAACTGACTAACATATCCACCACTCAAATTACTTTCATATTTCACCATACTAATTCACCACTAACACTGTATGGGTTCCAGAGTATCATGGGGTAGCAAGTGCTATATAAATGCAAACCTTTTTTCCCTTCTCTATCCCTCCACTATCCTTCTCAATCCAAATAATCTGACTAACATAACCAACACTCAAATTACTTTCATATTTTCACTATACTAATTCACCACTAATCCTTTATGGGTTCCGAAGTAGCGCGCTACTCACCAAAAAAAGCGCTTCAACACCCCAACAGGGGTAGCAAGCGCTACATAAATGCAAACCTTTTTCCCTTCTCTATCCCTCCACTATCCTCAATCCAAATAACTTACTAACATATCCACGACTCAAATTACTTTCATATTTTCACTATACTAATTCACCACTAATCCTTTATGGGTTCCGAAGTAGTGTGCTACTTGCCGAAAAAGCGCTTCAACACCCCATCAAGGGTTACTTCCTTCTATCCCTCCACTATCCTTCTCAATCCAAATAACTGACTAGCATATCCACCACTCAAATTACTTTCATATTTTCACTATACTAATCCACCACTAATCCTTTATGGGTTCCGGAGAAGCGTGCTACTCGCCGAAAAAGCGCTTCAATGCCTCGTCAGGTAAGCGCTATATAAATGCAATTACAATACAATACAATACTTTTCCAACAAGTTGCTGCCTGCTGAGCAGAATTATATAGTGACTGAATGCGATTTGCTCGCCATTAAACTCTGCTTTCAGGAATGGCGGCAGTACTTACTCAGAGCACAACACACCATCACCATACACATGGATTATAAAAACCTTCAGTTTTTCTGGTCCTTGAAGGCCTTGACCCCCAACACAAATCAGGTGGTTCCTATTCTTTAGTGAGTTCAATTTTGTGATCACCTACAGACCTGGGGTCCAACAGATTAAAGCTGATATATTATCACAAAGGGGACATGATGGCCAGGACTCGAGTCAGGCACCTCCACAAAACATCTTAGCTCCTGAACACATCATTTTACTATGTAACCAAGACCCATTTCTAGACAAAGTCCGCCAATGCACCAAACAAGCAGACATAGACAAGTGGGTGGTGGAGGAAGCAGGCTCTTTATATAGTATACCAAAAAGAGGTATTCTGTGCAAAGGGTTCAGGTACCCCTTACTAGTGGACAGGGGCTTGTTCTAGCAATCCCAAGGTGCTCTTCTAGGGGGTAGTGTGGTCGAGCAGCCTTAGGCCTATCAATAAATGGTACACACTACTCAATAAGGAGATCCAAACCAATTTATAAAACAATGACACATATTTTTATATATATTTAGGCACCAGAATCAAAACAAGCTCAATCTCTCCACTCAAAACCACCCTAAAGTTCCTGATGAAACAGTTTCACTCCCTTCAACGCATATGGCTACTCCAATTTCAATCAACCCACTTCCGGTCACAAGCGATTACCTCCCGACTCTCGATACCACCACTCCCACTCCAGAACCATCCTCTCAGTCAGAACTTGAGAATAGTCGATCCTTTTTTTTGCCCCCCTCCAAAAACCAGAACTAGTATAGACCCTGACCTAATCGAACTTCTCCCTCCCCAAACAACCCTTCTTACCTCCTCGGGCACCCCAGCGAGTGCCGTCCAAGCACTCCCACAACGCTCCCATACACATGGAACAAAAATGCCCACAAACCTATATCCCATCACCAATCCAATCTTAGGTCATGCAGATCCACTGACCATATCACCACCACTCTCTCTACACCTCCACCCCTCATATGTCACTATCCGCATGCATATCCTCAACAAAATTGTCCAGATGCACATGCATGCCAGGCCCCCATTAAAGACCCCTACCCTCAGTATGGCATCGCTTATTACTTCTCTCCGTTCCCTGATCTCCCTACCCAATCCACTTCTACCCGTAAACACGTTTATTGGGAAATGCGATTCAACGAGATCGATCGTAGCCTACGCCATCTGAAGGATGATCTCTAGAGACTCACGTCCATTACATCTGGTCTAAGACTCTCACAGGGCTCAAATAATACCACGGTATCCAGAACGGATTCCCATACAGATATGCCCACACTCCATGTCCCACACTTATCCAAGCTTGGTTTGGAATCTATACTATTCCCCAATGACGCTTCTCGCCCTAAGAGATCGAATCATGATCTATCGAACAGTGAGATCCATGAACACCTCCTCTCCTATTGGACCGAAAATAATATTAGCAAGACTGAACCGAATCAAATCCAAACCATCCAAGCGAACCCATTCAGAGAACCGAGCTACAATCACAAAGTAGTAAACAATGACGACCTCAATTGTGTCAATATATCACGGACGACCTCTAATCATCCTAATAATCAGCTGAAATGCATGCTCCTTAATTGCAGATCGGCAAACAAACATGCAGCGGATATTTACGACCTTATCCTCTCATACAAGTGTGATATAGTTATCCTCACTGAAACGTGGTTAAACAGTGCATCTCATCCCATCATAGACCTACTAGTCCCCCCTAGTCACAAGATCATTCGACTAGATAGACCCAAGAAAACGGGTGGGGGAATAGCATGCATCTACCGCAACACTCTCTCAGTATCTCAATCGGAAACAATCGCTCTAACTACATGCGAATATCTTAGCATCAAAGTCGCTTGCAACAATAAATCCATTTGTAATATTCATGCTTTCTATCACCCTCCGGGCGATAAGTCACTGTTCATCGAACAAATCATGGAAATCATTACATTGAATGATAACCTTCAAGGGCCCCAGATCATCCTGGGAGACTTAAACCTACACTGGAATGATCTGAATGACCAGTCAGTGAATAGCCTAAAGGCCTTCCTTTTAAACCTTGAGTTGTCCCAAATTTGTGACTGGCCAACTCACAACAAGGGTGAGATTTTGGACCTTATAATTTCAAAGACGGACAACATCTCCTTGGAGTCCATTAGCCCCTGTGACTGGACAGACCATTATCGCATCACCTTCCTCATCAACTCAAGGATGACCCAATGCAAGGCAAACCGAAGAAAATAAAACATTGGAAAAGGAATCTTCGTAATATAAACCACAATGAACTAAGTACCCTTTGCAATAATACCAATGATTCCACAGACCAACATGGATGATGTCAAGGACCTTACAGATTTCTATAATACTTCCATATTGGAAGTCATGGACTGTCGCTCCCCTCCAACAAAAAAACATATCCAATAAAAAATCAAAGCACTGGTTCAACGATAACTTGAACACCGAAAGACGCAATCTACAAATAGCAGAAAGAGCCTGGAGACATTCCCCATCCTTGGAACTTCTAAAACGCTTAAGATCAACCAGGAACACACACAACAGAAGAATAAAACAAATGAAAGCTAATTTCTTCAGAGCACAGCTTGACCAAGCCAGAAATAGGCCCAAAAAACTATTCAACATAGTCAAGCAGCAATCACGTAATGCATCTAACCCGTTAGACCCCGAATCCAGCACCCTCCCAAACTGTGAAGAATTGGCTGCCTTCTTCATAAAAAAAACTACAAAGATAGAGAATGAACTACAACTAGCGAATGAAGTACTATTGGCTGCCTCATCCAGCTTCTCTTACACCTCCCAGTACACTGAAGGGAGCGATCCATCCAGGCACCCCTCCAAAAACAATGCCTCTTGGGACACCTTCTCAACAATCAGCGAAAAAGACATCTACAACATTCTTTCATCACTAAACCCATCTAATCACTTCGCTGACCCTCTATCTCCGTCTATATTCAAAGATATCAAAACATGTATTCTCCCCCTATGGACTAA
This sequence comes from Calotriton arnoldi, assembly GCA_963921515.1. Taxonomy (NCBI): domain Eukaryota; kingdom Metazoa; phylum Chordata; class Amphibia; order Caudata; family Salamandridae; genus Calotriton; species Calotriton arnoldi. The sequence continues at coordinate 1,954,885 of CAWUFW010001780.1, forward strand.
GATTTTAAATCCTTCACTACGTCAAGGTATTATCCCTGATTGCCTAAAAGCAGGACAAGTAACCCCCACTTTAAAAAAACCCACTGCAGATTGCTCTGATCCTAATAACTTCAGACCCATCTCCAACATCCCTACTCTTGCAAAGCTCTTAGAAAAATGTGTCCAGATCCAACTCTGCAATCACATAGACAACTATCATATCCTTGACCAACACCAATCAGGGTTCCATCAAGGTCACAGCACTGAATCTGCACTTACTCATATCGTGGATGACATACTAAAAATGTTGGATCGAAATTAACCATGCCTTCTGATACTGATTGACCTATCAGCCGCCTTTGACACGGTCAAACATGATGGTCTACTGAAGCTACTGGAACAAAGGAGGGGCCTATCAGGGGTTGTATTGCAATGGTTTTCCTCATTCCTCCTAAACAGATGCCAGAGAGTCAAAATGAACCAATCTCTGTCTAAGCCCCACACGATCACTCTGGGTGTTCCACAGGGATCTTCTCTCTCCCCCATTCTTTTCAATTTATTCCTGGAACCACTAGCAAATTACTTAAAATCTGCTAACATCCATTATAAATGTATGCTGATGACACTCAGCTGTATCTCAAAATCGCCTCCCCAGAGGACATTATATCCCTCAATTTCATGCTGCAAAACACACGTTTCTGGCTCACGGATAATCATCTCAAACTTAACGCTGCCAAAACCGAATTCCTTCTCATCTCACCGCCGAATAACACCCCTAAGATCGAGCCTTGGCTGAAACATCTTACAGCCCTTAACTGCTCCCCTCACATCATAGACTCTGCTATATCCTTGGGTATTGCACTAGACAAACATCTGAATATGCAGGAACACATTAATGCTGCCACCAAAGGAGCGAATTACCAACTGAGCATTCTGCGAAAACTTAAACCCTACCTTCCACATGAAGACTTAAAACAAGCGGTCCAAGCCCTGTATTGCCCTGACTGGACTATGGTAGTGTCACACTATGTGGCTTTCCTCAATACAAGTTGGCCCCTCTAAAAGCCTCCCTCAATGTGGCAGCCAGACTTGTCTCCGGAACAAAAAGAAATACACACATGTCCCCGGCCCTAAAATCCTTGAACTGGCTACCACATGAAGCAAGAATCCAATTAAAAATTGCATGCTTGACACATAAAGCGCTACATTTCAATACCCCCAGATATTTGGCTCAAAAGCTAGAAAAATCAGGGGGCTGCAGACCTTCGCGAAGTGCGCACACCCTGCTTCTAAAACCCCAGCGAACCCACAAAAAGAAAATGGGTGCCAGAGCTTTCTTGGTTGTCGCACCTAGGATAGGGAACTCTCTACCACCGGATGTTTGACTAATCTCCTCTACCGCCGCTTTCAAAAAGGAAGCAAAATCTGTTTTTGCTGACTAAGTTTTACCCTAAGACAATTGATCTGTGCCTATGGAAATGTAACTATATTAACTTCTCTATGACGATTGACCATCCTATTACTGACTATAATTGAGATCAAGCTTTTTATTCTATGTACTTTTATATATGTTTGTCATGCACACATGTATCTTTTGTTTACCAGTCCAATTGATACCCTACTCCTCATCATGTAAAGCGCTCTGATACCCACTAGGGTCTTGTTCGCGCTATACAAAACTTTATATAAATAAATAAATAAATAAATACGAGCAGGTAAGTACGTTTTGAGATAGAAATACTTTTAGGTTTCAAAAGTCGACACTTAGTGCAATTTTCATAGGCTGCAATGTTATCCGATGGAGGAAAAACAAATACTGCAGCAAGTTCTTTACAGCGACTTACGAGACCGATCGTCAGGACTTAAGGTGGGTACAGGGCAAGGTCGGCTGAGTGCAGTGGTGCAATACAGTGTCAGGTGCCCAATGTTAGTCAATGGGATCGGTCCGGTTGAAAAGAGGCCACAGGTTTGGACTGAGGGGCCAGTGGGCCTGAACCAGCAGGTGGGCTCAGGTCTTGTGATGCTCATGGACGTGGGAACACCTTTGGTCCTCTTCTCCACGGGCCAGGGGCGACGAGTACAGAGGTGCTTTTAGGCGTTGGGTTTTCGTCACCGGAGACAGTCGCAGTAGAGGGGGCTGCACACAGAGGCTGCAGGTGACGTCGGTAAGTCCACAGCTGGGGGACCCAAGGTCGTCTTTGTCTCTGGAGGGCTGGGGGACCACGCTGGCACCATTGGCCCACTTCAACTTGGCTTGGAGCAACATGTGCAGTAGCGTTGGCTGGTGTCGGGTTTACACTGTCTGGAGTCCTCACAGTTCTCTCTTTGGTGCCTGCAAGATGCATGGGAACAGTTCCGCTGCTCTACATGAGTCCCTGAGTCTTGGCAGAAGCTCTGGCAGTCCTTTCAGGCTTTTGGAGGCACAGCAGCTTGCAGGGTTTGTCGGCTTTGAAGTTATTGTAGAGAATAGACAAACAGGCCGGCAGGGTTGGCGTCAATTCAGTTGCTTTTTCCTCAATTCTTGCTTTTAGCGGCTCTTTGGTCCTTCTTTTGGGATGGCAGGATCTGATTTCCTGATGCCAGGCGCTCCCCTAAATATTAGATTTAGGGGCATTATGGGAGTGTAGAGTAGTAGCCAGTGGGCTACCAACCCCTGGTGTCACTACGCCCCTATATGACCACTTCCTGTGGGAAATGGGCATGACTCTGTACCAGAGTTCCTACATTTGCCACACCCACACACAAAGATGGCAGACTCTGGAATTTTGTATCCACATCAGGTATTCCACCTTAGGGGTGGAACTAGCCTGAGGGAGGGCACGCCTCTCTGACTGCTAATTTTCCCGCCTGTCCAGGTGCCAAATGGGCCCTGGTCAAGGGGGGGGCAGCATCATTTCCAATGAGGGAAGCCAGATTCTCATACCAAAGGTGGTGGGCTCTTTGAAGCTCCCTGCCTTGGAATGTTATTTCACAGGCCATCCTACGGGAGATCGAGCAGGCTTTGTTTCTGACCTCCTGAGAGCACATCCAGCCTTCTGCAACTTCATCGCCCACCTTGCCGTAGACTCCAAGAAGTCAATTTCCTCTTCGACCTCAACTTCCATCTCGATGACCAAAATGACATCAACACTACTAACCTCTTCGATAGCATGTACAACATTGGACTCACCCAACTTGTCCACGACCACACGCACACCACAGGCCACATGCTAGACCCCATCTTCACCTCCAGCGACCGCATCAGGTGCAGCCACATTACGGAACTCACCTGGACCAACCACTCCATTTTTTTTAAAACAAATTTTATTGAAGTTTACATGCCTGTACAAACACACATTATGTAAAGTTTCATAGTAAGATACATACAATCAGGGTGAGTAATGGGACCATCATGTAAGATGCAATCATATTAAGCATTCTGTGCATAGTAGCGACCCTCCCTCCCACCCCCCAATTCAAGAATAAAAGGGGGCGAAAGGAACTAAATCCACATTGTGTTTCAATCGCACGGCACTCATTCCAGTCATTGTCAAAATGTAACTCTATTCTAACCTCCCAGAACTACCCTCCACCCATCCCTCCCCCCCAGGCATGTCACTCCCAGTTCTTCGTAGAAATTGCAGCGTAGGTCTATTATGCTGTACCTTCCCTAATATAGCAAGGTTATCGGAGCAGTGGGTAATGCACAGCAGTTACAGAGTCATGTTGCGCAGTATCACTAGAATCCCCACATCAGGCCGAACTCAGGGACAATCTACCTGGCCCTCCGCTTCAGGGGCAGTTGCACCAGGATCTTCGTCACTGTTGCTGTCAGGGGTCTTGAGGAGCACCACTAATGTTTCCCATGCCTTTTCTGCTTCTAGTGCCTTCTCGCTTCTCGCCCTCTTTGCCAACTGCATCCGAACTATTCCATCACACTCCGCCCACTTAATGAATTCTTTCTTCCATCTAGCTATGTTGGGGCCCCTCTGCTCTTTCCAATGCATAGTGATCTCCCGTTTAGCTAGCAGGAGACCCATATCTATGAATTTGCTAGTGATTTTATTTTTGGCCGTGTGAGGAAACCAATGCAACATACACGGCCCTATAGCCGATTCCAATTCCCTGTCAGTGATTGTGTTTAGCAAAGTCACCACTTCAGGCCAGTATGTGTCTAACTGCGGGCATCCCCAGAACATATGACAGAAATCTGCTCCCTCCCTGCGGCAGCGCGGACAAGTATCTGAGCCAGTATCAAAGTATTTATTAAGTTTCACTGGGGTGAGGTAGGCTCTATGTAAGATGTAAAAGTGCACTAATTGGAAACGGGCGTTTCTGGTGCTCTTCCACGCCCTTTCCACAAGATCAGCCCAGGCTTTTTCCGGAATCTCCGCTCCCACATCCTCCTCCCATTTACGCCGCAATATAGTCAGTGGCAACAGCATCTCCTGCGTCATACGTCTATACAGACATGTAACCGCTTTAAAGGTTCCTGCCGCTGTCACCACATATTGACATCCCAGTGACGTTTTCGGTTCAATAAGGCCCTCCTTCCAATGCTTACGGATAGCCGCAGTAAGTGCAGCATGTGATAAAAAGTCCCCCCCCTAGTAAGTCATATCGCTCCTGTAAATCGTTAAAGGGAATCATAGAGCCATTGTCATATAGATCCCCGATATTAGTCAGGTCTTTCTCTTTCCAACGCGCCAGACCTCCCCAGGTACCTCCATGAGGTAACACCTTGCACATGGACAGAGGGATATCAGTCGCATAGGGAACGTCAATCCTCGCTCTTTTCAAGCTCCTTCTCCAACACTGTCTTGCTGTCCTGAGGTCCCCTGGGAGGTCGTTGACATGAATAGGGAGGTCCAACACAACCAGAGAGAGCACTCCCAGCGCCGGGGCTCCGTCCCTCGGCTCCCCTGTCCCCCGTATCCTTGTCACTATGTTTTGTGTGAGCCATTGTAGTTGGGCTGCTAGGCAGTAAGTCTCAAAATCAGGTACCGCCCATCCCCCCTCTGACCGGGGTCGCATCAAAACTGCCAATGCTACTCACCGTCTGCCGGTGCCCCATAGAAAACCCGTAACCATGGCCTTAAGTTGTTTAAAAGATCGCGCCGGGATCCAGACCGGCAAGGTCCCGAAATAGTACAATAGTCTCGGGAGGGCCACCATTTTAAGTAAGGCCATTCGTCCAGCCACTGACAGCGGGAGCGTCCCCCAAAAATCAAAACTACCCGTCAGTCCTCTGATTGCTCTACGGATGTTGCCCTCCAACAGATCTCCCTGTGCATGATATATCCTCGTGCCTAAATATGTCAGACATCTGTACTCCCATTTCACCCCAGCTGTATCTTGCCAGCCGACTGTATCCCCCTTGGTCGGGAATAAACAGGACTTCGCCCAGTTTGCTCGAAGCCCTGCCACTGTACCAAGGTCGTGAAGCAGTTCCTTTGCCCCTTGAAGCGCTTCACTCGAATTCGCCAGGAACATTAGCAGGTAGTCAGCATACAGGGCAATATGGTGAATTTGCCCGTGTACATATAGGCCCGGGTAATGCTGTCCTGTCCTGGCTTTGGCCGCCAGTGGTTCCACCGGCAAGGCAAACAAGAGGGGGGGACAATGGGTATCCTTGTCTCGTACCCCGGGTGACGTCGCAGATGTCAGATATCAGTCCACCCGTTTTGACTCTTGCTGTGGAATGCTTATATAATAGGGCTGTACACTTTATAAACTTATCCCCAAGCCCGAATTTATACATTACGTGGAACAAGAAGGGCCATTCGAGGCTATCGAAGGCTTTTTCGATGTCAACTGCAAAAACTGTGGCCTTGTCCTTCGAGTATGAATCAGCCTCCAAAATCTGCAATAAGCGGCGAACATTAACAGACGTGTTCCTGGTCGGGATGAACCTGGATTGGTCCTTATGCACTAAGGTCGACATATAAGGGAGGAGACGGGTGGCTAAAATACGGCTCAAGATCTTATAATCCGTATTAAGCATGGATAGCGGGCGATATGCAGATCTGTCCCAAGGTGGTTTCTCAGGTTTAAGGAGCGGGATAATGACTGCCTCCCGTGTCGTTGCGGGAAGTTGGCCTATCCGCTTCGCATCGTTATATAGTGTAACTAATCTAGGCGCCAACTGGTCGGTATAGGTTAGGTAAAATTCTATCAGGAGCCCATCTGTCCCTGGCGTCTTGTTCCGTGCCATGTGCTTAATAGCCCCCCTCACCTCCCCGATCTCAATATCCCGCCCCAGCGCTTCTGCCTGCTCTCTGTCCAAACGCGGCAGTCGGACTGCATGTGTGAACTTATTCAATTCGTTCACCGTCAGGGTCGATTTACTTTTATATAGGTCTGTATAAAACTCAAGAAATACCTCATTTATTCCTTGTTGAGTGCAGCTAGCCTCCCCATGTTGGTCTCTGAGCTCCAGAATCGAGGAGCCTCTTCGAGTCGGGTTAGCCCGCCACGCCAAGAGAGCCCCAGATTTGTGTCTTTCTGTATGGGCACGCGCAATATATGCTTTATAATCGAAACAGCGTAGGCGCTCTACTAGCGCCGCTACCTTCTCCTTTGCTTCCATGAGCTCCCCTTGTTTATCTGGTCTCTCAGGGCGAGCTCGCTCCGTCTCTCGAAGTCGCTGATCTGCTTCCTGTGCCTCTTTCAAAAGCACCTTGCGCACCCCTGCTACTTCTGTGATGCTGCAACCCCTGACAACTGTTTTAAAAGCTTACCCCTCCACTAAGGAAGATGTCGCTGTGCCAGCGTTGTCGTGGAAATATTGGGTTATCGTGGTGCGGACTGTTTCATGAAAGACCTGGTCTTCTAATGCCTCGGGGCGCATGTGCCATGTAGGTATCTTAGCCCTTGTGCGGGACCACTGTAGTCAAATTAAAATGGGATTATGATCTGACAGTGTTCTAGTGAGATACTCACTACTCTGCACGCCAGCATGCACATCCGGAGAGGATAAAAACGCATCTAGACGAACATGGAGATCGTGCAACGCAGAGAAAAAAGAATAGTCTTGGTCCCCTGGGTGTTGAGCCCTCCAAGTGTCCACCAGTCCCCATCTTTCCTACCAGTTGCGCCTCAACTCCGCTATTTTATGAATGGGAGCGATCTAGCATCACATCAGAGATGCAATTAAAATCCCCCCCCAATCAGTACCGATCCGGTAAGGAAGGGTGCCAACCTCCCCCACAGCTGTGAGAAAAAAGCAGGTTGTTCCGTGTTGGGAGCGTAAATGTTCCCTAAGACTATGTCTCGGCCATCTAGTTTCCCAGTAACCACTACATATCGACCTTCCGGGTCTATGATTTGGTTCGTGCATTGAAAGGGCACACCCGCTCTCACCCAAATCAATACTCCCCTAGCGAACGCTGAGAAAGTAGTATAAAACACTTGGCCACGCCACCGGCGCTGTAGAGCTGCTCCCTCCTGCGCTTGCAAATGGATCTCCTGAATTAGTGCAATCTGAACCCCCCTACGGACTAAGTATGCATGAATTTTATGACGCCTCCACATTGAATGCATTCCCCGCACATTCCATGAAATACATTTTAAGTCATTAGTGGTGCCCATCGCAGTGTTTCTAACAGCTCTCCAGGAAGACCTTCCCTAGTGACATGCCTGACCCTAACAAACCCTTTAAATAACCATAACCCCCAACTCCCCCTCCCCAGGACAGTTACTATCAAACTAGCACCCATCCAAACTATGTTAAGATATACAAAATCCTTTGGTAGGTACAGAGGTACAAGGGAGCGCAGCTGATTTGAGGTGCTTACACTATTCGTGGCGCATCAGCCGCATCTAAATAAAGCTAGCTCGGGGTCCATAAAAGTCATTGTGAGTTCAACTCCTCTCGAAACATCTTAATCATTCTAGCTTACCACAGCTGATCAAATAATATCGTCTGCAGTATGAGGTGTTACCACTGGCATCTTCACTCTGTCACTGTGAGACGTGTCTGTTTCATTGTCCGCCGATTCTCTGGAAGATCCGGCCTCTTCTTCTGGGGTGGGGCTCCGACCCTGCGCCAGCGCCGCTACTGCCTGTAAAGCCTCGGCACGTTCTTTTGCCGTCTGAGATGACGATGGTTTCTTCAGGGTCCTCCTGCGGGGTCGTCGGTTCAAGCGTTTCCCGGGGACCGTGGGTTTCCGCCCTGCTTCCTCAAGGTTCACACCTCGCGGCGTCTCGCCCTTGTAGACCTCCAACCAGTCCCAGGCCTCTTTGGGAGAGTCAAAGTAGTGAGTGTTCCCCGCTAGAATAATTCGCAAGCGGGCTGGAAACATCAGAGAGTAATGAAGGCCCTCGTCCCTCAGTGCTTTCTTAACCTCCACATAGGAGGCCCGCTTCCTCTGTACCTCCAGCGTGTAATCGGAAAAAGGGTGACCCTGCTGTTATCCACAGTGAAGGGGCCCCCAGCTCTCGCTCTTTGCAGGAGTAAGTCCCTATCACGGAAGTGAAGTAGATGGGCCACCACAGGTCTCTGGGGCCTCCCCGGGGCCAATCGCTTGGCAGGGACCCTATGGGCCCTCTCCAGAGTATAGAAGGTAGTCAGGCCCTCTGGAGCTACTGCGCTCTTGAACCAATTTTCCAAGAAGGACACCATGTCGCTTCCTTCTGTCCCTTCTGGCAGACCCACGACCCTGACATTATTCCTTCGGTTGCGCCCTTCCGCGTCTTCAGCTCTGCGCTCCAACAAGCTCACCCTGTCCGTGAGGGCTCCCATCTGCCTCTCCATAGCCTTTTGCGCCGGTGATAGTTCCGCAACGCTGGTCTCAGTATTCTTAACCCTCTCCAAGAGTTTCTTATGCTCTTTGCGCAGCAGGCCAACCGCCACCGTGCTGATATCCTGATGGAGGGTAGCCTTCGTGTCCGCTATGGCCTCGAGTATTTTATTAAGCTGCTGCTGTACTGGGTCCTCCGACGCCGTCTGCGGTTGTTCGTGTGCGCTATCCTCTGGGTCCAGAGGAGCCCCGGTCTGTCTGCTCCTGGGTTTACCCATGGTGGTGCGATATCTCTTGGCGAGGGCAGCCTTGTCCCCGACGTGCTTTCTTCAAGTCGCTACCCAGTGCCTCTCGAGTAGTATCACGCAGCGTTCAGGTGCCCCACTGCTAGCGGATATCAGTACCTCTCTGCTCGCGTGCTCCTGCACCCAGTGCGCCCCTTCATGATCTCTTAATCAAGTGCCGCTAGCCAGCGACCCAAGTCCACTAATCGGGGAGGGGGCTCTATCTTTCACCTCCCCGTGGGATTGCTATTCGTGCTATGTAGTTCTGCCACCTCGTTGCGTTGGGTCAACCATGCAATTCGTAGTACAGTCACGGGGCTGCTCACAGTGCTCCCGCAACCAGGACTTACTGCAATGTCAGATCCTGGGCTCTTTTCAGGAGCAAAATTCACCGCCGCTCACTGGTCCCTGGGTCAGGCACTGCTTCCTACGGATCTGGTCTCTTCTGCGATCACCGTGGCCCTGCTGCATACAGCTGGTCTCAGGCACCCGCCGTAGGTCTATCCCGTTCAGGCTGCCACTCCTGTCAGGGGCCAGGGAGGGTGCGGCACGGTCTTCGAGGCTCATAGGTGCGCTCCGGCGGGATGCCGTTCTCTACAGGGCCCCACTGCGCACTTTCCTTGGTCTCAATCTGCAGTCCCAGGTAGCGTGCCCCGCTCCACAGCCATTAGTCGCAGTTTGTCCACTCCAGGGGGCCCTCCGGTCGTAGGTGAGTCCCTCCAGTCTGGCGCCTAATCCGGTACCTTCCAGACATGCCGTCCCTGCTTCTTCGGTGACGCTCGCTCGAGAGGAGCGCAGGGCCGTTCAGTTCACTTCTCTCCAGCCCGTGGCTCGATATCAACCGCGGCCTCAGCACTGCTGTCAGCCCTCGTGCAGGATTTTCCCATCTCCTGCTCCCCCGACCAGCACAGCAGCCATCGGGCCTCAGGGGCAGCGTCGGCTAATCTTTATGTGCCCCTGTCAATAATCAGGCCGGGACGTAAATTTTGCAGAAGCCGCCTCCATTTTGTGCGGCCTCTAGCGCTCGATCTCTGCCGCTAGTCGCAGCTCCCAGTTCCCGCCGCCGACAGTCAGCAGAGTTGTTCCGGACACTCTCCCCGCTATTCCGATCTCTCAGCGGGTGTTGGGTGTGCTCAAAGCGGCCCCGGCTGTACAGTTTCCGAGGAGAAGTTATCGGCTGATGCGGAGCTCTCTGCTCACGCGTCCGCCATCGTCCCCGGTCAAGCCACGCCCCTCCTTGACCAACCACTCCATCGTCCACTTCAACAGCCCAGCTCACGGACCTCCCCCCCCAGCTGCCCAAAGCCCCCCACCACAGGTGGAGCAAAGTCTCAAAGGCCACCTGTATCAGTGCCCTTAACATCACCCACCCCATCTCCTCCAACAACCTAGACCAGAATGTCAGAAACTTCAATAGTTGGATCACCAACTGCGCCGACAGTGTCACCCCCATCGGCAACAACACCCACAGAAGGTCCACCAAGCAGTCTAGCTGGTACACTGAAGACCTCAGAACCGCTAAACAACACTGTAAATAACTGGAAAGGAGATGGTGCACCAGCAAGGACACAACTGACAAGACTGCCTTTAAGAAAGGCCCCAACCTCTACCACAGACAGTTTAGAGAATCAAAGAAAAAAGCCTTAGTCTCATGCATTGAATCAAGCTCCAATAACAGCAAAGGACACTTCAATATCATCAAAGAATTCTCCAACCCTCAGCTGCAATAAACAATGTTAAACCCTCACAGTAACTCTGCAACAACCTTGCAAACTTCTTCCACGACAAGATCGCCAACATCTACAGAAGCTTCAAACCCCAGCCCAAAGCCACCAACCTTTTCAAGCAACACAACAACCCTGCTACCACCACAGACATCAGACTTACTGAATGGAGCCAGCTCGCCCCACAGGACACCTCCTCCATCATGAACTCAGTCCACTCAGGGGCCCTAACCGACCCATGCCCTAACCCAGTGGTTCCCAAACTTTTTTGACCCCCGGCTCCCTTGACCTGTTGGCCATTGGCCACGGCTCCCCATTATGTTACTTTTTTTGGGCGGTTGGGGGGATGTAAGCCCAGCCTCGGGAGTACTTCCATTTTTCTCCCTGAAACTATTGGGGATGAAGCCGATGAAGGTATTATAATCATGGAGTCTGGGAAAGTGTGTCAGTGGTAGGCTTTGATGTGTGTGACAGGTCATGGTAAGACCTTTAGGTCAGTACTTCCATGTAGTCATTTCACTCACAAATGAGTTTTGAAGAACTATTGCTTTAACACCAGACTTTGCATGTATGCCTGCTTGTGCATGTGGTGCTCTGTCACTAACATATGTTGCTTTACGCTACAAACTGCATTGTTTGCATAGATGGGGAAATGTGGCATTCCGGCTGCATAGTGTGATTGTACAGGTTGCATGATGTAGCATGTGAAATTCTGGAAGCATGGAATGGAGTGGTGGCAATCACAAAACTAGGCTAATGTGGTGTATGGCCCAGAGTGCGCTGCTGTACACTGAAGGCTTCTTTAAAGGCATGGTCTATTCGCCAGACACACTATTAAGTCTCTAGCTCTACCATAGCAGCCATCACTGTGTTCCCAACATGTAATCAACACTTCAGTAAAGGCTTCCACTAGTGGCGTCTGTGCCTCCGCCCTGCTCCCCTTGCAAAGCCCCTCCTGTCAGCCCCTCTCTCCACCCAGGCTTCTTTCTCCTCCGTCTCGGCCTGTTCATTTAGCTCCGGCTTGCCTGGTTCAGCCTAGGTCTCTGCACAGCAGCTGCCACCGGAGCTTTATTTACAAACACTCGGAGTGACTTTGGCCCGACCCCGACGGCTGCTGTAGGTACTGCGCCCCTTGGCAGTATTTTCCTGTTTGTGTGCAGGCGTGCACTGCTACTGTGGACTTCGGACTTTCTCTACAAGTAAATTTGTCTTTCTCTACAAGTACTGTCTTGAACTATTGATACGCCGGGATTAACAAATGAATTTGGTTCCCTAAGTGTGCGTTTGGTGCGCGGCGCCCCTGGATAGTTTTTACGGCGCACTGGGGTGCCGCGGCGCACAGATTGGGAATCACTGCCCTAACCACATCTTCAAACTAGGTGAAGCCAGAATCAGCCACGTACTCACCACCTTGTTCAACCCCTCAATTGCCACGGCTACCTTCCCCGAGGACTGGAAACAGGCAGAATTCCACACCGATCGGCAGACCCCAGCAAACTCAATAACTACCGACCGATCTCCCTACTACAGTTCCCGGCCAAAGTATTAGAAAAAGCCATCAACCAACAACTCTCCCACATCTGGAATGGAACTCTGACTCAACTCCTCCAAATCCAGATTCCGCAGCAAACACAGCACCAAGACAGCCCTCATCGCAGCTGCCAACGTAATTCCAGCCCTACTCGACCGAGGAGAGATTGTGACTCTGATCTTCCTAGACCTCTCAGCAGCCTTTGATACGGTCTCCCACCATACACGCATTAAAAGGCTGCACAACATAGGCATCCAAGGAGCCGCTCTCAGATGGATCGCCTCTTTCCTCACCAGAAGGACGCAAAAAGTCTGCCTTCCCCCCTTCACCTCCGAACCCAAGGAACTCATCTGTGGAGTACCCCAAGGATTCCCGCTTAGCCCAACCCTCTTCAACACTTATACGACACCACTGGCCAGCATCGCCAAAACCCATGGACTCAACATCATATCCTTTGCCAATGACACACAACTCACCCTCATCCTTTCTGAAGACACCACCAACAGACCAACTTCCACAACTGCATGACAGACGTCGCCAACTGGATGAAGGACAACTGCCTGAAGCTCAACACGTACAAGACAGAGGTACTGATTTTCTGAAACAAAAGCTCCCCATGGGACGCATCCTGGTGGCCCTCAGAGCTCGGGCCCACTCCTACCCCCACTGACCACGCTAGGAACATAGGCATCATTCTGGACAACAAGCTAACCATGATGACTTAGCCAACTCCATCTCCTCCTCCTGCTTCTTTATCCTCTGCATGCTTCATGGGATATTAAAATGGCTACTCCAAAGCTCATGACGCACCATCACCCAGGCCTTTAACTCCAGCCGACTGGACTACGGCAATGCTCTCTACGCAGGGATCACAGCTCACCTCAGGCGACTACAGACCATACAGAACGCCACAGCCAGACTCGTCAAGGATCTCCCTTAATAAAACCACATCACCCCTTACCTCAGAAAATTCCAATGGCTCCCTGTACAGAAAAGATGCCAGTTCAAGCCCCTGACCCAGGCATACAAAGCCCTACACAACTGTTCACCCACCTACTTGAACTGCCGCCTGAACTTCCATCAGCCCACCAGACACCTTTGCTCCGCTTTCCTTTCTCTAACCCTCACCCCCCGCTTTCAACATAGCAGATGTGGAGGTTGCTCCTTCTCCTACCAAGCAGCGAAGACATGGACCGAGCTACCCTTTCATCCACGGACCTCCCCATATCTTTCAGAGTTCCGAAAGTCCCTGAAGACCTGGCACCTTGGCTCATGGACTGGACCCTGCCAGTGCTTGGATACCCTCATGGGTGACAAGATGCGCTCTATAAATCTAAAAAGAAAAAAGGTTAAGAAGGCTTGTTTTCTCCTTTCACCAGGGTTTAGTCTCTAATATGCTGATGTCGGAGCTCCTCTTCTGGTTAGTTTATTAGCTAGGTATAAGGGCTCTTTGCGTAGAGAACTTTATAAGTGATGAAGCTGAGCTTGAAGATGACTTGGACTTGCACAGCCTGGGTCATCTTCAAGTTCAGGTTCATCCCTTTCAAAACCACACTGCCAGTGTAGATCATTTAGTGTGAGGATGATGCGGTACTGCCGAGTTTAATGGTATTCAGTTTGATAACCTCAGAATGGCGAAAGGTTGAGTTAGACTCATAACCTGCAGATCACCACATTTCATGTGGGCAAATGCTTAACTCCTTGAGCTATCCTAACTGCAGGTTTGGTATTTGAGATGGCTGTCCTGCAATACTCTCCCAGTTGTTATGACTGGCAAGATAAGACTTAGAGAGGCAGCGTTGCCTTGTTTTCTTTAACTGCTAAATGCGGGAGGGCAGTAGTTTGTTGGGAATCCTCCATCTTCCGTACCAACCACTCAGAGCCACCAGCCTGTCCAAGACTATTTGTGTATCTGGATGCCATGTTGCAGACTTTGAGAAGAACTGTTTATTTTGATATTAAATGTAATCTTGCATATGAAGGATGATATCATACATGTACATGATCATTTGCTTATTGCATTGCCTGTAAAGTGGTTTTAATGTTGGTACAGTTGGACACCGAAGAGTAAAGATTGAAAAAGATTATGAAAAATGTTTCCTAATGTGAGAGAAATGCATGGATTAATCCAATTACATAATTCTAGAATTTGAAGGATGGTTGTTTTAATTAAATATACACTTTGTAATTTAAGACTAGAAATATGAATATGAGCTGCTGGTATTTTCCATAATCCTTGGGCAGAAATAGTACTCTCCTCATCTTTTATATGATATGTTGCCTTGAGGAAGCATGCTGGTGAAGACTGCTGCAGTATAAAATGCTGGCCTGTTGTGACAAATGTATGGAGTGCATAAGGAAGCTTGCAATTTCCTTTAAATTCATAAGGAAAAGTTCAGCAAGTGGTCTTTTGCAAAACATGTTGTGGAAGAATCCTTATGAGATGGTTTCTTGGGGGTGGTTCTTGGGGCGAGTGAGCCTCCTTATACAACAACAAAAACTTTATTGTATGATTAATTAAAATCCTCTACAAAAGCAGAAGAAAATACAAGTTAGAAAAGGTTAAAATGCAATGCATAACATCTAAAAATACAAAACTGCGGAGGGCATCCTATTGCTAGTAAAAGTTAGTATAGACGGTAAAAATATTAAAAATGCGATACTAAACAGTTGCAAGTGCCAGTGGTCCTTGAAACATAATTTATTCAACTGTCACTTCTCTGGCCGATCGTAAGAACATTCCAGCAACTGCATAAAACTTCCCAATTAGTGCCAGTTCCATCGGGACTATGGTGGTGTAAATGTGCCTTAAGGCCTCCTTACATGTTCTTACGCCATACTGTACGAACATGGTTCTTAAATACAAGCGCCTTGGGGACAGCAAAGCTGGACAACAACAAATGGCATGTTCCGCGGATTCTGTGTAGTGTTGGCACAGACTACAACCGGACCCACTTGACGACCAGGTTTTCCAGTGGGCTCTATAGTCTTGTATTGGCAAAGTTAAGAGCCTCATCCTCATGACATTTTGTAGGGCTTGCCTTCCAAGACCTGCTTTTAAATAGGGCTGGCATACAGTAGTTTCATGTGAATCAATAAGACCTTCTGCACCCAGAACAGGTCTAATCCGTTCAAGGTCTTGTTGCCTCGAGATGTTCTTGCCACACTTTTTTAGCAGGTTCTTTAGACTACACTTTGTTAATGATATGTCTGTTGAGGGTTCGATTGATAGTCCCAGTGTTTTTTTGGCCATCAAGAAATACCTCGCCCAGCGACTATTGTTATCTGTAAAGACCACCTGTAGCGCTGCCCTGATTTTGCCCGGACATGCATTAATCACGTTGTGTTGAAATTTGACTATGTCTTTTTTGCATTCAATGTCCATTGCTGTGATGTTGAACTCTAATCGAATCAGTGAGCGCCTAGTCGTGTATGGGAGCTTAAATACTTTTCTATATGCCATTATATATAGGCCCTCCAATTTTTTGGTCAACAAACCAGGGAAGACAAGGTGGCCATAACTAAGTGTAGACATTAGCTTGGCTTGCATTACTCGTCGGATCCCTTCCGTCGAGTGGCTTACAAGCTTATGATGTAATTTGCACAAGCCGTATGTTAGCTTTGCTGTTTTTGCCTCCAGTGCTTTAACCTGCAGTGCTGGTCTGCAGGTATCTGCAAATTGTACTCCCAGGTAGGTGTACTTATTGGTCGTGGTTATCCTTAGAGGGCCCAGCTGCCATACCAGTGTTAGTTTTTTTAACCTGTGGCCAAAAATCAA
This sequence comes from Calotriton arnoldi, assembly GCA_963921515.1. NCBI lineage: Eukaryota > Metazoa > Chordata > Amphibia > Caudata > Salamandridae > Calotriton > Calotriton arnoldi. Next base: position 1,970,901 of record CAWUFW010001780.1, read on the forward strand.
CACTTTTGTCTTAGATGCATTAGCTATAAGTTTGTTTTCCATGTTGTAATTATGTAGCGTCTCTAATGCCCTTTTCATGCCTATTCTTGTATGATCCAGTAAGACGAGATCGTCCGCATACTGCATTATTGGCAATCTGAGGTGGCCCAGTTTTGGAGGAAAGATGTTAGTTTTTAACAGTGCTTCTCCCAGGTCTGCGGTGTATAGGTTAAACAGGGTGGGAGCGATCACACAACCTTGTTTTAGCCCCCTGTTCGTGAAGATCTTGGCAGTTGCAAATGAGCTAGTGAGCTTAACTCGCACCCAGGTTCCAGTGTAGAGTGATAAGATGGCTGCAAGGAGTTTCCTCGGTATACCCCACTTAGCCAATTTTGCCCACAGTATATTTCGATCAACACTATCAAAGGCGGCACTATAGTCCACAAAACATGCATATAATGGAGGCGAGGTGGGCCCAGTTGCCTTGGTTGCTAGATATGAAAGTGAGATGGCGTTGTCCATGGTCGACGAGTTCGGCCGAAAGCCAGTCTGGTATTGCGGGATTACGTGATTGTTCGTGATCCATGACTCTAGCTCTTTCAAGAGCATTTTAGCAAATGCCTTTCCTTCCACGTCCAGTAGTGCAATCAATCTGTAGTTCCCCGGGTCGGAGGCATCCCCTTTTTGTAAATGGGTTGTAGAATGGAGCCTTTCCATGAATCCGGAACTGCAGAAATATTATAGCAATGATTGAATAAGCCCTGAATATGGGGTGCCCAGTATTCACGATCTTCCCTGAAAGTATATCCAGGCAGCCCATTGGGCCCTGGCGCCCCATCCTTCCTAATGCCCTGAAGGATAGTTAGTATTTCCTTTTCTGTTTGGTAAGGATCCGCCACATTGCTCTCTTCATATTGGCCTAGTGAGCCTCCTTATGTTCTGTATGCCTCCTCAAAATGCCAGACTGCTACTCCGACAGATTTTATTTTCTGCTAGAGTGTGTAAAAGAAAAACAGACACTTGGGATAGTAAATAGAAGTCTAACATGCATTTAATGCGAACATAGCCAGCAAGCATTCAAAATAGGCAAGGTAATTGCCTAATCAGCGGACCAGAATTTCACCACCGATCAGTTGGAGTATGTAATGCTAAAGTCCATACATTTTGGTGCTACATCTATGCACTCTTTCTCAATACAAGTGAATGGAAGTGGTAACACATGATGAACAGAAACCTATAGAAAGGCACTAATGAGCAGATGCCAGGCTCTGTTTGTGGGAATTACTATTTTCTGAAATCCTGGGTTCGCTGTGCCAGCTTTAAAATGAAGCCACGCTGACTAGAATGACTTCGCTAAAATTTGCAGTGTAAAACTCAGGATAGCAAAATGGAAATTTGTTTAAAATGCATTTAAGTGAGCAATAATAGTAAGGCTTTAGTAGGCTTCAAGCAGGTACAAAAAGTAAATTGCAAATGATTTAAAAAATATATCTGCACATGTTATGGAATAAATGTGGATTTGCATTCTTGTAGTGTATAAGTAATAATTAAGGTATATATGTATATGAGTTCACATTATCAAGAGCAGTGGGAATTTGTCACACCAGAACTGAGTCTGAGCAGATGTTGAGATTTTGTGGCACCACAGATGTCAGCAGTTGATTGACTAGGAGCCCTGGATAGAGTAAGACTTTAAAAGTGGGTGTTCTGTTGTGGTAAATCAGAGCGCATGTGATTATATGGTGATGGTGTGCATTTTCCAAGTATCGGGGCAGTAAAGGAATTGAGGGAGTAAGATTCAAAGTCCCTGTAGCTCTTTTCATGTGACAGCACCTCCTGATATCATTCTAGCAGAACTGGGTATGCTTTCTTGTGTAGACATGGCTTACAGTGGTTTTGTACATTGCTCACAAATAAAGTGCTAAACTCTGTGGGTGATGGGATGCTTCCTAAAGTGGTGCTCTCTTGAGTTAAGGGTGTTAGAGTGGGGTACAGCCCCATGAGCAGCCCATGACATTACTAATGGATGAAATCAGCTGATTATAGTCGTGAGGTACATGCCTCTTGTCTGAACCCTAGTCGGCAGACTGTTTACTGGCTATGCCTGGTATAGGCGTAGTATCTCATGACTCTGCCAGTAGGTTCCTCTGATTGTATGTTGTGTGAATGAGAGTTCTTGGGTGAATGAAAGGTGACGCATCCCTGTTCTTAGGTTCCCCTATCTCAGTGTAGCCTCTAAGGTTATATGTTGCTCACTATCCCGCTGCAATGCTCCTCTTATATCCCATTCCCTGTACAATTCATTGTGAAACTTTATCGGTGAGCCTCATTTAGAATGCGTTAATTGAATTTAGCAGAAAACGTCCTATATTGTTTATTGCACCAGGATCAAACCATTTCAGACTGGTCAGCTTGTGGCAAAGGGCATAGTTATACAAAAGAGACGGACTGCTTGCTGAACTCCCAACCTGTTTTCTGTCCCGCTGGTGAGAGAAGACCCCATCAACCTCATTTGGTTGTTCAGTGAGTTGTATGGAAACTGTTACACAGACGAGCGACAACTTCACTCAGGCTTGGCGTGTAGCCATGGAGATATGGTGCACATGAAAATAAAATGTCCTTTGTCAGGATTGGTTGCCCCCAAACATTTAGGACTCACTTGCAATCCAAATGGAAATTTGGGGGTCGAACTAACCACCACAAGGATAGATAAAAGCTGATCCCTGTGGCATATAGAGTGTTCTCTTTTACTGGAGGAGCTCAGTCTTGTATAGAAAAAGGCTGAGGACCAAATGCATAATTTTTGGCTGTCTTCCTTTAATGGGTAAGGGTGGTATCCCCAGGATGGAGGAGCTCTGCTGCTGAAAGAGACAAGGCTGTCTGTCCTGTTGAGCCCAAAGCAGCATTCCAGCATAAGAGAACCTTGATGTGAAGAGAGTCCAAGCCTGCCGGGTCCAGGAGCATGCAGTCACTGGCTTGTCCTGACTGAATCTCTGCTGTAGCTGGCTCAGCCACTGTGTGAGAGACTCTGTTGCTGCACAGAGAAGCCCAGTAATTGTGGCCTTATGTCGTGTGAGGTTCACATTCCAGACAGCACATTATCCTTGTGACCTCTATTCTTTTCGGACCGGATATTCATACACAACCGGTGTGGCAGTAAGGGCATCATCATTAGTACACCTTGGGTTCTTCTCTGGTCTGATGTTGGTGTGAAGGACATGTTCTTGTTAGTGTAATATTCTTTCACACATTTCTTCTGGGGTGCCAGGTTCATGCAAGCATGTGTGCTACATCTGTGCATTTGATGCTGAAGACCCTTCTATTTTGCCTCCCTTTACCCTCTGTTTTGACTGGTCCGCCCACCCAAAGATCTGTGTTCCTGTCATACTACTGCTAGTCTTCCTGTTTATTTCTGAGTAACTGCAACCAGCATCAGACTTTTAACTGTGCAAACACTGCTACATCTGGCTTCGCTAAGCAGTACAGTCCTGTCCCACAGCCTGTTGAAGCTGTATGTGCTACTGCATTAGAGACTGCATCAGGGATTGAAATGTGCTGTTGTGAATTCCCACCATAGTAGGTGGTCTTGGCTATAGAGACAGATGTGCCTTTGTAACTGTATCTCTACTTGGGAATTCATCCATGGGAAGCAAAGAAAATTTACTGAGTAGCAAAATGCGCATTCAGAGTTATGAGTGTGCCATACATTATTTTAAAGTTGCAGAGGATATTATCTTAATGATATGTATTATATTTTTGTTTTAAAGAGTAAAGTTGGTTAATATCTATATTTAGATCTAGATATCGATCTGGATAGGTACAATTTATATATATGTTTATTCATTATGGGTAATATTTGTGCTACCCGAGCCAGACATTACTCCATCATTGAAAGCTATGGCTATTAAACTTTACTACCCTTTGAAAGTCAATGTCTGAAGATGAGATATGTTGCAATACAATTATCTTGCAGTAATACCAAATTTCTGTGTTTTCGTGGACATTTTTGTCAGAAGGAAGTTTGTCACAAGAATTTCCAAGGTGCTCTCCAGAACATAGGCTTCTGCTTGACAGAGTGCAGTCGCCAGGGGGCTTGAGGGATGTGTTTCTAATATGTAAGTCAATTGACTTGGAGGTAGATACTGCAGGATTCCATATTAAAAGCTAATTGGACCATAGTCTAATTTGTGTCTAAAGTTGGATGGACTCTCATCTGTGTCTGCTTTCCTCTAATTTCGAAAGTTGGATAGAGTCTATTCTGTTTATATCTGACATGGAATGGGTGTAGTGTGATTACTTGCTTTCCTTTAATTTTGAGAGTTTCTGAAAAGAGAAGTGTGCACTTGAGCTGAGACTGAGAAAGGTACAGGGGGCTGAGTAACTGATATTTTGTGTACATGCGTTCCATTGTAACTGGAAAAGACTGGGGGCTTAGCCATATTTCCCCTGCTTGTGTCTGCCCTAAAAGACACCTTGGACAGCTTACCCTGTCGGTGAGAAAGTATCCTGGCCCATTGCCATTTTTAAAACAAACTATTGCAGTAAAAAGATACCGATGAGGCAAAATCATGATCTTTGGTAATTAAGCTGCACACTTTACTTGGTTTATGCAGTCCACTACTTTGGAGATAGTAAATTCCAGAAAATATTTTGATATGTAGTTCCATAAATGTTTAAAGCTGGACTTGTCATATAAATGCTGTAAAGACAAAAGCCTTAACAGCTGTATTGGGGTTAAGATATTTAACAGAGATTTTCAGGGCCCTTTACCTAGGCCGGTTCTGTTGGCATATTCAGCAGTAATACAGCCACAGATGTTGTATGGAGCAGAGATCATATATTTGGACACCTAGCAAAATTAGGATTCAATAGAGGGTAGTTGTTTGAAAAAATCTGCTCAGGCTGCCAAAATCCACATTGATTCAGGCAATGGTGAAGCAAATTTAAAGGCTTTGGGCCATTTGGCACGATCCAATTCTCTCCTCTTTTGGGCCAGGCTCAGAAGTGCTCCACTTTGCAAAGCGCAAATCTTTGTGTAGAAGCTATTTTTAAAAGGGAAAGGTCTGGAGGTGATAAGGAATTTGCTCAGATTTGGTAAATTCCGGAAAATAAAGGCACCAATGCCTTGTTTGTCTTTGAGCTTATCAAAAAAAGAACTGTGGCTCAAAACAAATGTAGAATCTAGGAGCGGTGACGAGATATTTGAGTAACAGAAATTTGCTAGAGTGTTTAAGGGATTCACGGGAGTACCAAGTAAATTTCCCTTATTTAGACGTTATGCCAAGCTCCAAAATGAAGGTTGCTCCGAAAGTTTTTAATAGGATGTGACCCTTTTTCTTTTTTTTTCAGACCCAGAGTTTATAACTTTGATTTGGGAAAATGGGGGAAAATGCATTGGTGGTTTATCTTTTATATTTAATGTTGCACATGTTTTTATTGAACTGTTTATTTTTTAAAAAGGGTAAGAGCAAGTTTTTCAAAACCTGTTTTGTATAAATATGGAAAAAGAAACTATAACGATAGGATCCTCTTTAGGATACAGTCTTTGGATGTAATTTACACAGTGGGTAGATTTTTATTTGCTATTAATGGGAAAGAGTTGTAGAATTGTTTTATGAATAATAACTATATATAAATCAAGGTTTTTTTGTTTTAGAATGTGTTTATGTAGATATTGCATTTTCTCTATTGTTTAATAGACGAAGTTCTAAATGAACATATTTTTTAACTGACTGACAGTAAGAGACAGGCTGCAGGTTCAGATCTAGAAGTCATTGGAACAGCATGTAGTTTTCAGGCACTCTTAAATACCTCATGACAACGCACACGACCCCAGATAACTTAATAAATGATAACTTAATACAATGCAACACGGGGTGAAGGCAGTAGAAGCTATGGGACCAGCACTTTGGTAGTTGACAGGCCAGTTATCCAGGGGCCTCATGGCAACCATGCAGTTCTTATGAACAGTATTTAGCCAAGTATTTATTTATTTATTTTGTTCGATCAATAGCATGATCTTACACACACATAGCATAAAAACAGAGCAGATATTAAAAACGTCATAGTTCATATTCCAACACTAATATATACCAGAAATAAGAAAGAATTAGCAGCATAACATCAGGCACAGTGTCTAGAATACAACTAGATGTGTCACTTTTTCAAGGATTACGAAATAGTATAAAAGTGGATTAAAAATATGTAAAATTGATTGTGTTTAAAAAAAAAAAAAAAGCTTAAAAATATTTAGCTTAAGACACTAAACTCGAATCAGGGCCTTCGCTAAAGTTACCCCCTACTTCAGAGGAAAGGGATCGTGTGACCACCTTGGTCCTCAACCACCAAGCATATAAAAGGTATCTAGTTAAGGTAAAAACGAGCCAATTAGTTGTGTCGGAGCTAAATACACGCAAAGCTTCTGAGGGGCGGGAAAATGACAGCACCCGGCATGCTGGAGTAATCCATCTTTTCCTCAGAGTAGCATAAGCAGGGCAGAAGAACAAAAAATTATCAATTGTTTCAACAGCAGAGTTACAGGACGGGCACATAGGAGTGATAGGTAAGTTTGCCCATCTACTTCTAACAGCATTTAACGGAAGTGTTCCAAATCTGAATTGTATATAAAGTGCACGTGCCTGCGGTGGTTCAACGTCATCCATATATGTTTCAAACCTAAAACAACTTTTAACATTTAAAAAATATGTGGTTAAGGTGCCTAATGACCTGGATTCAGTGCAACCAGTATTAATAAAAGTCCAGTACATAGATTTCAGCTGTGGAATCGTTTTTTTTTGTAATGGAGCGTGGATCGTCCCATAAAATACCCAACCCTATTTTAAAAAGCCACCCCTTAACTTTTCCAAACCAGTGCAAGAGACCTTTTTCCTTTTTTAGAGATAGTAGTTCTACTACAGCATCTTTTACGGGTATTTGGGGATTTCTAACCCAAAGTCTCACCCAAAACAAGAGCACCCTCAGGGCAGCACAATGGGAGTTCGATTTTAACCCAAGGTCGAGGCGTAATGGCAATAGGGGTGTATTCTTCGGAATGTTTAGAAGAGCTCTTAAAAATGTATTTTCAGCGACTTCTAATTGTTTTATGTCCTCGAGACCCCATAATTCTGCCCCGTATAGTGCTGCACCCAGGCCTCTTGCCCTACGAATTTCAAGCATAGGAGAAATAGGTCGAAACGCAGAGCGTTTGGCTCTTTTCACCAGTGCGCAATCCACATGTTGGAGCGTCAAGGTACTTTTCAGAATTTGGGGGGACCATGCCAGATTGTCGCTAATTCTAACGCCTAGGTAGTCAAAGACGTTGACCTGCTCTAAGGGTTGACCTTCCAACAGAACTTTCTTCTTAACATATTTGTAGGGATTGAAAACCATATACTTGGTCTTCGTACTGTTGATTATCACACCCGAGATTTACAAGCGTTAGAAAATTTAGTTAAAACATTCTGAATGCCCATTGGCGTTTTAGATATTAATAGCGTATCGTCTGCGAACAGGAGTGACGGTATCTGTTCGCCTCCCAATTTCGGTGGGTCACCTCCACAGTCGTTCAGCTCTTTTATTAGCTCATTCATGAATAGGGTAAACATAGTTGGGGCCAATACACACCCCTGGCGCACTCCTTTCCTAATTAAAATGTTTTCAGTCACCCTCCCATCTTGACTCCATCTGACTCTGGCGTAATTATCATGATGTAACCTGATCAGAAGATGGAGTAGGGCAGGGGGAAAGCCCATGTCTCTCAGGGTAGTCCAGAGCCTAGTGCGGTCGATGGAGTCAAAAGCAGTTTTGAGGTCCACAAAAACTACGTAGAGGTGGCCCTTCTTAAGTTTAACCTCTTTCCAGATGAGCATTAAAAAGCGAAACACTTGGTCTAGTGTGCTGGTAGCAGCTCTAAACCCCGCCTGTAGGTGTGAAAGAATATTGTTATCCTCTGCCCAATTTTGGATGCGTGTTAAAATTAGTTTACCAAAGATTTTTTGTGACACATCTATAAGGCTGATCGGCCTATAGTTTGCAGGGTCCCCTTTATCCCCTTTTTTAAATATTGGGATAATTTCGGCACCCTTCCATGTAGCCGGGATCACACCTCCACAAGTAATGGCATCAAAAACTGAGTGAAGGAGAGGACCCCAGAGATTGGGTTCCGATTTATAAAGGTCACCCGGGAGTCTGTCTAACCCAGGTGCTTTGCCAGTTTGAAGAGAAGTAATTGCCTTTTTAACTTCCACAAGAGAGAAGCTCACTTCCTCATTACAACAAGCCCATCATTGCAAACCGTAGGTTCGTCCCCTACATCACCCACAACCTCCCCATTCTCCTCAGAGTAAAGTGCCTGGAAGTACTCTTCCCAAATTTGCGGCTGTATATAGAAATCATCTTCTACAACCTGGTAAGTAACCCCCTTGGAAAAGAGGTGCCAGAATAACGGGAATCCTTTAACCTGGCAGCCTCGGCTAGGGTGCGCCAACTCTCTGTTTCCCAATTACCCATAGCTTCCCTTTGAATACTCTTATAGGACTTTCTTTTATTCTGTATCTCCTGCCTATTCCCCTCCTTTACAGCCTCCATAAGTTCAGCTCTAGACATCCTACAATCCTTATTATACCAAACGGCATTTTTGCGTTTTCGAGGAAGTGACCCTCCCTGGCTGCTAAAATAGGGCGAAATATTATTCGCAAGATCTTGGTAACTAACTAAAATAGCATCGTCATTTACGGAGGGGTTAGACAACTTCACAAGAAACTGCACCACCTCTTTATAAACTTCCGGAAGAAGCATGCCATCGGCAGCTACATTAGCCCACTTAATTCTCCTATTGTTGTTGGATGTTACTGCCTGGGACCTTGTTAGACTTTCCTGGGGCCTTAAAACCGGTATTGAAACAATCCTCATGTTCTTAGAGTAGAAGGAGAAGGGAACTTCGTGTTTGTTTCAGTATCTATACCCATCCCTTTTCCAAGTATTAGGGTACCTCCCAAACCTTTTTTGAGCTTAAAACCAGTATCCCTGTAAAGCTTAAGAGTAGAGTATTCTGGTCGCTATCATTTCGGTTTAAAATGGCCATATCACTTACTTGTGGCCATAAGTCGAGATCGACCAAGATGTAGTCTATACTACTTCTAGAGCTCCCCCTCTTGAATGTGTGCTCTGCACTAGGATCTGAGGGAGTCCTCCATTGCAGGCCCGCAGCCCCTGTGCCAGAGTAAATGATAGCACTTGCTGCGCTACACAAGTTAGTCTTTTGAGTGCTAGAATTTGGAGCCTTTTGATGCCTCTAGCTTCATCCTCCTCCCGAACTAGTTCCTGCACATAGTCCACCGGCTCATATGTAGTATTAAAATCACCTGCAATAATGAGTGGGCTTCCATTATTGTCGGATTCACTTTGGTAGTTGACAGGCCAGTTATCCAGGGGCCTCATGGCAACCATGCAGTTCTTATGAACAGTATTTAGCCAAGTACCTCATTAGGTTGCAGCCTACCAGACAGCACTGGGAACTTTCAGAAAGTTGACCTAGGAATGCATTCAGCCCATTGATTACCATTGGCTTTGTAACTCACAATTTCTGGCTTTCTATCTGCGGGCTTTATTTGCTTTAGGCTCTCCAGGTTCAGTCCAGGTTCAGCCCATTGCCTAAAGTGTGTATTCTTCCATGAACTCCCTTTCTGTAAACAGGCCTTTAAATCTTGTTCTTTTCTCTTCACATTTGGTGTGCATTCAAAGACCGAGGTCAAATGTCAGGCGCTGTCTTCTGAGGGCGCCTGTTTACTTTTCTTTTGCTGACTTTAAAGTTAGAGGATTTATGTGACAATCTTGCTGGATAATGGGGGTAGGAAGGAGATTTTTCCTAGCACACAACAACATTTAAATGAACTGTGCAAGTATTTCAGAATATATATCAGAATTCGGAACACCAATGAAGCACATTTTTTGCTATTTTTGAAGTATGTTGGACACAAATACTTTAATATAATCAAAACAAATCATTACACTAGGTGATGCAATTTCCACACAATTTCGTTTGTGCACTGTATAGTTTTATTATTAAATCTGTATGTATGTCTGTGCAAATGTAATGGTCATTTCAATAGAAAATGTTTTGTCTGTAATGGCAGCACGCTACCATACCTTGCATACTCCGTGCTACACCACTCTACTCTGCACCACTCCACACCACTGCACTCTACACCACTCCACTCTACACCACTCCAGTCTATGCCACTTCACGCTCCACCTCTCTACTCTACCCTGTCCTACTCTACTCTATGCCAATGGACTCTTCACCACTCTACTCTACACAACTGCACTCTTCGCCACTGCACTCTACACCACTTCAGTTTAGGCCACACCAATCTACTCTGCACAATTCCACTCTACTTCACTGTACTCAACGCCACTCTGCAACACTGCACTTGACCCCACTGTACTCTATACCATTACACTCTTCGCCAATTCACTTTACACTGTAACACTCAACTCAATGACCTTGCACTCTACACCAATCCACTGTACACCACTCTAATCTACTCTCTACCACTGCACACTCTGCCACTGCACTCTAGACCACTTTACTGCATGCCATTACACTCTATTCCACTACGCAACTGCACTCTAACCCGGACCACACCACTCTACTCCACGTCACTCTACTCTGAAAATCTACTTGATGTCACTGCACTCTACGCCACTCTACTTCACTCTGCGCCACTCCACTCTATGCCACTCCAGTTTACAACACCCCACTCTTAACCACTGCAATGTATGCCAATCCACTCTACACAACTGCACTCTATGCCACTGCACTGTACTCTGCATCACTGTACTCTACACCACTGCACTGCTCTTTTTGCCACTCTACTACACTCTACACCACTGCACTCTGACACTCTACTCTGCAACACTGCACTCTCTGCAACTGAACTCTGCACAACTCCACTCTGAGCCACTGCACTCTACGCCACTGCTCTCTATGCCAATACACTCTACGCCAATGCACTTTACTCTGTAACACTCAACTCTATGCCCCTGCACTTTACGCCAATCCGCTGTATGCCACTCTACTCTACACCACTGCACTCTATTCAACTGCACTCTATGCCACTGCACTCTATGCCACTGCACTCTACACCACTTTACTCTATGCCATTACACTCTACGCAACTGCGCTCTACCCTGCACCACTCAACGCTACATCACTTCACCCTACTCTGAAACAACCTAGTCTACACCACTGCACTTTGTGCCACTGTACTCTGCACCACTCCGCTCTATGCCACTGTACTCTATGCCACTCTACTCTATGCCACTCTACTCTTAACTGCTGCACTCTGTGCCACTGCACTCTACACAACTGCACTATACTCAGCATCACTGTGCTCTAGGCCACTGCTTTCTACGCCACTCTACTGCACTCTACACCACTGCACTCTGACACTCAACTCTGTAACACTGCACTCTCCGCCACTGAACTCTCCTCCAATCTACTGTGCACTACTCCAGTCCATGCAACTGCACTCTATAACACTATACTTTGCACCACTCTGTGCTACTCTACTCTGCATCAGTCTATGCCACTGCACTCTATGCTACTCGACTCTACTCTGTGCCACTACCCTCTGCATCACTCAGCTCTACGCCACTCCACTCTGCACCACTGTACGCCACTGCTCTCTGCACCACTGCACTCTGGGCCACTCTGCGCCACGCCACTCTACTATGCACCTCTCTAATCTATGCCACTGCATTCTACGACGCTGTATTGTACGCTGCAGAATTCAATGCCACTGCACTATACACCACTATAGTCTGCAACACTCTACGCCAATGCACTCTACATCAGTCCACTCTACTCTACGCTACTCCACTGTACACGACTCTATGCGATTCCACACTAAGCCACTCTAATACACGACACTCTCTGCCCCGTTTGATAAATCTCCACAAAACTTTCCAAAAAGCTGCTACTTTTTGACTAGTTTGTGCATGGACATTTTTGGGTAATCCGCGAAGCAGGGCTAAAAAAAAAGGGGGGTACCAAAACGCTAACTGCCCACGCATTTTCCATAGACTTCTTTAGACAAGGCTACAGCAAAAACTGCTGAATGGAATTGCACCAAATTTGGCAGGAAACTAGATCTTGGTACGCAGATTGGGTTTTTCATTATTTGATGTAAAGCTGTTCAGTAGTTTTTGAGAAATTGAGGTTAAAAATATATATATATATATCTAGACAGGTGGTGTCCAGATATGCTCTGATTGGCTGATTTAAATGGGACTAGTCAATCTTGATTTGTTGGTTTCAACCTGAACAATGAGGGACTGATTGCGAGGTTGGTGGGTCCCACAGACAGACAGCCCTTCGGTCCGACTGCCGCATTGTGATGCAGGTGGTCAAACCGAAACCATTGGGGAAGAAAGACCACCGCCTCCAACAGGATCTATGGTCCTGTCGGGGCGGTGGTCGGAATCGTACTCATTGAATAGCGGCAGTACCAAGGCAGGGATTAGGATGTTCCTTTCCTACAGACTTTTCATGGTGGTCCGACCGCCATGAAAAGGCTGTCAGAAATGGACTTTGGGGGCCCCAAACAAGGGCCCCCATCCCTTGTGGGCCACTGCAAAGTGGCCCTGGGGGCACATTGTAGTGCCCTGACTCACCTCCATGCACCGTGTGCCATGCACCATGTGGTGCATGGATGCTTATGAAGTGCTCTTTTGCACTGTGGGTTGTGCAGCAGCCCTTTTCCTAGGCCGCAGCACAAGCTGCAGTGTAAAAAAGCACTTTCCAAACACCAGCCCTGTGGTCACATCGTAATGCGGTCGGTCGGACTGCCAACTGCTTGTTGGACGGTCTCCTAACCGCCGCAATGGCAGTCAGTGGTCCGACCAACCACCATTGTAATAAGGGCCAAAGTTTTTGCAGCCATTACAAGACTCAGGGACTTGGTCCCTGTTTCCTGTAAATGAATAAAAAAAAATATGTAAGGGGCAGAGTGAGCACACCCAGACTCCAAAGGGCATGTGGGGTGAGTCCCAATGGAATTCCCTCTTTATTGACTAGCCACAACCTGTATGACATGCTGAGGCAGCCTTTAAAGGACTCTGGGACATGGACCCCATTGAAATGCATTGTAGTGAGTGGTAGGTTTTAAGGATCACAAATAGGAGCACGTAAAAAAGGGTGATAGCAGATTTTAGTTACAATATAAATCATTTGTTGGTGGTACCATACTAATTTTATTAATTGTGGTGTGATCTAAGGTGATTTTACCCTGTAAAAAATGTTGACCTTCTGCTGGGATTTCATGAGTCATGTTTGAGAGAAAACTATTTTCTCATAGAGGTTATGGAAGGTGCACCTGAAGCTAAAACGAGAGCATATTTTCTGTAAATTCACACAATCTTTCTCAGCCATGTGAGAATAAAGTCTGATATTCTCAGTAAATCATGTACTCCCAACAGGAGCAGATGGTCAGTTGATTCCCCTGTGTTCTACTGCAGCCTCCCAGAGTGTTCTACAGAACAACTAGAGCTCTAACAGTCTTACCTATGACAAAAGTGTGGCACACCTGAAGCCGTCTTTATTGAATTAAACTGGGAAAACTTAAAACATTTCATTTAGAAAGGAACAAAATGAGGGGGGTTCATTTCATCATGGAAATTATGGTTAGTGCGTTAGAAAGCAAAATTAGGACACATTTTAAATGAGTTCTCAAATATCTTCCTCTTCTATTACATTACAACATTCTGACATGCAGACTGAAACATGCTCTTTCTACACCAGCTGCAGACTGCAAGTTAACCCCCTGGTGACCAGCAGCTTTAACACAGTGCTCTAATGAGCAACTAGAGTGCTAACATTCTGAACTTATGCCAAAAGGGTGGTACATCTGAATGCCATCTTGATGGAATTGAAGTGGAAAATTGAAAGCATTTTCTACTGAGGATGCTGCAGTAAATGAGGAAATTAGGGAGTTTCATAACAAAAAAGTCTTCCAAAATGGCCACCAAAGAAAAAAGATATGTGCATATGTAGCACAAATATCACCCAAATATAGCCCAATGACAGAAGTTTGTAAAATGCTTAATTTTTTTTTCCAGTTCCATATAGTGCAGACATGACCCAAAGGTATTGGAGTGCTTTACATGAGCATCAGTTACATTACACAAGGACAAATTCATTTTGGGTTTTAGGCATGGGGAGATTAAGTGATTTGCCCAGAATCACAGGATGTTGAGCCAACACTGAAACGCAAACCTGGTTCTTCAGTTGCAAAGTCGGCAGCTCTGGTTGTAATGCCACATCCTCACCCTTAAGTACAACAAATAATCAAATGATCAACTGAATAAAAAAAAAATATAGCAAACAATTTAAAAGTGTTTTGTCGCTATTTGAGAATTCAGAAAATGTGTCCTAATTTTCGTTTTTTTAGAGTTCTAACCATAATTTCTCTGGGAAAAGGACCCCTCAATTTCTAAAGGATATGCTTTAGTTATTACAGTTTTATTACTTCAAGGTGACTTCAGGCGTACTGCACTTTTGTAATAAATATGGAATGTTACCAGTTTAGTTGTTCATTAGAACACTGTGGGCAGGCATAGACCTGGGGCACAGACTCAGACAAATGAGGGCAGGGAGGAGGGGGTAGAGGCAGCAAGTTGGCCACACTGGGCAGACAGGAGGGGAAGTGGCAGCACAACGGACCATGGAGGGCAGGGGAGAGGGGGGCAGGGGAAACAAACCAACCATGCAGGACAGGCAAGTGAGACTGTGGAAATACAACAGATCACTGAGGACAGAAAGGAGGGGCAGTGGCAGTACAACCATATATGCCACCAGACCCAGTTCAGGCAGGAGACTCCCGATGTTTGTAAGCCCAAAAGAGCGTTATTTTATTATTTTAGCCATCTCCCATCTAAAATCTCCTCTTTTTCAATGTAAGTCAATGGTGAAAATCAATTCCCCAGATTTTTTTAATCAAAATCTCCCTCTTGCCAAGTTCAAAATGTTGGCATGTATGGTACATTGGACAAATGAGGGAAGGAGGAATGGAGTAGGGACATGGACTCGGACAGTAGAGGGTAGGAGGGAGGTGGGAAGGAGCATCAAACTGACCTGACAGGGCAGGCGCTAGGGTTACAGCAGCCCACTACACCACACAGGGCAAGCGGGAGGGCAGTGCAGCACAACAGACCATGGAAAGCAATAGGGAAGGGACAGAGCCATGTACATGGACAACAGAGAGCAGAGGGAAAAAGATGCAAGGGCAGCAAGCTGACATTACCGGACAGACAGGAGGGGCAGTGCAGGGCACAGGACCATGAAAGGCAGGAGGGAAGGGGCAGGGGCATGCCAGTGGACCATGGAAGGCAGGAGGGAGGGGATAGGAGCCCGCACATGGAAAACAGGGGGCAGGGGGCAAAGGGGCAGGGCAGGAGCAGCAAGCTGACCTTGCAGGGCAGGCGGGATGGGCAGTGGAAGCACAACACACCATGTAGGGCAACAGGGAGACTATAATGGCCTACACACAGACAACAGGGTGAAGGTGCAAGGGTGTCTGGGGCAGGGAGCTGACCACACAGGGCAGGTGGCAAGGACACTGGCAGCACATAAGACCATGCATGGCAAGCTGGAGGGTTAGTTGCAGGACAACGGCCATGGTGGCCAAGAGGAAGGGGCAGAGCCATTCACAAAAGACTATGGAGGTCAGAGGTAGGGGCTGGACACAGACAAGAGAGCAGGGGCTTCACAACAAACCACACAGGGGTGGGTAGGAGGAGCAGTTGCAGCACTACAGAGCATGGAGGGTAGAAGGGAGTGGCAGCAAAATGAACCATGGAGGACAGGAGGGAGAGGATAGGGCCATGGAACTTTGACAATGGAAGAAAGGGTGGCGGGGTCAGGGACAGGAGGCAGCCATCTGACCATGCTGGGCAGAAAGGAGGGGCAGTAGCAGCTCAACAGAACACTCACAGTAGACAGGAGGGGCAGTGGTTCAGGTACCCCTTACTAGTGGACAGGTGTGAGAAGTTGGCCTGGCATATGCTGTCCACTAATTATAGTGGGCACCTTGCACCAGTCCAAACAACCCCTTATTGGAGATAGGTTAAAGACAACCTTTATTGAAAGCTATCCTAGTGGTAGCTATGGAGAGCAGCCTTCAGGCTAAGTCTTGAAGGAATGTAAAGCAGCTTGTTTTACCAGTCTATAATCTCTTGAATGACCAAATGAAAGAGGACCACACCAGGTATATATTAAAAATATATGTATTTATTGCTAAACACACCTTTATGAGGCTAGAGTTCGAAGTACATAAATTATAAGTTAGTTATCTACAGTAATAGCACGAATACACGTTTGAGCCTCAGGGGCGTACCAAACCATATACCAATAAAGTGGTATAAGAACCACGACTGAGCTAGACACAAGGCCTAGAGCCTGTAGAAGTGCTTGGACCACAAGGAACCACCCAAGGTAGTGACACAGGGGACCCACGGGGGACGCGTGCAGTGTATGAACACAGCCGCGAATCGCCGTTAACTTCTATGGGGAAAGTCGCGGTTTGAATTTAAAAGAAAAGGGACACTTAGGGGAGGACTTGGAGCAAACCCTTTGAGAACTAGGCTGTTCTAGTGTCAATACCCACGGGAGCACCAGAGTACTCGAGTTACCTCACCCAGGGGAGCCGGGTGCATAGGTGTCTTTCGGGGTCGGGTTTCGTCGTCGCTTTCAATGGCGATCTGCTGCAAAGTGCTGCTGGCGGCCAAGTCGAAAGTGTTCGGGTGGATCCAAAGGTGGATCGAAGATCTGAAGAACCTGAAAGCAGAGGGGACAGAGTCTGGGTCACTAGCCAGTGACCAGGAAGGCGATGAGCAGATGCCCACCGATATCGAGTGCTTCAGGTAGGTTGATGGTCGTCTTGACTCTTCAGCCACGAGGTTCAGGAGGCGTCGACGACAACCAGGAGCTGGATTCGAGCTGTCCCACAATGTTTGTCGATTGCAGGGGTGTCGGCGACCGGATTGGACCCAACAAGCCTTGGCAACGGCAAGTCTCGTGGAAATGGAAGAAGGACGATGTTGCAGACCAGCAAGGTCTGTGGGACTCACCCAGTGAGGGTAAGTCAGGGCACATCTGGAGCAACCAGGGAGCCCAAGCAGAAAAAGATTGGCCTTCGGGAGGGCCTACTAGCCAACGGACTAGCAACCGCAAAGGAGCCTCGAGTCGATGCACGTGGAGCTGGCTCACAGGACACTCGTGGAGTGGAGGCCAGTGATCTTCGGTGCAGTTGGTGCTGGAGGCTGGGGCTACTCGGAGCCCAAAGCACGACTTCGTGGGAGACCCAGAAGAGGATGCACTTGCAAATGCGTTCGGTGTCCAGGGGTCACGGTTCCACGTTACCCACGACAGCTACGGGCCTCAGCTTTGCTGGAGACTCAGGGCAGCCTCTGGGAAGTCTGGAAATCCACCTCTGGTGATGCAAAGACTTCGGCGTCCGACGGGAGCTTCAGCGATGCAGACCGGACAATTGCTTCTTTGGTGCCTGCCAAGCAGGGGAGTCACTCCTTGACCCCAAGAGAGATTCTTCAATCCTCTAATCTTAAAGTAGAGCGTCGAAGGTCCAGGATTCTGTGTCAGAGTTTCGTCCAGGTAAATCTAAAGTCCTAAGTACTGGGGTCCCATACTTATACTAAGGTAGGGGGTTGGACATACTCTGTGGCCCCACCTATGGGAGGGTCAGGGCAGAGGGGTGGTTACACCCCTTTCCCTTTGTCCAGTTTCGCGCCAGAGCAGGGGCTGGAAGCCCCTGAGCCGGTTTGAACTGGGGTATGCACAGGGACACCAAATGTGCCCCCAGTGCAGGACTTCAAAGCACCAGAGAGTGCTCCCGCCCAGCCCCAATACACACTATCCTGTCTGGGGAGGTGGCCACACCTCCCTGGGACAGGAAACCCATTGTCCAGGCCTCCCCTGCCGGAGTTTCGGTCAGCAGCAGGAGGCCAGACTCGTGTCTGTGGCAGCGGCATCCATTTTGTGATGCCAGGGCTCTGGAAAGTCAGCACCGGGTATACCGGTGTGTACATGTCTCTCCCGCTAGAAGGGTGGAATGCTACCCCCGCCGCCAGAACTGGCGGGGGGGGGTAGTATTCCAAGATGTTTGACACCAAACACGACATGTTTCCGTGCAGCCATCCCAAAGTTAGCATTTAACGCGAGGTTATAATGCGCTTAAGAGTATATGGTCGGGCTGCACTACAAACAGCATCAGAGAAGGGTCTCCGAACGCTGCAGAGGGGCCCAGCTCATGCAGGGGCACCCTCTCACATAGGAACCACGCACTCTGCCTTCAGGATTGATAAGGCCTGCCATAGGAGTGACTTATAGGTTTATATGTGTGTATGTATGTAGTGATATAGGTAGCCTATATCACAGTAAGGGGTGCATGCACCACCTTACCCAGGCTGCAGTAGCAGACCTGTGGTGTCATTTTGGATGGCCTTCCAGGGGTGGCACAATACATGCTGCAGCCCCTGGTAGGCCTCTGAGGTACCTATGCCCTGGGTACATAGTATACCATATACTAGGGACTTATAAGGGCACTCCAGATTCCAATCAGAGATGTGCCTAAGGCACATGGAAACCATTTTATAGAGGAAGCAGATAGACTGGGGCCCTGAATAGCAGGATCCCAGTCCAACTAAGTCATAAACCAGCAAAACTCCAGGAAAAAAGTGGGGGCAACGATATAGTCAGATTCCACCTTCCTACATAACCCGCCCCCAAACGAAAGGAGATAAGGCTAACCTTGGCCAGTTGAGCCTTTATTGACTAAGTGGTCATATAAGGAAGCACCTGCACTAGCATGGTTGCCCCCTGTCTTATGGTCCACTAAGCAATCCCTCACCCTAAGGGTATGAGAGGGTCTCCACCATGGGGAATTACTACCTGTGGTGTGCTTTGGTAAAGTACAAGGCTGGTGAGGTGTCTGAGAAGGGAAGTGAGGCCCTAGGAAGGTTGGTCTCAGCTTCCTCAGATCACTGGTCACCATGTATGCCTGTCTTTCCATGACTGAGTTGCACTTTGCTCTAAGGGTCAACCTTTGGCTGCCTACAGCTGGGGATTGGGTCCCTTTGGATGGACCACTGGAGGGACAGGGCAGGTTTGGAACCTTTTGGTCCCAGGTTTGCCCTTGACTAACAGAATCCTTCTGGGGGAGGTCCCTACACAAAGGTATGGGGGATCCCTCAGTGGGTTGAGGAATTTTCACCTGGCTAGGGCTACTAGACTGGGTGCCCCTAATCTGCTGATGGGGGGGTTCCTCTGGGCAGGGGGCCCTGGAGGGTCCACTGACCTCCCTGACCTCTGCAGCCCTGGGCTGACTGAGGCAGGGTAGAGAGGGGCAGGTTACCTGCTCCAGACTGGGTACCACCTTGGAAGGGTCCTCTGCCATCAGGGGTGGGGCCAGGCCATGCCTGACTACCTCTGGGGCAGTTCCTTCACTAGGGGTAGGGTCAGTTCCCTGAGGAGGCTGACCCTTACCTACTGTCTGGAGGGAAGAAGACTTTTCTTCAACCCTTGTGCTCTCTTTTGGGGGAGAGTGGGCCATTCTTCCAGGCTCAATCTCTCCAAAATTTCCCTGGGCTTGGGCTGTGGCCATCACAGCCCCACTAACCTTTACAGGGACGCCCAGCATTCTCAGATGGGTTTGCTGTTCAACTTCAGCCCAGGCTGAAATTTCCAGATCATTGCCCATCAGGCAATCTACAGGCAAGGTTGGGGACACTGCCACTCTTTTGGGCCTGTGACCCCTTCCCAGCTGAGATTGACTATGGCCATGGGGTGATCTGTTCTGACACCATCAATGTTGGTTACCTGGTATTTAAACTCAGGTAAAAGCTGGTGAGGGGGACTAGTTTCCCTGCCACCATGGTGACACTAGCCCCTGTGTCCCTAAATGCCACAGCTTTCTGACCATTAATTATTGGCTCCAGTCTGTACCTGCCCAATGCATTGGGACCCATGGTAAAGGTGGCAAATCCTACACCACCATCAGAGTCAGAGGAGTCTGACCTGTCCTGTCTAAACTAGGGCCCACCTCTGTTCCTCTTGCAAAAGCACCTAACTTTTTGGGTACACTACTCCCAACTGGAGGATTACTACTGGTAGTACCAGGAGGGGTGGTAGTAGTTGTTGGAGGAACATTTTCTTTATTGCCAATCCTGGGGCAACTGGGATCAGTTTTCCAGTGTCCAGGCTTTTTACAGACATGGCAATATGGTTTATTTTCAGGAGAGGAAGGAGTTTGGGACCCACCCCCAGAAGAGGACTTTTGGGGCCCTGTAGTGGATTTATCCTTAGATTTATCCCCACCTTTCTCTTGGGACTTGGTAGAATCTTTCTTCTGGTCACCACCCTGATTCTTAGTCTTTACTCTGGTTCTGACCCATTTGTCTGCCTTCTTTCCCAATTCTTGGGGAGAGGTCAGATCAGAGTCCACCAGGTACTGGTGTAAAAGCTGGTTTTGACAATTATTAAGGATCTGCTCCCTCATAATCAAATTGTACAATCCTAAAAAGTCATGCACCTTGTTGCCATGTATCCAACCTTCCAGAGCCTTAGTAGCACAATCTACAAAATCAACCCAGTCCTGAGTCTGAGCCTTTTGGGTGTCTCTGAACTTCAACCTATACTGTTCAGTGGTTAGGCCAAACCCATCTATCAGAGCACTCTTCAAGACTTTGTAATTGTCAGCATCCTCCTCTCTAACAGTGAGGAGCTTATCTCTACCTTTGTCTGCAAAGGAGAGCCACAAGATTGCTGCCCACTGCTCCTGAGGGACCCTTTGTACTTTACAGGCCCTCTCCAGTGCAGTTATCCATTTGTGGATGTCATCCCCACTCTGGTAGGGAGGGACAATCTTGCTCAGGTATCTATGGTCATAAGACCTTTCCCTATCTTTGGGGAAACTGCTGCCACCATGGGACTCTAGTCCCAACTTTTGTCTCTCTCTATAGAGATCTAGGGACTCCCTGTCTATAGCCAATTGCTGTTTTCTGAGTTCAAGCTGGGCTTGCTCATACTGAATCAGTCTCTTTCTCCTCTCATGAGAGGATTCCCTCCTATGAGAGGAGACAGAGGTCCCTATTGAGGTGTCAGAGTGGTTAGACTCCTGAGAAGGAGACCTAGACCTTCTGGGCACACTCAGAACTCTTCCTGGGGGGACAAAGGGGAGGTCAGTCTGATCCTCCCCCTCCTCCTCCACAGGAGGAATTGGGTTTTCCAGGACAAGGTCATTTTCACCTTCCTGGCCAGTTTCAGAGGGGGGGCCTGGGTTTCTTCACCCCTAGCCCCTTCCTCATCTTCTGCCCCACCCTCTTTGCCTACCCCTTCAGACCCTAGGGGCCTGCTGAGATCATCAGCTAGTAACACCTCCCTGAGGTGTTGGGTGCTGGCACTTTTGCCTGCCTTCAACTTTCTAGTATTGCATAATGCTCTCAATTCCAAGAATGGGAGTTTATCATACTTGGAGGGAAGAAGCCCACTGGCTTCTGGCAAGGACTCACTGGGTCCTGGCTTTGAAGACATTACTAGTGAGGTGTGGTGTACTAGTGTGGCCTACTAAACTCTCTTGAGTTGTAGAAAGGGTGTGCTATCCCTTAACACACAACTCTAAGTTCAGTAGAACTTACTGTATTACTAAGCTTGATTTATATGTACCTTAGGTACCCTTAGTGGTTTTCAGTTGATCAATTCAATTGAGATTATCTGGTAAAACAATAGCAAGCTGGAATCCCACACGCTGCACACCAATGTGAGAAGTTGGCCTGGCATATGCTGTCCACTAATTATAGTGGGCACCTTGCACCAGTCCAAACAACCCCTTATTGGAGATAGGTTAAAGACAACCTTTATTGAAAGCTATCCTAGTGGTAGCTATGGAGATCAGCCTTCAGGCTAAGTCTTGAAGGAATGTAAAGCAGCTTGTTTTACCAGTCTATAATCTCTTGAGTGACCAAATGAAAGAGGACCACACCAGGTATATATTCAAAATATATGTATTTATTGCTAAACACACCTTTATGAGGCTAGAGTTCGAAGTACATAAATTATAAGTTAGTTATCTACAGTAATAGCACAAATACACGTTTGAGCCCCAGGGGCGTACCAAACCATATACCAATAAAGTGGTATAAAAACCACGACTGAGCTAGACACAAGGCCTAGAGCCTGTAGAAGTGCTTGGACCACAAGGAACCACCCAAGGTAGTGACACAGGGGACCCACGGGGGACGCGTGCAGTGTATGAACACAGCCGCGAATCGCCGTTAACTTCTATGGGGAAAGTCGCGGTTTGAATTTAAAAGAAAAGGGACACTTAGGGGAGCACTTGGAGCAAACCCTTTGAGAACTAGGCTGTTCTAGTGTCAATACCCACGGGAGCACCAGAGTACTCGAGTTACCTCACCCAGGGGAGCCGGGTGCATAGGTGTCTTTCGGGGTCGGGTTTCGTCGTCACTTTCAATGGCGATCTGCTGCAAAGTGCTGCTGGCGGCCAAGTCGAAAGTGTTCGGGTGGATCCAAAGGTGGATCGAAGATCTGAAGAACCTGAAAGCAGAGGGGACAGAGTCTGGGTCACTAGCCAGTGACCAGGAAGGCGATGAGCAGATGCCCACCGATGTCGAGTGCTTCAGGTAGGTTGATGGTCATCTTGACTCTTCAGCCACGAGGTCCAGTAGGCGTCGACGACAACCAGGAGCTGGATTCGAGCTGTCCCACAATGTCTGTCGATTGCAGGGGTGTCGACGACCGGATTGGACCCAACAAGCCTTGGCAACGGCAAGTCTCGTGGAAATGGAAGAAGGACGATGTTGCAGACCAGCAAGGTCTGTGGGACTCACCCAGTGAGGGCAAGTCAGGGCACACCTGGAGCAACCAGGGAGCCCAAGCAGAAAAAGATTGGCCTTCGGGAGGGCCTACTAGCCAATGGACTAGCAACCGCGAAGGAGCCTCGAGTCGATGCACGTGGAGCTGGCTCACAGGACACTCGTGGAGTGGAGGCCAGTGATCTTCGGTGCAGTTGGTGCTGGAGGCTGGCGCTACTCGGAGCCCAAAGCACGACTTCGTGGGAGACCCAGAAGAGGATGCACTTCCAAATGCGTTCGGTGTCCAGGGGTCACGGTTCCACGTTACCCACGACAGCTATGGGCCACAGCTTTGCTGGGGACTCAGGGCAGCCTCGGGGAAGTCTGGAAATCCACCTCTGGTGATGCAAAAACTTCGGCGTCCGACGGGAGCTTCAGCGATGCAGACCGGACAATTTCTTCTTTGGTGCCTGCCAAGCAGGGGATTCTCTCCTTGACCCCAAGGGAGATTCTTCAGTCCTCTAATGTTAAAGTAGAGCGTCGAAGGTCCAGGATTCTGTGTCAGAGTTTCGTCCAGGTAAATCTAAAGTCCTAAGGACTGGGGTCCCATACTTATACTAAGGTAGGGGGTTGGACATACTCTGTGGCCCCACCTATGGGAGGGTCAGGGCAGAGGGGTGTTTACACCCCTTTCCCTTTGTCCAGTTTCGCGCCAGAGCAGGGGCTGGAAGCCCCTGAGCCGGTTTGAACTGGGGTATGCACAGGGACACCAAATGTGCCCCCAGTGCAGGACTTCAAAGCACCAGAGAGTGCTCCCGCCCAGCCCCAATACACACTATCCTGTCTGGGGAGGTGGCCACACCTCCCTGGGACAGGAAACCCATTGTCCAGGCCTCCCCTGCCGGAGTTTCGGTCAGCATCAGGAGGCCAGACTCGTGTCTGTGGCAGTGGCATCCATTTTGTGATGCCAGGGCTCTGGAAAGTCAGTACCGGGTATACCGGTGTGTACATGTCTCTCCCTCTAGAAGGGTGGAATGCTACTCCCGCCGCCAGAACTGGCGGGGGGTAGTATTCCAAGATGTTTGACACCAAACACAACATGTTTCCGTGCAGCCATCCCAAAGTTAGCATTTAACGCGAGGTTATAATGCGCTTAAGAGTATATGGTCGGGCTGCACTACAAACAGCATCAGAGAAGGGTCTCCGAACGCTGCAGAGGGGCCCAGCTCATGCAGGGGCACCCTCTCACATAGGAACCACGCACTCTGCCTTCAGGATTGATAAGGCCTGCCATAGGAGTGACTTATAGGTTTATATGTGTGTATGTATGTAGTGATATAGGTAGCCTATATCACAGTAAGGGGTGCATGCACCACCTTATCCAGGCTGCAGTAGCAGACCTGTGGTGTCATTTGGATGGCCTTCCAGGGGTGGCACAATACATGCTGCAGACCCTGGTAGGCCTCTGAGGTACCTATGCCCTGGGTACATAGTATACCATATACTAGGGACTTATAAGGGCACTCCAGATTCCAATCAGAGATGTGCCTAAGGCACATGGAAACCATTTTATAGAGGAAGCAGATAGACTGGGGCCCTGAATAGCAGGATCCCAGTCCAACTAAGTCATAAACCAGCAAAACACCAGGAAAAAGTGGGGGCAACCATATAGTCAGATTCCACCTTCCTACAACAGGGGCTTGCTCTAGCAATCCCAAAGTGCTCTTCTAGGGGTAGTGTGGTCGAGCAGCCTTAGGCTTATCAATAAATGGTACACACTACTCAATAAGGAGATCCAAACCAATTTATAAAAAAATGACACATATCTTTATATATATTTAGGCACCAGAATCAAAACAAGCTCAATCTCTCCACTCAAAACCACCCTAAAGTTCCTGATGAAACAGTTTCACTCCCTTCAACGCATATGGCTACTCCAATTTCAATCAACACACTTCCGGTCACAAGCGATTACCTCCCGACTCTCGATACCACCACTCCCACTCCAGAACCATCCTCTCAGTCAGAACTTGAGAATAGTCGATCCTTTTTTTGCCCCCCTCCAAAAACCAGAACTAGTACAGACCCTGACTTAATCGAACTTCTCCCTCCCCAAACAACCCTTCTTACCTCCTCGGGTGCCCCAGCGAGTGCCGTCAAAGCACTCCCACAACGCTCCCATACACATGGAACAAAAATGCCCACAAACCTATATCCCATCACCAATCAAATCTTAGGTCACGCAGATCCACTGACCATATCACCACCACTCTCTCTACACCTCCACCCCTCATATGTCACTATCCTCATGCATATCCTCAACAAAATTGTCCAGATACACATGCATGCCAGGCCCCCATTAAAGACCCCTATCCTCAGTATGGCGTCGCTTATTACTTCTCTCCGTCCCCTGACCTCCCTACCCAATGCCCTTATACCCGTAAACAAGTTTATTGGGAAATGCGATTCAACGAGATCGATCATAGCCTACGCCATCTGAAGGATGATCTCTAGAGACTCACGTCCATTACATCTGGTCTAAGACTCTCACAGGGCTCAAATAATACCATGGTATCCAGAACTTTATTCCCATACAGATATGCCCACACTCCATGTCCCACACTTATCCAAGCTTGGTTTGGAATCTATACTATTCCCCAATGA
The DNA here is from genome assembly GCA_963921515.1 of Calotriton arnoldi. Classification (NCBI taxonomy): domain Eukaryota; kingdom Metazoa; phylum Chordata; class Amphibia; order Caudata; family Salamandridae; genus Calotriton; species Calotriton arnoldi. Next base: position 1,996,425 of record CAWUFW010001780.1, read on the forward strand.
CACTTCTTGCCCTAAGAGATCGAATCATGATCTATCGAACAGTGAGATCCATGAACACCTCCTCTCCTATTGGACCGAAAATAATATTAACAAGTCTGAACCGAATCAAATCCAAACCATCCAAGCGAACCCATTCAGAGAACCGAGCTACAATCACAAAGTAGTAAACAATGACAACCTCAATTGTGTCAATATATCACGGACGACCTCTCATCATTCTAATAATCAGCTGAAATGCATGCTCCTTAATTGCAGATCGGCAAACAAACACGCAGCGGATATATACGACCTTATCCTCTCATATAAGTGTGATATGGTTATCCTCACGGAAACGTGGTTAAACAGTGCATCTCATCCCATCATAGACCTACTAGTCCCCCCTAGTCACAAGATCATTCGACTAGATAGACCCAAGAAAACGGGTGGGGGAAGAGCATGCATCTACCTCAACACTCTCTCAGTATCTCAATCGGAAACAATCGCTCTAACTACATGCGAATATCTTAGCATCAAAGTCGCTTGCAACAATAAATCCATTTGTAATATTCACACTTTCTATCACCCTCCGGGCGATAACTCACTGTGCATCGAACAAATCATGGAACTCACTACATTGAATGATAATCTTCAAGGGCCCCAGATCATCCTGGGAGACTTTAACCTACACTGGAATGATCAGAATGACCAGTCAGTGAATAGCCTAAAGGCCTTCCTTTTAAACCATGAGTTGTCCCAAATTTGTGACTGGCCAACTGACAACAAGGGTGAGATTTTGGACCTTATAATTTCAAAGACGGACAACATCTCCTTGGAGTCCATTAGCCCCTGTGACTGGACAGACCATTATCGCATCACCTTCCTCATCAACTCAAGGATGACCCGATGCAAGGCAAACCGAAGAAAATAAAACATTGGAAAAGGAATCTTCGTAATATAAACCACAATGAACTAAGTACCCTTTGCAATAATACCAATGATTCCACAGACCAACATGGATGATGTCACGGACCTTACAGATTTCTATAATACTTCCATATTGGAAGTCATGGACTCTGTCACTCCCCTCCAACAAAAAAACATATCCAATAAAAAATCAAAGCCCTGGTTCAACGATAACTTGAACACCGAAAGACGCAATATACAAATAGCAGAAAGAGCCTGGAGACATTCCCCATCCTTGGAACTTCTAAAACGCTTAAGATCAACCAGGAACAAATACAACAGAAGAATAAAACAAATGAAAGCTAATTTCTTCAGAGCACAGCTTGACCAAGCCAGAAATAGGCCCAAAAACTATTCAAAATAGTCAAGCAGCAATCACGTAATGCATCTAACCCGTTAGACCCCGAATCCAGCACCCTCCCAAACTGTGAAGAATTGGCTGCCTTCTCCATAGAAAAAACTACAAAGATAGAGAATGAACTACAACTAGCGAATGAACTACTATCGGCTGCCTCATCCAGCTTCTCTTACACCTCCCAGTACACTGAAGGGAGCGATCCATCCAGGCACCCCTCCAAAAACAATGCCTCTTGGGACACCTTCTCAACAATCAGCGAAAGAGACATCTACAACATTCTTTCATCACTAAACCCATCTAATCACTTCGCTGACCCTCTATCTCCGTCTATATTCAAAGAGATCAAAACATGTATTCTCCCCCTATGGACTAAGGGGCATATTAGCAAGACCCACGTTAAAATTATCGCCGTTTTAGCGGCAGGAAACTGCCGCTAAAACGGCGATAATGGGCTTGCTAATATGCGTTATTGAATTCCAATAGAAGCCCAGGTTAGATGTGCAGGACATCTAACCTGGGCTTCTATTGGAATTCTATAACGCATATTAGCAAGCTCATTATCGCCGTTTTAGCGCAGTTTCCTGCCGCTAAAACGGCGATAATTTTAACGTGGGTCTTGCTAATATGCCCCTAAGATTTTAAATGCTTCACTACGTCAAGGTATTATCCCTGATTGCCTAAAAGCAGGACAAGAAACCCCTACTTTAAAAAAACCCAACGCAGATTGCTCTGATCCTAATAACTTAAGACCCATCTCCAACATCCTACTCTTGCAAAGCTCTTAGAAAAATGTGTCCAGATCCAACTCTGCAATCACATAGACAACTATCATATCCTTGACCAACACCAATCAGGGTTCCGTCAAGGTCACAACACTGAATCTGCACTTACTCATGTCGTGGATGACATACTAAAAATGCTGGATCGAAATGAATCATGCCTTCTGATACTGCTTGACCTATCGTCCGCCTTTGACACGGTCAAACATGATGGTCTACTGAAGCTACCGGAACAAAGGATGGGCCTATCAGGGGTTGTATTGCAATGTTTTTCCTCATTCCTCCTAAACAGATGCCAGAGAGTCAAAATGAACCAATCTCTGTCTAAGCCCCACACGATCACTCTGGGTGTTCCACAGGGATCTTCTCTCTCCCCCATTCTTTTCAATGTATTCCTGGAACCACTAGCAAATTACTTAAAATCTGCTAACATCCATTATCATATGTATGCTGATGACACTCCGCTGTATCTCAAAATCGCCTCCCCAGAGGACATTATATCCCTCAATTTCATGCTGCAAAACACACGTTTCTGGCTCACGGATAATCAGCTCAAACTTAACGCTGCCAAAACCGAATTCCTTTTCATCTCACCGCTGAAAAACACCCCTAAGATCGAGCCTTGGCTGAAACATCTTACAGCCCTTAACTGTTCCCCTCACATCATAGCCTCTGCTAGATCCTTGGGTATTACACTAGACAAACATCTGAATATGCAGGAACACATTAATGCTGCCACCAAAGGAGCGAATTACCAACTGAGCATTCTGCGAAAACTTAAACCCTACCTTCCACATGAAGACTTAAAACAAGCGGTCCAAGCCCTTGTATTGCCCAGACTGGACTATGGTAGTGTCACACTATGTGGCTTTCCTCGATACAAGTTGGCCCCTCTAAAAGCCTCCCTCAATGTGGCAGCCAGACTTGTCTCCGGAACAAAAAGAAATACACACATGTCCCTGGCCCTAAAATCCTTGAACTGGCTACCATATGAAGCAAGAATCCAATTAAAAATTGCATGCTTGACACATAAAGCGCTACATTTCAATACCCCCAGATATTTGGCTCAAAAGCTAGAAAAATCAGGGGGCTGCAGACCTTCGCGAAGTGCGCACACCCTGCTTCTAAAACCCCAGCGAACCCACAAAAAGAAAATGGGTGCCAGAGCTTTCTCGGTTGTCGCACCTAGGATAGGGAACTCTCTACCACCGGATGTTTGCCTAATCTCCTCTACCGCCGCTTTCAAAAAAGAAGCAAAATCTTTTTTGCTGACTAAGTTTTACCCTAAGACAATTGATCTGTGCCTATGGAAATGTAACTATATTAACTTCTCTATGACGATTGACCATCCTATTACTGACTATAATTGAGATCAAGCTTTTTATTCTATGTACCTTCATATATGTTTGTCATGCACACATGTATCTTTTGTTTACCAGTCCAATTGATATCCTACTCCTCGTCATGTAAAGCGCTCTGATACCCACTAGGGTCTTGTTCGCGCTATACAAAACTTTATATAAATAAATAAATAAATACAAGCAGGTAAGTACGTTTTGATATAGAAATACTTTTAGGTTTCAAAAGTCGACAGTGCAATTTTCATAGGCTGCAATGTTATCCGATGGAGGAAAAACAAATACGGCAGCAAGTTCTTTACAGCGACTTACGAGACCGATCGTCAGGACTTAAGGTGGGTACAGGGCAAGGTCGGCTGAGTGCAGTGGTGCAATACAGTATCAGGTGCCCAATGTTAGTCAATGGGATCGGTCCGGTTGAAAAGAGGCCACAGGTTTGGACTGAGGGGCCAGTGGGCCTGAACCAACAGGTGGGCTCAGGTCGTGTGATGCTCATGGACGTGGGAACACCTTTGGTCCTCTTCTCCACGGGCCAGGGGCGACGAGTACAGAGGTGCTTTTAGGCGTCGGGTTTTCGTCACCGGAGACAGTCGCAGTAGAGGGGGCTGCACGCAGAGGCTGCAGGCGACGTCGGTAAGTCCACAGCTGGGGGACCCAAGGTCGTCTTTGTCTCTGGAGGGCTGGGGGACCACGCTGGCACCACTGGCCCACTTCAACTTGGCTTGGAGCAACGTGTGCAGTAGCAGTGGCTGGTGTCGTGTTTACGCTGTCTGGAGTCCTCACAGTTCTCTCTTTGGTGCCTGCAAGAGGCATGGGAACAGTTCCGCTGCTCTACATGAGTCCCTGAGTCTTGGCAGAAGCTCTGGCAGTCCTTTCAGGCTTTTGGAGGCACAGCAGCTTGCAGGGTTTGTCCGCTTTGAAGTTATTGTAGAGAATAGACAAACAGGCCGGCAGGGTTGGCGTCAATTCAGTTGCTTTTTCCTCAATTCTTGCTTTTAGCGGCTCTTTGGTCCTTCTTCTTTTGGGATGGTAGGATCTGATTTCCTGATGCCAGGCGCTCCCCTAAATATTAGATTTAGGGGCATTATGGGAGTGTAGAGTAGTAGCCAGTGGGCTACCAACCCCTGGTGTCACTACGCCACTATATGACCACTTCCTGTGGGAAATGGGCATGACTCTGTACCAGAGTTCCTACATTTGCCACAGACACACACAAAGATGGCACACTCTGGAATTTTGTATCCACATCAGGTATCCCACCTTAGGGGTGCCTGGTCAAGGGGGGGCAGCATCATTTCCAATGAGGGAAGCCAGATTCTCATACCAAAGGCGGTGGGCTCTTTGAAGCTCCCTGCCTTGGAATGTTATTTCACAGGCCATCCTGCGAGAGCTCGAGCAGGCTTTGTTTCTGACCTCCTGAGAGCACATTCAGCCTTCTGCAACTTCATCGCCCACCTTGCCGTAGACTCCAACAAGTCAATTTCCTCTTCGACCTCAACTTCCATCTCGATGACCAAAATGACATCAACACTACTAACCTCTTTGATAGCATGTACAACATTGGACTCACCCAACTTGTCCACGACCACACGCACACCACAGGTCACATGCTAGACCCCATCTTCACCTCCAGCGACCGCATCAGGTGCAGCCACATTACGGAACTCACCTGGACCAACCACTCCATCGTCCACTTCAACAGCCCAGCTCACGGACCTCCGCCCCCAGTCTGCCCAAAGCCCCCCACCACAGGTGGAGCAAAGTCTCAAAGGCCACCTGTATCAGTGCCCTTAACATCACCCACCCCATCTCCTCCAACAACCTAGACCAGAATGTCAGAAACTTCAATAGTTGGATCACCAACTGCGCCGACAGTGTCACCCCCATCAGCAACAACACCCACAGAAGGTCCACCAAGCAGTCTAGCTGGTACACTGAAGACCTCAGAACCGCTAAACAACACTGTAAATAACTGGAAAGGAGATGGTGCACCAGCAAGGACACGACTGACAAGACTGCCTTTAAGAAAGGCCCCAACCTCTACCACAGACAGTTGAGAGAATCAAAGAAAAAAGCCTTAGCCTCATGCATTGAATCACGCTCCAATAACAGCAAAGGACACTTCAATATCATCAAAGAATTCTCCAACCCCTCAGCTGCAATAAACAATGTTACCCCCTCACAGGAACTCTGCAACAACCTTGCAAACTTCTTCCATGACAAGATCGCCAACATCTACAGAAGCTTCAAACCCCAGCCCAAAGTCACCAACCTTTTCAACCAACACAACGACCCTGCTACCACCACAGACATCAGACTTACTGAATGGAGCCAGCTCGCCCCACAGGACACCTCCTCCATCATGAACTCAGTCCACTCAGGGGCCGCAACCGACCCATGCCCCAACCACATCTTCAAACTAGGTGAAGCCAGAATCAGCCACGTACTCACCACCTTGTTCAACCCCTCAATTGCCATGGCTACCTTTCCAGAGGACTGGAAACAGGCAGAATTCCACGCCCTACTAAAGCAACCATCGGCAGACCCCAGCAAACTCAATAACTACCGACCGAGCTCCCTACTACAGTTCCCGGCCAAAGTATTAGAAAAAGCCATCAACCAAAAACTCTCCCCACATCTGGAACGGAACTCCGACTCAACTTCTCCAAATCCAGATTCCGCAGCAAACACAGCACCAAGACAGCCCTCATCGCAGCTACCAACGTAATTCCAGCCCTACTCGACCAATGAGAGATTGTGACTCTGATCTTCCTAGACCTCTCAGCAGCCTTTGATACGGTCTCCCACCATACACGCATTAAAAGGCTGCACAACATAGGCATCCAAGGAGCCGCTCTCAGATGGATCGCCTCTTTCCTCACCAGAAGGACGCAAAAAGTCTGCCTTCTCCCCTTCACCTCCGAACCCAAGGAACTCATCTGTGGAGTACCCCAAGGATCCTCGCTTAGCCCGACCCTCTTTAACACTTATACGACACCTCTGGCCAGCATCGCCAAAACCCATGGACTCAACATCATATCCTTTGCCAATGACACACAACTCACCCTTATCCTTTCTGAAGACACCACCAACATCAAGACCAACTTCCACAACTGCATGACAGACGTCGCCAACTGGAAGAAGGACAACTGCATGAAGCTCAACACGTACAAGACAGAGGTACTGATTTTCTGAAACAAAAGCTCCCCATGGAACACCTCCTGGTGGCCCTCAGAGCTTGGGCCCACTCCTACCCCCACTGACCACGCTAGGAACATAGGCATCATTCTGGACAACAAGCTAACCATGATGACTTAGCCAACTCCGTCTCCTCCTCCTGCTTCTTTATCCTCTGCATGCTTCATGGGATATTCAAATGGCTACTCCAATGCTCATGACGCACCATCACCCAGGCCTTCAACTCCAGCCGACTGGACTACGGCAATGCTCTGTACGCATGGATCACAGCTCACCTCAGGCGACTACAGACCATACAGAATGCCACAGCCAGACTCGTCAAGGATCTCCCTTAATAAAACCACATCACCCCTTACCTCAAAAAATTCCAATGGCTCCCTGTACAGAAAAGATGCCAGTTCCGGCCCCTGACCCAGGCATACAAGGCCCTACACAACTGTTGACCCGCCTACTTGAACTGCCAGCTGAACATCCATCAGCCCACCAGACACCTTTGCTCCGCTTTCCTTTCTCTAACCCTCACCCCCGCTTTCAACATAGCAGATGTGGAGGTCGCTCCTTCTCCTACCAAGCAGCGAAGACATGGACCGAGCTACCCTTTCGTCCACGGACCTCCCCATATCTTTCAGAGTTTCGAAAGTCCCTGAAGATCTGGCACCTTGGCTCATGGACTGGACCCTGCCAGTGCTTGGATACCCTCATGGGTGACAAGATGCGCTCTATAAATCTAAAAAGAAAAAAGGTTAAGAAGGCTTGTTTTCTCCTTCCACCAGGGTTTAGTGCCTAATCTGCTGATGTCGGAGCTCCTCTTCTGGTTAGTTTATTAGCTAGGTATAAGGGCTCTTTGTGTAGAGAACTTTATAAGTGATGAAGCTGAGCTTGAAGATGACTTGGACTTGCACAGCCTGGGTCATCTTCAAGTTCAGGTTCATCACTTACAAAACCACACTGCCAGTGTAGATCATTTAGTGTGAGGATGATGCGGTACTGCAGAGTTTAATAGTATTCAGTTTGCCAACCTCAGAATGGCGGAAGGTTGAGTTAGACTCATAACCAGCAGATCACCACATTTCATGTGGGCAAATGCTTAACTCCTTGAGCTATCCTAACTGCAGGTTTGGTATTTGAGATGGCTGTCCTGCAATACTCTCCCAGTTGTTATGACTGGCAAGATAAGACTTGGAGAGGCAGCGTTGCCTTGTTTTCTTTAACTTCTAAATGCGGGAGGGCAAGTAGTTTGTTGGGAATCCTCCATCTTCCGTACCAACCACTCAGTGCCACCAGCCTGTCCAAGACTATTTGTGTATCTGGATGCCGTGGTGCAGACTTTGAGAAGAACTGTTTATTTTGATATTAAATGTAATCTTGCATATGAAGGGTGATATCATACATGTACATGGTCATTTGCTTATTGAATTGCCTGTTTAGTGGTTTTAATGTTGGTACAGTTGGACACCGAAGAAGAGTAAAGATTGGAAAAGATTATGAAAAATGTTTCCTAAGGTGAGGGAAATGCATGGATTAATCCAATTACATAATTCTAGAATTTGAAGGATGGTTGTTTTAATTAAATATACACTTTGTAAATTAAGACTAGAAATATGAATATGAGCTGCTGGTATTTTCCATAATGCTTGGGCAGAAATAATACTCTCATCTTTTATATGATATGTTGCCTTGAGGAAGCATGCTGGTGAAGACTGCTGCAGTATAAAATGCTGGCCTGTTGTGACAAATGTATGGATTGCATAAGGAAGCTTGCAATTTCCTTTAAATTCATAAGGAAAAGTTCAGCAAGTGGTCTTTTGCAAAACATGTTGTGGAAAAATTCTTATGAGATGGTTTCTTGGGGGTGGTTCTTGGGGCGAGTGAGCATCCTTATGTTCTGTATGCCTCCTCAAAATGCCAGACTGCTACTCCGACAGATTTGTTTTTCTGCTAGAGTGTGTAAAAGAAAGACAGACACTTGGGATAGTAAATAGAAGTCTAACATGCATTTAATGCGAACATAGCCAGCAAGCATTCAAAATAGGCAAGGTAATTGCCTAATCAGCGGACCAGAATTTCACCACCGATCAGTTGGAGTATGTAATGCTAAAGTCCATACATTTTGGTGCTACATCTATGCACTCTTTCTCAATACAAGTGAATGGAAGTGGTAACACATGATGAACAGAAACCTATAGAAAGGCACTAATGAGCAGATGCCAGGCTCTGTTAGTGGGAATTACTATTTTCTGAAATCCTGGGTTCGCTGTGCCAGCTTTAAAATGAAGCCACGCTGACTAGAATGACTTAGCTAAAATTTGCAGTGTACAACTCAGGATAGCAAAATGGAAATTTGTTTAAAATGCATTTAAGTGAGCAATAATAGTAAGGCTTTAGTAGGCTTCAAGCAAGTACAAAAAGTAAATTGCAAATGATTTAAAAAATATATCTGCACATATTATGGAATAAATGTGGATTTGCATTCCTGTAGTATATAAGCAATAATTAAGGTATATATGTATATGAGTTTGTAGTAGTGAGCCTCAGCAAGGCCTACCAGTGCTTAGGGGTTCACCCTTCTCTGCACAGAGTCCTCAGACACTTAGGAAGAAGTTGGCACAGAAACTGAAAATAGAAAAGACAGAGTTTATTAAACCTCATGAGGTGGAGCTAACATTCGCACATCACCCTTCAGTAATGCATGAAGTAGCACACTGAATGGAAGGACCATGGTCCTTTTATACCCACACAGGGGCTCAAATGAAGGCGGTACAAACACAAATGCTGGTTTTAGATACATATAAGGTCATACAGAAAATGCACAGTCGACAAGTGGGTGGAGCTAACAGTTTCTACTTCTAGTAGACACATCCTGACATTTATAAACTCAGAACAGCTGCAAGCTCAACTGAGCATGTGCAAAGCAAAAGAGAACTAAATATAACTTGTCTCTAGGCAGATTTAAAGAGCAGTTAACAGGAAGGTAGGACAGAGCACATGGTGAGCACATGGTAGCACATGGCAGCCAAAATGGCTGCCAGAAATACAAAATGGATTCCACAAAGCGGACAATTTAGCCTCTAAATACAGGCTGTCTTTAGCCAATGCTTAACTTAAGTGCTGCCAAATTACAACAGACGGCCCTTTCAGCATTGGCTGAAGACATTCGTTTATCTGGGGTAATCTAAATATTCATCCCGTACATCTATTAACATTATTTCGGCCACCTCTTTATTCAACATTTGTTGGGCCTTTGTTTCAGCAACGTTCCCTCTGACAGGTATACAAGCAGAGATGCAAATGGAGCAAAGCATTGGACCACATTGGATACATACACAGCATGAAAAAGGTATCAACATTACATACAGGATAGTCAGTAGCTTCCAGCCCCAAGCAGAAACAAGAGTCCAAAACCATCTAGTCTAATTCTAAGTTTCAGGGCTCTGATGTATTTCAGTGACTATCTATTTCAATTTCAGAATAGCCAACAGCACATACCTAATAAAAACATTTTCAATAGACTTTTCCAGTATTTCTTTTATGAGGGCTAAAATATCAATTTAATATACTTAAGGAAAGAGTAAAGTAACATGCTCAGATGAACTTTTCTCGTGCAGAATAAACATTACTCTTAAAAAAAATATTAATGCAGTCAGACATATTATTACAAAAACAATCCTGGCTCCGGGGGACCAGGAGGACCACACAGGGCCATAGGAATTAGGATAAGGAGCCGCAAAGGGCTGTTCCTCCTCAAACAATGGGACGACCAAAGGGGTACATTACTAACAAAAAAAAAGAGTCCTTGGGAAATTATAGTACAACCAACCAGAGGGGAGTCTTCTCCCTGTGTCCATTTGAGCCTCACAGGCAGGCTCTTGTTGTTCCCACGGTGGAGCTGCACAACTCGCAACTCAAGAATCACGGAGAAGGAAAAGTCTTTCTTTCAGGATAGGGCAATCACCCCCCAGGGCAAATACCCTCAATGATCCTGTCCAGTGTCTCAGGCAGTGCACAAGTTCTCTTCACTTTAATCTAACAGGCACCAAGGGCACAGCACCTGTACCCTAAACTCAAGTCCTTCCCTAACTCCTGTATTGCACCACTGGCGCACTGCTCTTTTGTTGGGGCCACAAATTGTAGCCAATATGCTCAGGCATCCCTTGATCAACAAACAAAGGCGTAGACTTGCATTCACTTTGGGACCAGGACTCAAGGCCTGAAGCAACCCTTGTTTCAAAGGGGGTCACCTCAAGCAAAAGCCTCCTTGCCGTCCTTATCGGTCTGTGACTCTCTCAGCTGGGCGGCATAAAAACTGGATCCACAGAAAGATTTCTTCATCCTGATTTGTGACCCCGTCTTTCGCCCAAGACAGTGGCAGGGGTACACACTTTACGTCCCAGTGCTTCCGGCCTTCACTGAGGTCCTAGTTGCCAGCAACGCCTGTGCTGGTTCCTTTTGTTTTGACTCCAAGCTGGACTGGCGCTGACTCCCAGGCTGGATCTGATGTCCGGGCCCCTCTGGCAATGGTTGTAAGGCAGCAAATATCTATTGGTGGACAGAACAAGAGGTCTTTAGACAAGGCACAGAAATAATCTAACAACAGAGAGGATAGTCTCAGAATACTCCTTAGTCTTGGGGCGCCCCATACATTAGCAAGGCACCCAAGAACCACTTCATCTATCTGAGAGTAGAAAACCCTGGACCTATTGGCAAGTATAAAAGGAACGTTTTGGTGAATTGACAAGAGTAATACATCACCCAATCCCAAACAGCCAAGGAAGTCTGTGTTCATTTACTAAATTCTGAGGAAAAGAGAAAAACAATACAGACATACTCCAAATCCTTACATTTGTGTATTCCTATATTATTCATCTGAAGAACCTCAAGAAAAAGAAACTTTTCCTACACTTCTACTTATGAACCTTGATTTACTTGTACAGGACTGCAGACACTTCTAAAATACTTTCTCTTAATAAAAACACCTACATGTTACACTTAAGGTCATGCTTTCATGTTATAGGCGCAGCAGGAAAAATCTAAAACTGCTAATTTAACAGATTCTTATTGCAAAAAGAACTAAACGTCAACATAGTGGGTACATTTTCTCCAGCAGAACATGTTATGACAAACAAACTCCTTAAAAACAATATTTTCCTTCAAAATGTTTGCTAAGGATCACATGGGCGTCTTTCCTGCATTCTACTTTTCACGATCCGGACTATGCAACATCATTTTCAAAAGGAAAAAACCCTATCTCCAGCTCTAATAAGGGCTGTCAGCTCAATTACACAGACTAGCTAATAAAAGACTAGCAATGCCCTTGCAAAACTGTATAGAACATGAGAATAACATAAACAATAATGGTATTGCCACCTGAGATTTTTGAACAGAAACCCCCACTATACAGTTCCCCTTAAAGATCAAATAAGGGAACATCAATCTGTTCTACTCATTCTTTCATACAGGATGGGCAGTAACATAGTATATATGTTTCATCATTTTATTAATGCTAACAATTTTTAAAACAGTATTACTGAATAGCCAATAACTATCTCATGGCTATTTCCTAGACAGCTTAGACAGACTCAAGAGAGAGTGAGAAAAAGAGAGAGAAAACATAATTTTGCCTACCCTTAATTTGTAGAGGAGCTAGCCTCCTTCCCCCATTTTGACAGTAGGAAAACCTGAAACAGGTTTCACTTCTGTCAACACTATTTACCCCTATTTGTGGCAACTGGGCACAAACAACTTGTAGGACATATCTTAGAAAGTGGCTATTTTCTGATTCAACCTAACACAAGCACATTGAGTTAACTTTAAACCAATTCCTTCAGCAATTGTACTAGATTAACATGAGGGCGCATGAATGCAAACTAAAATCCATTTCCTCCTTATCTTAGCCCTTGCACAGTATTCTTTAAACTAAAACCATTATTTTTATATACATGGCAGATCAATGCTCAACTGAGGGCTGCTTTTCCTTCGTTTCATATGACTGCGCAAAATGTGTGTTTGCCAAAAATAGGAAGCAAAGCTTCTCTTCCTCTCTCTGCGCTGTCATCTCTTCTTTCAAAAACTGTTCGAAGGTCGAAGTGTCCAAGCAAATCTTACCCTTCCCCCTGCTAGATTGCTAAATGCAGAACTCCGACCTTTGACCCTTGTCACCAGCTGTCCATTTATGTTTGCAAGGCTTTCCATGCGGTCTTTGCAACTCTGGAGAATCACAGCTGAAAGGCAGTCCTGTCCGATCCGTTTGCCAATAATTTAAAGGTAGGATAATAACTTCTGCTGTGGTTTCTGTATACTTATTTTCATTTGTGTACAGTGTGTTGGGTGCAGTAGGTCAGCTGTTTATTCTATACTTGCATGTATACTTTATTGAAGCCTCTGATCAGTTTAAAAATTGCCCTGAGTGGCAGAATTGCTTTTAAAATAGTGACTTTTGCCCAATTTCGACTTTGGTGGTAGGGGTACTGAAAAATGAATATCCTACAGTATTTTTGCATAATAGGAACCCCCAGAATGTTCTCTAGATAGCCCAGGAATGGGAAATCTGAAATGTATAAGGTATACCCTTAAAAAAATAGGTTTGTATATGCCTAGATAAAGTGAAATTTCACATTGTACTCCCCACATCATGGTAAAGTGCTACTCAAATCCAACTTTGATGCTAGGAGCTATATATTATTCACAATATGATTATCAGACATTACAAAAGATCAAAAACAATGTTATGGCAATTATTTTTAAGAAACATTTTTTCCCTTCATAGAATCAAAATTCTCCTCCTTTATTTATTTATTTTTTAAACTAATGATCACAAACCCTTTTGATGGTTCCATATATGAAAAGCAAGCCTCATTCCTTTCCTATCACCTTTAAATGTATTCATTTATAATACAAAGCATAGAAGCCTTACTAAAACTGAAAAAGTCTGCGCCACTTTTAAAGGACAGTAATCATTTAACAGCAGAACCACAGATGTACTTGTTAAAAAGGCATTAAGAAAGGAAATCCCTACTTTCAATTTTGTTCTCTGTTATCCAAAATAATGAAACCGGTTTTTTGAAACTTTTAAAATAAGGCAGGCCTTTATACCAGTTTTACACTGACTTAAAATTTCGCTGACTCAGCATTCCTGTCTGTGGCCGTGATCAGGAATAGCCATATGCTATTTATGCAGCTGTTGTTTGTCAGCAGGCGTCGAATTTTCACGCCTTTCTCAGGAAAAAAAACCTTTATTATTTGAAATACCCTGACAGAGTTAAATCCCCATTTGCTGTGTCAAACAGTTTCTTTCAGTTAGTCAGTTTAAACGCAGCTGTTGGAAAGCTTTTTTCTCGGGTGCTGAAAGAAAAGCATGTCACAGTCTATTTAAAAACTGAGGCATTTCAATGCAGTCAAATCTATCTTTCTATAATGTGTATTTAGTTCAGCAACGACCAAATTCACTCAGATGATGTGCATGCCTTTTAATGTCTAATACAATGTATCTAAGGAAAATGCTGTAACGTTGTATTTTAGTCTATTGATTACAAAACACACAATTTAGTTTTTCGTCCTCTGTATGAGGCCTATTTTAATCCTATTGAATACGAATTCTAATTTTATCTTTAGCATTGTGGCAATTTGCACACATGTATAGTGTCTTACTCTGTCAATTTAATAGTAACATGCAGCTGTTTAGCATATGTTATATAATTCATTTCTGGATTTTTATTTAATATATAAGTAACTAAGGGGCACATTACGATGGCGGGCGGATGCACCACCGCCGTGCTGGCGGATGCAAAAAGCACCAGTTACCGCCGGCACGCAGCAGTCCACACGCCCGTCCAATTACGATGCGAAAAGTAGGCCAAACACCGCCGGCAAGCCAGCAACACCGTCCGCCATCAAAGTGCGCCCGTACACGTAGCGGCGCAGCCTAACTGACACACACCGTCCGACGAAACACGTCCCGCCCGGCGCATAAATTACGATGCCGCAAACAAACGGCTCCCATGGCCAAGAGATACCGTACGACAAACCGAAGCGGTAACACGGATGCCGAGCACGGACAACGAAGAAGCGGCTCCCCGAGCATGAATCCAGCACTGCAGGCCCTCCCCATGCTTTTGCTGATGCACCACCAAGGACGCAACGTACCGCGGAGACGCAGGTAGGCACACACACAACAAGTGCACGCAAACAGCGCACACAGTGCAAGGGCGGAAAAAGAGGACAACCCCCACCAGCGCGTGTACACTACACATCCACCATTGCATCCACATATGACACACAGGCCAAATCGTAACATCGCGGAACACATGTGTACACACCACCTGGGACTAGGAACCAACGACCCCGTCACGGCCCCAAAGCGCCGATGACGCCGCCACACATGCGCACAACGCAGAGGCCAACCGCAGCGCCATGCATGCGTCGCACACAGACACAGGGACACAACCAAGCAGCACACACATCAGCCCCACCCCGAACGCACATGACACGTGACAGGCCTGCCACAGACATGTCCCCAACGCCCAATTCACGGACAACACCCAACGCCACACAACCGACGCATACATGTCAGTGAAGACACGCAACAGCAGGACACACCCCAGTGTAACAAACATGGCGTAGCACACAGCGGCGGCAACACCAACTAGGAGAAGCAGGGCTCCTTCGGGAAGAGGAACGCCAGTACCACACAGAAACACCCATACCACCCTGCACATATGAACAAGACATATAAAACGGAACACCAAAGAGCCCTGCACATATGAACAAGACATATAAAACGGAACACCAAAGAGCCCGGGGACCGACAACAGGTGGCCCAAGAATAACATTCACACACAAGGCCCAACGCAGAGCGGAAAGGCAGCCTGCCGCCCACACAAGGGAGAGCAGACAGCACTGAATGACCTTCCATTCCAACTCCGAAACCACAGCCCTACGACAGAAGCCGGTGAATACAGCCATTGTCCAAGAATAGACCAACACAGGCATGCCGAGGAGACCGACCACAGGGCAGATAGCGCATATCACAGAAGCACACAACGGACGGGGAAGAAAGAAGAAAACACTCCCCCATGTCGGCCACATGCAAGTTAATTGGAAGGAGTCACACATCACTGACCTTGAACTGTCTGAGAAGCATGTGGGAAGAGGGCCCGTGTCCTCCAAACAAGCCAACAGAACACAAGTCCTGTCTCCCTACGACTACACAGAGCTCACAGCAACCTCGGAGCGTGCACATTGCAGACTGCACACACAGCCGGAGCACGCCACCACAACGCACCGCTGCGAAATGGCAACCGCAACACACCTACCCAACTACGCCGAACAGCTCAAGCTGTACAAAACCAACCTGTTCCATACATTGGGATGCGATCTCCTGTCCCTGCTGAACGTAAGTTACAGACTGACTTACCGCATCACATTGTTCAGCTGCGTCATGCCCGTCTTCTACTGTCGGAGGTGTCCCTACCAGCATCCCGTCGAGATATGCCTCTCCAACCCGGCATGTCTGAAGGCGGACCTGCTACCACTACTCCTCCCTCTGGACGCACACGACAGGGCCTGCTCTGCCTATGGGGGCATGGCGTATGTGGCCAACATCGCACCCGCACTGAAATGGGACCACTGTGCCTCCACACGACGGATCATCGAGAACAGCTACATCGAATGTCACCCAGCATGCCCCATCATGGTCCTCCAAGGGACAACTTACGAACAACACCTTGACAGCCACCATCCGCTACATTGGCTGGCAAACATGTACACCACCAATGACATGGAAGCCCTGCTGGACGGCATCGCATACCTGACAACCTGTAAATTCGTCGGACCACAACGCAGGTTCCCGAGTGACCTATGATGTCCAACCCCGCACCCATGCTTAGCTTCCGCACGGACTGGCCAGTCACCACCACAACAGCCATACCAAACGACCGGCAACTGTAACCACACCATCAACGACATCGCCATGACATCGGATATGACCGGGACATGCACACTGTTCCCCATCACATCCAGGAACACCGCATGCATCGTGGGAGGCAGTGGCATGGGCTCTGTGTATCGCACCCACATGGACGGAACTGCACGAACAACCAGGACACGACATGGATCCAGCGCCCATGGACACACACACCGCTCAGTGGACATGAATAGGTCGCCTGGAGTCTGTGGGTGCTGCACCCCTCCCACCCCCGCCCCGGGAATCCCATACCAGGACCTTTGCATGGACGACAAGTGCATACAACAACAACACGACCCCAGTGACTGTGACATGTCCAGTAACCACCACAGTGCAACAACAAGTGGCACGCCGCTGCATGCACGCAAGCACATGCCCTGATGTCATCTCACATGCACGCGTGCATGAGGAACAACCGCAGCAAACCTGTCACATGGAACTGAGATGGACTGTGCCCATGATGCCAAGCGGTCTGGTAGGCTACATGTATACCGTCTGTGTCAAAGTCCGCAGCTCCGCAGCTATACGTAAATGTACATTAGCACAGCCTTGGCCAAGCAGATGTCACTCTGAAGCCCACATCCCACATGCAACAGCCAATCACATGTAACCCCACACCCTATCCCATTTGCAATCATGCTCAGTATATCCTCAACATGTATTCCGCTGCCAGTAGTGTCCACTATACTGCATCACAGAGGACAGAAGACTCAATATAATGTTTGAAACCAAAACTGTCTCCGCTGACTCATTTCACAAGTATGAATGAGAGAGGATGAGAGTATGTGAAGTACACGGCAGTCGTGACATGACCATGTAGTCCACTGGTATTGGATGTCAACGCAAATGAGTAGCACTACTGTGGAAGACACACATGTGTCGTGTGAAGTCGTATGGACGCAGTGCTCAGGTGGGTGGGTGTGACGGGTAGATGCGCACATGCCAAGTTGGAGCACGCCGTGTTGGGAGGGGTCATGAACAGTACACCACCGCTTCCCTGGGCATTGTGAGAGGACACCTGTCGGGGGGAGTGAACACGTGTGTGCACAGCAGCCGGGCACACGTACAAAGCGGTACCAGGCGCACCTCAGCCCACCCTCTGTGGACAAGCTGGATCCTGTTGTGCGCCCGCCATGCCCCTTGACTAGGCACACACAGCCCCAGTCGACCAGGTGTAACCCCAACATAGTCAATCCGCACAGGCGATACAGGGCACGGGATGGCAGTGGAGCATGGTGTGTGAGAGGTCTCCTCGCGCTCCTCCTGGTCATATCACGCAGGCAATAGAACCTCAACGTCTAGCATGGCACAAGTCAAATGGAAGTGTAGGGGGACGCACCACAGCACGAGCAGCACTGACGTCACGGGAGGTGGCTCGCACCATCCCATCCATTGCCCATCAAACCAACCACGCCACATGCCATTGCGACTAAGTGCAAGCGCGTGCGCCACCACCCCCGAGCCCTCCCCAGAGAGGCCAAAGAGTGAATGTGTGGGCCATCAGCCGCAGACGGACGCGGCCTGGCCGCAAGGGCAGCCACAGCCACTGGGTGTCGCAGGTGGCGGATCCGGAAGGCGAAGACTGTGATGCATAGTCCATGCAGGCCGGGTCTCCATTTGGGGCACCACGCAGGTGGACGGCGTCCCACCACACATCATACCCTGAGACAGCCCACTCGTGCAACTGGACCCACACATACACTCCTTGCCCTCTCTGGTGCGAGCTTGGGGCTGCCTGTGCAGGCGCTAGCCTCGCAGGTGAGCATGCATATTGGGGGAGCGAGGGGAGGACATGAGGGCTGGGGCGAAGATGACTGTATCACTGTCAGTAAGTACAAGGGATGACCCAGATGTGGAAAGGAAGAGACGTGTCCCGTGTGTACTGCAACTAGTCGCCAATCCAACTACCCCCCCATGTCCGGAATGTAAGCCCGCACCTAGGCCCGCCCATCCGCCACATCGAACATACCACCAGCACGACAACCTTCCCATTCGAAACACTGACTGGGGGTGGCGACCAGTGTACAATCATGTGTAGCCTACCCACGCGTACATGTGGGCCCTCCATGATCCATGTCACCTGCGGCAAAGTCATGACATGCGCAATGAGGGAAGTGAGGAGAGCTGTCCGCCCCACGCGCAGAAGGTGCATCAGCTCCACAGACCCAGCAGCGAGTCCAGCAGGGGTCACATGTGCAGGGGCAGCTGTGCCTGGTGTGAAGGCACATGCATATAGACAGCACATCGACCAATGTGTAGTCTGCCCACATCTACAGTCCATCATCATGCGGACATAGGAATTGAACACAGGGCAACACATCTTCAGTCGGTGCACCCACCGTGACCAACAATGCGCAATCATCGACGTACCCGCCCTGTGCATGGCCCCCCACCCAACGGAGGCACATCCAGTGCCACCATCCCACACACACAAGCCTTCCACGGAACATGCTGTGTCCAATGGTCAGTACAGAGTCAGCGCCCATCTGGTGGATCCTGAACAGGAGACACATGCACACACATGCCAGCTCCCACTATGTACGTCTGCCACCTGGCACGTGCAATGTAACCTCTCACCTGTGACGTGTGACTGCAAGCACACAGCCGTCTTGGCATGGGGCTGTCAATGTGGACACCTGTCAATGTTTCGGGAGGTGTGATCCGTACAGTGCTGTACATAGGGTGCAGTGCTGACACCTACTACTGTCTCATATCCCCTCGTGCCACAGGTCTCACTTGTTTTGGCCGCTCAGCCTGTGCCCACATCGTCGTCGTCGTGTGCCATACTCATCCAGCCGCGGAAGCAGTTCCATGCTCAGCAGACATTCATGTTGCCGTGGCGTTGCCGCTTGACGGATATGCAGTCAGTCCCCATCAGCACGCCCCGCAAGTCATTGGGGCCTAGATCCCCATGTGCATGCACATGGCAGTGGTTTGTATCACTAGCCATTGCCATTGTTGGGAGACCTGTGTAAGTGTATTGTGGCCGTGCCGTCCCAGCTTGACAGCTGGGCTGTGGCTCATGTGCTTGCTCAGTCATGTCAGTGATGTGTATGCGAAATTGCTATGTGTCGTGTTGCTTTGACATGTGTCCTCTGCCATTGTCCCTAGGCGGAGACCGAACATTGACCGCCCATACCAATTGCTGGTGGACATGGACGATACAGAGGTTATTAGGAAGTTTCGGCTGGACAGGCCAACCCTGCATCGACTGTGTGCCATGTTAGAACCCCATCTCCGTCCCCGCAGGGTGTATCCGACTGCTGTCACCCCCACGGCTAAGGTGATGGCCGCCATGCATTTCTTCGCCACTGGGTCATTCCAGCACACAGTGGGCATTGGAGGAGGGATGTCCCAGCCCATGTTCAGCAAGGTGCTGAGGGATGTACTGGCAGCCATGATGCTGTACCGAAACAGGTACATCCGCTACCCCAGGGCTCGTGAATTGGCGGCAGTGAAGGGTGCATTCTATGCCCTTGGCAGAATCCCACACGTCGTTGGAGCCATTGACTGCACACATGTCGGCCTTGTTCCACCACAGGCCACTGAGCACCTGTACCGCAACAGGAAGCACACGCACTCCCTGAATGTGCAAGTGGTGTGCCTTGCGGACATGGTGATCACCCACGTGTGTGCAAAGTTCCCAGGCTCGGCCCATGACGCACACATAATGCGCAACAGCATCTTGCCACGACTGATGTCCAATATGCAACAGGATCGTGCCTGTATTGTCGGTGAGTATGTGGAGTGGTGTAGCGTGCTGGTTGTGCGATGCTGTCCCCTGTCCAGTTGGAATTGCAACGGTTCTCTGTGTCCCTCACACCCAGGTGACTCTGCGTACCCGAATGGGGCATGGCTGCTCAGTCCATTGAGGAATCCTCGCACCCCAGCAGACGATCGCTACAATGAGGCACATGGGAGGACCAGACGTGTGGTCGAGCGTACCTTTGGCCTCCTCAAGTCCAGGTTCAGGTGCCTGGACCGCACCGGGGGTGCGCTGGCGTACTCCCCACAGAAGGTGTGCCAGATAGTGGTGGCGTGCTGCATGCTGCACAATCTGGCCATTCGGAAGCAGATCCCCCTCATCGTGGATGACGGAGATCAACCAGGGCCCCAGCCCGCAGACCAGGACAGCTCGAGTGAGGAGGAAAGCGGAGAGGAGGAAGCTGGTAATGTGCGGCAGCAGCTCATCGCCCGCTACTTCACTTGACGGTGAGTGTCCATGTACGACGGCTGATGTGGCTGTGTCTGTGCAGGTGTGTGTGTGCTGTGTCAGGGTGGCCGTTTGTTCACTGCGTGCTGTGTGTCAACGCTCCATGGCCAGGGTTGTATGCCACTGTTGGTGGCTGTGGCATTGTGCCCTATTGCTCTGTGCGATGTGTGTACATTGCTTGTAGTTGTTGACATGTACTGTGTGATGGGTGTGTGACACACTCATTGAATGTGCTCCTGTTCTGTCTCCCACCCCTAGGTCCCTACAGGCCCTCCGGATTCAATTGCCATGCCACGCATCAGGTGCCTTTCCGCCCAAGGTGGCCGTTGTATTCCGTACAAATAAAACACAGGGCACAAACAGCAGTTAGTGAAAAAGGTGCATTTATTACAAACTGTGACATGTGATTGTGTGTAAGGTGATGACAAAAGTGGTGCGTGCAGTGACAATGAGCTGTCGGTCATGGCTGCGTGATGATCAGGGTGTACCCACTGGTTCTATGTCCATAGTCCAACACACACATGCCATCCAGATGGCTGTGTGGAGTGGGATCGTAGTCCAAGTCAATGCAGTGGCTGGTCAAGGAAGGCTGGCGGAAGGCTGGCTGGCTGCCTCACTTGCGCTTGGAGCGTGCGAAGTCCTCCCGGGAGATCTGTTTCCACTTCGGACGGCCCCTTCCACGTTTGCGAGGGGGTGCCTGCTTGCGACATGCTGGTGGTTGAGGTGTGCTCACTGGCAGTGGACGCAGGGGAACTGGACACTGCTGCTCCACCCTGCGCCCCGGCAGGTGGTGGCGGAGGGGAGCTGCTGTCCCTGGCTGTGACCTCACCGCCACCACCAGCTGGCCCATGAGGTCCACGATTTGGCCCATACGGGCGTCCATGGACCTCAGCACCCCCAGCACCTCACGCGTGTCTGAAGCAGACCGGACCCATTGTCCTTGGGCCTCTTCATAGGCCCCAAGGACTCTGGCCATTGGAGGCAGGGCATGGCTCCCAGGGGAGGCTGGCGTTTCCCTGACCCTGCTCCTCCTACCAGTCCTGCTGCCACCGGCCTGCCCACTAGCCACATTGCTCACCACGGTCCTCGCTGTGGCTCCCAGGGTGGATCCAGTCGGCCGGGCCACCACCTGCGCTGGGGCTGGTGCCAGCGAAGACGTGGCGGTGGTGGCGGCGGTGGTGGTCGGTGCGGCGAAGGTGGCGGTTGCGGCAGTGGTAGTGGCCACAATGACCGTGGGTGTGGCCGCAACGACAGTGGCAGCAGGGGGCTGGGAATGTTCAGCAGCCCTGGATGATGGGTTGGTGGGTAGGAGGGGTCCTGGGGAGCGGCTGGGCCCTGCCACACCAGATGGGCCTGCTTGGTGGTCCGTGTCCGAAGAGGAGGACAGATCCTCCAGATCCGTGTGTCCTCGTTGGGGGCTTGTAGGCTGGCTGTGCTGGCTGCTGGCTCCATCCCCAGCATCCAGCAGTTCGTCACCTGTGGAGAGAATGAGATTTGTTATTGTGTTGCACCTGGCGAAGTATGTATTTGTCGTCTGACATTGACAGTTCGTGCAATCTCGTACATGGGTTTCCCGGAGGCGTGTGTGTGGCTGTAGCATCTGTAGTTGTGTGTGCTTGGCAATGGGACTGTGTGCTGTGCACATGTGGCATGGGACGGATTGGCCATGCCGATGGGTGTGTTGCTGTGCCCCTACTTATTGTGACTCTGGTGTATGCGGGCTCCTGGCCCATCCTGGGTCTGGTTTGTACTTTGCTTTTGGTGTTCAGATGGGACGCTTAGGAACGCATATGGCAACATGGGGGCCATGCCCCAGATTCGCATTTGGGAGGGGATATGCTTTTGGGGTTCAAATGGAACGCTTAGGAACGCATATGGCAACATGGGGGCCATGCCCCAGATTTGCATTTGGGAAGGAATATGCTTTTGGGGTTCAAATGGAACGCTTAGGAACGCATATGGCAACATGGGGGCCATGCCCCAGATTCGCATTTGGGAGGGAATATGCTTTTGGAGTACATGCTGTGAGCCATGGGTGCCGAACGTGACATGTGTTGTGGCAGCATGACAGTGCATGGTTTGAGGTGTGTGCATGCTTGACATGGCCTGCATATTTGCTGTCTGTTGTGATTACTGGACATGGCATTGGACGCATCGTTATGAGTGAGTGATAGTTGTGTGCCAGCCAACGTATTGCAGTTGTCCCATCTCCTTGGTGTGCGTGCTGCCCTGTGCCATGTGCATCACTGCAGTGCTCGGGGGGGTGTGGCCCATGTTGTGTGTTGTTGCTCACAGTGTGTCGTGCGCTTCATTGACTTCTGGCACATGGTTGGTCATGGGCATGTATCTTTGCGTGACTGCTGTATGTGTGGCAGCTGTGCGGATGACATGCCTTTCATGAGACTGGGGCTGACGGATGGGATGGATGGTATGTTGTATGTGCATGGTGTGTCTGTGAGTTTGATGGGTTCAGTGGTGTTCGTGTGCATTTATGTTGTTCCGCTCTGTTGCGTCTAATGTTGTTTGTCTTACATAGGCGTAGTTGTGGGGTGTGTGGTTGACAGGCAGTAGGGGCTACATGGACAGGACTTCAATGGTGTTTCGGTTGTGTGTGATGAGTTGCACAGTGGCTGCCGTGTGGGACTATATTCAGTGTGGCTTGTGCATGCAGACGTGGCTCCTTGGGTGTTGCTATGTCTGTGATGGGTCATGTGGGGTGTGAGTCTGTTGTTCATGTCCGTGTGCACATTGTTCACTTGTTCGTGACGGTGGGCGGTGCTGCGTGTTCGTCTGCTACGTGACATGTCCCATGTGTTGGTCGTGTTATGGTCCTCATGCCTCCAGTAATCCAGCCCTGTCCAGTTTCCCACCTGCAAGTTGTTCGTGCGTGCACTGTACTGGATGCCACATGGCTCTAAGCGGGGGTGCTCCATGTTGCAGGTCTGTGGGGGTGGGGGGTGTTGTGGGTCGTGGGGGTGGCTGGACACCCACTGACACCGATTGCTGTGGACCGTGATGTCTGCCTTTCGGCTGTCGTTGTGCACTGCGGTGGCTGACACGTGGCTGTGGGGTGTGGGGGATGCTCCTCCTTGCTGTGCTGTGGGACTGGGGCCTGGTGTGTGTTGTACTTGGGCTGTCCACCCTCCCACCCACTGCACTTTGTGTTCCTGCCACTTACCTGTTACTTGTCGGTTAGTGCAGCTGTGGCGGACACATGGGTGTGGTGGGTGCTCGTTGTGGCGCTTCTGGCATATTTGGGGACCTGTTGGTGGTTACGTGGCTGGCTGAGTGTACACATGTCCCCACGCATCTTACAGTTGTTCGGTTTGGGCTGTGTGTGGTGGTGTCTGTTGCATGTGTGTGTGATGTGTTGTGTATTGTGTGCTGGACATGGGGGTGTTTGTCCCTGGGAGCTGTGGCATGGTAGTTGTGCATGTGAGTACATAGCGGTGTGCTGGTATACATTGGTTTGTACTTACCAGCCTCCACTCCCCCTGCTAATCCGGCGAGGATCTCCGGATGTATT
The DNA here is from genome assembly GCA_963921515.1 of Calotriton arnoldi. Taxonomy (NCBI): domain Eukaryota; kingdom Metazoa; phylum Chordata; class Amphibia; order Caudata; family Salamandridae; genus Calotriton; species Calotriton arnoldi. The sequence continues at coordinate 2,020,757 of CAWUFW010001780.1, forward strand.
ACGACTCGCACCTTCTCCTCCCACGCTTTGAAGGTCTTAAAGAGCGCGGGATTCCCTCCGCCAGTGACGGCAGCCAGCTCTCTGTTTTTGCCCTCCTTCTTCTTGACCAGGCTCTTTACGTCATTCCAACGTTTGTTAATTTCTCCTCTGTTCCTGGGCAGGGTCCCGACTGCATTGACCTGGTCTACGATCCGGTTCCACATTCTGTTTCTGGTGGCTAGTGGTGTGTGCTGGACCATGTTCCCATAGATTTGTGGGTACACCTTGATGATCTCGTCGACCATGACCGTCAGCTCCATGGGCGTGAACTTGGGCATTCTTTGTGGTGCCATGGTGTTTGTGGTGCTGGTGCGGTGTGTGTTGTGTAATGTGCAGGGGGTTTGTGGTGCCGGTGTTTGGTGGTGGTGGTAGTGGTGGTGGTGTTTGGTGGTGGTGGTGGTGGTGGTGGTGGTTGTGATGTGTGCGTTTCTGTGGTGTGCTGCTGTCCTTGCTGTGTCACTGTGTCCTCTCCTCTCCTCTCTGGTTTGCAATGTAGCAAGGGGTTGTGGTCTGTGGGAGTGCTGCTTTTGTACTCACCTATGTGGGTGTGTCCTCATGGTCTGTTGTTTTCAGGTGTGTTGTGTCTGGGGTTCTGGCCTTTGTATTTTTTGTTTGTCCGGGGGGTGTTTTCGGGATGTGTACTGTGCTTGTGTATTTGTGCGTGCCTTGCTGTGTGGACTTGTTGGCCATGTTGTGTGCTATTGGTTTTGTGTGCGGATGGTTTCTGTGCAGGTACGTTGGCGCCATGGCTTCTGCCGTGTCGATTCTCATCGGCGTTGTTTGCGCTGGCGGGCGGTATATTTGTGGTTTTTCCGCGCTCATGTCGGTGCGATCGTAATTTCACGTGCGGTGTGTCGGCCGTGAGGGCGGGCGGTTTTGTGTTGTCGTGCGTGTTTCCGTCCGTGGCGGGCGGTTTGACTCCGACTCGGACGTTGGCGGGCGGTATTTTGTGTGCTTTTTCCGCCGATGGCGGTTTTCGGTTTGTGTAATCGTAATGGCGTGGTCGGTGTTCAGGCGGTGTGTGCGGGCGGATTTTTGCTGCTTCCATGCCTGGCGGATTTATTTACGCCGGGTATCGTAATGGGCCCCTAAATGACAGTTTGCATAACAGAATGATGACAGCAAAAAAACATAAACAAACTCATTGAGCTCATTGCAGACATTTACAGAAGGGGGTCATACACTCAGAACACACAACACAGCGCGCTTAAAGCTAGCCATTCTTACACAAAGAGCGCAATCGCTATTTACTCACACAAGTATCACCAATGTCAAACCACATAGACATTGAAACACACATTTAACCCACAAATCAACACTTAGGACTTTAAGACAGCTTACAAATTGTACGCAAGACCAAACTATTTGTAAATACTAATTGTAAGTCATATTTACAAGAAGAGCTCTCAAAAGTAACCCAAAAAAACTGTTCCATGGTCAAGAAGCCAAAATACACCAAATTCGCCAGTTTTGGCTGGTAGAACACTCAAAAAGCGCTCTGCATATCACCACTTATGAATGTTACTAAGTGCGCAGATCCGGATCCGTTTTATGTACATATTTAAGTCCATGGGGTACTTAGTCACCAAGGAAGAAATATCTTTTTACTATATCTAAACCTATTTAGGTATCCCCTCTGAGGGGAGTCAACTGAGTACTTACTAAATCCCTATTGGTACCTCCAAAACAGCAACACTTTTCTGCGAAGTGTGCTAGAAACAGGCATGCCAAAAATAGTGCAGAATATGCAGTATTATAATCAAAGTAGCGCTTAAGGTACTCTTCGTACGTTGCGCTGTTCAAACAATTTCAAATAGAGAAAAATCTCCTCATTACCTGCCTATATGAATTGCAATGCATATATAACTTACAAAACAAATTCCAAAATTGGCCAATCATACAAACAAAGCCACAGTAAGTGTTACTAAAACTACCTTACCAATCAAAGGCATCAAACCAACAGCAAGTGCCGCAAAACGGCTCTTACCAATCAAATGGTGTCCAGGTTCCAACTGCCAAGTTCTCAAATCGACCAAATGGTCACTGCACGGCGAATCAACAAAAGAGATCTCAGTCAAGGACCGGCGCCGCCGGGATGGTCAGATCAGAAAGAAAGGAAAAACGCCATGGGTGCCAAGACTCAGGTCTCCTCAGGCAGCGATCGCGTCCAAGAGCGAGATTCCAATCCTTCATCTCGACCAGTCCTTCGGGCATCCGAGTCACTGATGAGTCCCACGTTGGAAGCGCCAATTTGTAGTAGTGAGCCTCAGCAAGGCCTACCAGTGCTTAGGGGTTCACCCTTCTCTGCACAGAGTCCTCAGACACTTAGGAAGAAGTTGGCACAGAAACTGAAAATAGAAAAGACAGAGTTTATTAAACCTCATAAGGTGGAGCTAACATTCGCACATCACCCTTCAGTAATGCATGAAGTAGCACACTGAATGGAAGGACCATGGTCCTTTTATACCCACACAGGGGCTCAAATGAAGGCGGTACAAACACAAATGCTGGTTTTAGATACATATAAGGTCATACAGAAAATGCACAGTCGACAAGTGGGTGGAGCTAACAGTTTCTACTTCTAGTAGACACATCCTGACATTTATAAACTCAGAACAGCTGCAAGCTCAACTGAGCATGTGCAAAGCAAAAGAGAACTAAATATAACTTGTCTCTAGGCAGATTTCAAGAGCAGTTAACAGGAAGGTAGGACAGAGCACATGGCGAGCACATGGTAGCACATGGCAGCCAAAATGGCTGCCAGAAATACAAAATGGATTCCACAAAGCGGACAATTTAGCCTCTAAATACAGGCTGTCTTTAGCCAATGCTTAACTTAAGTGCTGCCAAATTACAACAAGTTCACATTATCAAGTGCAGTGGGAATTTGTCACACCAGAACTGAGTCTGAGCAGATGTTGAGATTTTGTGGCACCACAGATGTCAGCAGTTGATTGACTAGGAGCCCTGGATAGAGTAAGGCTTTAAAAGTGGGTGTTCTGTTGTCGTAAATCAGAGAGCATGTGATTATATGGCGATGGTGTGCATTTTCCAAGTATCGGTGCAGTAAAGGAACTGAGGGTGTAAGATTCAAAGTCCCTGTAGCTGTTTTCATGTAACAGCACCTCCTGATATCATTCTAGCAGAACTGGGTATGCTTTCTTGTGTAGACATGGCTTACAGTGGTTTTGTACATTGCTCACAAATAAAGTGCTAAACTCTGTGGGTGATGGGATGCTTCCTAAAGTGGTGCTCTCTTGAGTTAAGGGTGTTGGAGTGGGGTACAGCCCCATGAGCAGCCCATGACATTACTAATGGTGGAAATCAGCTGGTTATAGTCGTGAGGTACATGCCTCTTGTCTGAACCCTAGTCGGCAGACTGTTTACTGGCTATGCCTGGTAAAGGCGTAGTATCTCATGACTCTGCCAGTAGGTTCCTCTGATTGTATGTTGTGTGAATGAGAGTTCTTGGGTGAATGAAAGGTGAGGCATCCCTGTTCTTAGGTTACCCTATCTCAGTGTAGCCTCTAAGGTTGTATGTTGCTCACTATCCCGCTGCAATGCTCCTCTTATATCCCATTCCCTGTACAATTCATTGTGAAACTTTATCAGTGTGCCTCATTTAGAATGCGTTAATTGAATTTAGCAGAAAACGTCCTATATTGTTTATTGCACCAGGATCAAACCATTTCAGACTGGTCAGCTTGTGGCAAAGGGCATAGTTATACAAAAGAGACGGACTGCTTGCTGAACTCCCAACCTGTTTTCTGTCCCGCTGGTGAGAGAAGACCCCATCAACCTCATTTGATTGTTCAGTGAGTTGTATGGAAATTACACAGACGAGCGACAACTTCACTCAGGCTTGGCGTGTAGCCATGGAGATATGGTGCACCTGAAAATAAAATGTCCTTAGTCAGGATTGGTTGCTCCCAAACATTTAGGACTCACTTGCAATCCAAATGGAAATTTGGGGTTCGAACTAACCACCACAAGGATAGATAAAAGCTGATCCCTGTGGCATATAGAGTGTTCTCTTTTTACTGGAGGAGCTCAGTCTTGTATAGAAAAAGGCTGAGGACCAGATGCATAATTTTTGGCTGTCTTCCTTTAATGGGTAAGGGTGGTATCCCCAGGACTGAGGAGCTTTGCTGCTGAAAGAGACAAGGCTGTCTGTCCTGGAGTATGAGAGCTGCCCTGTTCAGCCCAAAGCCGAAGTCCAGCATAAGAGAACCTTGATGTGAAGAGAGTCCAAGCCTGCCGGGTCCAGGAGCATGCAGTCACTGGCTTGTCCTAACTGAATCTCTGCTGTAAGTGGCTTAGCCACTGTGTGAGAGACTCTGTTGCTGCAAAGAGAAGCCCAGTAATTGTGGCCTTATGTCGTGTGAGGTTCACATTCCAGACAGCACATTATTCTTGTGACCTCTATTCTTTTCGGACCGGATATTCATTCACAACCGGTGTGGCAGTAAGGGCATCATCATTAGTGCACCTTGGGTTCCTCTCTGGTCTGATGTTGGTGTGAAGGACATGTTCTTGTTAGTGTAATATTCTTTCACACATTTCTTCTGGGGTGCCAGGTTCATGCAAGCATGTGTGCTACACCTGTGCATTTGATGCTGAAGACCCTTCAATTTTGCCTCCCTTTACCCTCTGTTTTGACTGGTCTGCCCACCCAAAGATCTGTGTTCCTGTCATACTACTGCTAGTCTTCCTGTTTATTTCTGAGTAGCTGCAACCAGCATCAGACTTTTAACTGTGCAAACACTGTTACATCTGGCTTCGCTAAGCAGCACAGTCCTGTCCCACAGCCTGTTGAAGCTGTATGTGCTACTGCATTAGAGACTGCATCAGGGATTGAAATGTGCTGTTGTGAATTCCCACCATAGTAGGTGGTCTTGGCTATAGAGACAGATGTGCCTTTGTAACTGTATCTCTACTTGGTAATTCATCCATGGGAAGCAAAGAAACTTTACTGAGTAGCAAAATGCGCATTTAGAGTTATGAGTGTGCCATACATTATTTTAAAGTTGCAGAGCATATTATCTTAATGATATGTATTATATTTTTGTTTTAAAGAGTAAAGTTGGTTAATATCTATATTTAGATCTAGATATCGATCTGGATAGGTACAATTTATATATATGTTCATTCATTATGGGTAATATTTGTGCTACCTGAGCCAGACAATACTCCATCATAGAAAGCTATGGCTATTAAACTTTACTCCCCTTTGAAAGTCAATGTCTGAAGAGGAGATATGTTGCAATACAATTATCTTGCAGTAATACCTAATTTCTGTGTTTTCGTGGACATTTTTGTCAGAAGGAAGTTTGTCACAAGAATTTCCAAGGTGCTCTCCAGAACATAGGCTTCTGCTTGACAGAGTGCAGTCGCCAGGGGGCTTGAGGGATGTGTTTCTAATATGTAAGTCAATTGACTTGGAGGTAGAAACTGCAGGATTCCATAGTAAAAGCTAATTGGACCATAGTCTAATTTGTGTCTTGTCGTGTAGTTCCTATAGTACCCATGCAGGACCTGCGCGTTTGGATAACATAAACCATGGGCTTGGTGGCAGACTGGCTCTGTGCACCCCCACCGCGTATGTTAGCCGGATTTGCATTAGCTAGCTCACAGTGCCACTAGAATCTCCTCTTATCGGGGAGAGATTAGTTTCTGGCAACCTTATATCATGACAACCCTGATCCCTCAGAATCGTGGAAACAATGTACTACTTTTCGCTCAGTCACTCTTGCTTACTTGTTTGGTTTGTCTCAGAGAGTTACACAGAATAAACAGTCTGGGCGTTTCAATAAGTATTTATTGAACAGTTGTTATTCTGGTGTAGAATATATGTTCTGCAGCAACCAGTAGACAATAGCAGAGATATATTATCAGCAGTACGTTCAAAGTGAAAGGATAGTACAGTTATACCATATTGCAATAATAATGGTTACATACATGAATATATAAAATGCATTATAAAAGTGCACGTACTCCTACGATGCCTAACTAGATGTACCTAAGTGTACCTAGCATGTGTGTAGGTCTAAAAGCCTAAGAGCCAAGAATCCTTCTAGGATTTAGTCGAACCCCCATACCTGAATAGAGAGAGTGTGGGATCCCGTCCTGGTCTCGAGTTGGACACCCCGCAAGGGCTGTGTTAGACCGCTGTCAGCTGGAGCGACTGCATGCAGGAGCCTCAGCGTCTCTGGTCAGTGTGTCAGCATGGAAGTCTCGGTTCCCTCTATCTTACCGTGGCAAGAAGTGGTGTATTTATACCCTAAAGTGTCTCGTCCCTCAATATGGTTTGTATTGGTCTTTGTTAGACATGAGGAAGACGTCAGGGGTGAACTTTGTACATGCATATTATGCGGGAGATGTAGCTGGTGAATGCTCATGCATAATTTATGAGTACATTGTAGGCCTGTGTTCCGGAAAAACCCTGCAGTGTTCTAACCACAGACTAGATAACGTTCAACCCTCAGAGCTCATTGTGTACTGTAGGGAACTAATGTAGGTGAAAGATCATGCCTATATTAGGGCATAGAAGATCATGACTATAATAGGGCATAGATGATTATGACCAAAATAGGGCATATACGACTATAACCATAATAGGGCATATGCGAATATGACCATATACGGCATATATGAACGCGTCTATATTAGGGCCTCTATATGAAACATAACACCCACTCCACTTTCGAATTGGATGACAATGACCATACTTAAAATCTGGACAATTTAAAAATTTTCTTAAAAACAGCTAAAAACATGGTCTTAAAAAGACATTTAAAAATGATTAAAATGTTAAAAGTCAGCTATTCTTTTATTGCCACTTGAAAAAGTCAATTCTGTCTCACTCATAAAAGTTGCATTACTACAAGCAGATGAAGGCCATTCTTTCTCAAGTGAAAGTGTCAATTTAGGAAGTGTTCCAAATTTAGTTCGTTTATTTATGAAACGAAATGAAGAAGCCAAATTCTTTCCCAGGACGCGATGAGCCAATTCCAGATTAAGTGTCCTGGCTGGGAGATACAGCATTATCGGTGTTAGCTACTGCAGACGACAAATCCAACGCCTCACAGAGAACGTCAATCGCACATAGATGGAATTCAGCACTGCCAACAGTCGGTGCTGCGGCAGCTTGTGCGGCAGTTGTTACCTGAGTGCCTGTGAAGGAGCCACCTAACCCAGCAGGAGCAAACGGCACCTGTGGATTCTCAAGGAATGCGTTCATCAGAATTGGAAGACGCTGGGGACAATGCAGAGCATGGGCCTTTAGGTGGTCCAGCATAGCATCCATGTCCGGAGGCGTATCTGATGGAAACGTTAGACAGAGATCCAATGTGCATTCTTCTCCGCAAAACAGGCATTGAAGAACAGGTAAGATGCAGTCCACCCAGACTGGTCTAAACGATAGAAACCAAGAGGCGTTCAGTTCTCTTAGGCAAGGTATTCCCAGAAGCTGTACCATGCGTTCACGGTACTTCCGCTCCATGAGTACGTTCGCCATTTCCTCGGAAATTGGGCCGTCCATTGCGTAGCAGTAAGATTACAATCAGGACTCCTGCAATTAGGAACAGGATAAGCGGGAGACCTCCAAACACGCTTCCCAATACGGAGTGTATAAAATTTGGGATTACTCCGAGGACTGTCTGAAAGGTGCTTAATAGTCCTGACCCTATGGTCTTAAATAGGTGTACAATACCGCTCGTATCAGACATGTTAAAGATACAACCCACCATTTCTACGAAATGAAAGGGGCAGTTCGTACGTATAAGCGCCTGTATCTCAGTCGAGGTCCTTGCAACTTGAAGTTCAAAGATTTCTCAAGCGGAGGTTAAGGGCACGGGTTGCTGTAAAAGCATGGCTTTCAGTCTGCTCAAAGTATCAAATTGTATGAAGGGAACATTCAACGAAGGCCATAACGGCGCCTCCCTGACTGTGTTCAGTGGTGGAAACAATACTTGCATACAACAAGTAACCCTGGAGTTAACAGTGACCAGAGAGGCGATGCCCGGAAGCATCCCACAGCAACCTTGATCGTTTAGCATCAAGTAACTCCCATTCGAGAGCAGCTGGAAAACCGGCGTGATCATGGCCGCTGGGGTCCCTGACATGTGACAAGATAGATTCGCTACCGAACCACTACATGCTCCGTGCAGAGAAATATCCTGACACATGAGAGAACCGCTTAAAGCGTTCTTGCAGTTTGTACCACTCAGATACACTTCTCGATCCCCATTCCGGCATCGATATCTATATGGTAACTCCCAAGTTTCCTTAATGTAACCCTTACCCATTTTTTCATATTTGCCTGCCTGCCTTTGCTCAAGGCAATATTGAAACTGAAACGTAGTGACCGGCAGAGTGATTTGGCCATGAATTAGCCATTCAGTTGATGGTAATTCGGCTACAGTGAATGGTAACCTTTCCAGTTTCTCAATACGCAGCATTGTATATTTGGCTCCCCTTTGTGCCATTTCTGTCTGTTTATCAGTTAGATTGTATTCTGAAAACAGAGACGTGGTGTTTATAAAACGCCAGGGCACATAGCCTGCACGCAAAGATTGCAGTGTCCAGCTTAACATCACAATAGAACGTAGCTGTGATTGCCCGTGTTGTAACAAGGCCAGATCTTGTTCTAATATGTCAATTGCCGAAGATACAATGTTGCCTAAGGAGTAAATCCTGGAGGTCAAAGTTGTTAACCCATTATCCACTACAGCTAATGCCTTCTCTAAGTTAATACGGTCTATTTCCCGTATTCTTTCTGCGGCCTCCTGTTGGGATATTTTCCAGTTTTCATTATAATATGCATAAATGCCAGCATATATGAAACGTTTCTGACGTGTTTTCCTTGGGCCTAGCAAGAAATCCCTAATGTCCACATCAGGTGTGAGTAAGGTCAAGTGATGTTTTACTTCTGTGAGTGTTGAGGTCTCTAGCCAATCAAGGCACAACTTCCCAACACTATACGATGTCACTACCCCTGGGTGTTGTCTCTGTACATAGTGTGTATCTGGCCTACCGATACTAAACCCCTCGGTTATACCTAGGAATCTTTGTTGACATGTGTTTGTGTCAATGGGCCAAATCAGCCATTCTGTCCAATTGGGATCTGACCTGTTGTACTGGAGAATGTCATCTAATCCTACCCTCTGCGTGGTAGAATTCTGCCCCCCACCCATCTGTGATGGTGCTGGAAACCCCGGTGTGTTCATTTCCTTGTTCTTGGCTAGTCCAAGACAGGATGTCTGTTGCACAGTTTCATTTAGAAATATCATCTGCTGAGTAATGAGGCATGCTCTAAAAAGCGCTTCTGTTCCCTGGACCTGCTAGTCCCTAGAACCCCAGATTGATTTTAAATCTATAGTGTCCATCCATAGGTCGAAACCCTGTGTAGACAACTGGGCCATAAAGGAAGCAGAGTAAATCTGTTTGGTGTTAGTCAACATAATTTTCTGTGCTGATGTTTTTGCCACTTTGTAATAAAATGACTTCGGGTCAGATGTATTAAACCCTGAAAAGTATGTGAATTTCTGTGCAAAAGTTTGCGAACTACCTTTTGGAGGTGTTGGGCAGTGTTCCCACTGGTGGTATTCAAATACATTTCTAGGTGTTATAGATTTGTGCAAGAAATGATGACCATAATGTTGGTAACAGTACAATGTATCATAGTCTGAAGTACCTTCTAACATTTCATTGTTCGGAAATGCTGCAGTTTTTTCTAAATCAGACATCATATTGTTCACAGTTTCAGTGTCCCAATCATCAGAAAATGTACTGGAGGTAATGATATCACTTAAAGAAATTTTAAATACATGGTTAAGCTTTAAAAGTTCAGTCGGACCAAATATATCAAAATCAATCTTGTCCCATACTATACCGTCCGGTATAGGAACTGCTGTGATGTTCATTGAAGACAAGTCTCTTGGTTCACGATGGGAAGACTGGTGTGGCTTTAAAATCAAATTGACTCTTTGGGCTGTAGAGCTCTGCTGGAGATATCGTCCATTAATAAGCATACTAAAAGTTATAATTAAACCTAGCCAGAAAAGAAAAAATAGAATTCCAGTGATATATCATAGTTCTATCCAAGGTGACAGCAGGTAAGTCTTTCTAAAAAGGTTCAAAAAGTCAATGAGTTTCTGTTTGTGTGATTTTTTGGCTGGCGTCGTTACCGGCTCGCTTGGATCCAGTGAAAACGTATCAAAGTTCATGAAATAGCCAGAAGCAGTTCGATCAATTGTTGGAATTGCATCGGGATTTGTTGAAATTGGATTTTGCTCTTGACGAGGCATGTTGACGTAGACGTCTGCAGTCTGTCTTATTGCAACTTGGTTGTTAAGTTGATTTTCTTCTTGTTGAAGTGGAACGAGTTCCATTGCATTGTTGCTTAGTCCTTCATTCCGTACAGGTGACTCTTCAAACGTGATGAGTCTTTCTGTTTGGACTTCTTGGATTGTAGCAAGAGGAGGGCGTCTGCTACTGTGGAGTCCACGAGGCCTACTGTTTAGTATCGGCCACATAGTGTGGTTTGATTAAGTCAATTGAGACAAATCTTTTCTCCTTTTTCCCGGCAAGAGGCGGCAGAAGTACTGTTCTTGTGCCTTGGATTGCTAGGACCGGTACAGCTGTTCTGTAGGATGGCCCAAATTCTTTCTTGTCTGCAATCTTTTCTCTGACCAGATCCCCGACTTTTGGGATCCAGACAGGTCTTGCCGTTACTGCCTTGACTTCCTCAGTGGCGGTCTGTTTTAAGTGGACGTTGCTTTGTTGTGTCCTGGATTTATTTAGATCCTGTAAAACAGCCAAACGATCATGGATATCAAATGGTTTTTCATCCGCCACTGTGCCTTCACAATCAAGATCAGGTACCCACATTCTTGTCCCAAATAGGACCTCGTAAGGAGTGACACCCCCTAGAGAGCTTCTTGGCTGATTGTTTAAGGCTCTTTGTACCCCATATAAGTGATCGACCCATCTACCGCCCTTGCCTAATACTCTAGCTGTTAAAGATTGCTTTAAGTCACGGTTTTTCCTCTCCACAACAGAATTTCCCTCCGTATGGTACGGAGAGGAGTACCGCAATGCTACGCCCATTCCTTCCAAGGCCTCTTTGTAAGCCCGAGAGCTAAACGCCGGGCCACGGTCAGAATGTAACGTGCCAACTGCGTATGTGCTGATAAAGACTCGCAAATCTTTTATAACAGTTTGAGCGTCAGCACAGCGCTGAGGCCAAACCCATAGGAATCTAGAGCAGGAATCCACTGCAACCATGATATATTTCTTGGCCCCATCAGATTGTAGGGGTCCGCAGTCGTCCAAATATACACATGCGAGAGGTTTGTCTGATTTCAGCAATGGTGTCTGCGCTGGGCGTGTTACGGTGGAGCCTTTCATCTGCTGGCAGATGTCGCACTTTAAGACATAGTCTTTGGTCTGCTTTGTTAACCCTAGCCACCAGTAGCGCTGTTTCAGTAAAGAAATAGTCGCTGTGACGCCTGTATGCGCAGAACCCAAACCCTCGTGTGCTGCTAGAATTAAGCTTTGCCTCCGAATCATATTTGGTATTACTCTATCCCCCACTCCAGGAATCTGAGCATATGGAATGTTTTGTGCATCTAACTTGTAGGAGTGCTTGAGTAGAAATTTTTTAGGTACTGATGTGCTGCCTTTGCGTGAAGCATTGACAGCTACCAAAATCTCGCCGTCTATTCTCGGTTTTGAACGAGTGATTGCAGCTACGGAAGCCGTGCGTACAGCCCCCTTTGCAGCTTCATCAGCCAATGAATTCCCTTCAACGTGAATGCCAGTACGCTGATGGCTCAGTGTATGTATCACGTGAGCCCTTGGTAGTTCGTTTCTCAACTCCAGTACCTGTTCCCAAAGCATTTTATGCTTAATTGTGCCACCTTTTGCGTCTTTAAACCCGTTATGTTCCCAGTGATGTAAGTATTCATTGTACGACTGTACACAGTAAAACGAATCACACACAATTAGTGTGGGGAATTCGTGTTCCGTATTTACCAGTGCCAGTATTAGTGCTTTTAATTCTGCCAACTGAGCCGTGCAGTCTCCTAGAGATTGCGTTTTAGTGCAACTTGGATGGAACTTTCCATCGCGCATGCGACCTTTAACGATTGCACACGCTACGCTGTAAGCTTGCTCACTCCCTATGGCCGGTTGAGCAGATCCGTCAGTGTAAATATTATATTCATACTGATCTAGAGGCAAAATTTCATTTGGTAGAGGATATTCTTGTTCGTATTGCAGAAATGCTTGTGTTTTTAAACTTGGATCAAATCTGTATTCAACATACGTTGCAGTAAGAGAATTAGCCCATTGTATCCATCTGGGATGTAAGGCTTTCGCATTTGGAATGCTAGCCTTTGTAACAGCCTCTAAGGCTGGTACTGGGGTCACAACTATTACGCGTTTTCCCTGAGCCAGAGCTCTTTCTCTTGCTACAGCGGTCTGCACTGCTGTCAGGATTTTATCTGTTGAAGTGAAACTCATCTCTGCGTTTGTGTACAGGTGTGATTTGTATGCGATTGGTACCGTTTCGCCTTCATTGAAGGTCAAGTAAGTGTACCCGCATTGACCCGCTATTTCTCGGATCACTAAGTTGCGTACGTTTACGCGTGTCTGTAAGTGTTTTGAAGCTATCAAGTCTTCTTGTAGTGAACGTAGGATATTTGTATGTTCCTGTGTCCATTGTCTGACTGAAAAATCAGGTTTTATTAAGTCGTAGAAAGATTTTACTCTTTCTGCGTAATCCAAAATGTATGTTTGACCAAAATTTAGGAATCCCAGAATTGATTGTAAATGTTTTAATGATTTTGGAGGTTGGAGCAGCGCACACTTTTCTAAAAAGTTAGCTGCTAGGCTTTTTCCTTCACTTGACAGCTCATACCCTAAAAATAGGACATTGAGATGGGCAATTTTTGATTTTTTTAAATTAAATTTATAGCCCTCCGAGGCGAATCCCATAATAATGAATGAATGAATGAATGAAGGAACATTTCTAAAGCGCGTGGTTACCCGGGGGCATACCAGCGCTGTGGCGCCATTTATGCTTTGAGCAGATCAGGGAAAGAGAAAGGTTTTCAGAAGTTTTCTAAAATTAAGATAGTTAGGCTTGGAACGTATATGGTGGGGGAGGTTGTTCCAGAGCCTGGCCGCGTTATATGTGAACAATCGGCCTCCACTTCGTGATCGGTTGATCTTAGGAACTGAGATTAAACCCTTATTATCGGATCTCAGGTCTCTGTTGGGTCGGTAGGGTTGAATCCATGAACGAATCAAGAGCAAGCCTTTTCCGGAGAGTGCTTTGTGTGTAATGCACAGTGCCTTGAATTGGATTCTTTCCTGAATAGGGAGCCAATGCAAGGTAGCGAGAGAGGGTTTTGCTGAGAGGCGTCTGGGAATATTCAGAAGCATGCGGGCCGCACAATTCTGTACCGTTTGCAGTCTTTTGGTGGCGGCCTGGGGGGCTCCCAGGTAGACAGCATTAGCATAGTCCAGTCGTGACAGAATAAGAGCCTGGACTAGCAACCGTCTGGCAGCAAATGGTAACAGGGGGAGTATCCTTCTAATCATTCTTAGAAGGCCATAGCAACTGGCTGCGACTTTACGTGCTTGTTCTTTGAAATCAAGGTTGCAGTGGAGCCAGACCCCTAAGCTTTTAATCTGTTTTTTTGTAACAGGGGGTGAGCCTAAGCAGCCAGGCCAGAGGAGATCTATATTTGAGGGGGCGGATTTCCCCAGGAGCATGAGTTCGGTCTTTGCTCCATTAAGTTTTAAGAATGAGTTGTTCATCTAATTGAATACCTTCTTGAGGCAGGAGGCTAAATCAGGACCATATTGGTTGTGTTGTTTCAGGGAGACGACTAACTGGGTATCGTCGGCATATGTAACAATCTGTATACCAAATGGGCATACAATTTCTGCCAGCGAGCTCATGTATATATTAAACATGGTGGGGCTTAGGGAGGATCCCTGTGGGACCCCACATGTCAGGGGTATTTGTTTCGAGGAGGATTCTTCTTCAGAGACTGTAAAGACCCGGTTTTCAAGGAAGGACTGTAGCCATTTTAATGCTAATCCAGTCACTCCCGCCTCCCTAAGTCTTTGGATCATCAGGTGGTGATTAATCGTATCGAAGGCTGCGCTAAGGTCCAGCAAAATCAGGGCCGCGCAGCCTCCGTTATCAAGAATCTTCCTAGTTTCCTCTACAACGGCAAGAAGAGCAGTCTCCGTGCCCTGTTGGGATCTGAAACCTGTCTGAGTGGGATGAAGGCAGTTATTATTTTCTAGGAAGGCCGAGAGAATTGAATTAGTGTGCTTCTCAGCTAATTTGCTTAATCCAGGCAGCAGGGAGATGGGTCGATAGCTTGCCCAATCTTCTGGGTCAAGGTTTTGTTTTGTTAGGAGTGCTTTGACCCTGGCGTGTTTCCATAGGGATGGCACGATCCCTGTCTTGAGTGATGTGTTTATCACATCAAGTATAACTGGCGACACAACCTCCGTGATATGATGAAGAATGATAGGGGGAGCGGGGTCTGTGGGGGAACCCGATTTTAACTCTCTCAGGAACCCTTGTAGGGTGGTAAGGTTTAGAGGAGGGAATTCTTCCAGCAGGACCTGTGCTTTTGGGATTACAGTATCTGTTGATGAAAGAGTTTGATGATCTATGATTTGAGGAAAGGACTTGTAAATGGTTTGTATTTTTTCAGAAAAAAATTCTGCTATTTGATTGCACTGATGTTGGACATTGTCAAATGTGGTAGGGGGGCTGGGGGGTGTGAGGAGGGATTTGGCAATCTTAAATATTTCACGTGGGGAGTTTGCAGCTAATGTGATTTTTTCTTGATAGTAGAGAGCTTGGGCATTTTTTATTTCGGTTTTATAAATTTTGATAGCTTCTCTATATTTAGCTTTCCTGGAAGCGGAAAAGTCCTTCCTCCAGCTTCTTTCATATTTTTTACTTAGCTGTTTCAGTTCGCGTAGTTTCTGGGAATACCAGGGATTTTTTTTCCTCCACCTTTTCTGAAATCTCTTTCCTTGGGAGGACTAGATTAAGTGATGACTCCAGCCAATTATTGAAATTGTCTTTTGCAACAATAGGGTTTGAGTGAGATAATGGAATAGTGTCTTTTAGATTACTTATCCAGGAATCCAAGGGGAGCTTAGACCATTTGCGAGACAGTTTAGTGGTTCTGGCAGCTGGTGAGATGGAGTCAGGTAATACCCAAGTGAAAGGAAGTAGAAAGTGGTCTGACCAAGGTAGAGGGACAGACTTACCAACCAAAAGGTTATGTATATTTGAAAAAATTGGGTCAAGCAAGTGACCTTTCGTGTGGGTGGTGCTCACCCTGGTCAAGTGCTTCGGTAAGTTATTGTCCGTCAGATAAATATCATCCACATAGGACAATGCTTCTTCATCCAAATTTTGGAGTAACTCTGTTACCCTTGCTGAAAATAACCCCGGGCTATTCTTATACCCTTGGGCGAGTCGACAAAATTGCCGTTGGGACCCTAGCGCTGAGAATGCGGTCAAGTACCTGCTTTCAGGCGCTATATTTTGGCAGAAAAATCCATTTGAGATATCAAGTGTTGTTTTGTATTTCTTCTGCACAATGTTATTCATTAATGCGGCACTGTGTGCATTTTGAACTGCAAATGTCTTTGTGCAAGTGTTTAAATGTCTGTAATCTAAAACTAAACGATATGTGTTGTCAGGTTTCATTACGGGAAACAAAGGATTGTTCATAGGTGAAGTGCAATTTTCAATCACCCCCTGGTATTCTAGTTGATCTAGGATCTCCCTGACTTGTTTTTTAGCTTCCTGCTTTATAGGGTATTGCCTTTGAGCATTCGGGGAAACTTTTAACGGGATCACGTGGTGGGTTGAATCCTCATCCCACCCAACATGATTTTTGTACAATGCTGGAGCTAGGGCAACCGCCCACTCCTGTGCATATGCATGTTTTAAATGTATGGGAACGAGGTCGGAAAATACTGGAAAAATTACCGTTTCTCCCCTAGGGCACTCCATGACGAATGCTGGCGGCCAGTCTTGCTCTGCTAATAGGATGTCATATCCAGATGACAGATTTTTCCAAAATAGACCTTTAATTTTTCTGGGTTTGTCCCCCTCCATCCGGAGTGTTATCTCATGTAACTTATGTGGGACACTTACCCGAGTATCGGGTGTTTCCACCGTGATATACTCACTCAACTACGCTGTCACCAGAAATTCCTTCAGGTTCTGGCGAGCTATTGTTACTTCTGCCGCGCTGTCTAGCATCGTCAGAGCCCATTCCCCGTTCGGAAGCTGTGTCCTCAGAATTCTGGGCATGTCTGATCTTAAGACCTGCTACCTTCTTCTTTTTGAACTGAGGTTTTGATTTTTGTTTATCTTCTTTTTTAGGTGCGTAGTCTGCAGCGCGTTGCGTGTCTCTGGACTTTGTCCGCTCCTCTTGTCTGTGTTCTGACCGTCCTTCCCTCTCAGAGTTTTTTGATGAACCCTGAAAGGAACGAGAGGAACGTGTATCAGTATCCTGATACTTGTCAGGTTTTTTAATATTATCCCTATTCCTGAGGTTATACCTCCTTTCAGAGGGCTCCTGTTGAGGAGACCTACCTCTGGATTGAGATCTGCTGTCTTTAGACTTTTGTTGTTTTTTTATTATCCCACTTCTTTTTAGAAGAAGTAGGTGTCTGCTTTGTAGTGTCCTTTTCAGGACTGCCCACCAGTTATGGTTTTAATGCTTTCCCACCTAGACTGTCTCTGCCTAGTTCTGCATATGCAGTTTCAATTATTTTGGATAGTTCGTGTTGTTGATCCACTGGACTGAACTCCCTTAGGCGTTGGCGGATCGCCACTGAAGCTGCTTCCCCCTTAATGTTAGCTAGTATTATGGCTGATACCTGATCAAAGTTGTTTAGTAACTTCATCCCTAAGTTAAGGGCAGGCTCTGCTCCGTACTCATTTTGTATCTGTCTCAATACGTCAGGTACTACTGCTAATGACGGGATACCATGTGTTCTGGTATATATGGCAGCAAAGACTGAACCCCAAGAGGTGCAGTCCTCTATTTGTGGTGTGATCCCCATGGGCAAGCAGATTGTTAGTATTCTGTGTTTATCATATGTGGTAGTATTCGGGAATACTGCCTCAAGCTGAGTTATTTTCTGAGCTATTCAGAATGGTATTTGTTCGCGTTTTGCGGGCATTTTGCCCATTACCGCATGTAATGTTTGAGGAGTAATTTTAGTTGCTGTACCCTGGAATTGGGTCCCGTTTGTTGCAACTGTTGTTGGTTGAACTGTGAGAGTACTCATGACGAATTGTGTCAAGTTTCTGTAGATTTTGATTAAATCTCTGTGTTGTATGAGTAATTCTGGCTGTGGCATTGTGCCAATGTCAGGATGCGGTGTATAAGCCGCTAGTATCGGCCATGTGGCTCCGTCTCCTCCGAGCGGGCCTAATCTTACTCTTGCTTTTAAGTGGGGTAGGGCACCTTTAAACCAGTATAAGTGTTCCTGGTAAGTGAGTGGAATCTCTATGTCATCGAATGGACAGTATTCCTCTGGTGCATCTCCTTCTATGTAGTAGTGAAATGTCTTTGTTATGGCATCTGCTGCTGGGAATGTAACCCATGAATAGAATACCTCTGTTTTATTTGATTCGTGTGCCTCAATCACGAGAGCTACTACGCCACCCCTTGGTGGAAAACCATTTTTCAATAGTTTCATGGTGAGCGTATGTCTGAATTTGGGTGCAATTTCAATTCCATTTTCCGGTTGTTCTCCGGCTGAGAGATGCAGATCTACTGTTTCTTCATCGCTCTGAGTCATTGTGAAAAGAAAAGCTTTTCCAAGAGAACTAAGATAAAAGTTTTTATGCACAATTTGGGAACTAAATGTCCTTCAAGCTTGATTAACCACAGCCAATAAATAGTATTTTTGTACTACTCAGCTGCGGCGGATTTTGTGCCCACCCACTCCAGATGTCTCTGGTGTTTTGTGAGTAGGTTCTCTGAGAATAGCACGACTGAACTACTTAGATTCTACTGTTAAATAAGTACCCAACCAACGTTGGTGGCGCCATGTCGTGTAGTTCCTATAGTACCCATGCAGGACCTGCGCGTTTGGATAACATAAACCGTGGGCTTGGTGGCAGATTGGCTCTGTGCACCCCCACCGCGTATGTTAGCCGGATTTGCATTAGCTAGCTCACAGTGCCACTAGAATCTCCTCTTATCGGGGAGAGATTAGTTTCTGGCAACCTTAGATCATGACAACCCTGATCTCTCAGAATCGTGGAAACAATGTACTACTTTTCGCTCAGTCTCTTGTGCTTACTTGTTCGGTTTGTCTCAGAGAGTTACACAGAATAAACAGTCTGGGCGTTTCAATAAGTATTTATTGAACAGTTGTTATTCTGGTGTAGAATATATGTGCTGCAGCAACCAGTAGACAATAGCAGAGATATATTATCAGCAGTACGATCAAAGTGAAAGGATAGTACAGTTCTACCATATTGCAATAATAATGGTTACATACATGAATATATAAAATGCATTATAAAAGTGCACCTACTCCTACGATGCCTAACTAGATGTACCTAAGTGTACCTAGCATGTGTGTAGGTCTAAAAGCCTAAGAGCCAAGAATCCTTCTATGATTTAGTCGAACCCCCATACCTGAATAGAGAGAGTGTGGGATCCCGTCCTGGTCTCGAGTTGGACACCCCGCAAGGGCTGTGTTAGACCGCTGTCAGCTGGAGCGACTGCATGCAGGAGCCTCAGCGTCTCTGGTCAGTGTGTCAGCATGAAAGTCTCAGTTCCCTCTATCTTACCGTGGCAAGATGTGGTGTATTTATACCCTAAAGTGTCTCGTCCCTCAGTATGGTTTGTATTGGTCTTTGTTAGACATGAGGAAGACGTCAGGGTTGAACTTTGTACATACATATTATGCGGGAGATGTAGCTGGTGAATGCTCATGCATAATTTATGAGTACATTGTAGGCCTGTGTTCGGGAAAAACCCTGCAGTGTTCTAACCACAGACTACATAACGTTCAACCCTCAGAGCTCATTGTGTACTGTAGGGAACTAATGTAGGTGAAAGATCATGCCTATATTAGGGCATAGAAGATCATGACTATAATAGGGCATAGACGATTATGACCAAAATAGGGCATATACGACTATAACCATAATAGGGCATATGCGAATATGACCATATACGGCATATATTAACGCGTCTATATTAGGGCCTCTATATGAAACATAACAGTCTAAAGTTGGATGGACTCATCTGTGTCTGCTTTCCTCTAATTTCGAAAGTTGGATAGAGTCTATTCTGTCTATATCTGACATGGCATGGGCGTAGTGTGATTACTTGCTTTCCTTTAATTTTGAGAGCTTCTGAAAAGAGAAGTGTGTACTTGAGCTGAGACTGAGAAGGGTACAGGGGGCTGAGTAACTGATATTTTGTGTATATGCGTTCCATTGTAACTGGAAAAGACTGGGGGCTTAGCCATCTTTCCCCTGCTTGTGTCTGCCCTAAAAGACACCTTGGACAGCTTACCCTGTCGGTGAGAAAGTATCCTGGCCCATTGCCATTTTTAAAACAAATTATTGCAGTAAAAAGATATTGATGAGACAAAATCATGATCTTTGGTAATTAAGCTGCACACTTTACTTGGTTTATGCAGTCCACTACTTTGGAGATAGTAAATTCCAGAAAATATTTTGATATGTAGTTCCATAAATGTTTAAAGCTGGACTTGTCATATAAATGCTGTAAAGACAAAAGCCTTAACAGCTGTATTGGGGTTAAGATATTTAACAGAGATTTTCAGGGCCCTTTACCTAGGCCGGTTCTGTTGGCATATTCAGCAGTAATACAGCCACAGATGTTGTATGGAGCAGAGATCATATATTTGGACACCTAGCAAAATTAGGATTCAATAGAGGGTAGTTGTTTAAAAAAATCTGCTCAGGCTGCCAAAATCCACATTGATTCAGGCAATGGTGAAGCAATTTTAAAGGCTTTGGGCCATTTGGCAGGATCCAATTCTCTCCTCTTTTGGGCCAGGCTCAGAAGTGCTCCACTTTGCAAAGCGCAAATCTTTGTGTAGAAGCTATTTTTATAAGGGAAATGTCTGGAGGTAATGAGGAATTTGCTCAGATTTAGTAAATTCCTGAAAATAAAGGCACCAATGCCTTGTTTGTCTTTGAGCTTATCAAAAAAAGAACTGTGGCTCAAAACAAATGTAGAATCTAGGAGCGGTGACGAGATATTTGAGTAACAGAAATTTGCTAGAGTGTTTAAGGGATTCACGGGAGTACCAAGTAAATTACCCTTATTTAGACGTTATGCCAAGCTCCAAAATGAAGGTTGCTCCGAAAGTTTTTAATAGGTTGTGACCCTTTTTCTTTTTTTTTTCAGACCCAGAGTTTATAACTTTGATTTGTGAAAATGGGGGAAAATGCATTGGTGGTTTATCTTTTAAATTTAATGTTGCACATGTTTTATTGAACTGTTTATTTTTTAAAAAGGGTAAGAGCAAGTTTTTTCAAAACCTGTTTTGTAGAAATATGGAAAAAGAAACTATAACGATAGGTTCCTTTTAAGGGTGAAGTCTTTGGATGCAATTTACATAGTGGGTAGATTTTTATTTGCTATTAATGGGAAAGAGTTGTACAATTGTTTTATGAATAATAATTATATGTAAATCAATTTTTTTGGTTTTAGAATGTGTTTATGTAGATATTGCATTTTCTTTATTGTTTAATAGACGAAGTTCTAAATGAACATATTTTTTAACTGACTGACAATAAGAGACAGGCTGCGGGTTCAGATCTAGAAGTCATTGGAACAGCATGTAGTTCTCACGCACTCTTAAATACCTCATGACAACGCACACGACCCCTGATAACTTAATAAATGATAACTTAATACAATGCAACACGGGGTGAAGGCAGTAGAAGCTATGGGACCAGCACTTTGGTAGTTGACAGGCCAGTTATCCAGCGGCCTCATGGCAACCATGCAGTTCTTATGAACAGTATTTAGCCAAGTACCTCATTAGGTCGCAGCCTACCAGACAGCGCTGGGGACTTTCAGAAAGTTGACCTAGGAATGCATTCAGCCCATTGATTACCATTGGCTTTGTAACTCACAGTTTCTGGCTTTCTATCTGCGGGCTTTATTTGCTTTAGGCTCTCCAGGTTCAGTCCAGGTTCAGCCCATTGCCTAAAGTGTGTATTCTTCCATGAACTCCCTTTCTGTAAACAGGCCTTTAAATCTTGTTCTTTTCTTTTCACATTTGGTGTGCATTCAAAGACCGAGGTCAAATGTCAGGCGCTGTCTTCTGAGGGCGCCTGTTTACTTTTCTTTTGCTGACTTTAAAGTTAGAGGATTTATGTAACAATCTTGCTGGATAATGGGGGTAGGAAGGAGATTTTTCCTAGCACACAACAACATTTAAATGAACTGTGCAAGTATTTCAGAATATATATCAGAATTCGGAACACCAATGAAGCACATTTTGTTGCTATTTTTGAAGTATGTTGGACACAAATACTTTAATATAATCAAAACAAATCATTACACTAGGTGATGCAATTACCACACAATTTCGTTTGTGCACTGTATAGTTTTATTATTAAATCTGTATGTATGTCTGTGCAAATGTAAAGGTCATTTCAATAGAAAATGTTTTGTCTGTAATGGCAGCACGCTACCATACCTTGCATACTCCGTGCTACACCACTCCACTCTACTCTGCACCACTCCACACCACTGCACTCTACATCACTCCACTCTACACCACTCCAGTCTATGCCACTTCACGCTCCACCTCTCTACTCTACCCTGTCCTACTCTACTCTATGCCAATGGACTCTTCACCACTCTACTCTACACAACTGCACTCTTCGCTACTGCACTCTACACCCTCCAGTTTAGGCCACACCAATCTACTCTGCACAATTCCACTCTACTTCACTGTACTCAACGCCACTCTGCAACACTGCACTTGACGCACTGTACTCTATACCATTACACTCTTCGCCAATTCACTTTACTCTGTAACACTCAACTCTATGACCTTGCACTATACACCAATACACTGTACACCACTCTAATCTACTCTCTACTACTGCACACTCTGCCACTGCACTCTAGACCACTTTACTGCACGCCATTACACTCTATTCCACTACGCAACTGCACTCTAACCCGGACCACACCACTCTACTCCACGTCACTCTACTCTGAAAATCTACTTGATGCCACTGCACTCTACGCCACTCTACTTCACTCTGTGCCACTCCACTCTATGCCACTCTATGCCACTCCAGTTTACAACACTCTTAACCACTGCAATGTATGCCAATCCACTCTACACAACTGCACTCTATGCCACTGCACTGTACTCTGCATCACTGTACTCTACACCACTGCACTGCACTTTTTGCCACTCTACTACACTTTACACCACTGCACTCTGACATTCTACTCTGCAACACTGCACTCTCTGCGACTGAACTCTGCACAACTCCACTCTGAGCCACTGCACTCTACGCCACTGCTCTCTATGCCAATACACTCTACGCCAATGCACTTTACTCTGTAACACTCAACTCTATGCCCCTGCACTTTACACCAATGCGCTATATGCCACTCTAATCTACTCTACACCACTGCACTCTATGCCACTGCACTCTATGCCACTGCACTCTATGCCATTACACTCTACGCAACTGCGCTCTACCCTGCACCACTCAACGCGACATCACTTCACTCTACTCTGAAACAACCTAGTCTACACCACTGCACTTTGTGCCACTGTACTCTGCACCATTCCACTCTATGCCACTGTACTCTATGCCACTCTACTCTTAACCGCTGCACTCTGTGCCACTGCACTCTGTGCCACTGCACTCTACACAACTGCACTATACTCGGCATCACTGTACTCTATGCCACTGCTCTCTACGCCACTCTACTGCACTCTACACCACTGCACTCTGACACTCAACTCTGTAACACTGCACTCTCCGCCACTGAACTCTCCTCCACTCTACTGTGCACTACTCCACTCCAGGCAACTGCACTCTAAAACACTATACTTTGCACCACTCTGTGCTACTCTACTCTGCATCACTCTATGCCACTGCACTCTATGCTACTTGACTCTACTCTGTGCCACTACCCTCTGCATCACTCAGCTCTACACCACTCCACTCTGCACCACTGTACGCCACTCTGTGCCACTGCTCTCTGCACCACTGCACTCTCAGCCACTCTGCGCCACGCCACTCTACTATGCACCTCTCTAATCTATACCACTGCATTTTACGACGCTGTATTGTACGCTGCAGAATTCAATGCCACTGCACTATACACCATTATAGTCTGCAACAGTCTACGCCAATGCACTCTATACCAGTCCACTCTACTCTACGCTACTCCACTGTACACAACTCTTTGCGATTCCACACTAAGCCACTCTAATACACGACACTCTCTGCCCCGTTTGATAAATCTCCACAAAACTTTCTAAAAAGCTGCTACTTTTTGACTAGTTTGTGCATGGAAATTTTTGGGTAATCCGCGAAGCAGGGCTAAAAAAAAGGGGGGTCCCAAAACGCTAAGTGCACACGCATTTTCCATAGACTTCTTTAGATCCACTTTACAGCAGGTAGCGGCGGGCTGGTGGTGTCTGCAGGGATACCAAAGGGGCACATAGAGGCTTAGTGAGCAGTTTGCTCTGGTTGATGGAGGCATCTGGGGGCACCGCAGGAGGGACACCTCTGCATCTGCGTGCCTGACTTCAACATGGCCGCCGCACCCGGTGCAGGAAACAACCACAGGCACACTGAAACCTACCTACAGTCGCCGACCCCCGTTTAACCATCAGACAGCGGCCCCAATCCCCCCCAATAAACCTAATAAACTGGTGAGGACCAGATACGGCGAAGCGGAGTGAGGAAGCCGCCACTGCAATTGGAGACACCCTATCTGAGGTGAGCTCAGCTGAGGCATGGGGGATGGGCGAGATGCAATACTAGTGGTGCGTCCATGCCAAATAAGCTGGAGGCTGGGTTGTCCTACAATCCGCCGACCTTGGAATCTGTCCCTTCCACCTCTCCTCTCACCACTTTTGTCCTGGGGGCCAGCTGGAGAACGTAGCGGACGGCGCTTCCCAGTAACACCAGGACCGGGGCCTTTCGATGGAACATTGACGATGCCCCCTGGGCGGATACCATAACTGTTTGTACTTACCTCGGAGCCCGAGCAACCTTGGCCGATGCCCGGTGGAGCTGTCCTATGCAGCTATAGAGGAGTTTTGGCTCTGGTTCACCCCCTCGGCCGACACCTACCCAGCCGGACATCTGACATTGTTTTCCTCGTTGCCCCGTTGAGTTTCCTTCCCTCCCCCGCATATCATGTTTTTGTTTTCTCCTTGTCTTTACTTGAAGCCTGTAATTGATGTAACTATGTAACCTGTAACCTTCTGATCCTCATGTAAAGCGCTCTGATACCTCCGGGTCTAGCCAGAGCTATATAAAACTTCGCAAATAAAATAAATACAAATTTAAAAAAATTAGACAAGGCTACAGCAAAAACTGCTGAAGGGAATTGCACCAAATTTGGCAGGAAACTAGATCTTGGTACGCAGATTGGGTTTCTCATTATTTGATGTAAATCTGTTCAGTAGTTTTTGAGAAATTGAGGTTAAAATATATATATATATATATATCTGGACAGGTGGTGTCCAGATATGCTCTGATTTGTCTATTTAAATGGGACTAGTCAATCTTGATTTGTTGGTTTCAACCTGAACAATGAGGGACTGATTACGAGGTTGGTGGGTCCCACACACAGACAGCCCTTCGGTCCGACTGCCGCATTATGATGCAGGCGGTCAAACCGAAACTATTGGGGAAGAAAGACCACCGCCTCCAACAGGATCTATGATCCTGTCGGGGCGGTGGTCGGAATCGTACCCCTTGAATAGCGGCGGTGCCAAGGCAGGCACCGCTATCGGGATTAGGATGTTCCTTTCCTACAGACTTTTCATGGTGGTCCGACCGCCATGAAAAGGCTGTCAGAAATGGACTTTGGGGGCCCCAAACAGGGGCCCCATCCCTTGTGGGCCACTGCAAAGTGGCCCTGGGGGCACATTGTAGTGCCGTCACTCACATCCATGCACCGTGTGCAATGCACCATGTGGTGCATGGCACACAATGCATGGATGCTCATGAAGTGCTCTTTTGCACTGCGGCTTGTGCAGCAGCCCTTTTCCTAGGCCGCAGCACAAGCCGCAGTGTAAAAAAGCACTTTTCAAACACCAGCCCTGTGGTCGCATCGTAATGCGGTCGGTCGGACCGCCAACTGCTTGTTGGACAGTCTCCTAACCGCCGCAATGGCAGTCAGTGGTCCGACCAACCACCATTGTAATAAGGGCCAAAGTTTTTGCAGCCATTACAAGACTCAGGGACTTGGTCCCTGTTTCCTATAAATGAATTAAAAAAAATATGTAAGGGGTAGAGTGAGCACACCCAGACTCCAAAGGGCATGTGGGGGGAGTCCCAATGGAATTCCCTCTTTATTGACTAGCCACAACCTGTATGACATGCTGAGGCAGCCTTTACAGGACTCTGGGACATGGACCCCATTGAAATGCATTGTAGTGAGTGGTAGGTTTTGAGGATCACAAATAGGAGCACGTAAAAAGGGTGATAACAGATTTTAGTTACAATACAAATTATTTGTTGGTGGTACCATACTAATTTTATTAATTGTGGTGTGATCTAAGGTGATTTTACCCTGTGAAAAATGTTGACCTTCTGCTGGGATTTCATGAGTCATGTTTGAGAGAAAACTATTTTCTCATAGAGGTTATGGAAGGTGCACCTGAAGCTAAAACGAGAGCATATTTTCTGTAAATTCACACAATCTTTCTCAGCCTTGTGAGAATAAAGTCTGATATTCTCAGTAAATCATGTACTCCCAACAGTAGCAGATGGTCCGTTGATTCCCCTGTGTTCTACTGCAGCCTCCCAGAGTGTTCTACAGAACAACTAGAGCTCTAACAGTCTTACCTATGACAAAAGTGTAGCACACCTGAAGCCGTCTTTATTGAATTAAACTGGGAAAACTTAAAACATTTCATTTAGAAAGGAACAAAATGAGGGGGGTTCATTTCGTCATGGAAATTATGGTTAGTGCGTTAGAAAGCAAAATTAGGACAAATTTTAAATGAGTTCTCAAATATCTTCCTCTTCTATTTCATTAAAACATTCTGACATGCAGACTGAAACATGCTCTTTCTACACCAGCTGCAGACTGCAAGTTAACCCCCTGGTGACCAGCAGCTTTAACACAGTGCTCTAATGAGCAACTAGAGTGCTAACATTCTGAACTTATGCCAAAAGGTTGGTACATCTGAATGCCATCTTGATGGAATTGAAGTGGAAAATTGAAAGCATTTTCTACTGAGGATGCTGCAGTAAATGAGGAAATTAGGGAGTTTCATAACAAAAAAGTCTTCCAAAATGGCCACCAAAGAAAAAAGATATGTACATATGTAGCGCAAATATCACCCAAATATAGCCCAATGACAGAAGTTTGCAAAATGCTTAATTTTTTTTTGCAGTTCCATATAGTGCAGACATGACCCAAAGGTATTGGAGTGCTTTACATGAGCATCAGTTATATTACACAAGGACAAATTCATTTTGGTTTTAGGCATGGGGAGATTAAGTGATTTGCCCAGAATCGCAGGATGTTGAGCCAACACTGAAACTCAAACCTGGTTCTTCAGTTGCAAAGTCGGCAGCTCTGGTTGTAATGCCACATCCTCACCCCTAAGTACAACAAATAATCAAATAATCAACTGAATAAAAAAAAAATATAGCAAACAATTTAAAAGCGTTTTGTCGCTATTTGAGAATTCAGAAAATGTGTCCTCATTTTCGTTTTTTTAGAGTTCTAACCATAATTTCTCTGGGAAAAGGACCCCTCAATTTCTAAAGGATATGCTTTCGTTATTACAGTTTTAATTACTTCAAGGTGACTTCAGGCGTACTGCACTTTTGTAATAAATATAGAATGTTAGCAGTTTAGATGTTCATTAGAACACTGTGGGGAGGCATAGACCTGGGGCACAGACTCAGACAAATGAGGGCAGGGAGGAGAGGGTAGAGGCAGCAAGTTGGCCACACTGGGCAGACAGGAGGGGAAGTGGCAGCACAACGGACCATGGAGGGCAGGGGAGAGGGGGGCAGGGGAAACAAACCAACCATGCAGGACAGGCAAGTGAGACAGTGGAAATACAACAGATCACTGAGGACAGAAAGGAGGGGCAGTGGCAGTACAACCATATATGCCACCAGACCAAGTTCAGGCAGGAGACTCCCGATGTTTGTAAGCCCAAAAGAGCGTTATTTTCTTATTTTAGCCATCTCCCATCTAAAATCTCTTCTTTTTCAATGTAAGTCAATGGTGAAAATCAATTCCCCAGATTTTTTTTAATCAAAATCTCCCTCTTGCCTAGTTCAAAATGTTGGCATGGATGGTACATTGGACAAATGAGGGCAGGAGGAATGGAGTAGGGACATGGACTCGGACAGTAGAGGGTAGGAGGGAGGTGGGAAGGAGCACCAAACTGACCTGACAGGGCAGGCACTAGGGTTACAGCAGCACAATACACCACACAGGGCAAGCGGGAGGGCAGTGCAGCACAACAGACCATGGAAAGCAATAGGGAAGGGACGGAGCCATGTACATGGACAACAGAGAGCAGAGGGAAAAAGATGCCAGGGCAGCAAGCTGACATTACCGGACAGACAAGTGGGGCAGTGCAGTGCAAAGGACCATGAAAGGCAGGAGGGAAGGGGCAGGGGCATGCCAGTGGACCATGGAAGGCAGGAGGGAGGGGATAGGAGCCCGCACATGGAAAACAGGGGGCAGGGGGCAAAGGGCCAGGGCAGGAGCAGCAAGCTGACCTTGCAGGGCTGGCGGGATGGGCAGTGGAAGCACAACACACCATGTAGGGCAACAGGGAGACTATAATGGCCTACACACAGACAACAGGTTGAAGGTGCGAAGGTGTCTGGGGCAGGGAGCTGACCACACAGGGCAGGTGGCAAGGACACTGACAGCACAAAAGACCATGCATGGCAAGCTGGAGGGTTAGTTGCAGTAGAACGGCCATGGTGGGCAAGAGGAAGGGGCAGAGCCATTCTCAAAAGACTATGGAGGTCAGAGGTAGGGGCTGGACACAGACAAGAGAGCAGGGGCTTCACGACAAACCACCAGGGGGAGGTAGGAGGAGCAGTTGCAGCACTACAGAGCATGGAGGGTAGAAGGGAGTGGCAGCAAAATAAACCATGGAGGACAGGAGGGAGAGGATAGGGCCATGGAACTTCGACAATGGAAGAAAGGGTGGCGGGGTCAGGGACAGGAGGCAGCCATCTGACCATGCTGGGCAGACAGGAGGGGCAGTAGCAGCTCAACAGAACACTCACAGGAGACAGGAGGGGCAGTGGCAGGTTCATGGAACATGGTAGGCAAAAGAAAGGGAGCAGGGGCATGCACACAGACATCGGAGGGCAGGGGGAAAGAAGGTAGGGGCCCAAAATTAAGCATGGAGGCTAAGCAGGAGGGCAAATATAGGGGCATAGACTCAGGCAACGGAGGGCATGAGGAGTGGCCAGGGACATCAGCCTTACTGGAGGACAGTGGCATCACATTGGACCATGCAGGGCAGGAGGTAGGGGGCAGGTGTATGGACTTGGACAACAGTGGGAAGGAAGGAGGTGGATGGGGCAGCAAGCTAATTGTGCAGGGCAAGCTGGAAGGTCAGTGGCAGAATAACAGTCACACAGGGCTGGACGAGGGGGTATGGGTATGGACTTTGACAATAGAGGGGAAGGAGGGTGATATGTGCAGCAAGCTTGGACGAGGGCAGCACAACGGACTATGCCAGGCCGGCCCTGTGTCCTGCTTCTGCTGTGCATTACGATGGACATCTTACTTTCATTTAAAAAACCCTAGAAATTCACTGAAAAAAAACATAGGTTAAAGTGACTTCATAGTACGGAACTGTAAGACTATCTAACTTTACTTTTAATAAAACCTTAGAAATTCACATAAAAAACAAAGGTTAAAGGATGTTCTAGTTTGGTGAAAATATCATGTAATTTAAAAAAACATTTGAAACTAACAAAACCACTGAAATTCACCAGTTATAGTTTTCTCAAGTAACTATATCTTTTGTCTTCACCATGCACTGCTTAACCCTTAAAAATTAAATCACTCATGACATATTCACTGACTACATCTATTTTTTTGGGTGGAGTTTTATATAGCACGAACTAGACCCGAAGGTATCAGAGTGCTTTACATGAGCACCAGGTACGTTACAGACGGACATCTATAACATCCCTAATCACATCTGAAATGCTATCATTGTTGATAAACTGGTACCCAGGCGACAAGAAACAAAAAGAAACTGCTTTGAAATCCTACTGGGAAATCCAAAGATTTTGGAGTAGTCGCCTCACCCACTGAATAGTGGCATCCTCATCATCGATGCCTATCCACACACTGGTAGGGTAGTGCCACCAGCGCGGACTCAACAATACATGGGAGTTCTCATATAAAGTATCTTTGTGGATAAAGCAAGGATCTAGTTGGGAAAAGAATATTAAAAATGCCTAGAGGTACCGCTATTGGAACCTAGTGCCAGTAGTGGAACTGAATTATGTGTGACTATAGGATGGTTTCCCCTCGCGAGGCCCACATGAACCCTGAAACATCAAAAATAGGGTACCTCTGAATTAGAAGGTTCCATTTCAGGTGAGAGCATTATGCTTCCCCAGCTCCTGAGGCTGTTTTGCTTGTTTCAGGGAAGGGACGATCAGCGCGCACGTCGCGGTGACGTAATTTCTCTGAAACCGAAACTGAAATGAGCCGATAGGCTCATTTCAGTTTCACTGCCTACGTGCTCAGGGGGCTGAGCACCTAGGAAGACAGGAGAGGAATCGTTGGAAAGGGGAGAATCTCCCCTTTCCAATGGTACCCCTCCCTAGTGGATCCCTGCTTGGGGATCGCCGCAGGAGTGCGATACCCAAGCAGGGATCCAACCACTGGACACCAGGGAGGGGTAGTGGCCCCTTGGGCAAGGGCCTTTGTCCCCCCAATTTATTTTAGGCATATTCAGTCTTTCTAGGTGCCAGGGATTTATTTTGTGAGAAAATTTCAGGGTGGGGGCTGCCCAAAATGGGCATGCCGATGCCCCCCCAAACTTCCACAGACTTTCTGGGAGGCAGATAGGGGCAATAGCCCCCAATCTGTATCTCCGGGCTGCAGAAAGCGCACTAGGCACCAGGGATTTATTTTTAGAGCAAATTTAGGGGTGGGGGATGGCTGAAATGGGCATGCCAATACCCCCACCCCACCAAATAAAATTGCCTCAGTCTTTCTGCCTCCTCTGGGAGGCAGGTTTGGGCAATAGCCCCTGATCTGTCCCCCCCCCAGGAGGGTGGAAAGCACACTAGGCACCAGGGATTAAAAAAAAAAAATCTATATAGGGGCAGGGGGCTGCCCAAAATGGGCATGCCAATGCCCCCACCCCCCAAAACAATTCCACAGTCTTTCTGCCCCCCCAGGAGGCAGATGGGGGCAATAGCCCCTGACTTGCCCCCGAGGGGGGACAGAAAGCCCACTAGGCACCAGGGATTGGATTTTTTTTATATGTAGGGTGGGGGCTGCCCAAAACGGGCATGCAAATGCCCCCACCCCCAGAAAAAAATTGCCACAGTTCTGTCTGCCTCCCCCGGGAGGCAGATGGGGCAATTGCCCCTTATCTTCCTCCCCGGGGGGGGGGGTAGAAAGCCCACTAGGCACCAGGGATTATGTTTTTTTTTATACGTAGGGGTGGGGGCTGCCGAGAATGGGCATGCCTATGCCCCCACCCTCCAAAAAGTCTTTCTGCCCCCCCCCAGAAGGCGGATCGGGGCAATAGCCCCTTATCTGCCACCCGGGGGGGGGCACCAGGGATATGTTTATGGGCATGTCAGGAAAAAGCCTCATAGGCAAGGGTCGAAGGGTCGCTCACATTTTTTTTTAGGCACACATTTTGGCTGTTTCTGTGATATTTTTAGTCTAGTCTTTTCTGCCCCCATGCAAGGGCCCAAAACCACTAGAAACCAGGGAGAGTTTGTGTGTGTGTGTGTGTGTGAACTGGAGTTTGGCTGATGGTTTGTGTGGACCTGCACTTGGCTAATGGTGTGTGTGGACTCGCGCTTGATGACGGTGTGCATAGATTGGCGCTTGCCTGGTGCAGTGCATGGAGTGGTGCTTGGCTGGCGGTGTACGTGGATAGTGCTTGGCTGACTGTGCATGGAAGGCATTTGGCTGGCGGTGTATGTGGATGGCGCTTGGATGGCAGTGTGCATGCATGGCGCTTGGCTGGTGTAGTGTGCATGAATGGTGGTGTGCGTGTACTGACTCTTGGCTGGCAGTGTGGCTTGCATGGATGCCCCAGCGTTTTCTTACCCAGAATCCCCCGCAAACCTCAAATTTACTTACAAAGTCACATTTTCCTCTTATTTCTGTGTGGTTAAGTTGTAGGATCACCGCGCAGGCACAAATTTCCTACCACACAGCATTCCCCTTGGTCTCCAGAGAAAAATGATACCTCACTTGTGTGAGTGCCGAAAGTAGCATCAGCCTAAAAAAGTAGAAACAAACTGTCCTTTTGGACCCGTTTTGGGCCCCCCTCAATCTCTTCACGTTTTTGGCCCTTCCATGTTATAGGCACTTGGCCCATCCACACAAGTAAGGTATCATTTTTATCCGAAGAGTGAGGGGAACGCTGAGTGGTAGTGGATTTGTGCTGTGCGGTGATCCCACAACCTCTCCACACAGATATTAGAAGAAAATGTGACTTTTTAGCCTAATTTGAGGTATGCAGCGCATTCTGGGAAGGAAAATGTTGGGGGATCAACGTAAGCCGCACCTCCCTGGACTCCCACAGCTGTCTAGTTTTCAGAAATGTCTGGTTTTTTTAGGTTCCCCTAGATCTCTACAAGCCCAGGACCAAAAGCACATGTGTCCACCTACCTATCAAAACATGACCTGGTTTTTCAAAGGGGTCACCTGCGTTTTTGGTCCCGGGCTCAGCGGCCATCAAGGGAAACCTCCCAAACCCAGACATTTCTGAAAACTAGACACCTAGGGGAGTCCAGGGAGGTGTGACTTGCATGGATCTCCCAACATTTTTCTCCTCAGAATCCCATGCAATCCTCAAATTTAGCTAATAAAATCAAATTTTCCTAATTTTTCTGAGTGGGAAAGTTGTGGGATCACCGGGCCACCACAAATTTCCTACCACCCAGCATTACCCCAGGTCTCCCTATATAAATGGTACCTCACTTGTGTGGGTGGGCCAAGTACCCGTGACAGGCAAGGGCCCAAAACGTATTGTGGAGACACCAAAATTACCTATCACAAAACCAATATATGACAATACATCGCATGCCATCACAACGCATGCAAACATTTACCACGCATATGCCTTGCCTTTACCAGGCATGCCATTACAATGCAAAGGCAAGCGTGGTAAAGGCATACACTTGGTAAAAGTGGTTAAGGTAAGTAATTGTATAAATATATGTATGTTGGACTTGGCCCTTTTTCCCTGAATTTTTCACTTTTCCCCCTAGCCTTTTTACTGACATGGTGGGGGTCCTGCAGTGTGTGCTGCCAGGGAGAGCGGTTTAACTTAAAAGCACGCCGGGAGCCTACCCCGCGTTTGTGCGCTGATTTGAAACAGCGGGAGCCCACCCCGCGTTTCTGCCGCACTTTCCCGCCTTTTGGGGAACCCCGAGCGGGTGCCTACCCCGCAACAGGGGACTTATTAAAAACCGCGGGTGCCCACCCCGCGATCTTCATGCCAAAGCTAGCGGGAGCCCACCCCGCACTCTAACATCGCCGCAAATCACCGCCGCAGCCCGGGGCCAACGACAAGAGAACAGCCGCCGCTCTGCCCGCGGCGACCCGGAAGGCCTGCAGGTTGCCTGGCGTGGGCGGGGCCGAGGCAGGAAGGGGTAACGTGGCCGAGCGGGGCTCCCGTCAGCGGTGGAAGCCCCGCGCTGGTGAGGAAGACGCCGGCCCATCGACCGTCAGGCGGGAGGCCACCCTGCCATCTGGCACCCAGAAGAAGCCAACCTGCCGGCGGGAGCCTACCCCGCATCAAGGAGCCTGAGGCCCGCGGGAAGAAGCAGCGCGACGCCTGCAGGGCTCCGTGTGTTGGGAGAGCCCTGCAGCCATCGAAGGAGCGGGAGCAGTGTATGCTCCAGTCCAGCCGCCCTACCGCCTGCCAGGAGGGCGCGAAGACCGCACAGCAGGACTGCCAGTGAGTGGGGCCCAGTCTGCTGGTGGTTGGGGGGTGGTGTCGGGGCACATTGTCGGTGCCCACCTCCCCCCCTGTGTTGCTCTGAGGGCACCGGTGTGCCCGCGCTGACTTTACAGCTGCCCCGTATAACAGTGGGCAGCTGCAACGTTGAGGGGCATTGTCTTTCCAGGAGCCCTGGAGTTGGGCTCCCCTGTGCCACGTGGGGCCATTTGAGGTTAGGAGTCCCGAGTGGGGCTCCCCATCGCTCCGTGGTGGCCGTGTTCTTTTGGGGGCATTACTGAACACTAGAGTCCCAATAGGGGACTCCAACGGACTGGGGCTCACCTTGGGCACCGTGGTGCCAGTACTCTGTTTGGGGGGGGCTGTGCCAGTCCTTCATTTTGGGCCAGCACATGTGCTCAGGTTGCCTGACTCCCAGCTGCCCTGCAAGAGTGCAGGCAGCTGCAACGCCTTGGGGGGGGCATTGGATTACCCAGGAGAACAGAGAGGGGAGTGAGAGACCCCCGGCACTAGCGTTTTGCGCATCTTTGTTTTCACTGCCCTTGCAGCCAGCCCTGACTTGGCGGGACATAGGGCATTTGAGCCCCGGTGTAAGGCCAGTTGGCCTGGTGTCATTTTTGGGTGTTAGGGCACAAGGCCCTTACCAGTGTTACTATGGGGCACTGCTGCTTTCATGCCTAAGATGTGTCCTGCCTAATGACGTGCCTCATGTGATTCAGGCCCCATGATTATTGCGTAATGTGTTTTATGCTGATGAGCTTTGGGCCTAATATGGTTTATACCTAATGTGATTTATGCGTTTATGCCTAATGCTTACACTGATGGTTCTGTGCAGAATGTGCTTTTATGCCTAAGGTTACGCACAAGGTTATGTTCATGCCCAATGTGACCGACGCCTAATGCTATTGCGTTTCTATGCCTAACCTGATGCTTCCATTCCAGGCTTCCGGCAAAGGTGATTATGGCCTAATGAGATGCCCCATGTCCTGTTATGCAGTGCTAAGGTTATGCCTGCACTAAGGTGTTATGCATAATGTGAGTCATGCCTATTGGAAGCATTGCTTCGGTGCTAAATGTGTTTCTAGGCCCGATGTTCACATGGTTTATGCCCCCGGCTCAGGATCCGTGCCTAATGTTATTTAGGGGCTGTTTTACACATCATACCTTGGCTATTGATGGACTTTACAATTACTGATTACACCTTGTGATGGTTCTGGCAGCGGCCCGATTGGCCCTGCCTTGTAAATAGTCCCCTGTGGATGGTTATCCGGTGCCGGCCGGCACGGAAGATAGGCACCTGTGTTCTGCATTCTAATGTGTCGTATAAATACACAAGTTATTTCTCATGCAACCTGGTGTGGAGTCTCTTTTTGTAGTGTGCCTGGTGTGTCGCCTGTGAGTGCTGCGCGGATGCTTTACACATTTCCTCCGAAATTTGGCCCGCCCGCTCTGCACCACGCTACCCGGTTCTAACAATGTATATATAATGTTTATTAATGGAGCTGCACGGCAACACCAGCGAATGTGGAAGTGACTGTGGACAAGCAGTACCGCGCAGCCCCCCTTGCCTGAAGACGGAGAGAGCACGGCTCGGAGGAAGGGAGGATACGGGGGAAGAGGCACCGGCAGCTGGAGTGTCAGAGGACGCCCGGACAGGCAGGTAGGCAATTCTTTTTCTATCTTCCAAGACTCACGAGCGGACGTGCACAAGAGTGCTAGCGGCATTGGGAGAGGTAGCCGTAATTCAGACGGCGAACAGGGAACCACGGTTTAAGCAGATAAGAAGCACTGGGTGAAATAATTTAAGAATGGCAGCAAACTGGTTGAAGGAACGTGAAGAAGTGGCTTAACAAATGTTTGACGAGAATCGAGTCGCCTCTAATGAGCCTTCATCAAGGCTCTTGGAAATAAACTCACAAGAATAAGACTTACGCACAAAATTAAGGAGACTGGAGAAGTTACACAAAACTGAAACGTCAAAATGGTGGGAGTGCAAGTTGCTCCAAAAGCATTTAGAAGCAGGCAGAGTTCCAAGGGGACTGAGAGTACTGATTGCGCCCACCTATGAGAATCCAGACCCAGAGATGCTACGAGAATGGGCGGACAACAGTGCCCAGTCTTCTAAAGTTATGATGCAGATATTAGTTAGATATGCTGAAAGGGATAGGAATAGAATCCTGGATGAAATTAAGGTATTGGAACAAGAGCTAAGCAAACACGTAAATCAAGAAGAAATCAAAAAGAATGAAAAGGAAATGGAAGTCAGGCTCAAGAAATATGAACAAATAATAAAAGAGAGGAAATCAACGAAATTTCTAAG
Source organism: Calotriton arnoldi (assembly GCA_963921515.1). Classification (NCBI taxonomy): domain Eukaryota; kingdom Metazoa; phylum Chordata; class Amphibia; order Caudata; family Salamandridae; genus Calotriton; species Calotriton arnoldi. Next base: position 2,056,575 of record CAWUFW010001780.1, read on the forward strand.
AGATAAAATTGATTACCAAAGAGGAAAGATATATACTTTTGCTCGTAGATTTGAAAACCTAAGGAAACAAGATCAGATGGTGAAAACACCACTCCGCAATCAACCTGCAACAACTGAGACAAACTCAGAATTCAGTTCTGAAATAGAGACGGATCCTGAAGAAGGCGCAGTAGGGGGCACAAGTAATATCAGAGCACCCCCAACGGTCATAGAAGAGTTCTGTTTTTTACGGTTAGACCGCACCCGAAATGTGAGACCGCGCCCGCAAAAATATCAACAAAAAAGAGGAAAAACAGACAAAGGAAACGTCAGAAAAGAAACAGAAGGCATGGAACTAAGATCAGGGACTAGACCCAAGACAATGAGACAGCGCAAGTAATGGAAACAGTGAAAGATAATACAGTAATCAATCTGTCAGACATTATTCTTACTGAAAAAGAAGAGAATATTCTATCTTCAGGACTGTCTTACTGCACCACAACAAATTTTGAATATGGGCAAAGGCGCATAGATTTTATTAAGTGTATGCGAAAACTGAAACTGAAAAAGTTCTTTGCAAATAAAGATGTTTCATCGAGGAATTCAAGAGGAACTATGATGACACTAGCAGAGAACAATCTAGCGGTCCAAGATATGGAATTCCTGATTGAACTTGAGAAATTGGAAAGAACAAATGAAGGCAGCGAACCAGTATTGACCACCAGAGAAACAGTAGATGACTTGGGAATAGATATCTACAGGAGAGAGGAAACTCATTTTAAACCAAAATCAATGTTTTTCCGAATGACACCAAGGGACTCTTTGGATATCTATTCTGAGTTAGTCATTTCAGATTTAAAAGCATTATCCATTGAGTCGAGTAAAATGTTTGCAAATTTTAAAGGTATACGGCAAATGAGATACTACCAAGTAATGAACAAAATAAAAAAGAGGGAGGATGTGGTAATTAGAAAATCTGACAAAGGGGGGGCATCATTCTGTGGCCTTTAAGTCTTTATGATGCAAAGGCAAAATTACAGCTACAAGACCGAAACTGTTATTGTAAAACAATATCAGAGGTTAAGGCAAAATATTTTGCTGAGCTAGCAAAATGGAGAGGATCAGGTTTGTTCTCACAAGATGAGTATCAGTATTTAAAAGTAGAAACACCAATAACACCTATACTTTACCTGATCCTGAAAATTCACAAAAACTGCACAAATCCTCTGGGAAGGCCGATTATATCTGCAATTGGCAGCTTGTTCGAAACAACTTTGTGTTTTATTGACCATTTCCTACAGGAGTTTGTTAAGATCACACCAGCGTATCTACAAGATACAAGCGACTTCTTGAAAAGAATTTATGATATAGCTTGGGAGGAATCCTTTGTGCTAATGACGTTAGATGTGACCTCACTTTATACTAGTATTGTGCACAAGGATGGCCTCCGGGCTATGTCACATTTTCTGGGTTTGAGACCTATTTCATTACATCAACATACAAGTATGCTGCTCGAAATGGCAAAGTGGTGTCTGGAAAATAACTTTTTTATGCATGGGAAGGACATATAGAAACAAATGAGGGCCACGGCTATGGGCACCTGCTTCGCCCCCAGTTATGCCAATTTACATATGGCATGGTGGGAGGAGCAGGTGCTCAGAGTGGAACATCTGAAAGAGTGGCATGAAAACATAGTACTGTGGACTAAATTCATAGTTGATTTGTTTATCCTATGGAAGGGTACCCCTGAATCTGCTCAGACCTTTGCTTTCAAATTAAATGAGAACAATTTGAATTTAAGATTCACTGCCAACATTAGCAAGACTGAGGTATGTTTTTTAGATATAGTAGTTTTTGTAAAGGACAACAAAATACATACCAAAACATCTAAAAAACCGACAGCTGGAAATTCAATTTTGCACTCTGGGAGTTTCCACCCAGTCAAATTAAAACAAAGCATACCTTAAGCAGAACATCTGCGAATGATTAGAAATTGCAGTGATAAGGATACTCTAGAAGAGGCGCGAGGTGAACTAGAATTGAAATTCACAGAAAGAGGCTACAGCAAAGCAACCTTAAAACAAGCAAAGGAAAAGGCAGATAAAGTGTCAAGAGAGTCCCTGCTCTTTGCCCAAAACAAGAAGAAAAAGAGACAAGTAGAGGCAAAGGACAGAGACACACCCAGGATGATAACAGGGTATAATCTGTATCACGAGAAAGTAAGACAGATCTTGCCGAGGCACTGGCATTTAGTCAAGAGTGACTCAACAATAGGAAGTACACTCACTTTCAGGAGAGCAAAAACTATGCGCCAGGAACTACTAGTAATTAGTCCAGAAGTGCAAAATGTAAAGACATGGTTAAAAGGGAGCCCAGGATTTTGGAAATGCCAAAAATGCAAGGCATGTAAGTGTGGGGTGAATAAAAAGAAGTTTGTTCGCCACTTTTGAAAAACCCTGTGAAGATACGTAACACCTACACATGTAGAAGGGATCATGTAGTGTATGTACTACAATGTCCCTGCCCAAAACTATATGTGGGATTCACCATACATATGGTTCATGTAAGAATATTACAACATCTAAGGGCAATCAAAAATGATGACAAAAGCTATCCAGTTGCCCATCATGTACATGAACACCACGAAGGCAGATGTGAAAGTGTGCAGTACTTCATCATAGATTCAGTACCGAGGAATACGAGGGGAGGAGATAGGGAGCTCAAATTAAGGCAGTTAGAAGCCAGGTATATTGTTCTCCTGAACACCAAAATCCCGTCAGGTCTGACTGCAGACGAAGAACTTTACACACACATTTAGTACAGACACAGGGGAAGATCTTTACGTTCTTGTTTATAAGAACAACCAATTTCAGATTAGGACGTGAAAGTTTATATTATATAGATTTTGCACATTTAGTATGCACTAATATGGAGCACTAGAGCAGTTTATCTTTTTTAAGGAGTGGATGTGGTAATAAGATTAACAAAAAAACATACATATATGTAAGTCCTTCATTTGTGGTATTATTTACAAAAAGTACTTTCCATGAATACTGAAATTGAAAGTTGGGAGATAAGTAATACTATGGCACTAGCACTTTGTGACTGAGCTAAAACAACAAATGCTAAAATGAAAAGAATATTTGTCAGGTCAACGCAATAGAAAAAAATTGAAGAAAAATGTTTTTTGCATTGTAATTGTACTTTATAACAAATATGAATTGAAGGAAGTTTATTATATATTTGTTTAGGAATTTCTATCAATTTGTACCAATTTTTGGAAGTTTAATTAATTCATGTATGTATGAGAATTTATGAACACTTAAATATTTAACACTTGCACTTTATCACAGCAAAGAAGGCTTTTGAAGAACATCTAAAAAAATAATTTTGAAAAAAGAACTTTATTGAGATAACAATTGTAGTAAGGAAAGAAAATAGCTGGAAGTATGTTTACCATCTCCATGAGGAAGGCGTGAAATAACTGAGTGACAGGAAGTTAAATAGTAATGATGTGATCGTCCGAGTATTGGGAACAAGGCAGCTGAGACTGCTGAAACGCGTTAAGCCATACACGCCAATATTGTGTTGCAATAAAGTTGGTAATTTGAAATGCGATTACCAGTGATGTCGGTGTCTGTTTTTGGAGAGGAGCAGGAGTTGTAAATAATGTTTATTATATATATATATATATATATATCCCCAACTTGGTTCACCTTCGTCCGGGTCGTTGGCGCTCAAATTAGGTGCATTACCACCGCGGTTGAACCAAACCGCTAATTATCCAAACAAATCCTTCGTTGCAGAAGAAAAACGGGTCGCACTCTTGCAGCGATATTAGGCAAAGTTAATTTATTCTTAAATCCATTTGACAGGAACACAGACACACAACCAACACGGTGGAACCGTGAGCAAGGTAATAGGAAATACCGAAACGCGTTGGTTGTGTGACTGTGTTCCTGTCAAATGGATTTAAGAATAAATTAACTTTGCCTAATATCGCTGCAAGAGTGCGACCCGTTTTTCTTCTGCAACGAAGGATTTGTTTGGATATATATATATATATATATATTCTTTTTAATCCCCCTAAAACCCTAAAATTACCCTTACTACCCCAATACCCATACCCCCTTAAATTCCTAAAATTACCCTTACCACCCCAGTACCCATACCCCCTAAAACTTAAAATTACCATTCCCACCCCAAAACCCATACCCACCCTGAACCCCTAAATTACCCTTGACACCCAAAATCCCATACCCCCTGAACCATAAAAATTAACCTTGGCACCTCAAAACCCATACTTACCCTGAACCCTAAAATTACCCATGGCACCCCAAAACCCATACACACCCTGAACCCTAAAATTACCCTTCGCACCCCATATCCCATACCCACCCTGAACCCTAAGTGTACCCGTGGCACCCCAAAATCCATACCTACCCTGACCCTATATTTACCCTTAGAACCCCAAAACCCATATCCACCCTGAACCCTAAAATTACCCTTGGCATGCCAAAACCCATACCCACCCTAAACCCTAAAATTACCCATGGCACCCCAAAACCCATACCCCCATAACCCTAAAATTACCTTTAGCACCCCAAAACCCATACCCACCCTGAACCCTAAAATTACCCTTGGCACCCCAAAACCCATACCCATGCTGAACCCTAAAATTAGCCCTGGCACCCCAAAACCCATATCCACGCTGAACCCTAAAATTACCCTAGGCACCCCAAAATCCACACCCACCCTGAACCCTAAAATTACCCGTGGCACCTCAAAACCCATACCCACCCTGAACCACAAAATTACCTTTGGCACCACAAAACCCATACCCACCCTGAACCCTTAAATTATCCATAGCACCCCAAAACCCATGCCCACCATGAACCCTAAAATTACCCTTGGCACCCCAAACCCCATACCCACCCTGAACCCTAAAATTTGCCTTGGCACCCCATAAACCCATACCCACCCTGAACCCTAAAATTACCCTTGGCTCCCAAGACCCATACCCACCCTGAACCCTAAAATTACCCCTACACCCCAAAACCGAAACCCACCCTAAACCCTATACTTACCTTATACTTACATGTAAAACACATATGCCTTTACCATTCATGTCTTTACAACGGCATGCGTGGTAAAGGCATATGCGTTGTAATGCCATGCGTTGTAATGGCATTACGATGCAATGGTACTTGCGTTGTGATGCATGCGTTGTAAAGGCATGCGTTGTACTAAATTAGTTGTAATGGCTGTTTTCCTCACAAAACGACCTGGTTTTGCAAAGGGGGTCAGTGGGGGTTTTGGCCCCGTGCTCGGCGGCCATCTAGGGAAACCTGCCAAACCCACATATTTCTGAAAGCTAGACACCCGGGGGAGTCCAATGAGGTATGGCTTGCATGGATCCCCCCAACGTTTTCCTACCCAGAATACCCTGAAAACCTAAAATTTAGCTGAAAAAAATCAAATTTTTCTCAAGTTTCTGTGTAGGAAAGTCGTGGGATCACTGGGCTGACACAAATTTCCTACCACCCAGCGTTCCCCCAGGTCTCCCAATAAAAATGGTACCTCACTTGTGTGGGTGGGTCAAGTACCCCCAACAGAGAAGGGCCCAAAACGTATTGTGGAGACATCAAAATTACCAATTACAAAACAACCTGGTTTTGCAAGGCAGGCACCTGCATTTTTGGTCTTGGGCTCGGCAGCCATCTACGGGAACCTACCAAACCCAGACATTTCTGAAAACTAGACACTTGGGGGAGTCCAGGGATGTGTGGCTTGCGTGGCTCTCCCAACGTTTTCCTACCTAGAATCCCTCAAACCTCAAATGTAGCTGAAAAATAACATTTTCCTCACATTTCTGTGTGGGATCACCATGCTGGCACAAATGTCCTACCAATCAGCGTTTCCCTTGATCTCCCGATAAAATTGATATCGCACCTCTATGGGTGTCTAATGCAGATTCGCCTAAAAATGTATTTTAAAAAACAATATAGCGCTTTGAGTTTGCTGTGCTATCCCCTCAATCCCTATGTTTTTGGCCCTTCCACATTTGTGCCAGCACAGTGATCCCACACAGAAATGTGAGGAAAATGTGATTTTTCAGCTAAATTTGAGGTTTGCAGGGGATTCTTCGTAGGAAAAAGTTGGGGGATCCATGCAAGCCATACCTCCCTGGACACCCCGGGTGTCTAGTTTTCAGAAATGTCTGGGTTTGGTAGGTTTCCCTAGATGGCCACCGAGCCCGGGGCCAAAAACCCAGGTGACCCCCCATGCATAACCAGGTCGTTTTGTGATATGTAATTTTGATGTCTCCACAATGCGTTTTGGGCTCTTGCCTGCTGCGGGTGCTTGACCCACCCACACAAGTGAGGTACCATTTTTATCGGGAGACCTGGGGGAATGCTGGGTGGGGGAAATTCATGTCAGCCTGGTGATCCCACAACTTTAACACACAGAAACGTAAGAAAAACGTGATTTTTTCAGATAAATTTGAGGTTTACATGGGATTCTGGGTAGGAGAACGTTTGGGGATCCATGCAAGCCATACCTCCCTGGATTTCCCCGGGTGTCTAGTTTTCAGAAATGTCTGGGTTTGGTAGGTTTCCTTACATGGCCGCCGAGCCTGAGGCCAAAAACCCAGGTGACCCCCTTGCAAAACCAGGTCGTTTTGTGATTGGTAATTTTGATATTTCCACAATACATTTTGGGCCCTTCCCTGCCACGGGTACTTGGCCCACCCACACAAGTGAGGCACCATTTTTATCGGGAGACCTGGGGGAACTCTGGGTGGTGGGAAATTTGTGTCAGCCCGGTGATCCCTCAACTTTCCCACACAGAAACTTGAGGAAAATGTGATTTGTTCAGCTAAATTTGAGGTTTGCAGGAGATTCTGGGCAGGAAAACGTTGGGGGATCCATGCAAGCCATACATCCTTGGACTCCCCCGGGTATCTAGTGTTCAGAAAGGTGTGGGTTTGGTAGGTTTCCATAGATGGCCACCGAGCCCGTGGCCAAAACCCAGGTGACCCCTCTTGCAAAACCAGGTTGTTTTGTGATAGGTAATTTTGATGTCTCCACAATACGTTTTGGGCCCTTGCCTGCCGCAGGAGCTTGGCCCACCCACACAAGTGAGGTACGGGACAGGTATGTTGCAGGGATTCTGCTCAGTACAGAACTATGCTTGGGACCATAGAACATCAGTATGTAGGGGACTGAGTCACCATACCTTATCAGCATCTATGAAACCCTAGTCCGGCTAGCTATAGTGCCTTACTTGCCCTCCTAACCTTTTCAGAGAGGCAAGTGACATGGCACCCCAGAGCACAACACTCTCGACCATCACAGGAATCACAGTAACAGGACACACCCTTTCACTCTCTCTCACTCGTACTTGTCCACAATGAGATAAGAAAGAGACACGAAGGAAGTTTACAATGTTTATTTAAACTATCATGCTCTAAGATGCAATAATTGTGCCACAATTAGAAAACAAATACATGTCAATAATAGCATCACCATGGCTAATAAGCCGTATACCATGAAAAGCCCTGTCATGTGATCTGACAGATCTGCCTAACCCCTCCCATACTGCTTAAGCTAATTGGTTACATATTATAGATGTCTGGGTTTAGTGATAGACCCCATACCTTAGCATACAAAGGTGGATGTTCTACATTCCAGCTGACGCTGCACTTTTGTCTCTGGACCTTCGCTCTGGGTGTGTGTTTTTTCAGAACCCCTGTCCTCAGTTATATATTACAAGATATGGGTATTCAAAAACAGCAACTACATTCCTTTACTATGTCTAGGTGCTAGTGTCTGACCAGAGAGAATAACAAGGGACACTGTTGTTTGACCTTGCCCAGGCTTTTCAGTACAAGTCTCAAAAAAGAATACAATACAAAAACATGTGCTAGTTTTTTGTGAAAATATAATGTGGCACAAAGGCAAGTGTGGTTTTGAGTAGTGTGTGCAAAACCAAAGCGGGCTACAATGTGCATGATTAGGCTAACAGGGAAAACGAACAATGGGCCATGTGAGAAACACAAGACAGGTAGATCATCCTGTGTACTAAAGTATGCTATGCTCTGGCTAAAAGAGCTTCCTGAACAGATTTTGGTAGCCAGGGAACCCTGTGCTGCACTACCAAATGCAGTCACTGTGTTTGAAAAACACAAAGATTGCCCACCTCTAACGACAAGCCACCATTTTGTTGAACATTAGAATAATTTACACATAATCGAGAGGCAACCAAAACAAGTATTAACCCGTTCCATGCGTCAGACGGCCCCCGGCCGTCCGACGTCATGGTGGGCGTGTGCGTCGGACGGCCGGGGGCCGTGGAATTCGCCCGCACAGCGGGGGAATTCCAGCCGCGTTCAAAGGGTTAAGCATAGTTACAATATAAGCCTGTATAAACAACACAATTCAATCCTCTGCTTGTGTATGTTCTTTTTATTTGTGCTTTTTCGTCACAAGTGAGCAGAAAACACACAGCCAACATGTTTTGCCAGTTCAATGCTTCTTTAGAGCCTAGAAGAGTCTACTGGCAGTGGTCACCAATTTTAGTCCACAATGTCACAAAGAACAATCCATTTCCCCAAAAATATCTGACAAGCAAGATGTGTTGTTCATGTGGCCAATCTCATTTCAAATCTTCAAAGCAGGAATCCAACAAAAACATATCTGAACCATGAATTTAAGTGCGATCGTATAAGTCACAAAACAGGAATTGTTCTGGGCATTCAGCAGCATAGTAATTAAGCCGTGTTCGGCAGAGTATGTTGCGTAACCAGCAGCCAAGTTCGGCGTGCTGTTATTGACCTCATACTGAGCTTGTCTGAATGTCCCGAACAATTCCTATTTTGGTTACCACTGAAGAAAATACCGGGTTAGAGTGATGTCCTGAAATGTCAATGGCCTCCAATATGCTAAGAAATATATTTCCACATCGTCCTCTTGCAGAAGACCCACTTGCTAGGCACACAGTTCCGCTTTCTGGGCAGCTGCAGGTACACCACAGTTTACCACTCAGGCTTCACAAGGGGCTCCAGGGGAGTGGCCGCTCATCTGCGCATATCCTTGCCTTTGACAATTACAGAGGTGTGACACGACCCCCTGGGCAGATATGTTGCAGTACTCTGGTGTTGGAGGGAGACTTTTTGTCCCTCTGTCTTCACGTCCTAATGTAATGACCAATTAAGCCACAAATAGGACACTTTTGGTCCCTTGCTCTAAACCTTTTGCTATTTGCTAAATGCTCCCGGCTACCACACCTGTAAGACATCAATGTACCTTGAGTTGCATCCTTCTATATGTTTTTCACGTATGAATCTACAACTTTAGATTCTTTTTTCCTGCACTTTTTTACTTTCAGAATACTTTTTGACTGAATTACCACCTTTATATCCACCCACAGCACACACGTCTTTGCCCTCTTTATTATCCTCCAATGCTGCCTTGATACATCTATTAGAAATTTCTGCCTTCCTCACAACCACCAATACATCTTTACAAATTGCATCTCCACTGGCCCATTACCTCTCCTGAACCCTTTTGTTGTTCTTATGCATAATGATTTGATCTCTTAACAATTCTGCTTGTATCTGAACAAATCTACACGGAATTGCCAACTTTTTTAGTGCAGAAACAAAATCATGTATACTTTCCTTTCACTCCTGTTTACAGTGGAATACCTATTATTTATACATTGCTATGTAAATAGTAGTGAATAATACTTTTCCAAATCCTCCAATACATTTTCATAAACATCATCCTCTCCAACTCCCCTTTGCTTCTTATCCATCTGGTTATACTGCCTAATCCCCTCATGACCCAAAGAGTGCAACAAGATACCTTTTTTCTTTTCCGGTGTTAACTTTTCATTATCTATAGTAGACATGTAATTTGAAAAATAATCCTTCCACTCTTGCCATTTCATGCATGGTTCACAAGGTTTAGGTAAAAACGGTATTGGTGGAGTCAAGGTGAACGTTGTGCTGCATGCATAGCTTCAATGAAATCCTATACTTCTCCAATTAAACCAATATATTCTTATACCACCAGCCTTACCCCACACGTTCCCAGATTTTCAAACCAACCTTCAATCTATGAACAATAATTCCCAACAGCACCAATACAACCACACCATTCCCCAAAGTTCTTCTGTTGTTTAAACACAAGCCATGAATATTTACATCAAAAATATTCTTTATGTATAGTTCTCCCAGTCACCAATCCGGCGTGTGTATTACTGCTGAAAAGTAACTAAACAGTACTTACTGGTGAGCGTATCACTATTTTTACACATGTGCACGCTTCAAATGATGTGCGCATCACCAATATTCATGGTGTGCGCGTCACAGTTCTCACTTAAAATTACCAATGCCAGGAAGTACATGCGTGGGACACAATCTCCTCCGTTGTCTTCGTAGCCCTCAAAATGGTGCGTGTGTCACCGCACACTGCGCCATGGCCGTAAAACACGTAAAGCCTACTTGATCTCCCATGATGCTGTTTTTTTAAAAATATACCTTTATTGGCAATTTTTTCCCTTTAGTATAAACACAGTAATTTACATGTACAGACAATCACATTGTGTATGCAAAATTTCCAATAGCATATACATTGTGCCAGTTCTATCGTCACAAGACTTAAATATTTTCCATAAACAATAGTGTCGCTAGGAGAGAAAGTCACTTATATCTGTAGTCTGTACAAACAGTTATGTGTGCTCAAGTGAGTCACTCATAATGATATGCAAAGATATATATTTATCTATTATAAACTAATTACTTCTAACAAACTATGATAACCAGTTTGGTGGTGTGTCTCCCAGGGTAGCCCGATCTTGTGTTTGCCCTATGTATGCTTGTAGGGGAGTATGGGCTAATCCAACTTAAAAAGTCCTGTTGGATATGTGAGTTGTTAGTGCATCCGGGGGGGGGGGGTCACTCCAATAAGAGGGGATTTCAACACAGCTGTGGTTCCTCTCTACCCCCCACTTAAATCCTGCTCGTCCGTCGATCCTGTTGACCCAGAGCTAGCTGTCTGTTGGTCCAGTGTCTCGTCCTCGCCTTCATCCTCATCAGGTGCATGCCTAGTCTCCCACTCTCTTAGGACCTCTGTCCAGAGCTCTGCCAGTTGGCGCCTACGGATCCCCCTTGCATCTTTCTTCAGTAATGTTCTCTGTTCTGCTTTAGCCCAAGTGTCAACACTATTTTCCCATGTCTCTCTCCGTGGGGTCATGTGTGACTTCCAGTGTTGAGCTATTTGTCGTCTCGCCAAAACCAATGCAAGATCAATTAATCTATTACCTATTTTTTTGGCCTTTGGTCTGGGAAACAATCCAAGTAAGCAGACCTCTATTGTACTCGGACGGGCTTGCGCCAGGGTTTTCTTTATCATAGCTAGTACCTTCTTCCAGAATTCTTTCAGGTTCGCGCATTCCCATGTCATGTGAGCAAATCCCACATCCACCACCCCGCATCTAGGGCAACACTGTGTCATATCACCTCGTATAATGTTCAGTCTGAGGGGCGTCAGATATGCCATGTGCACATAATTGAACTGTATCGCCTTAAAGTTTGAGTTTCTGGATACCCGTCTGGGGCTCTCTAACACCTTGCTCCATTCTTTGTCCGTCAACACTCTCCCAATAACCTCATCCCATTTCATACGGAGACTATCTAGTGGCTTCTTAACTGTGTCTAGTAGAGACCTATAGAGCCATTTAACCAAGTGTCGAGCCGCTCCCGAAGTTAATACTGTCTGGAAAACCCTGTGTGTCTGTGACTCTTGGGAGTTATTATGCCATAAGTCCACAAATGTCTTAGTCAGTGAGTAATATGTCAAGAATTACCCATGTGGGAGATCAGTTTGTGACATGAGATCATTTATGGGTATCAATGCCCTCATGTGAAAGCAATCCCCCACCGTGGTTATCCCTACAGTCGTCCATTCTGCGAGCTGATGTCTTGTATATAGGGTCGTAGGGTCTCCATATGGGATCCCCACTAGAGGTACCTCAGGTGCATATGGGGGGGTCCACATTCGTGCGTCAGCGACATCTCTTCCAACAATATAGAGTTACTTGTAAAAGCACATTCGATTTGGGAACAATCGCCGCTGGGTGCAGCAATTTGGCCACCAGCTAGTTCTGGCTGTTTCTCCACCCTCCCTCTTCCAACAATTCTACATTTCTACCATCCACCCATTGGGCTAACCATTGGAGTTGGGCCGTTAAACAGTAAGCTCAAAGTCTGGTGCACCTAGTCCCCCTTCCTCCGGCGCTCGTTGTAATACCTCCAGGGACACCCTGTTCCACCCTCCATCCCATATTAATTCACGAAGGGTCTGGTTTAAATCTGCGAACCACGTAGGCGTAACTATCACTGGTAAGTTCACAAAATGGTATACTAACCTGGGGAGCATGATCATTTTCGAGAGAGCTATCCGGGTCATCAATGGTAGCTTAAGTGAACGCCAAAACTGCACACAAGTCTTTAAAGACCTTAAGACTGGGTTCAGATTACCCTCCTTTACGTCATCTCCCATGATGCTGTTGTGACTTACTTCCTGACCCATCCAAAATGTCCTCTGGGCAACAACGTGGCATGAATGACCTCCCACACATTGAGAACGCTGTGACGCGTTCCCTTTGCAGAATTCCACAAGGCTCGCCGACTCACAGCTGTACCACCTTCCTTCTCAAAACACTGCCTCCTCCTCAGCCACATTCCATAACCTTCCGTGACCAAGAATGAGGTGAGTAAAACTATCACACTCACTCGTGCCACCGCTCACGTGACAGTGCACATGAATCTGCCATTATTTCCCTTGCCTTCTCTGTACCATTTGGAAACCTCAAAACTCCTCCTGAAATCACCCCACGAAGAGTCACAGCTTCTCCATGAGTCTCACAAATGTTGCCTTAAATTACGCTACAGCCATCTGCTCCGTTCAATTCTGCAACACCAATAATCCTCAAATGACAGTAAAAATCCACTTTTCTGCACGCGATGGTTCTCGCAGAGTTGAGTTTGTTTCCAATTTGTAGAACAGATCTATACTACAATTGATACTACAAGACCTTTTATTTTCATCTCTATTACAGCAGGGAATGCAGCACCAAGTCCGTCTCAATTTCAAGTGTCCACTCCCAACCGTCCACCCACAGAACCTTTACCCTCCCCATATTCCACATTACCTCACACTCACCGTTCACATTCTATTGCATGCAAACAACAATACCACAATGGCCAGATTACACTATTGGCTTTGCCAATGCTTGTGGTGAAAATCACCAAGCACTGGCAAAGCCAAAAACATGAGAGCAGTGGGGCCACATCCTGCATAGGTGTACGGACACCGAGAGGGTTGTTGGGGACCAGTGTAGAGGTTAAAACAGGGTACTACTTAAAGCCCACCCAGCCAATGATAACTCTTACAAAATGTCAGCAAAGGGTAGCTGCATCCGACCAAAAGCCAACTCTTGTTGTGTTGTAAGTGTATGTTGCAGGTAGTAGCGCACTGGCAACATGAGGTCGTTGGCAGACAGCGACAGCTGTCTAGAAATGAGACCTAAAAATGTATGTTTTCCTCACTGTTTTAAGTTTCACAGTTTCCAGTAAGAGCTACTTGCTGTTAGATTTTAATAGCTTCACCATATAAATGCACAATTTATTCCATGGAAATTACCGCACATGGCAGTTTTATACTTGCATTACTTATGCATGCATTCAGCAGCTTTTAGAGTGGTATGCGATTTCTCTCTGTTACACATTTCCTGTATTACCATATAAATACATACTACTTAATGCAATTGATCTAGGATTTTGAATTGTTTTGTTTAATTTTTTTCCTTTTTTTCTCTTCTAGGGAATGGCCATTGCTGTCTTGGGGCCCACTTTTAAACAATTGTCTGAGAATGTGAATTCCAATGTGGCCAATATGTCCTACATTATTGTTGTCCGAGCATTGGGGTATCTTGGCGGTTCGATGACTGGAGGGATTCTTTTTGATTGCATGAATCAGAAACTTCTGCTTGGTAAATGCTACCACAAAGTATATATATTTTTATATTGTGGGTGGTGACATAATGTATCACTTGTACATCCATGTCCAAAGTAAGTCACTCCTATTCTTGGATTGTATAGTGCCAATTGCCTTAGTAGTCTTTGACATGATGATGGCTGTGCTAGAAATGATGTCAAAATATTTTTGGCAGACAGCTGTCCAAAGATTGTTACTAGTTAGCGATGTTGGAGTGTGAGCATATTTAGACATTGAATAACCTCTTTTATATATGCTTAATAGTTTTGGGGATATGCGTGCAGCTGTTTCTGTATTTGTTTGGATAAAGGGTGAGAATTGTTATTTTTGAATAATTTGCTTTATGCTTGTGACAAATTGAAACGAAAAAAAAATTGCCCATCTATTCCAACCCTGAAATCTAATCATACCTTCACACGGGCATGACGTTTGCTAGGTGGTTGTTTGATTATGTTTTGAGACATGGGGTTGAGAGAAACAAGAACATCTATCAAGGATTTGTTTGCTTATTTCTTTTTTATGTTGCCTACTGTAGAACTTAATTGCGTCTTGCCACTCATCAAGGGGTCAAGGAGATAGTCTATACTACGTTGACCAATACTTGCAGTGCAAGTGAAGTGGTGGAGGTGAGGAATGCACTGTATGCAATGTCAACACTAAACTCCTATTGGAAGGGCGCATCATAATAGGAGGCTGCACGCTTTCAATGAATTGCTCGATAGTGTAAGTTTCAGAGATAAAACGCGTCTCTAATTTTCTTATTGTTGTCTAATTATGACATTATTGGTCATCTGCAATAAGAAAATGATGTAGCTGAAAATAGGTCTGAGAATCCAAAATCGCGTGCTAAGCAAGAACAACAGCCTAGCACCTACCTTCTCTAGAAATGATTGCGAGTCCACGATAGACTTCATTATGACCTCCAAATTTCTAGAAATAGATATCAAAGGCTTTGAAGCTACTTTTACAGGCTATAGTGACCATGCAATGTTAGAGATAAGGATGACCCTACCTATGAAAATGAAAGGTAGAACAAAGGTGAGTTTTATCATGGCATCGACAAATGGGTTCACCATTAAGTGGGAAAAAGTAGACCACTCAGTCTTTCTCCGATCTATTATTCGGCATACTACTATGACAGAGATTGTACGATGTCTAGATCCCAAGACCGAGCCAGTGCACACAATTAATTCCTTTCCCGCTATCACGCGTTATGTCAAACATGCGTTGACCCATAGGACGCAATCAACAAGAGCTCGTGAGAGAGGCTGGTTTGACACTGAGTGCACAGTTGCAAGAAAACAGCTTATTTAGTATTAAAACAGAAAACAAAAGACTCGCAATCAATTAGGTTGGCGCATGTGCACTTCAAACAGACTATTGCCTGTAGAAAGAAACGTCTCATTGAAACAGCATGGGAGAAACTGGTATGGGCTAGCACCCTAAAGGATAGTAAATCCTTCTGGAAGGTGATAAACAATAACTATTTAAAGGGGCCCCATGAGCCGTCAACCGAGGTCCATATTCCAGAGGCGGCCTGGGTAAATCACTTTTCAGCCATATATAAAGATCATTCGCTGACAAGAGTAGACCAAATGGCACACGAAAGTCCTAGGAACCCAGAGACGTTTGGTAGAGCTACCTCACAGCACTCCCTCCAGCCAGTGACTTTGGCTGAGGTCACAAGAGCTTTAAATGAGAGTTGCAGAGGGAAGGCCCCAGGTCCATATGGAATGGTGGACTCTCACCTTGGTTTTAAAAAGGGCTTGAGGGGGCGTGGCTTGGGCGCGCATGGAGTGAGACGTGTGTTATCGAGTCTCCGCTCCGGCGTCTTCCGCATAAGCTATTTACTTGGCCACCGAGACTCTCATTTTCAATGCTGAGCCCTGAAAACCTTGGGGGCCCTTGCTGCTGAGATCTGCTGGTGTGGGTGCTGCCCGGGGAGCCGGCTAGACGGAGGTCTTGGCTGGCGTGGATCTGCCCCGCTCCCGCCGCCATTTTACCTGCAGGCCGCAGTGGAGTCACGGGCGAGATCTGACACGCTGCCTCGCTGCACGGACCTGCCGCTTGTGCTCTGGGGGGATCCGGAGGTCTGGTTTTGCTCCCGCATCGCTTGGGAACCTGTGGGTGACTGCCGCTCCTCATCAGAAGCTGGCCATTTACTGAAGACGGCGGGGAAGCTACCCTGCTAGGCCTCGCTGCACGGAGGAGCGGTGCTGACGTCAGGCCCCGACGGACGGGGAGACACTGCTGTGCCGCGCTGCGGCTGGAGGTACCGGGATGGGGGGTGCGACGTCGCAGGCGTGAGCGGCCCGGGGGGCTCTCGCTGAGGTCCTCGGCCCTGCTGCCATTTTGCCTTTCCTTGAGGCCTGCGCTCCCCCGGCCCTGATGTTGGTGCCTTTCCCTGCTGCCTGACCCTTGCCTGAGGTGGTCGATTTCTCTGAGGATTCGCGCGCTGGCCCCCTCCTCTCCGCTTGCTTGCCTTGGTGCCTCCTGCCCACTGTGCCCCATCGGGACACGTACCTGCTTCTTGTGGCCCTTGGAGACCCCCTGGTCACTGCGGGGGCCTGCTCTGGGTCCAGTACGTCTGTGATTCCTCCCACTGACACTCTCCTTAGCCCTTGGTTGGACCGATTAGCCTCGATACAGCCTGGTGATTTCCTCGCAGCTTTGGGCCTACATTCTGCCTGGGGAGTCTACTCTGCTCTGCTGCTCCTGCCTGCTCCCCTGTCACCTTACCTTGGCCTCCGGGGTTGCCGTTGCCTGTCCTTGGTCGTTATCCTGCCGCCCTTGCGCACCTGTGAACTGTTAGCCCCTGGCTGTGCCTTGGGAGCCGGGGACCGCGCTGCCTTGGTATCCGCGCCCTCTCTTGCCTGACTGGCCCCTCCCGGGTCCTCGCTTGCCCGCTCCCTGATTTGACTGTGAACTATCCCTTGAGGCAGGGCCCCCTGCATCCTTGTTTATTGCGGAGATGCCTCCTAAGCATAGGAACGCTAAGGACCCTGACGCTGCGGCCTCCCGGGGGAATCCGGTGACCTCCTTGTGGTCCAAGACGCTTCCCAACACGCAAGATGATTCTGCTTCTCCCTTGCCGTCCTCTGGGGTGCCTTCTCCCGGGGTGCCCATCACCCAGGCTTATATGTCGTCGTTTCTCGAGGAGATCAAGACCGAGATTGGCTCCCTCCGCCAGGACTTCAAGGCTGAGTTGCAAGACATTCGCAGAGAGGTCACTGAAATTGGCGATCGGGTTGATGGCCTTGAGCGCACAGTGGATGCTAGGACGGAGGACATAGATGGTCTCTGGAAGAAGGTGACTGAACTCGAAGACCAGAACATCACCCTCCAGTTGAAGCAGGAGGACTTGGAGAACCGCAGTAGGCGGAATAACCTCCGTATCCGAGGCGTTCCACTGGGAACAGAAGGGTCGAACATATTGTCGTATACTGCGGACCTCCTTCATGCCCTTCGGGAGGGCGAGGGCTCTTCACCGCCTAGGCTCGATAGGGCCCATCGGCTGCCTGCTCCCCGCAACCATCCTGGCTTTGTCCCGGACATCATTACAAGGGTCCACTTTTTTGCTGACAAGGAAGCTATCCTCCGCAAGGTACAGGGAGTCCAAGTGATCTCTTACAATGGTCTCTCAATCCAGATCTTCCAGGACCTCGCGCCCTCAATGCTTCGGCGCAGGAAGAGCTTCAAGCCTGTGACGGACAAACTGAGAGAGCTTGAGATTAAATACCAGTGGGGGCACCCTTTTGCCTTGCTGTTCCCTTGGGAGGGTAGACGACGGAGTGTTCAGTCCCTGCAGGAGGCGCAGCGTCTTCTCCGTCTTCCCGTTGACCCGGAGAGTGATGAACTCCCACCCCCTGGTACACGCCTTAGGGGTTCTCTTCGACCGGAGTGGTCCACTGTTCCTTCTCCTCGCTCTAGGTGCCTCTCCAGGGACCCTGACTCTGCACAGGCTAAGCAGGAGGCCATTAATCAGGTGCGGTCTCTGAGTGCCTCTCCGTCCCTTACGAACTAGCTGCCTCCAACGCTGTGATGTCTCTGGCTGTGCCTACGCCCCATGCCTTCCCCTGAAGACTCTCCAGCTAGGTCCCAGTGACTGGCTCTTGGTGTGCTTTTTTCCTCATGCATGCACGGGAGGCTGCTGGCGGGGGCTCTCTGCCTCATGTGTGTCCGACACCCCCCCTCTTTGGAGTCGTATAGGAGAGTGACTTCTCTGTGATGGTCCACCTTCGGGATTCTGGACTGTCCCGAATAGACTCTACATTCACGTGGCCCGGTTGGCCTGTTCATTTCTTATGTCTTTTTTTTTCTTTTTCTTTTGTTTATTCTTTGTCTTTTCTCTTTGCTGTTCTCTCTGGATGCGCCATCCGTGATGCCTGACCGGCAATGCTGCGCTTGGCTTGCAGGGGGAGCCAATTGGCCACTGTGTGGGGTTGGATGGGTTTTTATTTGTATGCCTGCTGTATGTTGGCTGCGGCTGCCCTCGTCCTACTGGTTCCATCCTTTCTCTGCGCGCCTGGGGGGGGGCCATGGTCCTCTCAGGACTAGGGGCTTTCCTCTTTAACTCCTTTGGTTTGCTTCTAGCTGGGCCCCGGGCTCATCTTTTCCTGCGCATGGCTGGCACCGAAGCACGCTTCACCCTTTCTCTCACACTATGACCCGCACCGTCACTTTCCTCTCCCTTAATGTAAAGGGCCTCAACTCTCCCTCTAAGCGTCGCCAGGTTTGGCGTTATCTCTCCCAATATGATCCTGATGTGGTCTTTCTTCAGGAGACCCACTTGCTCTCCTCTGACACGCACCTCATGTCCCACCGCAAATATCCCACCCAGTTTTGGGCGAGTTCCCCTACCAAGACTGGGGGGGTGGCGCTTCTTTTTAAGTCTGGCTGGCGAGCGACCTCCTCCCAATGCATAGCTGACAAAAATGGGAGATTTCTCAAAATTGAAATGGTTTGGGGCCGGGGCTCTTGCACCTTTGTTAATATATATGCCCCCAATCAGAATCAGGATATTTATTTGCGACAGCAGTTAGGGACATTATTACGTGCGGTCTCTACCCCTATTGTCCTTGGAGGCGATTTTAATTTAGTTTGGGAGCCTGAGTGGGATCGTACGGCACAGGCACGCCATGTCTCAGGGGCAATGTCATCGCAATTGAAGAAAACCATTACTGACCTTGGCTTGGTTGATGCCTGGAGATATCTCCACCCTGATTCCCGGGATTACTCTTTCTATTCCCATGTCCACCGTTCATATTCGCGGATTGATCACTTCTTTCTCTCACTTCCCTTGGTTCGTGACCTTGGCTCGGCGGATATTTCGGACATCTCTATTTCTGACCATGCGCATGTTTTGCTTACGCTCCAGCTTCCCGCGTTTCGCACTGATCCCCTTCCGCGGTGGCGTTTGCCTCCCCAGGCTCCCCGTGACCCGGTAGATGTGGCGGATATCCGCAAGGAGATCGAATCTTTCTTTGCGTCTAATACCCTTGACGATACGTCTGGGGATGTTCGCTGGGGTGCCTTTAAGGCCACTGTTCGGGGTGTCATCACTTCTATATCTATTGCCCGGACCCGTGAAGCCCGGTTGGTGAAGACCACTCTTTCCCGGGAGATTAAAGATCTTGAGCGCGTGGACCACGCCACTCCCTCTCTTGCTAATAAACACCGTCTGGCGGCCCTGCGAGGCCAACTTCGCTTACACCGTACTAATAAGGCTGAACGGACACTTGTTAATCTTAAGCAGAAATTCTACGTAGGGGGTGATAAGGTTGGAGCGTGTTTAGCGCGCCTTTTGCGAGCCCAGGTTGCTCGTTCTCATATCCCCAAGCTCAAGCGCCCTGATGGATCCTGGGCCACTTCGGAGAAGGGCAAGGGTTGTACCCTTATGGCCTTCTATAAGGATCTCTATGCTCATGCCCCTTGTTCCTCAGAGGCGGCTGAGAGTTTTCTGGATGCGTGCCCCTGGGATCCTATTGACCCTTATTTTAAGGGGTTGCTTGATGAACCTATCTCTCAGGAGGAGCTTGCCAAGGCTCTGAAGCAGCTGCCGACGGGCAAGACGCCAGGTCCTGACGGTCTTCCGCTTACTTTCTATCGGGCTTTTGACCCGCAGCTGCGGGACCATCTACTCCATCTCTTTAATAGTTTTACGGATAGTACGGGCCTTTCTCCCACGATGAATGAAGCGGAGACTGTCCTGGTCCCTAAACCCGGAAAGGATCCGACCCTGGCAGCTTCTTTCCGCCCCATTGCCTTGTTAAACACAGACGCCAAACTCTTCACCAAAATTTTAGCGAACCGGTTGGAGCCCTATCTACCGGGACTTATTGACCCCGATCAGGTGGGTTTTATCCAGCATCGTCAGGGCGCTGATAATATCCGACGTATTGCCCACCTGGTGGAAAAATCGCATATCAGAGCCATCCCTGCCTGTTTAGTTTCCCTTGATGCCGAGAAGGCGTTCGACCGTGTGGACTGGGGCTACATGCGAGCGGTTCTTCAGAAGATTGGTCTGGGACCGGGCTTTACCTCTAAGCTGATGGCCTCCTATGCCAAGCCTACTACTCGTATACGATTCAATTGCTCTACCACTGCCCCTATTTCTATTTACCGGGGCACGAGGCAGGGGTGCCCGCTGTCTCCCCTTCTTTTTGCGCTCGCTGTTGAGCCCTTGGCTATTGCCATCCGACACCATCGGGACATTCACGGCATTCGTATGGCTGGGGTGGAACATAAGGCTTCTCTTTTTGCTGACGACCTGTTGTTATCTCTCTCCTCTCCGATGTCTTCCCTACCTGCTGTGGCTGAGCTCTTGGACTCCTTTGAGGCTGCGTCGGGCCATCGCATCAACTTGGAGAAATCCCACGCTCTTAATCTCACGCTACCTTCATCGGAGGTCCCGCGATTACGAGACTTGCTCCCCGTACAGTGGACTGACGAGTCGATTCGGTATCTGGGCTTAGACTTAACCCCTACACTCTCTACTTGGACCTCCTCGAATTGGCCTCGTTTCCGCAACTCTGTTCATGAGGAGATGCGACGGTGGGAGGGACTTCCTTTGGCATGGTTGGGTCGTCTTCATGCTGTTAAGATGTCTCTTCTGCCCAAAATCCTGTACTTGTTTCAGTCTCTCCCCACCCCTATTCCACTCGTGGATATTCGAGCCCTCCAACGGGACTTTACTAAGTTCATCTGGGGGAAATCGCGCCCCCGCTTCTCCCACAGGATACTCCTCCTCCCCAGATCTCGGGGTGGTTTGGCCTGTCCTCATTTACTGGAATATTACTGGGCCTGTCATCTCCGTTTTATTTCAGAGTGGATAGTCCCTGAAAGTGAGAAGCATTGGTTCCAAATGGACCGGGCGGTGGCTTGTAGACCGCTCTGGGACCTCGCCTGGCTTCCGCGTGCAGCGCGCCCACGCAGTGCATATTTGGCGACGCCGATGAGAACGGTATTAGAGATATGGGATAGACTGGCGCTTACCCGGGGTCTCACGACTTTTCCCTCCCCTAACACACCGTTCACGCGCAATCCTGCATTTCCTCCTGCTCTTCAGCCCCGTTCCTTTGAGGCTTGGACCATGGAGGGTCGCCGTGTCCTCCAGGACTTCTTCCAGGGCTCCGCTCTTCGCTCTTTTGATCAATGTGAACAGTTCTTCAGTCTAACTGACAAGGAGCGCCTACAGTACTGCCAAGTACGTCATTGGCTGTCATCTCCCGAATATCTCCGGGAAGTGACTCGGCGTCTCACCCCCTTTGAATCCCTGGTCCGCAGATTCGACGGCTCTAAAGGCCTCATCTCCAGAACCTATTCGGTTCTTCAGCACTCTGGACATCTTCCACTCCATGGTTACCAAACTCGCTGGGCCGCTGACTTAGCTGCTGATGTCTCCCCGGAGGAATGGGACCGCTTATGGGCGGACATCCCTAAGGTATACCGTAGCATTCCTCAGCGTGAATCTGCCTATAAACTAATGACGCAGTGGTATTATACTCCTACTCGCCTGCATCAGATGTTTCCGGACGCCTCCCCGATCTGTTGGAGATGCCAGACTGATAGAGGGGATTTTTTACACATCTGGTGGTCTTGCTCAGAGCTTACTATGTTCTGGAAGGAGGTCCTCAGCCATATCAAGGAGGTGGTGGGTTTCCCGATCCCTGCTATCCCATCTGTGGCACTCCTGGGCATTCGACCCAACGCGCTAAGGGCCATGACCTCGGCCCATTGGCACCTCATTCTTCATCTATTGGGCGCAGCGCGACAGACCATTGCTTCCTGCTGGAAACTGCCCCACTCCCCGCCTATTGCTGCATGGTTTCTCCGTCTGTGGGACGTTCTCTCCCTAGAGTTGCTTACTGCCCGCCTTGCTCACACTGATACACGGTTTGACCGCATATGGCATCCTCTCGTGCACTACCTTACTAAGCTTGAACACTCCCGTCTTATGCCTCCTAGATTACGGGCTCTACAATTGTTCGATGACCCTTTGGAGCCTTATTCTAGAGGTGGACAGCCGGATCCCTTGGGGTAGTCCGCAATGCCTGCTGGACGGGCCTCCTGCCTCCTGGAACTCCCGTCCTTCATTCTAGGACTTGACATCGATCCCTCCCCCTCCCCCTTCTGGCGCATTCACTCCCCTTCACTCCTCTCTTTCTTATTTTGATCACTTTATGTCTTTTTTCTATGTTGCTTTTGCCTTTTCTCTTTTCTCTTCTTTCCGTCGTTCTTTTATTTTTTTCTTATTCCTTTTGTTTGTTAATGGGTTGTGTGTTGACTGCCACAAATTGTAATGGTGCTGTTGCACTGTGTCCTATGCCTTATGTGGGGGCGGGGGCGCTGGTTCACTTGAAATTGCTACTTTGGAGCCCTTCTTCACATCCCCGTGTATAGCCGAGATCCCTTCAGGATTGTCAAACTCCTCCGTACTGGACCCTGAACCCTTCATCCCCTCCATGGCCTCTATCTGGGAACTGTGAGACAACCCTCCTCCTAAGATAGACTTTCCAGTCCTAGACTCTGGCTGTGCTCCAACTACGTACTTGACGCTACTTCTTGTATTTTCTGCCCCATCTTCCGTATGTTGGAGTCCTATACCGGGGGGTCCTGCTTCTCCTGCTGTGTACTTGATATCCCCTCGCCCCTCCCCTTCGATTTTGGTGGCATTTGTTGTCTTGCATATGCTTTTGTTCAAATAAACAGATATTAAATAAAAAAAAATAAAAAATAAAAAAAAGGGCTTGAGCACAGTCCATCAATGCCTGAACCTAAGTATTATCATTGGAAAATACACAGTGGCAAAAAAGGGGACGTTATATCTTTCCTTCATGGATCTGTCTGCAGCTTTTGACTGCGTTTTGCACTCTAAGCTGTGGAAGGTCATTGAGGATTTGGGGATTGAGCCAGGAATCACTATCTATATAAGGCAACTGTACATGGACGCAAGCACCTGTGTGCGCTTTGGAAGGGAGGGTGAATGCTCTGCGAGTTTTAACATCAAAAGAGGGGTCAGGCAGGGTTGCGTTTTAGCCCCCTTCTTATTCTCGCTCTACATGAATCGGGTAGAGTGAGCCCTAAGTTCATCTATCAGGGATACAGCCAGTTCTACTTTATGCAGACAATGCTGTATTAATTGCTAGAACTGGGAGGGGATTACAGTCCCTAATAGATGATTATATCACTTTCATGACTGACCTGGATCTGAAAGTAAATGGCTCCAAAACTTGCATCATGACTTACGGGGCCAAACCCAGGATAAAACCCGTCTTCCATACAGAAGGGCATAATTTGAGTGAATCACCCTGTTAGAAATGGGGGTCTCTAGTTGGCACTGGCTGGCGCCAATGTCCAAATAGGGACCCTTCTTCCTAAGTCAGGGCAAGTGGGCTACCCCCTTTGATAACCCCTGCTCAACCCTGTGGTAACGTAGCACGAGCAGTTAGGCCTATCTCAGAGGCAGGGTGTGAAGCATTTATGACCATGCACAATAAGGCAGTAACAACACCACAAAAGGACACAACTGAAGTAGGTATAGAAAAATAGTATCTTTATCTAAGGTTTAACACAAGACTCTCAAAGCGTTTTAACCAGCCACAATGCACGTAAATCAGTAGGGACTTAAAAAGGCAATAACGTATTCACCAGAACGTGGCACCGACTGAGTTCAAGGCCTGGGTCTACGCGACCCGTTGCGCACCAGATACCTGCCGTTGGACGGGGACACAGCACGCAGCTTCTCGAAGAAGCGGAGACGGTGACAGGCGGACTCCCAGCGACCACAACTCTTGACTGCAGTGGTCCGCAACGTGCACTCACAATGATTCGGGCACTCGGGGACAGGCGGGCTCTCAGCGGCCCGGGCTGGTGGTGGTGATGACTCTCGTCGTGCAGCTCCGTGGTGGGCTCACAGCGGCAGCAGCTCTCTCTTAGCTGCGGCGGCCCACAGGACGACTCACGAGGATGCAATGTTGGCAAAGGTGTGGGCACTCAGCGGCAGCAGCTCTCTCTTAGCTGCGGGGGCCCACAGGACGAATCACGATGATGCAAAGTTGGCAAAGGTGCAGGCACTCAGCGGCAGCAGCTCTCTCTTAGCTGCGGCGGCCCACAGGACAAAGGATGATCTCGACCAGGCTGGCAGAACGGCGGGCACTCAGCGGCTACAGCTCACTCTTAACTGCGGCGGCCCACACAGATTCAGCGAAGGTTCCGAAGGTTCAAATTAAGGCGGGCTCTCAGCGGCGGCAGCTCTCTCTTAGCTGCGGCGGCCCACACAGAGTTAACGAGGGTTACCAGTCCGCGTTACTCACAGTAGAACTAGAGGCTCCGGATTACTCGACGGAGGCCTCACCTATCCCTCGCACAGGATTTCAGACGGCTGACGGGGTGAAGTCTAATGTCCCTGAGACTTCAGCAGGAGGCGCTCTCAATTCAGGCCCTCGGGTAGTTTCTTCAGCAAGCTTGGTGAAAGTTTCAAAGTCCTTTCCTCTGTTCACTCGGACAGAGTTTCGTCTTGACATCCAGAAGGAACACACTTGAAAAAGGTTTCAGCGCAGCGTTTTATACCTAAAAGTCTTTGTTCTCTAAAGTCACAAATCACTGAATCCAGCCAGAACCAGTTCGGTGGGGTCGGGGAGCACTTGGTTTACGAGGCGACATCCTGCCCTTTGAGAATCAGGGGTCTGCTATCAGACGCCCAGTGGGAGGTGGAGCCATCATTCACCTTGCCAGGCACGGCCCTGCTCAGATCAAAGAGTCACCCCTCCCCATACTCTAAATGCCGATCTCTCTCTCCAGCCAGGTCTGACCCAGCTGGCCCTGCTGCTCCAAAACCAGACGGCGCAAACAAATCATACAATTGCTCAAAAGTTTCCACTTTGCTACCCTTTACCCAGCGATCCATTGCTCTGCAGAAAATAGACACATATTCAACCCACGTGGTACCCTCTAACTTCTTACAGGTTCTAAACCTCTGCCTGTACATTTCTGAGGTCAAACCATAACGGGTCATCAAAGCTTCTTTCATATGGGCATACACCATCCTGCTCTCCTCAGGCAGGTCCAACATGGTATCCCTACCATCACTCAAAGCGTCCCCACAATCCCCTCCCCAATCCTTCTCAGGGACCCGGTGGGACACCATTGCTATCTCATATGCGGCAAACCATTGCCCAATATCCTCACTCTTGTGAAAATCCTTAATGACATCCTTAGGAATATAAACTTTACTCTCAGGAGTTACTAAAGGTATGCTGCCACCAGAGGGAGACCGGGACACTCCTCGCCCTGATCTCTATCTCGCTCAACATTCTCTCATGCTCCATTCTCATTTTCTCAAGTTCAATTGACAATCGATCCTTCTCAATGTCTAACTTTTACTCTCAAGGTCCTTCTGACCTTCCAATTTAGCCATCTCCAAACTATGCCTCCTATCTCTCTCCCTGTCCTCCAGCTCTTCTAGGGTCAGGCTCCTTTGGTATACACTAGTACCTGAATTGGGGGGTGTTCTATCTCCCCCCCCTCTACTGCATCATCCTGCTGCCCTCCAGCATTCTCTTCCTCATCCCCAGTGGACTCTCTCGCTTCCCACCAGGCCTTCAGCGCCTTCTGGTACTCCTCCTTCCTAGAGAGACCTATCACGGGGACTGCGAATTGCTTACAAAATGACTTCAGCTGTCTGGCAGTATAGGTATCTAATCTTTCCTCCTCAAAGGTGAGATCCTCCGAAGCATTGGATGTTGGCCTTCCCATATTAGCAGTACTCATGGCTGCGATCAACAATTTAATACTAGAACAACCAACCAAACAAAAAATTCGAAGAGGGACAAAAAACCCGTGCGTGGCTGCGCTTTGGTCTGCACTCACTAGTGGCGTTTACCAGTTATTGTACGTGGATCATAAATGCAAGTCCTGATCCTCACCGCTGACCGCCAATGTTAGAAATAGGGGTCTCTAGTTGGCACTGGCTGGCGCCAATGTCCAAATAGGGACCCTTCTTCCTAAGTCAGGGCAAGTGGGCTACCCCCTTTGATAACCCCTGCTCAACCCTGTGGTAACGTAGCACGAGCAGTTAGGCCTATCTCAGAGGCAGGGTGTGAAGCATTTATAACCATGCACAATAAGGCAGTAACGACACCACAAAAGGACACAACTCAAGTAGGTATAGAAAAATAGTATCTTTATCTAAGGTTTAACACAAGACTCTCAAAGCGTTTTAACCAGCCACAATGCACATAAATCAGTAGGGACTTAAAAAGGCAATAACGTATTCACCAGAACGTGGCACCGACTGAGTTCAAGGCCTGGGTCTATGCGACCCGTTGCACACCAGATACCTGCCGTTGGACGGGGACACAGCACGCAGCTTCTCGAAGAAGCGGAGACGGTGACAGGCGGACTCCCAGCGACCACAACTCTTGACTGCAGTGGTCCGCAACGTGCACTCACAATGATTCGGGTACTCGGGGACAGGCGGGCTCTCAGCGGCAGCAGCACGCGGCTGCGGCGGCCCGGGCTGGTGGTGGCGATGACTCTCGTCGTGCAGCTCCGTGGTGGGCTCACAGCGGCAGCAGCTCTCTCTTAGCTGCGACGGCCCACAGGACGACTCACAAGGATGCAATGTTGGCAAAGGTGCGGGCACTCAGCGGCAGCAGCTCTCTCTTAGCTGCGGCGGCCCACAGGACAAATCACGATGATGCAAAGTGGCAAAGGTGCGGGCACTCAGCGGCAGCAGCTCTCTCTTAGCTGCGGCGGCCCACAGGACAAATCACGATGATGCAAAGTTGGCAAAGGTGCGGGCACTCAGCGCCAGCAGCTCTTTCTTAGCTGCGGCGGCCCACAGGACAAATCACGATGATGCAAAATTGGCCAAGATGCGGGCACTCAGCAGCAGCAGCTCTCTCTTAGCTGCGGCGGCCCACAGGACGAATCACGATGATGCAAAGTTGGCAAAGGTGCGGGCACTCAGCGGCAGCAGCTCTCTCTTAGCTGCGGCGGCCCACAGGACAAATCACGATGATGCAAAGTTGGGCAAGATGCGGGCACTCAGCGGCAGCAGCTCTCTCTTAGCTGCGGCGGCCCACAGGACGAATCACGATGATGCACAGCTGACACCAGTGCGGGCACTCAGCGGCAGCAGCTCTCTCTTAGCTGCGGCGGCCCACAGGACAAAGGATGATCTCGACCAGGCTGGCACAACGGCGGGCACTCAGCGGCTACAGCTCTCTCTTAACTGCGGCGGTCCACACAGATTCAGAGAAGGTTCCGAAGGTTCAAATTAAGGCGGGCTCTCAGCGGCAGCAGCTCTCTTAGCTGCGGTGGCCCACACAGAGTTAACGAGGGTTACCAGTCCGCGTTACTCACAGTAGAACTAGAGGCTCCGGATTACTCGACGGAGGCCTCACCTGCAAGTAGAATCCCTCGCACAGGAATTCAGACGGCTGATGGGGTGAAGTCTGATGTCCCTGAGACTTCAGCAGGAGGCGCTCTCAATTCAGGCCCTCGGGTAGTTTCTTCAGCAAGCTTGGTGAAAGTTTCAAAGTCCTTTCCTCTGTTCACTCGGACAGAGTTTCGTCTTGACATCCAGAAGGAACACACTTGAAAAAGGTTTCAGCGCAGCGTTTTATACCTAAAAAGTCTTTGTTCTCTAAAGTCACAAATCACTGAATCCAGCCAGAACCAGTTCGGTGGGGTCGGGAGCACTTGGTTTACGAGGCGACATCCTGCCCTTTGAGAATCAGGGGGTCTGCTATCAGACGCCCAGTGGGAGGTGGAGCCATCATTCACCTTGCCAGGCACGGCCCTGCTAAGATCAAAGAGTCACCCCTCCCCATACTCTAAATGCCGATCTCTCTCTCCAGCCAGGTCTGACCCAGCTGGCCCTGCTGCTCCAAAACCAGACGGCCAATACACACACTAGCAAAGCCTACAGGAAAGCTTAGGCAAGAAAACACCTCGTTTCTAGAAGAGGCATTTTCGAACACGGGCTATGCAAATGATCCTTACTAAAAGATGTATCTCAATGTCCTGAGCTTAAACATATCAAATTCGAATTTCCTATCAGGTTCCTGGGGGCAGGTAGGATTATGGAATGTAATACTCAGCCTGCCCATTCTGGCGTCTGAGAACGGATAGCCTCACAATAGTAAACAGTGAAATGGAGGGTAACTCGCTATTAGAACATGCTACCCAGACATACTTTAAAAGCTGCTTCGGTGGGTAGCGCAAATCAGCGCTGCAGGCCCACCAGCAGTATTTGGTCTACCAGCCCTGGGCACACACAGTGCACTTATACTAGGGACTGACAGGTAAACCAAACGAGCCAATTATAGTTATCCCAATTCATACAGTCATCTTTACACAGGGAGCATTCGCGCTGTGGCACTGATTGGCAGTGGCACAGCGCCCAGAGCATCTAAATCCAGCCAACATAAAAGATAGGAAGCGAAAAGAGGAAGGGAGACCCACGCCAATGATGCCAGGTCTAACACACCCACTTTTTGCTACTGAGGGATACTCTTTGACAACAAGAATTTGTGGTTTCCGATGGTAATTAATAGATGTGTGTAAATGGAGAAATCCATCATAGGATATCAACATTTACAAAGAAATTGGGCTTTAGGGCAATAAGGGAACTCCTTACTATATACACAAGCAAAACAGTGGCAGTGGCCTCATATGGCTCAGGGGTTTGGGGAATGGTCAATACACAGAACATACAAAGGGTTGAGGACTCATTTCTTAAACATATCCTTTACCTCCCCTCCAGTTGTTCGAATTACATAGCTCATGCCAAACTGGGAACCCCGTACATCTCTGATAGATTAAAGATGGCCCCTATATTGCTCTGGCATACAATTTGGTTGTGTGAAGAAACTGGACTGAATAGATCAATTCTCAGCGATGCAATGAAATTAGACCATGCAATGAAAATCCCCTGGTTGAGATAAGTTAAGTATACATGCGAGGAGATCGGCCTACTGAATATTTTTATTAATCCTGAGTCCTGCGAACTATTAGATAAAGAACAGCTGAAACAACTCGCCCTGTATAATGCTATAGGATGGAGATGGATGGGCGAAGGAGTAAAATCATCTGTAGTTGCATACAATAGATTGACCCCCAAGGAGGGCTTGAAATCAAATCTGACTTTGGTATGCAACGACCAACAAAGGTTTATCCTGACCCGATTTAGGGCAAATATGCCTCCGCTGATGGTAGGGTTTCCAAAACATGGCCACTCTTTGTCAGAGTTAGCTTTGTGCCCGTGCGACTGTGTGACGCCCACAACCAATTTGCACATTGTATTTTTTTGTAAATTTTCGGAAATCCCTAGGAAGAGATATATTTTACTGGCACTTAAAACACTTAATTTTAGACAGTGCAGACCAGCACTTTTATATTTACAACAATTACATACCCCGTATGTCTGCCGCGTAATGTCTTCCTACTTTTTTATGCTACTGAAAAGTTTAGAATAAAGTTATCATTGATTGATGTAGCTGCTCAACTGTAAAAACTTACAGTTGAGTTGTGCTGTCACAGTGCCTGTTGCTAGAGCCAGCAGAAAAGCAGATTATGGTGCAGAGTTACAACGGCTGTTTAAACAATTGTGAGAAAATGCCTGTTTTTGTGTGGTCACCCCCATTTTTTGTGGACTGATGCTGCTGGTAGTTCGAACTCTGCACACTGAAGCACTACTGTCCAGTCCCCACTGTATCTGCTCTGATCCCAAAACATGGGAACATTGGCTAATCCCCAGCTAGCATATTTAACTTTCAAGTAAAGCCATAGTATGTGGTGCAGGAAATATACCCATGACATGGACATTAAATATCACCTGTGGACTGCAGCACACATTTTGCCAACCTATATGCAAACAAGGAAAACATGACTTCAGGTCTACATATGTAGCCTGCCTGCTGCAGCTTTTAAACCTGTAGACACTCCTGTCAAAATAACCTTTTTGACAGGGAAGTAACTACATTTTAAATATTAAGGGTCTGTTTTAAAGTTTAGCGGACGGGAATTACTCTGTAAGGGTTACAGAGTAACCACCCACTGATTAAAGAGATGTCTGATGACCCAGGGGACATCTGTTGCATTGGCAGGAACTGCAGTCACAGCAGTTCCTGTCAATGTATTGAAAGTTTGACGGACAGCTCCATCAACATGACGCAGCTGTACGGCAAACATTCAGTATTTTTTATTTTTTTATTTTTAAAAACAAAATCCTAAACTGGGATTTTATTTTTGAAAATAAAAACAGCAATGACCCCCTCCTCACGGGAGATTTCTCCCATGACGTGGAGGTCTTTAAAACGTTTTCACTGTCACTGCCAGTAAGGGACAGACAGTGAAAACTGTCCATTTAACCACCCACTCAAGCACTCAAATGGCCAAACATACAATGGCCCTTACTTCCTTGGGCCGTCAGAGATGTATGTCAGTGGTGGAGATGGACTAGTCTCCGCTGCTGACAAATTTAGTTCCTCCCCACTCTAAATGAGGCGGATGAAACTTCAGTTTGGCAGAGAGGATGCTCCGTTGCCTTTGAGCCGGAGTACCCTCTCCGCCAAACTCAAAATCAGGCCGTAAGTCAGCCAACACTAAGGAGGCCTTGGAGGTCACAAGGTAGTATGCTTACCATATAAAAGTGGAACATGGAAGATTTTAAGGTGTGCATATGCCTACAGTGACTAGCCCTCAAAAGCTATTTCACTGTATGAGTGTTATAGTTTTTTCTATGAAAAAAGCTAAATTACAATTTAAGTGGCTTAGAAAAAGCAACTAAGTCCATTTAACCTCTGTTTTTCAAATTTATTAAAAATCCAAACCTATGCTGAAGTTGGACTTTTGATAACCTGTATAGGAAAAGTGACTTTTAGAAAGCTGTATTTTTCCTGTCAAAAGCTTCAGTAGGCTAATTAGCATTAGCGTGCCTGCAGCTGTCCCTGACAATGTTTCACTCCTGATGAGGTGTGAAACTGCTCCCAGTGCGGAGACAATGGCTTGAGCTTTTTGGCAGTATGGCCTGGGTGTGAGGTATGCTATTCAGCTTATTTCAGGAAGGACCATTTTGGAATGTCCAGGAACTTCATTAATTTGAAAGGGACCAGGATTAGGCCTGTCTATTCATCCATAAGTGAGATCTGAATAAGAGGGGCTTTTTATTCCCAGGGCACGCTATAGCCATCTTGACTCCATTAACAGTGGGAGGGACGCTGGTCCCAGAACCAATTTCTTTGTGGCTAAATAGGAAGGGACTGCTGTTTCCAATGAATACACTTCAGGGAGGGCTATTAGCCAACTCCAGGAGCAGAAAGGCACTGACATATTGAACGTCACTGGAGATGGTGTATTGTGGGATAGTTTGAAGTAAGTCAAACAGATTAGGCTGAAAAGAGGGAAGGTTTTTCCTTGGGAGCTTTTTATTAATTTGTCAGTAAGTATCTGGGAGTCCTCGCACCCAGTGGCTAGTATATTGTACAGAAGTAGTACCTCACTGTCTGCTCCTCAGAGCCTTCTGGACCTGCAGAAGAACAGAAGAGGACGAGGCCTGCTGACTGACATGTGTGGAGACCAAAAGGGCTGGACCTGCTCCCCCTTGTACCTAGGACTAAGAAGTGGACTCTAAGACTCGGTTTGCTGAGCTCCTGTGTAGCTACAGGAATACCAAAAGCTTCAAAATGCGTTTTCCTGGAGTGACCAGTTGACGAGTGGCAAGTAAACCCTGACTAGAGTGTGCTGGTGACCTCTACTGGAGTGCATCCTGGGCTCTAAGTTATATCCCTGAGTTACTGGGGGTCTTAGAAGGCTCCAAAGAGAAGAAAAAGTTGAGACTTCGATCTCCAGGGGAGAGCAGTGAAATATTAAGTATCTGGCCAGCGAGAGGACTTCAGCAGGCCTGAAATTTGAACTTTCCCTCCAAGAGCTTTTCCTGACAAAACAAATGGCTTCAGCAGACATTGTCAAAGTGCTGTCTGACTTTGAGAGGACTTTGTCGGACACAGCCTTCAACATTGCCAC
Organism: Calotriton arnoldi; assembly: GCA_963921515.1. Taxonomy (NCBI): domain Eukaryota; kingdom Metazoa; phylum Chordata; class Amphibia; order Caudata; family Salamandridae; genus Calotriton; species Calotriton arnoldi. The sequence continues at coordinate 2,089,151 of CAWUFW010001780.1, forward strand.
GCAAGAGAATTTCTACTTTTATTAAAAAAATTAAATCAGAAGTAACCCTGGGCGAAGTTCGCAGAGTGCTGAAAAACTCTGCCAAATTCCGCGGAGGTACGCGGGCTGGCAGAGTCCACCATAGCCTGGTACCTCCTATATTAATGCAGCAAATTCGTGGGCTCAGCAACTGACAACTTTCATCCTTGAGATCCTGCCTCCTGTCAAACTGTCTTCACTCACATCTAAACTGGAGGAGGTGCGCTCCTGGCGGAGCATTGCAAATCCCCAGCTCCACGGAGGCCGAAGGGGAAGCCTAGAGTAGACTTGAGGCTCTGGAAGGAGATAGGGTGGGCGGCTCCATAGCACAAGTCAAAGGGACGTGCAGTCAGGAAGGAAGCACTTCTCACACTGTTCGAGTGCACAATGTGTGCATACACAGCCTGCAGCATTAGCATATCCACCATACCGCTGTAGAAAGGAAAAAAACGCCTTGTCAATAATATTAGGAGGCTGCACCATACCAGGTAGTGAACATAACAGGCACTACTAATCACCTACTCCCCATCACCACACAGTTGGCTCTTGGGTCCAGGCCCCCTCCCATGAGTACCCACTTACTGATTCAAAAGAAACTAACTCCCCTGCTATGCCCCTCACCCTTCCCCGTTTGGCCTTCCAGCGGGTCCTGCTTGTAGTGGGTCCCGTCCACGTGTGACTCCCCACCGGCGTTATTTGGCCCAATCCACCTTGTCCGCCAATCTGGTGCCTGCAGTCTGCGAGCTGGCCCCAAGGAGTGTCCACGGCTCGATGGTTTTGTGGCACCGTGATGGCACCATGCTGTGCTCCAGCATTTCCCCCTTAGGGCTTACTCTTTGCTGGTAATCCGACACAGTGAAGCCTACCCCGGGACTTTCACCGATAGGCAATAATATTTTGCCCCAGCCAGCTCGGGGGCGTGGTATTACCGGCGCGACGACCATTAGGGTGTTGACACTGGTCGATGGGGTGTTGCTTGTGAACCAAGCTTAGCTGAGGCAGCATGTACTGTTGGAACTGGTCGGTTTGGGTTTGTAGGGGCGTGCACACGTGAAAGGGTGGGGAAAGTCCTCGCTACAGTGTCAGACATGGCGCAGGGGCGCTACATCCCTGTCCTTTCCCATGAACATTGCTCTCTGCATTGCATTTTCTAGAGATGAGCTGCTTGAAGCCGTCAAAACTGAGTTTTTTTCTGAACTCGGCGATCCAACCGGAGCGCGGAGAGCTAAAACTCCGCAAACTCCGCCGGCGGAGCGGGGATTGCCGCACACCCTTGGTCAGAAGGTAAAATCTTTGACTGAGTGGACCCATTAGTGTTAGCGGACTTCCAGGGCATTGCTGTCTGCCTAAACTTGTTTTTACATCCCAGTAAACCACACCCATAGATGCTATGTTGATTCTTGCACTTTTTCAAACCTTTAAAAATTAATATCTCCCATTACCCTTATTGGATTTGAATCCTTTTCTGTAAGTTGTTCTTACTAAATAGTTCTTACTCTTTAAAAATTGGTTGTGGGATTTACACTGTGTTTTCTGACTTTTTAATTCTTTTAGTCCTGCTAAATACTTTACATATTTTGTCTACATTTGCCTGGCTGTTGGATGCCATAGCTACAGTGGTCTGAACGCAGGCTTATCCAGAGAACATTGTGTTTGACCTGGCAGGGTTGTAACTTAGTACTTGGGAAAGTGTCATATAGTACCCATCTAATAACCTAATTTCTTACAACAATGAAAGGATGAACAAGCTTTTCTAATGTTTCTCTACAAGGAATAGTCATTTGAAAAACTGAGACATTTATGCCATCATTGTTGTATTTTTTGCAAGGCTATAGTTCATGACTCCAGGGTAGGACTCTCTCTGCATGTTACCACACATTATGAACTACTGCTGTTTTTTTAAATCTGCTTGCACTATGCTGCATATGTTTTTGCAGTAAGCTACTAGCTGTTCGTTCTCTGTTTTATTTTGCACTACAAATTCTACATTAATTTTACATCTTTGCAAAGACACTGGTTCCATATGAAGCAGCCAGAGACCCAAGGATTTAAGCTTTTTAGCGAGAGAGTTATAGTGATATATTATAAGTAATAAAATACAACATGTTGTATGATAAAAGACTGTTGCAAGTCACCTCCAGAAATCAATGACTTTATAAAACACAATAAATGACAGAAACTGGTTTCATTTTCTGTCAGACTGCTTGCTTGTAGGTGGTATGATAACTTTAATTCTGAAATGGGCATCATGGACAGCTATTCATAGGGGTTTCAGGCTTGATCTCACTGTGCATGTCTTCTTTCACCAACTGAATGAACAAGCAAAGTGGGAATGGGAGGGGCAGGATAAATTATTTCAGAAGCAAGATTCCGCACGATCTAACAGACTATGAATCAGCTGTACAAGATGTAGCCTCTCAGTCTTTTGGAGGGAGCCTGATAGGGTCTAAAACCATACTCTGATTGACCTTTATGGTATGCAATGGCTGTTAAGACTCCCTGTCATCAGCCACAGTGAGACAATCTCCACCTGTTCTTACTGTTGCCTCAGGGACACCAACCTGGTATGTCACTTCATCGGTGTCTAGGGTGATGGGGCGGCCCTCTCTTCAGAAGGTGATCTCTGGAGAGATAGCCCAGGTTAATGCAGATGCCTGCTGATGCAGTGTTCTTAAATGTGAACTGCTCTTTGTAGCCTCTTTTCAGCCATTCCTAATGGTGGTCAAAGTACTTTTCACCTCTAAAATAATCCATGGTGCCAGTTCGAAGGGTGCTAAAAACTTGCTTGCATGGATAATCAGCTTCCCAGTCTGTAGTTCTGAGTAGTTCTGATTCATGGGAGCCCCTCTTTCTGCTGAAATACTCATTTTTTCATTAAGCATTAGGTCACAGTGGTTTCGTCATTTGACCTGAGGCTGGAGGAGTGAGTATGTAAGACTGAGCCCACAGCAAAATAACCCATGCCCAATGAATGAAGTGTATGACCAGTGGTCATGTGTGATGTGTTTCGTTACTCCCTCAGATAAAAGATTAAAAATGGAAAATTCCATGTTTGCTTGTTGGTGCAGTCTGTGCAAATGCTCTTGTTAAACATGCACATAAGTGTTTTAGTTTTATTGTTGACTAGGGGGTTAATGAAGTGTGATTCTGAAATGCTCGATTCGCATGGAGGCAAGGTAGTGTGGAAATTCATGCTCCTGAAATGGTCGTCCACTCTTAGTTCTCATTGCTTAGATTAGTCTTAGTGGCTAGATGCTTCTCTAACTTTGAGTTGATATTCCCTTCTGGATATTTAGTGTAGTCATCTTTCAAAACCTGCAAGTAATGCCCATTTAGCAGCCTACTGAATTTCATACTGATCCTGGTCCACAAGTGTGAAGGGTAGTTTTGGTGATGACTTGGGCAGGACCTAATGGTACACGTGATGCTTGGCAGAGATGTGGGAGCCAGACTTGAATATCATGATAGGAATACTTCTGCAGCTCTTAGATGAATTTCTCTATCCTTCTGTGATTTTATTGATGACCACTGAAACATGGAAATGGGGCCGGTGGCCAGTGGTGACTTGAAATAGATGTCTGTGCAGATACATATGAAAGATGCGCAAAACTACCATGAAATGGCAACTGCTTCCTTCCTGGTTTCTGTAGTAGGACCGCTCCATGACCTGTGGTGCTGGTATCCACAGCCAATTCTGTCTCTTTACTAGTTTAGCCATTATATTGAAGAGTGGTGAGAGGGCATCTTTGGTGCCTCTGCCTGCTCATGTTCCTCTTGCCAAATCCACGCCGATGACAACTTGAGAAGGTGACGGAGACCAGTGAGAGATATCATGTTGTGGAAGAGCCCCCCACAGTAGTCTACCATGCCTAGAATAGTTCATACTTCAGAGAATGATTTCAGGGGGAGAAAGGTTATAAGCCTTCACATTTTCAACTTACATGTGGTCAGGTGTGACATTATTGAGAATTGAATTGATACCCAAAGAAGTTAATGCTCGAGTTAAGGAACTTTCATTCATTTCAGTTGAGTATCAGACAATTTGCAATGAGCATTTAGATTATGGCCCATAACTTTGTGCTGTGCTTCGTGGTAGTGGTGGCATAAAACACGTTGTCATTGCTAATACTTTTCAGTCCCAATATGGTGAATAACACCTCCTAAGCACAGTTCTGAAATAATGTGGCAGCATTGGAAATTTTAAAGTTCAGATGGGTGTATCCTCAGAGCCCAACTTGAGAAGAAGGAGATGATCTGTTAGGGTTTCAGGTCACAGAAGATCTGATGGAAGTTGAAGAGAGTCAGGTCACATTTTGAGAACCACTAAGAGCTGTTTACTTCTGTGACAATCTTTTTGTTGCTGATGTTGTGTACTTTTACAGAACAGAAATAGGCAAAAAGAAAATAACACTTGTCAGGATACCCTTTTAGCGGTATGATTTTAACTAATGGAATCATCGTCAGTGTATTCCTAGGGTTGGTTAATATGTTTTCTGAAGAACTATGTACACTTGTCCAAATGATCTATGATTGAAGCACAAACCTATCTAGTGAGCTGGCCACTAGCTTTCATAGTCAGCATCAAAACAGTTGAATATGTTTTTCAAGAGGTTCAAATCTATTTTCTGTACCTGCTGGTGATGTATTTATTTCTTTTTAAGATTTTGTTAAGTGTGAATACATCTTGAGTCTATTGTAGAAGTGAAGTAAATGGTACATAGACAATCGTATAATTATGCACACCAAGTGAAACATAAAAAATGTAAAAATGAACAATTAGTGCGAAGCATATTATAATTTGAGTCAATATTATTTAGACTATTAAAGAAAATAAAAGAAATCCAAATACTTATGAAAAGTGGAGCATAGAGAGGAATAGGAGGGAAAAGAGCTGGAGCAAGCTCTTGAAAAGAGTGATCTCATAACAAGGAGCTAGGCCACTGAAATTCATCCAGATCCTCTGTGTAATTAAATAAAAGGTGGTGTTGGTACTGGAGTTAAAGTCACTTATGTAAAAAAGTTACGATTGAACTGAAGATATTGCAAGTCTTTTTTGAAAGCCATTTGAAATAAAATCAGATAGAGCTCAATGGGCGGAAGGTCCAAATTTTGAGGGTGGTCCAAAAAAGGTTTGGGACGGGGTCCTATTTTTCTTAAGGTTCAGAGATTCAAAAGACAGTAAAGCCAAACTAGAGAGGCGACATTGGCTGCCTGAGACCATCTACTTCTTCTAGGTAATGCATGGAGCCACTGTAGAGAATATTGTGTAACATGCACACACATTCTAAGATGCGTCTAGTCTTGATATGGAATCCTTGCAGGGAAAACCATACTAAAGTGATGTGATCAAAGCACTGAGAACTGAGCATGGAGGGCTACTTTGAGGTGAGATACATGAGCTTTAGAAATGCTAGAATGAGTAGATTTCACATAGTCCAACGAGGACGAGTCCATTACTTAGACTGCCAATTTGAAATTATCAATTGTAATGCCTTTTTATGATCTGAGCTGGAAGGCCTTGCTATCTTTTTCCCTATGGATTCTTAGATGAAGTGTATCAACCAAGATAAAATCAAAGGATGTGGCACTAACAGCGATGGTGATAACAGTTTCTAGCCCAGAGAGAGCTGAGGTGGGATTGGAGTGTAGACTCAATGTTGCAGGGATAAGTAGGAACTCTGTTTTCCAATGCTGTAGACCCATGTAGTTCAGATTTGTGTCTGTGTAAGGCCTTTGGAGAGTTGAAGAATGTCCGATTTTCATGTGTGGCTGTTATCATCCACGTATTGGTGATAGCCAAATCTCAATGTAATCAGAAGCTCAGAATAGCAGCTCCATGTAGGTATTGAAGAGTAGTGGCTAGAATGGCAACCTCAAGCCTCTGTACGATAAAATAGGCAAACAAGAAGCTCCTAACCCTCCCGTGTTTGGAGCATTTGTCAATGTAACATGAGAACCAATTTGGGACCCATCCTTCTGTGCCTAAGTAATATTTTACTGGGTCGAAGGGTTTTATAATGAACATATCAAAGGTTGTTGACCGAATGTGAAGACACAAAAGGAAGGATTCACCTTTGACAAAAATGCCAGTTCAGGGCATGGTGGTCTCAATCCTGCAGTCAGACCTAGAGTTAGATTGGAATACATCTCCCTTTCACTTGCCCATTGTCAAGTAGCTGGCCGAGCAAAACTGTAGCCTGCTTTTGGTCTGAAGGTTAGCAGCACCTAATCAAGTGTCTTGTTTGTTCTTCCTCTGCTACCGATTGGCTCGTCGCATCTAAGCTGACTTAGTGTAGGGAAAAGATCAACCTTGGCCCTGTACCCTCGCAATGATCTTTTCTCACTTTATTTTCCCTGGGCATAAATATGCCAGCTCTGGGGCCACAACGGTTGGCTGCAGAGCCTTGTTCAAGTCAACAAGTCAACAAAAACTTTATTCGATTCACAGAATCATTAAAGCATAATTAAAACACGTTAGAAAACATTAATAAATCAAACACCTAAAATGCATTGATCCTGATAATATTTACAATTAGCAGCAGCAAAACCATGTATCAGTATACTTCATATATTTGAGAATTTTTAGTTACTTTAGTCACAAGGATTTTTGTTCGATTCATTATATATAATGTATAGTAAAAACTCTTTGAAATGTCAAGTGCAAGTTTGTTCGACCTTATTAAAAACAGCTATTAAACACATTTCATCATATTATTTACATTATATACACTCTATCATGATACAATTATATAACATACCGCCTATACGCAATTAGGAAACTTTGGTTAACCTTTAAGATGTTTCACTATATATCATGTGCAAACTTGCGTATGCTGCTTATTAATGAGTACAAACTAAAAATATAGACAGTACTTCAGAGATGCTGAGTAATTAGTCGTGATTAAAACTCAACAAAAATGTACATTCGACAAACCACAGTTTAAAATACACATCATAATACCAAAGTCATAGTACCCAAGAGAACCCCTATTTAAAAAGAATAAAAAAGTGTCTTTAAAATTTTAGACCTTCTTTCCTTCTTATAAAATTTGTAGTCAATAAAAATCTGCTAACCGCGAAGACAAAAAGTTTTGAAGAATCAGTTTTTAGTATGCGTAACATGTCATCAAATTTTCTAACATTCAAGGTTCTGCCTATAGGTTTTATCCATTTTCTTCTAGGGTTTATGTATTTAGGACAGAAAAATAACACATGGGCAATATCCTCTCTGGCGCCCAAATGGCACAATGTACATTTAGAATCTTCATCTCTATCTCTATTCTGAACATGCCCCCATTTTGATGTGAAAGCTTTTATCTGAAGAGTACCATACCTGAATTTCAGGTATAAAATTTTGCTAGTTGGGGTTCGATGTCATCCAAAAATGATTCAAAGTGAGGGTTTGTTTTAAACATCAGGAACTGAGTTGTAAGTGTTCCTGATGTACCATTTAAAGTGACACTGTGCCAAATGAAGTTCCAATAAATAATTTTAATTTCCCGCTTTGAGTCAGGTCTCAACAGGCCTGGGCTTTCCCAAAATCTGCTCAGGCCTAAATTAGAGAGCCACTTACGAATATGTATCAACCATGGAAAAGTAGTATGAGTGTCAAGTGCCAATAGTTCGCTCAATGCTTGTCTGTACATCACTAGTTCATCAGTAGTCCAGATTCTAATCCAGTATGACAAAGTCATCCAGATTGCCTCATATTCAAGCCGTTTAATACCCAGATCATATATTAATGGAATCAGAGGGTATTTTGGGAAAGTGCCACAAATCTTCTTAGAACCTTATTTTCCCCCACAGTTAAAGCGGAAAGATTTTCCCCACCCCACAACTCTGAACCATATAGGGCTGCGGTTTGTGCTCTGGACTTGTAAACTTCCAAGGCTGGTGTTACTGCCTTATTCATGGTTGCATGCTGTTTTTTTATAATTGGAGCAGAATTTTGCAATAGAATTGATTTTGATTTCATTATCTGGGGGTTCCATGAAAGTTTTGAGTCAATAGTTACCCCGAGATAAATGAAATTAGAGACACGCTCTATAACCACTCCGTTCAATACTATATTATTTTTAAAACATTTGTGGGGTTTTATAGCCATATATTTTGTTTTAACGGGGTTAATTTCAGGCCTTTTAGTGAACAATATTCATTTAGTGAGTTTAAAAGGTTTTGCAGGCCCTTTGGGGTTTGGGATAAAAGAATAGTATCATCCGCGAAGGTGAGAGCGCAGATGTGGGCCCTTCCCAATTTTGGGGAATCATGTTGTGATTTTTGGAGGAACTGGACCATGTCATTAACATATAAGAGAAACAAGGTTGGCGCCAGGACACATCCTTGGCGCACCCCTCTCTTGACAGGTATCTCCTTCGTAAGTTCCCCCTTTTGCCCCAACGGACTTTTGCAAAATTACCCTCGTGGAGCCTAATCAATTGGATCAGTATCTCCTTGGGTATTCCCTGCTGCAGCAAATTTGACCATAATAGGTCTCTAGGAATTGAATCAAAAGCGGCCTTTAGGTCAACAAAGGCGACATATAGATGACCAGGTCTCAACTTTGTATATTTCCACGCTATGGTTACAAATCTAAACACTTGATCTATCGTGCTAGTTTTCTTCCTAAAGCCCGCCTGGCAAGGTGAGAGAACCTCATTATCATTCATCCAATCATTCAATTTTTCCAAAATTTGTTTGGCATAAACTTTTTGTAATATGTCAATCAGACTTATGGGTCTATAATTAGCGGGATCATCTCTGTTGCCCTTCTTAAAAATCGGAACGATTTCCGCACCCTTCCAGGATTCTGGGATTGGTTGACCCCTAGCAATTGCATTACATAGATGATTTATATATGGCACCCACACCTCAGGTTCATGTTTAAAAAGATCCCCTGGTATCTTGTCGGGTCCTGGAGCTTTAGATTGCTTGATAGCCGCTATCGCTAGTGTGGTATCTTCTATACTAAAGTGCAAATGCCCAGCTTCCTTTAGGGTCAACAATCCCTCGGTGCTTGCTACTATTGCTCTATTTACCAGTTTTGGAAGTGCATACAAATTTGCAAAGTGACTTTCCCATGTATAGGGGTCTAGGTAATGATCATGGGCCGGAGTGTTTGTTTTGCTACCATGGGCTATAATCCGCCAAAACATGGCCTGGTCACCAGCCTTTGCTGCTACTATCAAATCCTCCCAGCTAGCATCTTCCCAGTTTCTTCGGGCAATCTTCAATGTTTTATTATATACATTTCTTTCCTGTCTAATCACAGCTATCTCTTTTGATTGGATCGCCTTTATGAGGCGTTGTTTGGCCACTACACATTCTTTATTAAACCAATAATTAGATCGTCCAATTTCAGCCTTACAATTGGTTTGCCCTGATTGTGGTTTAGTTAGATAAGGTCTTATTTCTTCTATCAGCTTTTGATGAATCTGTGTTATAATAACATCTTCAAAACCCAAATCTAAGTAAGGAGCCAAAAGGTCGCTAAAAACATTATATATTTTAGTTAGGGGTTCAACTTGGTCAACTAGGGAAGGCCATTTTACTGTCCTTCTGTTATTGCTTACTAAGGGCGCAATGACCTCATCACATGTTTCAAGTTGAGGCGACAAGTGTTTCAAAACCATTTTCCCACCAGGTCTAAGCACAATGGGAAATGGTCACTTTCTCTTCTTTCATCAATTTTAAAATCTTTTGCATAAGCCCAATGAGCTACACTTATCATAATATAGTCTATTCGAGACACCGAATTACCTCTTGAAAAAGTATTTGCACATTCAAGATCTGAAGAAAATCTTCCATTACAAGATCTTAGGCCTTTCTCTATGGTGAAATGAAATATCTGCATAGCAGAAACAGAACATCTCCCCATTTTTTCCACTTGAAGTGGCGGGATCCCCATAGTAAGGTCTTCTTCTTCAAGAATGGTATCTAAGCCTAATAATGGTTCGTAGCAGCAATTAAAATCTCCCCCAATTATAATGGGCCCATTTAGTGCTATAGAATCGAGAATTTCATCCAATTTTTGGATTATTGGCGATTCCTTCGAACGCTCCCTTGGTCTTATGTATATATTAAAAATAAGCATTTGTGACCTATTTGAAAAACTCAATTTTAGGCCCAGGATATCGTTCGAATTAGTTGGTACCAATTCTATAACTGCATTTATATGATTTTTTACCCAAATTAGTAGCCCGCCTGATGGTCTACCTTTGCCTAGCTGACTTGCTGCAATGCTAAAAGTTCTATAGCCCACTTTATATAATGGCTCCCTCGCCCATGTCTCCTGGAAAAGACAGAAATCAAAATTGTTAATATAATCCTGCCAATCCGGTTCAAAAGTTTTTTAGGGAGTCCTGCTATATTCCATGAAACCATCCTCACATCTCCTGTTACTGATGTACTTGAGATGTGAGGCGGGAAATTAACAATAGTAACGTGCTCCATCACTTGAGGCCCCGGAAAGTTGATTGCTTTGCTTTCCACATATTCCTTTATTTCTTGGTGTGAATCCCGGATAGATTGTACTTCTGGGTTTATTAAATGTCGGTCCCCATGTGTCAAGCTAGAAGACCCCTCCTTTTTAGAGTTCGATCTTGCCAACAAATTCAGTCAATCTACCGCTTCAAGATTTTTGAGCCCTCCCTTGCTTTTATAGCAAAGTTACAACTACCTGGGCTGGCTCTATTCCGCCTAATATTCATATTAGAAGCAAATAAAGAATGGGTACGAAGATTCATGGTAATTAAATTTTCGGCAATCATTTTTGAATGCAGCGTTAGTTTTATATCGTCCAAATCCCCCTCCTCCTGGTGTAATCGCTCTGCCTTGAATATGTCAGATCTTATAACGGAGAGGCACTGCCGATCATTTCTGATCCAGTGAATTGCCTTATTTATAAGGGAGTCGTTGTCTTCCCTAACCCCCAGTTTTAATCTTGGAGCATTAGTTAAAAAAACATTATAGCCGGTCATCTCCCCCCCATTTACACAGCGATTTATTCGATAAGCTTCCTGGTTCCATTGGGGGTCCCCATTCTTCTGCCCATAATTTAGACACCTCTTTAGATTACCTTGCGTGGCTTGTGGCTGCCTCTTATCTGGTTGGACTTCCAAGTAATCGAATTTGTTTTGTGCATATTGGTGCAATGGGGGAAATCCATGATGATTATCTATGTTTGATATTTGGGGCCTTGGTCTAAGTACGGGGTATGACATACAAGTTGTGTTTTTGATATGGTTTATGTCTTGGTTTGGTAAAAATTTCAAATCACCACGAGGTGGGATTCTATCTAGATTACTGCCAATCTGAATGTTATGTAAAGTTCTCCTTGTGTGTTCTTCTACCTCCGGTGCACTAACCTCAACTACTCGTTTTTTGGATAAATTCTTTGTTAGCACCTCTAACATACTTTTAATTGTTTTGACCTCTTCCTGGACAGCTTTTAATTTTGCACCAAGATCCAACACAAGCATGTGTATATCTAGGTGTTGCATGCGTGTAACAACTACACTCTCATTACCTATGTTGTTTCCATGGCCCTCTATTTCTGTTTGTTTTACTTGTAATTCCTCCATGTTTTGTGCTAATGGTGAATATCTATTAGAGCACTCTATACTTGGGATCTCCCTACCAATAGGGCTTCCCTGCAGGCTATTTAAATTATCCAGTTCAGATAAAGTTGGCTCAGGGCAACTAGCAATTCTCTTCACTACAGATGTAGGCGTAGATGATTTTTGTGATGGTGTTATACTGTGAGCTCTATTAACAGTAATAGAAGAAGTATTTGTCATTAAATCAGTCCCTTTTCCTTTTTTCTGAAAAAAGATGAAATTTTGCTTTTACCCTTGGAGTTAGGCTCCTTCCCACTGGCCAACATGATTTCCACTTCTTCTATTAGATCATCTATGGCTGCCAAGGTACAGTTGTCCGCTGCGGATTTAGCAGGTTTGTGAACCCTAGCTATCTTTTTCCTCCCGACATCACCTCTGCTGCTTTCCGCTTACCCATAATTATCCCCAGCTTCTAATAGACCAGATTATATCTGACCCCAATGGGAATTTAAAAATAAATGCTTTTAAGCTACCAAACTTAAATAAACCAAAAATAAAAAATAAAAACAATGTAAAAAAAAAAAAAAAAACTGCTTATCTTATCTTATCGAAAATGACCCTTAGCGATAGGGCTTACAACAAACCTTAGTCCACGGTGCCAGCAAATATGCAATTATGCTGCGGGTCCAAGTCCAAGTTCATTAAGAATCGACTTGAGGTCTTACTGCAGCATCCCACTTGCAACTGGGGAACTCAAAGGAGGTGGCCCTGCCCGGCCTCTTCCGGTCACTGACGGGCAAGGACGGGCCCGCCCTTGGCCCGGGCTTCGCCCGGGCGCGGCCCGCGCGCGTCCCGCGCCGCGGTGAGAGAGGCTGGGCTATGAGCGCGATGGAAGCTCACGCGCCTCCCCCCTCACTCGCCGCACCTGTAGATGGCACGTTGTACCCTGGGAGATGTAGTCTCCAACCAGGGTACAGCGACAATAGCAAAGATTCCTGCAGGCCCTGGGACTCCTGTCCCACCAGGGTAGAACTAACTGGCAGCAAGTGGCAAGTGTCAGGCAGGAGTGCAGGCAACAGACTCGGACTCCCCAGAGCCTTGTTAATAAAGTTATAAAGTATTGCTAGAGAATAGAAGGTAGGAAGTTCTATTTTTAAGCTGTATTGGTGACTCTAACAGAGCCTATATTTGTTCTTCCTTTGTGTTAGAATGTTTTCTTTTTTTCCTTTTTCATTTTTTTGCCTGAGTTATTTATTTATTTTTAGGTACAGCTATGAACCAATGAAATTGTGTAATTTATCACAAAACATGGGTCTTCCTAACAGGTATAGGCTAACACCACTTCTGGTTGTGCATCTCAGTAACCAGCAACCAATTTGCTAAAATGATCTGATTCAGCTATAACTTGTCCAAATATGTTTACGTGGAAACAATGTTTTCAACCTGGTGACTGTTTTTTGTGTGTATTATCGTGTGCAAAATAAGTGGAGTCGGCTCATCTATTTCTCCACTAAGTGATGTAGAGGTCAAAGGTTGAGATCATCATTTACTCAGGCTTCCTCATCACACTAGGGTACTCATTACACAGTCTCCTGTGATGACTCTTCATTTACCGTGCCAAAATGATGGTTCTACATAGAACACACTTCCCAGTCCTCTGTTGGAAGGTCAGCAGATTAAAAATTGTGCTTAGTGCTATCTGTGTGTTAATCTTCTGAGTTCCATTTTATCGAGTGTCACAAGTGCAGACCAAAGAGATTGCAGTGTGTGCTTGTGCAAGTTCCACAGTTTGGACTTTACTGTTCTTTTGTCCTGCTAACTGTCTGTGTCAAGGTGGAGCTACTCCTACTTCTTCACCTCAATGAAATTCTCCCCATTTTTTTCTTTAAAAAAAATTCAAATTTTGATTCACCATCACTGAAAGCACTAAAGAATTAGTACAAATTTAAATATTTACAGTGAACTGTTTAGGTCTCACCTACTGACAGCTTTATCTGTCTGTTGACTTAACAGTGGCCTGTGGGTCTTGCCATTGTTTATCATCGGTTTGCTATTTGTCAGTCCTATTTGCTTAGTTCTTATTCAATGCTTATCCTTCTGATTCTTATGTTTGTCTATGCCCTGGATAGCGTCTTTACCATCCTTTTGATACATTCAAGGTACTACCTTTATTTTTGCTTTTTCTGTTTTCTTATCATTCCCTTTCTACCAGTACTTGGGAAACAGCCTTTACCACACTGGCATTACAACGTGATGCCTTTACAACACATCCATTACCATGCAATGCCTTTACCACATATTGCCTTTACCGTACGTTTTTACCACGTGTATGCCTTTACCACGCATGCTTTTACAATGATATAGTAAGTATATATAAGATAAGTGTGTGTGTATATATGTGTGTGTGTGTGTGTGTATATATATATAGTGTGTGTGTGTATATATATATAGAAGGTCGAGAAAGGCAGCGTGACTGCTGAAACGCGTCCCTCTTGTGTTCCAACATGTGTCTGTTGCAAATGATGCAATAAACGGGAGAAATACCCACAACTACGAGTGCAGGCTCCTAAATCAGAAGAAGGTTTGGGGGATTTTCTTTACATTTCAAGCGCTAGCGGTAGCGCTTTTTCCTTTGCACCACCAGCGATCTGGCAGCACGCCAGTATTACCGCAATCTTGTTTTGAATATTTATATATCTATATACTTTTTTAGGGCTTAAGGAAAGGGCTTTTTTAGGATTTAGAGGTGGGTAAGGGTATAGGGTGGTAAGGGTGTTTTTAGGGTTTGGGGTGGCTGAGGGTATTGGGTGGTAAGGTTTTTTTATAGGGTTTAGGGGTGGCTAAGACAATTGGGTGGAAAGGGTGTTTTTAAGGTTTAGGGGTGGGTAGGAGAATGTGTGGTAAGAGTGTTTTTAGGGTTTAGGGGTGGGCAAGAGAATAGGGTGCTAAGAATGTTTTAAAGGTTTAGGGGTGGCTAAGGGAATTGGGTAGTAAGGGTGTTTTTAGGGTTTAGGGGTGGCTAAGGTGATTGGGTGAAAGGGGTGTTTTTAGGGGGTAGGTAAGGGAATATGTGGTAAGAGTGTTTTTAGGGTGTAGTGGTGGGTAAGGGAATAGGGTGGTAAAGGATTTTTTCAGGTTTTTGGGGTAGATATGAGAATTGGGTGGTAAGGGTGTTTTTTATGGTTTGGGGTGGGTAAGGAAATTGGCTGATAAGGTCACAAAAAGGGAGTTGTTTGGGGGTTGCTCCCCAAAAATAAAATATTTGTTTTAAAAATATTTGTTTCAAAAATGGGTGGGGGGGATTGGGCTGGGTCTCCCTCAAATAAAAACAAGCATTGGCATAGCCAATAGGTCTCGCTTTTGGGACCTTCTAAGTGTTTAGCCATGCAACAGTTGGTGTTGTTGCACCAAGGATATTGTGCTGCTTAACTAAATACTTATAAGGTCCCAAAAGCGAGACCTTGGCTATGCCAATGCTTGGATACAAGCGGGAGGGAGAAGGGTGCATGGCGGAGGGGAGAAGGGTGCAAGGCAGAGGGGAGAAGGGTGCAAGGCAGAGGGGAGAAGGGTGCAAGGCAGAGAAGGGTGCAAGGCGGAGGTGGAGAAGGGTACAAGGCGGATGTGGAGAAGGGTGCAAGGCAGATGTGGAGAAGGGTGCAAGGCGGAAGGGTGCAAGGCAGAGGGGGAGAAGGGTGCAAAGCAGAGGGGGAGAAGGGTGCAAGGTGGAGAAGGGTGCAAGGTGGAAGGGGAGAAGGGTGCAAGGCAGAGGGGGAGAAGGGTGCAAGGCGGAGGGGGAGAAGGGTGCAAGGCAGACGTGGAGAAGGGTGCAAGGCAGAGGGGTCGAAGGGTGCAAGGCAGAGGGGTCGAAGGGTGCAAGGCAGAGCATGAGGAGCGTCTAGCAGCACCAGGCCTGTCAGCAGTTTTTACGGACCCCTATACAAACAACTATGCAGGGCCCCAGTCACAAGCGCCTGTTTCGAAGTTTAAAAATAAAGTGTTATTTTTGGAAAGAGAAAACACAGTAGCTCCAGTCTCCGCCACCAACTAATGATTCCAAATGCAGGTCTCACTAGGGAAGTAGCCGATCCCGAGGTGGCGGGGGCCCGAGGGCGGCCGCACAGGGCTAAAGTCAGAGGGGCCCTTATGAGGGCAGCAACTTCTGCTGGTAGCGAGAGGAGGAGGGCAGGGGGTGCACAGCGAGGGATACAGGTGAGAGGGGGGGGAGAGTGTGGAGGGCTAGAAGGGACAGAAGGTGAGAAGGGGGTGAGAGTGGGCGCGAAAGGAGGGAGGGCGCAGAGAGATTCAAAGGGGGCTCTGGTGAAAAGGGGCGAGCAGGAGGGTTTCAAGGTGGGGAGGGGTGAATGTAGCAGAGAGAGAAGAGAAACAGGATACAGGTGTGACAGGGGAATGCGGCACAGGGAGGGATACAGGTGAGAAGGGTGTAAAGGAGTGGGGAGGGGAGGTAGCAAAACGAAGTAAAGAGAGGAGCCAGGTGAGTAAGAGAGATGTAAATATATTAGAAAAAGAAGGCATTAGGGAGCGAGAGAGAGAGAGAGACAGGGATGGGGCTTGTGAAAAGTGGAGACGCAAGAGAAAGTGACTGAGGATGAAACCGATGCAGACAGGGAGTGAGACAGTGAGCAGGTGGGTAAATGAGGTATGGGGAAGAAGGAAGTGGGTGAGCGAAAGGCCTTGGAGAGATATCGAGGAACGAGGAAAAAGAGAGGCCAGAGGGAGCCTATGTGACTGGAAGGAAGAGGCCGGGTGTGCAGAGAGACCGCGAGAAGGGGGTGCAGGGCGAGATGAGAGCGGGTCAGCAGCGGGGACACAGGTGGGGGTGAAGGGGAACAGGAATATATAGAGGCGGACAAGGGGAGGCCGACGAGCATGAGATAAGGGGAGATCAGAGGGGCGAGGAGGCGAAAGAGAGGGCGGCTAAGTGAGTGGGTGAAATGGTGAGAAGGTGGAAGGGAAGCGGCAAAAGGAGAACAGGTGGAAAAAAAGGAGCTCAAGGAAATCTGATGCTGGAGGGAAAGAACGGCAGAAACAAGCATTGGCCGCGCGGCCGTAAAAGTAACGGCCGCGCGGCCGTGAAAGCGAAAGTGATCGCGAACGCGGTGAGCGACAGTGATCGCGATGACGCGCTCTGTGGTAAGTACGCGAGTGGTGCGCGCGCAGCAGTGATCGCGAGTGGTGCGCGCGCAGCAGTGATCGCGCTGGAAGGGAGGCAGATGGCGGCTGTGCGCGTGCACGCGCACGTAACCGCACGCTGGTGGCCGGAAAAAGCCTTTGGTAGCACTTTGAAAAGCCCCTTACTAAATGTCTCGCAGAGCAGCGCATGCGCTGGCTCAGCGAGACCTAAAAAAAGTAAAATATATATGTCTTTGTCTGTGTGTGTATATATATATATATGTGTGTGTGTGTATAGGGGTTTTTGCAGCCTACCTGTGCCCAGATTGCAGTGAGCAGAGTCCAGGAAGTGGTAAGGAGGCAGACTAGTGCTGTCTCTTTCCTAAAAAAGTTTAAAAAACAATTTTCCCCACCTGTGATTGCATCATCTTATTTTTTTTCTTTTTAAATTTCTTTACCTGCCTTTGCCTGTGGTTGTTACAGTTTCAAATTGTAGTTTTAACCTGCCAGTGATTGCATAATTTATCCCATGTTTTTGTGTTTAAACTTGTGGTTTTTCCTGCCCGTGACTGCTTCCATTTCACCTGTTGAATTGTGGGATTTGCAGTCCAAACTCTGTAGTTTTTCCCTCTCATTCCCCGTGACTATCAGTTTATCCCTCCAAATGTCTCCTTTGCTCTGTGCTAAGACCTGTATGTTAAGCAGTGCACCCCCAGCGTCCATTTTGTGTTAACAAGTCAGTGAAACCAGCCCCCTTCCCCCTGAGACAGCAGTAATCTGCTGTAAGCTGTTTAAACTGTGTTTAATAGGGACTGTGCACTTCGTTTTTTGGCCAGGAGAGGGAGTAAAGCTCTATACAAATAGTGGTGTTAGAGGACAAGTTTGTTAGGGCCTTACCTGCAGAAGTCCGAAGTGTGGATTGAGCCTGTCTGTCTCCTAGGAGATTTCTGAATAGAGGAGCAGCTTCCAACTCCCTGGCCAGCAAACCTTGTCTGAGGTAGCTGGGACCTTATATAGTCTGATATTGTTTGGTACATGTGTACACTGATTGGTGGTTGTATCTGATGGTTACATTGGATTAGGGTTAGTGTCCTCATTGATTGGGTATTTGAGGGTTCTGATTGGTTTCTGGGTCTGTGATTCAATCAATGTAGGGTTGGGACTAGGGCTAGGGTTAGGATTTCTATTGGTAGTAGGGACTAGGGCTTCCTGTGTTATTGGTTGTTGGGACTAGGGTGGGACTAGGGCTAGGGATAGGATTTCTATTGGAAGTAGGGACTAGGCCTTCCTGTATTATTGGTTGTTGGGACTAGGGCTAGGGTTAGGTCTTTAATTGGAAGTAGCGATTAGGGCTTCTAGTGTTATTGGTTGCTGTACTAGGTGTGGGACTAAGAGTAGGGTTAGGCTTTCTATTGGAAGTAGGTACTAGGGCTTCCTGTGCCATTGGTTGCTTGGACTAGGGTTGGGACTACTGGTAGGGCTAGGGCCTCTATTGGACGTAGAGATCAGGGTTTTTGAAACTGATTGGGTGCTTTGACTAGGGCTAAGATTGGCTGTAAGGTCCTGGTCTCCTATTGGTTCTAGATTTTAGGGTTAGTGTTGTGATTGGATAGTGTTAGGGCTAGGGGTCCCATTGGCTGAAGGGGTCACCTGACTACTAGGGCTATAAACGGCCAAGGCTTAGGGCGTCTCAGCCCAGGCGTCGAGGCTAAGGGTGGAGAGGACAAGGGGGAGTGCCAGTTTGAGCCTGTTCGAGACTGGTCGGGACCTGGGCCAGAAATGCTGCCCATTTTCCCATTCATTAATATCCACCCTATGTATGCGTCCCTCTATATATAAGCATTTATTTTCACTATAGATATGTACCTATCTTTGTGTATTGCTTTGTATAAACATGTAGAATAATTATGTTGTTATAAAAAAAAAAAAAAAAAAATCATCTTTGGTCTACATGTACTTGCTTCCATTGTGCATCTATGTCCCTCCATGTACTTGGATCTGTGTGTCTGTTACTTTTCTCCTGAAAAAGCATATCCAATGCACTACCCTATTTCTCATCCTGTACCTCTATCAATATCTTTAATCTGCGTATACTTACCTCCTTTATGCATCTATATACTTTCAATGTACTTATGGATCTATATATTTATCACTTTCTTCTAATTTAGCATTTCCAATGCACTACCTTATTTCTCAGCCTATACTTCTCTCAATATATCTTCTAGCCCAACTTTCTGACTCATCTCAAACTTCTTTCTACTACTCTTTCCAATGCACTACCCTATCTCTCACCCTATACATCTATCATTATATCCTCTACACCCACTCTCTCATTTATCCCAAACCCCATACCACTACTATGTTCCCCAAAATAACCCTTTCTTGACTCTCTCCTACTCTACCCCTCCTTGCATCATCTGACACCTCTTTTACTATACCCGATCCCCCAAAACAAACCTTTCTAAACTCTTCCCTCTGACTCTTCCCCTCCAAAAACCCTTTTACTCATCCAAAAGCCTCCTCCTACTGCTATGACCTAAAAACAGAAATCCTTCACTCTTCTATCCCTCCACTATCCCTTTCAATCAAAATAACAGACTAACATGTTCACTTCTCTAATTCCATATTCCACTATACTAATTCACCACTAATACTTTATGGGTTCCAGAGTAGCGTGCTACTCGCCAACAAAGCATTTCAACACCTCATCAGGGTTACAAACGCTATATAAATGCAAACCTTTTTCCCTTTTTTACCCCTCCCCAACCTTTCTCAATCCAAATAACTGACTAACATATCCACCACTCAAATTACTTCATATTTCACTATACTAATTTTCAACACTAATCCTTTATGGGTTCCGGAGTAGCCTGCTACTCGCCAGAAAAGCGCTTCAACACCCCATCAGGGGTAACAGGCGATATATGAATGCAAACCTTTCTTTCCCTTCTATCCCTCCGCTATCCTTCTCACTCCAAAAAACTGACTAATATCCACCACTCAAATTACTTTCATATTTCACCATACTAATTCACCACTAATCCTTTATGGGTCTCCGGAGTAGCGGGCTACGCACCAAAAAAAAAAAAAGCGCTTCAAACCCCATCAGGGGTAAGAAGCGCTATATAAATACAAACCTTTTTTCCTCTTCTATCCTTCTGCTATCCTTTCGAATCCAAATAACTGACTAACATATCCACCACTTAAAATTTACTTGCATGTTTCACTAATCCTCTATGGGTCCCGGAGTAGCGTGCTACTCGCCGAAAAGCGCTTCGACGCCTCGTCAGGGGTAGTAAGCGCTATACAAATGCAATTACAATACAATACAATACCTTATATATACTTACCTTGTGTGGTAAAGATATATGCGTGGCAAAGGTTTGCGTGGTAAAAATATATGTGTGGTAAAGGCATTCGTGCTAATGTCACACTACCTTAGCACTTCTGTTGCTCCCCTGCCCGCCTCCCTGTTTAATTTTCTACAGAACCTCTAGTTTATAGAAATGTTTCTTGATACAGTCCAGGTCAAAGCATTTCCCCTTGACAGGAAGGCCTGGTCTTGTGTAACACAAAGAAGGATCCAGGTAAGGACTTCCACAACATCATTTCATTGTGGTTTTAGAGAGCAGTGGGTATGATTGAGTGTATGAGGCTCTCAATTGAATCTCCTGTCCATCAACAGTCTGGTGCTTTTGGAGATTGCCTACAGGGATCAGAAGGGCTACATTTTGATTAATGTTCTATTCTCTAACCTTCATTTGAATAATTCAGCACCACCTACTGGTCAGATTGGGGTTGTAGAACAAGCATGGGTTTGCTGAGGATCTTTGACCGTTGGTCTTTGGAAGGTTGACAGTCCCAGCTGTGCCTCATCAAGTAGAAAGCCATATTAGGCAACCTTTTATTCCTTCCTTTACATCAGGGAGGTACGGATGGTTCCAGATCTCACCACGGCCATGATTTTCATCAGCAAACATGTGACACTCAGTCTCTAGTTTGTTGTAAGAATCATGTCTTTTAACACAGAGACCCCTTTTTCATTTCAGTTTGAAGACGTGTTATTGAATATGTAACAAGTGATGAATTGCTATTTCATCAAATGAACGTTTCTGGCATGTGCTTTTATTCTGTAAATGTAAAATGAATATGTCTGTGATAATTTGGTGACTATTTAGTTTAGCTTAGAAGTTGTTCCAGGAATTTCCTAAATCCTATGACTGTTTCCCTCCATAATGCTATTATTTTATCTATTTTAATCACTTGCATTTAGGCTTCTTTCTTTTCGTTTTAGGTTCTTAAACATATACAGGACAGCTTCCATTTTAGCTATATTCTCCATTATAGTTACCCTGTCCAGCTTGTTTACCTTTGGCTAGGACTGAGCGTGAAATTCGGCTTTGCGCGCAGAGTTTGCGTTTTTTTTCCCTACTCCACGCTCCGTGTAGCACGCGGAGTTCCGAAGAACTCCGCTCCGAGCAGTGGAGTTTTTTCCTCTCTCGCGCTCCCCAACGCTAAGTTGGCAAGCGCAAGGGAGGAAAATCTTACTACAGACCACCTCCCGGCAGAATTTCTCAACGCGAGTGGTCCCTGATGGCCGCCAACACTCGCGTTGAGAAACCTTCAGTTTGCATTGAGGAAGCTGCCATTCCCGCTGATTTTCCAGCACAGGACAAACACTTGCGCTAAAAATCAGCACGAATGGCGTGACCTAACGCACTCCGCCACTTGCGGAACTCCATGTAGCATGGCAGAGTTGTTACTCGGAACTCTGCGCACTCCGCCCAGGCCTACCTTTGGCCCAGATACTGCATGCCATTATAACGTAAAGTCCTAAGGTCTGACTCCATTTTTAAGTAGGCCTGAATCTATCTTAGGTAATGGAAGTCGCCATCTTCTCAATTTTAGGTAATCAGAGTCGCCATTTTCCTCAATTTCTGCAGATTCATCAACATGTCTGCCTTTGACGCAGATGCCTGTGTCTACCTTTCCAAGAACTGTGAAGTGTCAAGTCATTCAGATATAGACCTCAACAAAAACCCCAGTGACATCAGTAATGAACAGGTGCCGTTTTCAAGGTCAAAATAACCATAACCCAAACAACGTAGTCTATACTGACATATTTTTACCTTATTTGTACATACACTGATATGATTATGTCAAAAAATTCCAAAGATGACATTGCAAATTCTATCTTAGATAAGAAGCAATGTATACCCAGGTCACAGATGCAGATCCAGATGAGCACAGCACCAGATTCCATCTCAACTGAAGGAGCCTCCAGCAAGACTCTTTGAGGCTTTGTGAAGCCTTTCATTCTGCCTTCACAAACTGGTGCCAGGATTGTGTTCTTGCATAGTCGCAATCTCCTAGCTCTTTGCCTTGCACTCGAAATAACTGGCAAGTTATTCCAAACAGACAGCAAACCCTGTTGTCTAGGTATGCACACCACCTCTGAAACTCAGGCTTATTATTTATTCATCTGCTAGACCTAGCATAGTGCTTAGAGATAGCACAATGAGAATGTAAGCGCTATAAATTGAGATGTTACCATTTCTTTCCTGTTTTCACTGTTATTGAAAAACTTAGCTGCTTTTTATTATCTTCTGTGATGCAGCTAATATTATATGCACTAGATTGTGGCATTTTAAAATAACTACTTTAAAATAAATATGTTGAAATACATATTCAGTTTCTAGTGATCTTGAGTGTGTAAATCATTAATGAACGATCACTTGGATTACCATTGCTCCCTGTTAGTAACCCAAAAGCATTGACAACGCCTCATTTATGTACTGGGTGGGGTTCTGCAGGGCTACAATAACCTGTTTTTCACATTCAGCACTGGTGCATTGAGCTAAGTTCACTCATTTCATCCGAGAGTATAAAAACAAACCTTGTTGAGCAGAGCCAAAGACTCAGTTTACGCAACAAGCTCATTGTAAAATTCAGATTCTGGCCTCCTGACACACCTTAGTGAATGAGCCTGTCTCATGAAAGACCCCTCCAATGGCTTACGTCTATTGCCTTGTTCTAGAGTGTAAGCAATCCATGTTCTAGTGAATGTTAGGTAAGGTAGAGTTAGCCATTCCGCTACATCCATGTGTTGGAAATAGGCCTCCTGATTCCTTATTCCCTGGGAAATATTTCAGTTGCTAATCAGCCAAATAATGAAAATATATTTTAATTACATTATCAGGGCTTTTACCCCTGTAAGAAGACAACATGAAAAAAGCCTTTGAGATGTGTCTTTGGTGGTATTATATGGTCACTTTAAATTGTAATGGGCACATATAATACCCCTAGAGATTTGTAGGTTGGATAAGTGTTTCAAAAACTGTAATGTGGTTAAAATATTTATAATGTTATTTCATGGGGGGCGTGGCCTAGCGAGCTAAGATGGCGGTCGCACCTTGAGTGTGCTCCCGGACCCCTCCGCTATCCGGCCGTAATCTGCCCGTCCTATAACCCATCCAATGCTGAAACCCGGCGATATCCACCGCCGAGGCATGCCCTGACGAGACTCCTGGCTGGGAGGACCTGAGACACCAGGATCACACCACAATCCGACCTGTCCGGCCGGAGCTCACTTCCAACATGGCGGCTATTTGTTACCTGCGGCCTTGAGCGGCGCTGTCCAGGCCTCTGACGAGCTGTTGGCCTGGGGGAGCCATAGAGACCGAGAGACCTTGTGGGGACGAGAGCGGTCCCGGCACCGCCGGCCTCCTCCCTCCCTGGCAAAGCTGAACTCTCCGCCGAATCCGGCCCGCCGTGATCGTGAATGGCGCCGCTGGCGCGAAAATTGCTCCCGGCCCCCTGCCTTGGCGGGGGCACCCGCATCTGTGTCTGGCTTCCCCGCGGCGCTGCTGCAGTTTCGGCCGTGCCATCGGGCGGCAGGACTCTGAGGTAGAGGACTGGAGGCCGGCGGCGTGTGGGACCTGGGTTCGGAGCACCGGCCTGCGGGGTGACCTGGAACCCTCCCCCTCCTCCTCCCGTACCTGCTGAGGCTGGCCCCGAGAGAGGCGCTGTCCCTGCCGCCCTCCGGTGCGGCGATCCTGCGGCTGCATTCGGCTCCAGGCGACGTTGAGGTGGTGGCGGCCGTCGCATCGTGCGGCGAGACGCGGGAGCTGGTTGCGGGAGATCCAGAGGGGTACGCTGCAGCCGAGGGAGGTGGAGACCCAGTGATCAGCTGACTACGGAGCGGTGAGTCCAGGCGCCGGGGAGGGCTAGAAGCTGATGACCGAGACCCCGGGTGCCCGGCCTGCGCCCGGCCTGCTTGGGTGAATTGGGCGCTGCACTGTGTGGTCCGGCCCGCTGTCTTGGCCTGCTGCGTCTCCCTGCCCCGCCTGCAGTGCGTCGGGCCTCCGTGGCCCCGGCGCCCACCCCGCGGTCAAGCTCCAGCGGCTCCCTGCTCCTGAAGACTGTTTCTCTCCTCCTCTTCCCTCCTTGCCTGGGGGCCACTGCTGCCACCGGGGCCGCCCCATTGGCGAGTAGAGGTGTCTGGGTCCCCCTGTGAGGGTAACGACAGCGGCCACACTCCGGCCCTCTGCAGCGCTGCCGTGAAATCGGCCGCCATACCGGGCGGTGGGGGGCGACGGACCGGTTGTGGTGGCAAATCCTGGACATGACGCTGCTGCACTGAGAGGTGGGATCCGGCGTTTGGCAGCCTCCAGACCGGGACCTGCTGGGGGGGCCGCCTGTGCACCTGATACGCTGTGCAGCCTGGGCCCCGTGCGATGCTGGACCGGCGGGCCTGCTTCTCCCCTTACCCCGCTGCGGCGGGCCCTGTCTCCTGGGCTCTGGACTTCTCCCTGCCGGCCTACGATCTGTTGCGGTGGGCCTACTGGATCGGAGCCTCCCCGTGGCCTACACCCTACATATCAGTGCTCCGTCCTTGGGAACCGGTGGCACAGAGAAGGTTGGTCTCCCCTTGATCGGTATTACCACACTTACTGAAACTGTGGTCCCTCTGCTTGGGAGGCCTCGCTGGCAGATCGGGGAGGGACACCGTTGTGCTACCCCCCGCCACGGTCGTGCCCCGTGATGGTCCAGGTGGCGGCAACTACCGTAGGGCGTGACGACTGGCACAACATTCCTCCGACTCTGAATTGACCTGAAGGAGCCGGGTGCGGTCTGGGGTCCCCGGCTCCGGAGGATCTGGTACCTGCCTTGGGGCCTCGCCGGGGGTGGCCGCACCGCCTCGCAGGTCGACTGGTGTGGGGACCCACGGCTCTGGGTCCTACCTGCGCCTGTGCCTCTTGCCCCGGGTCGGGGGCCACGAAGACGCTCTACAGCGCTGTCTGTACTCGGACCCGCGGAGTGCCGATCATGGGTCGCGACAAAGTGGCCAAGACCCCGGCCACCCAGACTAAAATGGACCGTTTTACCACCACAGACGCCGGGGCGGTTGGAGGACCCATCGACAAAGACGCCCCACCGGCCGCTGACCTGACTACCATACTCCAGGCCATACATGCCTCACAGTCCTCTGTGGAGGGGAAAATTGCAGAGGTCCGAGTAGACATTACCCTCATCCGGCAAGACATGCGAAATGCGGTGACCCGAATCACGGAGACAGAGTCCCG
The DNA here is from genome assembly GCA_963921515.1 of Calotriton arnoldi. NCBI lineage: Eukaryota > Metazoa > Chordata > Amphibia > Caudata > Salamandridae > Calotriton > Calotriton arnoldi. The sequence continues at coordinate 2,114,439 of CAWUFW010001780.1, forward strand.
CATCTCCACGGTGGAGGATGACGTCCACCAACTCAAGGAACAGGTCAGCCGTCTCCAATCTCACACCCGGGAGCTTCATCGGCGGGCGGAAGACGCTGAAAACAGAGCCCGCCGTAACAACCTCCGCCTAGTGGGATTCCCGGAGGGGACGGAGCAGGGTCGCCCAGCGGACTTCGTGGAAAAATGGCTTCGCTCCTGGGTCACCAAAGGCTCGTTATCCCCATGGTTCGCGATCGAACGAGCGCACCGCTCCCTTGCTCCCAGGCCGCCGCCGGGGGCAGCCCCCAGACCTATCATCATGCGAATCCTTAATTTTAAAGACCGTGATTCCATCTTGGCTGAGGCCCGCAAACAGCAGGGTCTTCGGTATGACAACCACACGATTATGGTCTTCCCCGACTACACCCGAGAGGTCCAGAGTCAACGCCGATCGTTTGGGGAAGTTAAGCAAAAGTTGCGTGCCCTTAACATCCAGTACAGGCTCCTTTTCCCAGCACGTCTGCGAGTGGTTTTCTCCAACAAGACCCTTTTCTTTGACACCCCGGAGGAGGCATGGACTTGGGCCACGGAGGAACGCCCCCTGAGAGCCGCCGACCATCCATCCTCACCAGGTGGGCTGACCGGGGATCCGGCAATCGAGAGGCTCCTGGCCCCCGGCCCCAGCGCACTCGCTCACGCAGACGCCGAGGTCAGAGAAGGGCCCGCTCTGATTCCCCACCGGGCCCCTCCCGACAACCAACTCCGCTACCTGGAGGGCCTTCCGGTCTGAGGCGGTCAGGATCCTCGGGACATTTGGACCCTGGAGGCTCCTCGCCCCGACCTTCATCGCTGGACCTTCCGGACACTGAACTGTCACGTAGCCCACTGCTCCTCAGAGACCCCACATGAGCGCGTCTCTGCCCGCCGGGCCTGGCTCCGCGGCCGGAGACGGCAGCTCGACTAGTCAATGCTACAACCTCAGACGGACTTAAATACGCACATCCTGCAATGAGGAGGGGTCCTCCACGTTTCCCAGTCCCGAACGTTTTAGTTTGGTCTTTGTTGTTTTCCACTGTTAGGGCAACAGATGCTTCCGTTCCTGAAGTATAGGGTGGGGGTTGGGTTCTATGTTGTTTTTGTCTTTTGTTTTTCTCATACCAGCACTTCTGCCTCATCCTGTCACAGATATACAGTGATAGACCTTCTCCCTCAGTGTCCTACACTTCACGCGCGTCCACTGCTACGCTCCCTGTGCATATGGGGCACTCAATCACTAAACCTGCCTCTCCATGTCTAACGATCACTCAGGTCTAACAGCACTTCACGTTGTGTCATGGAACGTAAACGGCCTCCTTGACAAAGTTAAACGCACAGCGGCCCTGCGCTATGCACAGCGCCACAGGGTAGACATATTGCTGCTTCAGGAGACCCACCTAGTGGGCAACCGCTGCCCCTTCCTTGCGCGCTATGGCTGGGCTGCGAATCTGGGACTTAGTGATGCATGGCGACTCTGGCATCCGAACACTGCTATGTTCACTCACACTTCGGCCGCCCACCACACACAAGCCAGACTGGACTATCTGTTTCTCCCGGCCCTAGACTGTCGATCGATCCAAGCCATCACTATCCTTCCCAGAGGCCTTTCGGACCACTCCCCAGTATCTATGCACCTGGGTAGCCTCCCGGCCTCTTCACGACCGATTTGGCGGCTCAATGTCTGGTTTCTCCAGGATGAAGACTTCAAGAAACATGTAGGGCTTGAGCTCCATCATTACTTCGCGGATAATCAAGGATCGGTCTCGTCCCCTGGTACCTTGTGGGAAGCCGCCAAGGCAACCATTCGCGGTTTCGCCAAAGGCCAACTCAAAATCCAACGCTCGAAGCAGGAGGCCCGGCTCTCACTCCTAGAGGCCCAAGCAGCCAGGCTGGAAGCCTGTCCACCCGAGGAACATACGGAGGCGCGGGACCGGAGACTTACCTTCCTCAGAGACGAGCTTAGACAGGCCTCCATGGAGTCCGCTAAGCTGCTATGGAGGTCCTCCGTGGCGAGAGTGTATGGATGGGGGATAAAAACGGGAAACTTCTCCATCGCCTGGCCACCTATCCAATGGCTAACCGTATTATTCCCAAAGTGGTGGACCCTAAGGGGCAGACAAACCAAAATCCCACGGCGGTGGCCCAGTGCTTCGCCTCTTATTATGCCTCTCTATACTCTGCCCGGCCCCCAGATCTCGCCCTATCGGAACTTCTCCAGAATGAAGGATTCTCACTCCCGCGGCTCACTGACACGGAGGCGGGTGATCTAGATCTCCCGATCACTCCAGAAGAACTTAGCGACGCTATCTCCCGTATGGCAGCGGGCAAGACGCCAGGTCCAGATGGCCTCCCGCAAGAATTTTACGCGTCCTACCGGGCCACGCTGATCCCCCATCTGCTGGCGGTATACCGTGAGGCAGCGGACCGTGGTTTCTTCCGTACTGAGACGGATCTTGCCACCATCGTGGTGATCCCTAAGTCCCAACCCCCCTCGGTCCACTGCTCGGACTACCGCCCCATTTCCCTTATTAACTCAGAACTCAAGATCTTTGCCTCAGTTTTGGCGCAACGTCTACGTCCTCATTTGGCCAAATTGGTCCATCTAGACCAGTGCGGTTTTATGCCCGGCCGGGGCACCAGGCACTGCCTGAGAAGGCTCTACCTGGCTCTGGCGCACCGTCAACAACTGACTCCTTATCTCTCCTTGCTTCTCGTGGATTTTGAGAAAGCATTTGATTCAGTGGATTGGCGGTACCTGGAGGCAGTGTTGTCAGAGATGGGATTTGGAACTCCCTTTTGCAACCTGATTAAGACCCTCTACTACAAGCCGCAGGCCCAGGTGATGGTCAATGGAGGTCTATCCAGACCCTTCCCCATTGGGAGGGGCACGAGGCAGGGTTTCCCCCTTTCCCCCCTCCTGTTCGCATTAGCGATGGAGCCCTTTGCCTCGCTCGTCCGCGCCGACTCGCTACTTACAGGATGGCAGTGGCTCGGTTTGGAGGAGGACAAGATCGCCCTCTACGCCGATGACGTCCTGCTTTTCCTGTCGGATCCAGCCCGCTCGGGGCCTCGATGTCTCCGGGCCCTGCGTCTCTTCGAACGTGTCTCAGGTCTCAGATTGAACGCGGCCAAGTCGGTCCTGGTCCCCCTTCATTTGTCGAGAGAATGCTTCGACTGGCAGTCCTCGATCCCACTCCGGCGCCAGTCATTTAAGTACCTGGGGATCTGGGTGACGCTCCTTCCTGATCTCGCCTGGGCTCTCAATGTCACTCCACTGGTGAAACGGGTACGCGCGGATCTCCTTCGCTGGCAAACATTGCCGTTGAACCTCATGGGCAGGATCGCCCTTTTAAAATGATGGTCCTACCACAATTCCTCTACATGCTCCAAAATACACCCCTCACCTTCTCGCGGTCCTGGTTCAGAGAGATGGACGGTTTGGCCACTAAATTCCTCTGGGGAGGGCGGCGGCCGAGACTGGCTCTAGGTCATTGTAGAATTCCACCCTTTGATGGGGGCTGGGAATGACAAACTTGCACCTATATTACCTGGCGACGAGGCTTCTCACTGTGCATGATTGGTTCCATGGTGGGTGGGCGGATCCGGCCTACCGATTGGAATTACATGCTTTGGGTTTTCCGATATCCAGGGGATGCTGTACGGAACCACTATCCCCCACACCATTCCAGGGATCACCCGTGGGGTGTTCTTGGCCTGGCGAGCGGCCCTGCGCCATACCCGCTGGTCGGGCAGACTAACCCAATGTACCCCTCTGTGGAGTGGAACATGGCTCAAAGATGTTGCTTCTCCTCACCGGATTCAGAGTCTGGGATCTCATCGGCATTTCTCAGCTGGGAGATGTCTGGCACGGAAGCCACATTCGCGAATTCTCAGACATGCAGACCCGGTTCTCCCTCCACGCCTCCCAGTTCTATCGCTATCTTCAACTGTGCCACGCACTTCATGTCCACATTTCGGAAGGGACCTCCCTGCCTGCATACAGCCCACCGGAGGCACAGGTCATGACTGGCAACCTGGGAAAGGGGGGAATTTCTCGTATCTACCGCTCCCTCACGAACAATACCCCCAACTCCCTCTCCTCTCTCCGGGATAAGTGGGAGGGCTGGATAGGCTCCCTAGAAGATGCTGATTGGAGAGACGCGCTGATGGCCCCTAAAACTGTTACTGCTTCAGCGCGACTCCGCTTAGTTCAAATATACTATCTGCACGCGGCCTACATCACACCACTGCGCATGCATCGCTCTGGGCTCCGGCCTGGGGCGTCTTGCCCCCGTTGCCAACGTTCCCAAGCAGATTTCTATCACATGGTATGGCTCTGTCCCGCAGTTACACGATACTGGGAATCAGTGACAGCTGAACTTACGGAGGTCTTGGGCTGGGAGGTCCCACTGAATCCACTCAACATCCTTTTAGGGGTTACTGATGGATTAAATGGGAACAGGGCCGAGAAGCTCTGCCTCACCACGGCACTGATGGTTGCTAAACGAGATATCGCAGCCCTTTGGCTGGACCCATTGACCCCCACTGTGGCACGGTGGCGACGGGGGGTGGATTGGTGTGCGGCGCAGGAGCGGCCAATGTATGTCACTCGCGGCTGCCCCAGAAAGTTTCGAAGGGTGTGGGGTAAATGGATCGGGTGGCTGGAAAACTGAACTTCCTGAGGCTGCTCCTTGAACAGGGTTGTGGACAATCTTGCCTGCTATTTTTTGCTGGACCCATGCGTGTGAGATTATTATTCTGACTTCTATCACTGTTGGATACTGATCATTGGGCGGAAAGCTGGATTGTTACTTGCTGCAAATGTGTTAACTCAAAATCAATAAAATTGGTTATCAAAAAAAAAGATGTTATTTCATGGCTTTGTAATTTATTGTATGTTGATATATATGCAGGTACAACATGAATTTTATGTTTCTTCTCTGTTCAGTTGACTTGAATAGTGTTCGACTTTCATTTTCATCTTATTTTTACATTCTTAATTCAGATTTTGCTGTTTGTTTTGCTGATATTGAAGTTGAACATTTATGTTCTCCATTATATGTTTCCCTTTAACTTTTACTTCATCATGATTTTGACATTGCTCCAGGTGTACATGCTGATTAAAGCCACATGTAAAACATTCACCTACTCCTTCTGTGCTTAAAGCTTTTTCAAGTTTGTAACAAGCATCTAATACTAGTATTAGTGGCTGACTGCCAAATTTCTACTCTTTCTTCACATCGAGCATTAGTAAATGTCCACTTTTGAATAGCTGTCTTACGTTATTCACATCAATGTAGCGCACAGACTACCATTAGTACTGTATTGTAGCACTTGTGGTAGCTCGAGTGTGACTTTCCTTGTGGCTTCCAGATTTCGACTGCAGCCAAGGGTCTGAATATGTGCGGTCAGTAGTATGCCTGGCTATGTTCCACTGTTAGGTAAGTTCTTCAATTTCACCTCAGCTTCCCTTCCAACAGCCCCTCAACATTTACTGGAGGCAACTCTCATACCTCTTTATTTTGTTAAGGTTAGTCAACACTTAGGCTCTAATATGTGGATATTTGGATTTAAGAATCATAATTGGCGAAAAATAAAGATTCACAACATGGGTTCCACCAGTTGCTATGTACTAATATACCTGGTACTTATATAGGCATAATTGTTATTTTTTTAATTCATTCTTATGAATTTTTTATTACATATGAGACAGTATTCTGCTTGCAAATTCATTAGTGCAAGCAGATAGTGTTGTTTCTCAATATCAAACAACATGTAGCAGACATCGACCACTACAAAGCTATGCACATTGGTCAGCAATATGCTAGAGCAGATCAGAGCAGTGGAGACAGTTCTGATTACCTTTACTCTGATCCAAACAAGTATAGAAAGAGATTACAAGAAAACTGTGGTTGACCTGGGTGGAGTAACAGAAAAGGTTGTTGTGGTTAGCACCTGACCTCCCTCATGAGTGGGGCAAGTTCTTGTAATACACTGTATTTCAGTGAGACTATAACATATATGTAAAGAGGACATCCAGCCCTTGGCCTAGTATTGGGAGTGGGTAGTAGACAATAGACCTACTGGGTGATGTGAGGGATATGATGACACTTAGGCCCTCATTACGATGAGGGTCGGAAAGCCTCTAACTGCAGGTCGGAGGGTTTCCGTGCCTCATCGTGGTTTCAGTTTTGACCACCGCATTACAATGCAGGCTGTCGAAACTTAAACCAGATGGTCATTCTGGCTGGATTCCGAAGGGCTCAAGGAGCCCGTCGGCCAGTTGGAGACCGGCCCGTAATTTGTATAGACGGTGTTTTTCGCCGTAGGGATTATGATGTAGGTTTCCGACAGGCTTTCCATGTTGGGCTTCCCGACATGGAAAGCCTGTCGGAAAGCGACATTGGGGGACCCCCAGCAGGGCCCCCTTCATCTTGCGGCCTCCAGTTGGGAGCTGAGGGTGCACCCCTGTTAATCCCTGCACCATGTGGCAGGCACCTTGAGGTGCCTGCCACGCGGTGCAGGGATGTACAGATTCTCCCATTTGTCTATGGGAGCTTGTGCTACGGCCAATTTACGGCCGTAGCACAAGCTCCCATAGACAAATGGGAGTATGCGACTGCACCGTGTGTGGTCAGTTTTCTTTGGGGCTCCGTTCTCCTGGTGTGGAAAGTTGCAAAATAAACTGACGTCAGCGCCCTGGGGTGATGCCTATATAGGCACCTCACACATCACTTCTGGCGCTGACGACACCAATGACGCCACGCGGAGCCGAACAACGCCACCTGCCAGCGCGCATGGGTACTGATCATGCAAATTTTCCAGATCCAGTCTGATGCCTGGAGATAATTCTAAGGTAAGGAATCTGCGGCTACTTAGAGTTTCTACCAGAGAAGGCGTTACCAAAGGTAAGTAAATTGTTCTTCTGGCATTCTTTGTGAGTTCACCATGGGTCCGATTCACAAAAGTAATCTGAGACAAAATCCCAACTTTATGACTTTTGGTATTCACAAAAGGCATTTAGTAGTAGTAAAGTTAGTATTCCTAGCTTTACTACTACTAAATGCCTTTTGTGAATACCGAAAGTCGTAAAGTTAGGATTTTGTCTCAGATTACTTTTGTGAATTGGGCCCAGAGAGATTGAAGCCTGCCCTTGCCCGCGTCCCTCTGTTTTATCTATAGCATGCAAAGCAATTCTTCATCTAAGAGGACTTAGGCCTCGCCCATCCATGGCAGGCACCAAGAGCAGAACCAGGTGCTCACACGCACGTAGCAAAAAGGGTCAGTAGTTCATAGTAGTAAAAGGTTCAGCATTCCAAGGTACAGTAAGTTGAAGAGGTCAGGAATTCAAGCATCCAGTTTATCAAGGGTCCAAATAGGGAAAGGGTTTAGCACAAGTTCATTTGAAAAGAATTAAACAAGAGTGCATTACATTTGTCTTTCAATGCCCCCCTTTGAGCCAAAGGAGCCAATGCTCCTACTGGCTGACACGTACATGTTTATTGACATCAGTCAGTTTCTTTCTTACTTTTCACAGTCTTCCTCTTCATGGAATCTCGGATACATCCAAGCCATATCATGCTCTGGAGGTGGCAATAACGTCGCGAATGATGCAGTAAATAACCCTCATCGGCAGGGCTGCAGTAAGAATAAACAACAACATTGCAGTAGTCACAGACCTATAATGACTGCAATAATGCCTATAATTCTAATCACAACCTCTTTTATCCATCATGTGGGCAGCCAAGACCATAACCAAGACAAATCCCAACCCTAAATGTTGGCCTAGGCCCCCCTTTGTAAATATTGTCACAGCTCTGTCTGTCCTACCTACATCAGTTTCTACATTTCCAGACTAATTAATGTAGCAGCCACTTTCATTGATTAGGGCTCAAATACCACCTTGTTGGGAGGTTAATAAATCAAGAACAAGTCTGTTCTGCACCGTCATGGTGGCTATAGAGTTAATCTCCTCCTGCAAACCCTTGAATGGCATCCAGTAAGGCATTAAAGGCAATGGCCAATTCTGCTGAGATGTTAACGACAGACTGTTCTAAGTCACATATCCCAAATCCAGGGATGTACATAAGGAGGATCTTGAAAAAGACGTTCTGTCTTGTTTCCAGTATAGGCATGCCTGTCTTGTGGCAGTGTGCAAAGCTCCCCAGGTTCAGTGGCACATGGGCCGCTATAAGTGGCACCACTATGATGTTTGGCGTGAGGTAGCCCAGGGAGCATGTTCCTTCCCCGTCCTTAGGATCACCTTATAGTCCCTACTGCCACACACCAAATACATGCCTCCCTTTACTTGAGTGTCCATATGTAATATTCACCAGCAGGGAGGCCTTTTCCCTCTGGCAAATCATGATGGACGTCATTGCACCATCGGTAGTGTTTCCACATTATTTTCAGGCCAGTCATGTTCACCCCGGGAATAGCATAGTAACTTTGTGCCACCAAGAGACGGAATTCCAGGAGTCTGGAAACTATTTATGGTGGCATAGCGCTGTTACTTTGGGCCTCAATCAAGGGATCATACATGGGCCCATCAGGAGCCACCAGCACGGTGTCCCCCTCCATGATCAGGTTCCAGGAATAAACTGTGTAGTTGCGATTCTGCAGGTCAATCACATCTGTCCAACTCTGCCCTTCAGCTCCCTCCCCTTCAGGTCCCAGTTCCCAGTAATGTCATCAAAATTCAGCAGATTAAGGCATTTATCCTCCACTAAATCCCCAAAGTGCTGAACCAGGGAATGGTGTTGAAAGCACAATGGGGAATTGTCCTGTGTAGTGTTTTCCCCAGGGAAGGGGGACAATTCATACTGAGCCTGAACATTGGACTTGAGAGTACAACATGGCTGCCACTGTCCTGACTCCTCACTACACTTCCAGGTGACGTCAGATACATGGCACACTTCCTCTCTTGCATACTTTCCTACCTCCAATGGAGTAGCGTACAGCCCTATAGGGTTCCCAGGATGCTTGAAAGATATCTACAAATTCTGGAGTTCTCAACAACTCACAAGTCTTAGCAAGCTGCACATGAACCTTGATCAAAGGGTGCAAGGCTGGCCTCTGTAACAAGGGGGTAACAGACAAATGCCAAACTCTTCAGAGCAACACATTCCTGCCAATTCATCTTTGGCTAACTGTGGTAATATACTAAATACTATTATATGTAAAGATTCAGTTCTCATTCAGTTCGTTTAGATAGGCGAGGCCTATGCAATGTTCAGTCTCACTACGCAGAGTATTGGTGAAGTAAATTTGCAACTGATTTGTTGCCTGCTTCACGTCCTGGTCTGCCATTGTCTTATCCTTGTCCTGGTCCGCTGTTGTCCGTTTCTGAGGCGGTTTCCCCAATCTGCCCTGCGGTGTTCTCTACAGTCAAGTTTTTGGCAGGTGCAGACCACCAACTTTCTTCTAGATTTCATTGTCTCTGCTTTACTCAGCCACATCCAGAGGTGCTGGACTTCTTTTAACGTGAGTGAGGTGAATTGAGGTTGGGCTTGCATCCACATTGACCGCAGTGTGGGAAGTTAGCTGGACTTGGCAGGGTGCACTCCACCGTGGCTCAAGGCAGACCTTCCGTCTGAACTCGCTAAAACAGACCCAGTCACCTGACTGCAGATTCTGGGCAGGGACTGCAAGAGGGAGAGGTTAGGCACATTTAGCATGATCATGATATTTAGTCAAAGCTCTTTGCATCCTTCGGCAATTTCTGCACCAAGTCCTCCTCCCCTACCATAAGAGAAATATAGGGCAGTCTGAAATGCTCGGCTGTGGAAATGGTATCACAACAAGGATTGCATTGGGAGTTAGCCCATGCTTCTTATTTGGCCTAAGTCTGATGTTCATTTACACCACAGACGGAAGCATCTGTCCATTTGAGTCCTGTCTCTTGATGTATTTTTGCCAGTTTGTTCTTGATCTGTCCCTTCATTTTTTCCACACTACCAAAACATTGGGGATGCTAAAGAGTGTGCTGACTCTGAGAAATCCATAGACATTTAAAAATGTATTTAAATACTTGAGCTACAAACTGTGGACCATTGTCTGAGTCCAATGATTCTGGGACTTCGAAATGAGGAACAACTTCACACATACATTTCTTTGCTGTGGTAATGGCATCTGCTTTTCTGCATGGGAAGGCCTCTATCCAACCTGACATTTTATCAACCATCAGCAGTACATGTTTGTAGCCTTGTGACGGTGGAAGTTCCATGAAATCTATTTGCAAGTGCTGCATTGGGCACTCTGCCCACTGCCTGGCTCCTTCCCCCTGCTGCCTCAGTGCACCTTCTGGGTTGTTTCTCCTACATGTAATGCAGTTATGGGTCACTTCCTTAGCTTTCTGGTGTATACTGTGTACATACCAATGTTTCAGTATCTCCTTTGCAATTCCCCCCTTGCATTGAATGGAACACGTGTGCAAGCTGTCATTGGAACACAGGAGTAATGGCTGGCCTGCCTTCATGGGAAACATACTATTGTGAAGCAGGGTCTAGTGTATAGCCTTGTGAAGTCCAGCATGTGATCAGCTCTGTAGTGGCCCCTTTTTGCATTGCCAGAATATCAGAAACGGAATGAGATAAGGGTTTCTGCAAGGCACCTAGGTAAAGGGAGGTGGCAGGAGCCCCTTGCAGCACTGCATAGCGTGCAGCAGCATCTGCACAAGCATTACAATGGGCCACATCTGACTGTTCCTTAGTGTGGGCACAACAGTGAACAATTGCAATTTCAACAGGAAGATTAATAGCATCAAGCAGAGCCTTAATCAACACGGCGTGAGAAATTATGGAATCTGTGAGAAACCCTCTCATCTTCTAGAGTTGACCAATAGCATGACAAACATTGAAAGCGTAAAGGAAGTCAATGTAAATAGTGACACAAGTTGCAGGAGACATCTCACATGCTCTAGTGAGAGCAACCAACTCTGCAACCTGTGTGCTGCGAGTTTGTGGGAGGGTGGCAGCCTCTATCACAGCTGATTGTGAACAGCAGCATAGCCAATGCACAAAGTGATCAAACGTATCTCACAAAGCAGAACCATCAATATACAGAATAGAATTAGCATTTAGCAAGGGTGTGTCAGTAAGGTGTGGACACAATGTGGTAGTAATGGCCACAACCTGGGTGCAGTCGTGAGGTTCACTATCCTCTGCAGTTGGGGGAAAAGTGGCAGGTTGAGAGTGGTAAATCTAACTATTTCCAGATTTGTGTCTCCAAGAAGAATCTGTTCATAGTGTTTGGCACTTGCCTGAGAGATGCTGGGTACTGGAGCGGAGAAGCGGTGCTGAAACTATGTGTGGGACTGCAAGAGTCAATGGGGGTCCTAGGACAATGTTAGCAACCCACTCCACAAAGGTGGCTGCGGAGGCAACTGCACGGAGACACGGTGGCATGCCCCGGGCCACAGGGCCCAGGAGGGCAGAATAGTAGCCCACTGGTCTCTGTTTATCTGAACAGGGTTGTGTTAGGACACCAGAGGCCACACCTTGGCGCTCATGGCAGTACAGTGTGAATGGTTTTTGATAATCAGGGTGGCCTTGCTCAGGGGCAGAGGCCAATGCTTGCTTAAGGGTAGTAAACGCCTTCTCCCTTGAAGGTGTCCACAGTAGCGAGTCTAGAGCGCTATCAGTGCAAACAATGGTTTGGCAATGATGGTGAAATTTGGGATCCACAATTGTCAATATCCATCAGCAACCAAAAATTGGTGCATTTGCCACTTGTTGACAGGCTTCAGAATGGACTGCACCGCTTCCACGCGGTCTGCAGTTATAGAAGTGGAGGCATAGGAAATGACATGGCCTAGATAAGTGACTTCTGGGAGGCAAAACTGTAGCTTGGAGAGCGATGCCTTGCAGGCACGCATAGCAAGCTCAGTGAGTGGGACGAGAGAGTCAGAACGGAAGACTTCAGCAGAAGTACTGGACAATAAAAAATCACCCACATACTGTGTCAGAAAGAACACATCCCCCCTCCCCCCCCACCCCCCACCTGGGAGCTCAGTATCCAGCAAATCTTCCTTCAGTATCTGGGAAAAGATGCTGGAACTCTCACAATACCCCTCAGGGAGTCTAGTCCAACAAAGCTGGTGACTCTCGAAAGTCAACGCAGATAGGAACTGAGAATCAGGGTGGACTGGGATGGAGAAGAAGGCACAGCAAAGGTCCACCATGGTAAAGTGGGTAGCACTTGCAGGGATAGTGGTAAGAATAGTAGCAGGATTGGGGACCACTGGGTGGGTGAGGGATGACAAATATGTTCACTGCCCTAAGGCTGTGTACAAAACACTGTGGGGTACCATCTGGCAAAGGTTTGGGCTTTTTCATGGGAAGTTTAGGAATGTTGCATGGTGAAGTACAAGTAACCAACATACCCTGCTGCAGAAGAAAGTAAATGATATGATGTATGCCTGTTGTGATGTCCGTGGGGATAGGGTACTGCAGTTTGCATGGAAATGGGCAGTCAGTGCAAAAAGTAATCTGAACAGAGCGGGTGGACTTCAGCAGTCCAACTTCATTTTGGTGTGTAGACCATAAGCAAACAGGCACACTGTCCAAGTAGTCATGTCCAATATCTTTGGGCGAGCCTGCGGCCAACATATGGGAAAAAGGCTGTGCACCTTATCATTTGGGAGGAAAAGGTACATGCCTTTAGGATCACAATAAATTGTGTCCCTCATTTTACAGAGGAGGTCACAATCCAACATATTGTCTGAGGCTTGAGGGCTGAGAAGAAGCATGTATCTATCTTTGATGGGGCCAGAAGAGACGAAGAGAGGCTCAGATAGCAGGAGACTGATGACGGTGCCAGCAAAGCCATGAACAATGGCGTTAACATTTGATGGTGGTATTTGCCCGTTCCCCCAAAGAGCTGAACAATGCCCCACTGTCGACCAGCATTTCATATGGATGTCCATCAATGATGATGGTAATCGGATGGTCCTGGGGGGCCAACATGTAGCAAGGCATCATACTGGTAGGCACCTCGGGGGGAGAAGACTCAGAAGCCAAAGGTGTCCATGACATTGGAGTTTATGGTGTTGGGTACATTGGGGCTGGTAAGTTGGTCACACAGGGACTGGGGTACAGTCTGCCCATCAGGTCTAGGGTCTCTGTTCCTCTTCTTGGGGAAAGACCTTACTCAGTGTCCCTTCCCATGACAATACCTACATTCTTCCTCCTCGGGTCATGGCCCCCATAGCCCGGAACCTCTTGATCTTCCCTGACTGCCCTGGCCCCATTGCCTGCACTCCATCCCTGGCCCCTCTACTGAAGCCTGCACATTTTTAAGTACTTTACCCCTCTTATAATATTCCTTCAAATTGTCCTTCTGCTTTCTCTGCCACAAATGAGCTGCTATGGCAGTGAGTTGTGGGAGCCCCATACCATGCCACCCCACACTGTGAACTTCAGTGCACCCTCTGATGTAAGGGAGTGAATTTCTAACATAGACTACGGCCACTAAGGGCACAGAGTCAGCTAAATCTGGATGTAATCCCATGTGTGATCTAAGGGTATCAATCACTATAAAGGCAAAGTCAGCCAAGTGCTCATCTGCTCTTTGGATGCATAGCTCAACCTTAGTCCTATTCACCTGTGGCTTCCCCACCTCCTTTATAGCCTGAATCAGGGCCCTTCAAGCATTCTTTAAAATAATCAGGTGGACACTATTTGCTGCTTGTTTGTCCCATGCAGGGTCCTGTACTGGCCACACCTGGGCACCATTATCTGTTTTAAGAACTACTTCATTTATTTGGTGTTTCGATAGAGAAACTAGCAGCAACTACATCCACCATGTGTAGGCACTTAGCAAACCTCAAGGCAGATTTAATACTCCAAAATGAGAACTTGACAAGAAGCCTGGTGCAGATCACAAGTATTTTGGAGAAACATCTATACTGCTGGCATCTGATAGACTTGCCACATATTCCTTACCGTACAATATTCCCCAGGCGTCAGACTGGATCTGGACATTTTTGAGCAGTCCCCTTGCGGACCGGTAGGTGGCTTCATTCAGCTCCACGTGGCATCATCTATGCCAGAAGTGAAATTTGCTGGGCCTAAATAGTCTCCAACCCCAGCGCGCTGATCTCAGTTCCTTCTTTTGCACACCATCAGCTAGATACAGATTGAGCTCCATCAGTCACTTTTTGACTGACTTTTTTGACCATTTGTTGACTTCCATTGACCAGTGTGTCTTTCTTTTTTACACTCTTTTTTTTTTGAAGAATGTCTTTCAAGAAACCAACTGGTTTCAAACCTTGTGATGCCTGTAACAGGCAAATGTCTGCAACAGACCCCCACTATGTGTCGTGCCTGAAGCAGGAGCACAACTCCAAGGCCTGCCCGAATTTCAGCACCATGAATCCCAAGGCCATCCGCGAGGGGGCCGGGAAACTTCTGTATGCTCACCACGCATCTGCACCGGTCAATATCCTGTTCACGGGGATGTTTTTGGGACCACTCTCAGAGTTGCTCACATCGGTCATCGTCGTGATCTCAGACTTCTTCAGGTAAGTATCATAAGAAGTCGAAGTGTTTTTTTGCTTCTCTGTGCCGGTCCCATTCATCGGAGAAGGCGCAGGAACAGTGCCACAAGTCCAGGCCCCACTCCCAGTTCATCCCTGCAGAGCCAGTGCCTGAGCCTGGAACAGCTCCACACTTCCTCGAGTTTCCCAGAGCCGGGGTGACCCCCACTTAACTTTGAGAATTTTATGAGACCACAAGCCTAATTTTTGGATGCTGGAACTCCGACTGGGTTTCCACCGGCATGTACGTCCTTGGCACTGGTCAGACCCTCAGGATCCGTTGGTGGATCTGGATCAGCCCTGCCCACGACTTTGCTTCCTCCTCCAAGGACCATTCCAGTGGCGCTGTTCCCGTTGCTGCCAGCGCCATTGTGATTCCAGACTCTGATACGGAGCCCAACCAGTGTTGCAGAACATCAGTTCTGGTACTGGCCAGGCTCACACGGCCTGAATTGGAGATGGAGCTCTATTTTCCTGAAGGGACTTCTGAGGAACACGAATGGTGCGGGGTCTGAGGATCCCTATGGTTTTTCAGACCCCCAGGGGAGTCCGTGGCTGACAACAACTGATATGAGGTACTGGCTGACGCCTGTGGTCTGGACATCTCACCAGACACTGGCCTCCTTACTCCTCATGTGGTGGCTAAGGAGGAAGGGTCTTCCTTTTCAATGGTGTCCGGAGGGATGCTGTGGCCCTGTACCCTAAGCTGCCCACGGTACAGGTTACAACCATCGTCTTGACAGAGGTGCTTCAACCTGGGTTGTCAGAACCCCTATTCCCTTTCAATGAATCCTACCACACCATCTGATAGCAAAGAGTCTGGATACCTTTGGAAAGAGGATTTCTCTTTCACTAGCCTTGCACTGCGGTCAATGAACACCGCATGCTTATTGGGCTGCTATTCCCATACTGTATCGGATACGGTTGCGCAAGTGCTGCCCATGGTCTTGGAGAAAGCCCGAACCATATTCTCTCAAGCTACTGCTCACAGGAAAGATGCAGCAAATTTCACATTTAGCTGTGGAATAGATATGCTGGGCAGAGCCATTGCTTTCATGGTGGTTCTTCGACATCACGCTTCGCTGAGGAATGCTGGCTTTTCAAGGAATGTCCAGGCATCCCTTAGGGACATGCTCTTCAATGACACTTGCCTTTTTGGTGACAAGGCAGATTCGCAGCTTGAAGTTTCCAAGGATAGTTGGGCCCCCCCTAGGTTGTTGTGATTCACCATGACTCTGCGACTGCCACATTCTGCCTTCCATGGCTATTAGCAGCATATTTTTCTCCCTAGCCATTAAGGCCAGCAGGCATCTCAGTCCTTTCGTGGTCGCAGACATGGCTCCCACAAGCCTCATGGGGACCAAGGCCAGAGATCTGCCCAATAAGCTCCCCTCTCCGGCAGCTTCATTCTCAAAGCCCCTTCAATACACCCTCAGACCATCATGGGCACCCGCTTCGTGGCAGGATTCAGCACCACCTGTCCCAATGGCAGGAGATAACATCAGACAAATGGTTTGCTTTAGATTGACCAGCGGGGTTATGCCCTACCTTTCCAACAGATCCCACCACCTTTGCCACCATCCCCAGATTAGCTGACAGAAGACCACCTTTTACTCTTGCGACAGTGCAGGCTCTTCTGGTCAAAGGAGCCATTGAGAGGGCATTGACATCAGAAGGTCGTGGTTGCTATTCCCGCTACTTTCTGGTGCTAAAAAAGGGAGGAGGTCTTAGTCCTATACTAGACCCAAGCACTCTCAATTTCTTCCGGAAAAAGTAAAATTCAAGATGCTCACTCTGGCTCATGTCTGTCTTCCCTCCTCCCTGGAGACTGGATGGTAGCTTTGGACTTGCAGGACGCCTACTTAATTCCACATCCCCATCCTGCCTGCCCACAGGTGTTACCTGTGGTTCACAGTGAGTTTGCTGTGCTTCCCTTTGGCCTTAACAGTGCCCCTCGGGTGTTCACCAAGATGATGGCCATGGTTGCAGCACATCTGCGAAGATAAGGAGTTCCAGTCTTCCACTACTTCAAAGACTAGCTGTTAAAGACGGGCCCGCCCCAGGCAGTCGTCTCCCACCTCAAGACTATGGGGTACTTCGTGCATTCACTCTGGTTCTCTATGAAGGTGCCAAAGTCACACCTGGCTCTCTCTCAGAGGCTCCCTTTCATCTGAGCTGTTCTGGATACAGTGCAGTTTCAAGCCTGCCTTGCAGAACAGCGAGTCCAGGATATTTGGGCTGGATTCCTATGTTTCAGCCTCTTTCCTGGAGTTCAGCGAGTATGACTCTGAGGCTGCTGGGACACATGGCTTCCTGCATCCTGATGGTAAAACGTCCCCGTTGGCATTTTGGACTCTGAAGTGGGATCTTAAGACCAAGGGGGCGCAGCATCAGGAGAGTCTCACCGACCTAGTCCAGATATCAGAGGAAACTACAAAAGATCTGCAGTGGTGGCTGATGAACTGCGATTGGGTCAGAGGCAGACCCTTCTCCCTTCCCCACCCAGAGCTCACAGTGGTGACAGATGCATCACTTCTGGTTTGGGGCAACCATCTGGGAGAGGTGGAGATCAGAGGACTCTGGTCTTTGGTGGAATATCAGCTCCACATAAACCTGTTGGAACTGAGAGCAATTCGCCTAGCATTAAAATAATTTCTTCCTTCCATCAAGGGAAGGCTCTTTCAGTTGTTCACGGACAACATCACCGCCATTTGGTATTGCAACAAACAGGGTGGGTTGGGGGTTGTATGGCCTGTGTAAAGAGGTCCGGCATCTCTGGACTTGGCTGGAATGTCAGGACGTTTTCCTGGTAGTTCAACATCTGGCAGGCTCTCTGAATGCCTGAGTGGACAAACTCAACCATCGATGCTTTGCAGATAACGAATGGTGTCTCCATCTGAAGGTGGTGCAAGGTCTCGTCAGAGATTGGGGATAACCTTTATTAGATCCATTTGCAACAGCTAAGAATGTGCAACATCAGCACTTCCGCATGCTGACGTTTCTAAGGCTGCTCTCGCTCGTAGATGCATTTCTTCTCGAGTGGAACCCAGGACTCCTGTACGCCTTTCCACCAATACCACTCCTGCCCTGAGCTCCCAAGGAAATCAGAAATGACTGTGCCTAAGTCATCTTGATGGCTCAGGATTGGGCACAGAAAGTCTGGAATCCCGAACTCATGCATGAGCAGCTGTCCTCCAATCAGGCTGCCCCTTCGGGAGGATCTCCTGTAGAGGCAACAGGGCTGAGTCCTGCACCTGAACCTGCACACTCTTCATCTACATGTGTGGAGGTTGAGCCGCGACAGGTGAGGGTATTTGATCTTCCTCTAGAAGTGTGCAATGCCATTTTGGCAGCCAAGCATCCCTCAAGAAAACAGTATAATCCTGCCGACAAATTTGTAGCTTGGTGTTCTGCCAAGTACATTGATCCTCTGTCTGCACCCTAGTTTGAAGTCCTTTTGTTTGCCTTATCTCTAGCCTGTCAAGGCCTTGCTTTGGGCACCGTTAAAGTGTATCTTTCAGCAAACTCATGGTTGCCAGATCAATCCTCCCTGATTGTGACTCGTTTCCTGAAAGGTTTGCAGCACATTTCCCCATACACATTTCATTATGCCCCAATGGGGTCTTAATTTAGTTCTCACTTGTTTAATTTGTTCACACTTTGAGTCCATGCACAGCTGCCCTCTGGTTTTATAAACCTTTTTCTTATGAAATTTTCAGTAAAAACAAGCACTTAATGCACAACCGTCCCCTAGTGCCAAGAGACAAAGGGACACAGGAGAGAGACAACAGCATCACATTGGCAAGTGCAGTTATATATTGGTGGCACACCCACCCCAACAGTCAACAGATGATCTGAGTCCAAATCGCTGACCATATGGCTAGCCCGAGCTGCTCTCCCTGTCCTCCCACCGGGAGTCTGTCCTCCCATCCCTCAGGGCTCAGCCTCCGTGACTTCTGTAGTCCTCCAGGGGCCCCACCCCTTTTCAAACTGACGTGGACACACCCAGGCCTGATACACCAGTTTCTTGGCTCTCATGCACCAATCTAAGTTTGCTCCCCATGCTTCTAGGGTCAGGGTCCTGTCCCGCCCCCAGTACCTGATCACATCTCAGAGGGCTATCATCAGTGC
Source organism: Calotriton arnoldi (assembly GCA_963921515.1). Classification (NCBI taxonomy): domain Eukaryota; kingdom Metazoa; phylum Chordata; class Amphibia; order Caudata; family Salamandridae; genus Calotriton; species Calotriton arnoldi. The sequence goes on from CAWUFW010001780.1 coordinate 2,133,121, forward strand.
AACATTGCAGAACAAAAGTGTATACCGATATTACATCTGTTCCTCCCAAACTCACAGAGTCACCAGCTGTGGCGTAAGCTCCAGGGTGAAGTTTACGACCTCTGATATCCGGCTGTCTACGGCCTTCCAGAAGCTCTGGATCCTGAGGCAGGCCCAGAGCATGTGAAGTGGTGTATCCCTTTGCTGACAACCCCTTTGGCAGAGGTCGTTGTCAACTCTCCCCATACAATACAGCCGGGTCCTAGTGATGTATGTCCTGTGGAGTAATTTTAACTGAATGAGTTGAAAACCCACTGGTATAGCCACCTCCTGGGGGCAAAAAAACCTCCAGGACCGGAAAGGAAGTATTTTGCAGTATATAGAGAAGTTTCTGGAGGAAGATCATTTTGTAGAGGGCTGCTCTACCCATCAGAGAAAGTGAGAGACCTCTCCAGGAGTTCACGTTGATCCAGTAAGTGTCCAAGATCTTGTTTAGGTTTTCCCTCAAGAAGACATCCTGTTCCTTCGTAATGAAGATTCCCAGGTACCTGAAATCCCCCTATTGCCCTTGAATTTGGTACTGCCAAATCCTCCCGGGGACCTGCTGGAGAGCGGGAATGCCACTGACTTGCGCCAATTGATGCAGAGCCCAGACAAGGATCCGAACTTCTCCAGGATCTCCAACACCCCGGGGATGGAACGCTCTGGGTCTGCTAAATAGAGTAGGACATCATCCGCATACAGCGACACAGTGTCTTCCTACCCTGTGTCCCATTTGACTCCTCTCAGCATTGCATCTTTTCTGATCCATTCTGCAAGAGGTTCTATTTCCGGGCAAAGAGCAAGGAGGATAGTGGGCAACCCTGGCAGGTGCCCCTGCCCACACCAAATTTGTCAGAAAGTGCCCTGTTTACTGTTCCCCCTAGCTATCGGGTCAGAGTAAAGCCAACTATGCCAGAAACATCGGGCCAAAATCCATCTTGCCCAGTATTGCCACCAGGTATGGCCACTAAAGGGAGTCAATTTCCTTCTCAGCATCAAGCAACAAGAGGACTGCTGGCTTATCTATCCGGTGCTCCGCAAAGGCATGAGCCTATGTAAGTTGTGTTTTGTCGCCCTGTAGGGCATAAAGCCTGACTGATCAGAGGCCAAAAGTGTGTGCACTATTTCCATAAGGCGGTTGATGAGTACCTTGGCTAGGACCTTAGTTTCCACATTCAGTGATGAGATTGGTCTACATGAGGCAGAGTCCTCTACCCCCTTGCCCTGCTTGTGAATTACCACCTTCGTCCGTGGGAGATGACCGTCCTTCTTTGCCCTGTAGTATAGCTGCCGGAGTGGGCCGATGACACATGACTTAACACATTTAAAGAACTCAGGTGGCAGGCTGTTTATACGGGGCTCTGCCCCTCTTCATTTGCGTTAGGGCTTCCACAACTTCTGCCTCTGTAATCTTTGCCTCTAGGGCCCGACTCTTCTCAGGGTCTAGACGTGGTGCCGGGATGTCAGCTATAAACTGCTCTAACTCTGCCCTCCCGACCCTAAGTTGCCTTGTATAAAGAGTCCTCAGGTGCTTGGCGAATGCCGAAGCGATTTCGCTGGAGTTTCCACCACCATTCCCGCTCCATTCGGATGGCAGGAACCCACCTTTGCCCTTCCTCCTTCCTTGCTATCCAGGCAAAGAGCTTCCACACCTTGTTGCCAACCTCGTATAACTTGCTCTGTCGAGCTCAGAAGTGGACTCTCGCTTCTTGGTATAGCACAGACATTCGATCTGCCCTTGTCCACTCCACCTCTTGGGCCAAGCCCAGGGAAGGGGAGTCCACAAATGCTCCCTCCAAGAGGGACAGTTTTGATTCCAGTTCCTTACACGCTCAATCCCTTTCCCTCTTCTTTCCAATCATGTGTGTGATCAGGTGTCCCCAGATATCTGTTTTGTATGCCTCCCATAGGTCTGCCTCTGGAGTCTACTGTGCCAGCATTCTCCTTGAAATAATGCCCATGGTCTACTCTATCAGCCTCCTAGAGTTCCAGTCCGACAACTCCCATGGGTCAGGTTTCCACTCGCCCTTTGTTCTCTGGGTAGGCGTCTGGATATGCTTAACCACCAGTGAGTGGTGAGATAAACCCCTCGGCAGGAGGGTAGTGTCCCCGAATCTATCCAGCTGAGGGCGTGGCACCAAGAAGTGGTCTATTCTGGATTGCGAGTGCATATTGTGGGATTCATATGAATATTGACATGTCTTGGGGTGTTTTTCCCACTTGAGGTCTGCCATGCCCAAGGAGCCGAGGAAGGAGGCCAATTGTCCACCCTATGTTGGTCTCCGACACCGTGATCCTGTCAAGGTGCCCCTGCGCAGTTAAATTTAGGTCTCCCCTATGAGTAGCAGGTTCTCAGGGGTCCCCCTGATCAAGTTGCTTAACTTCACCAGCGCCTCAGTCTAGAGACTGGGGGAGGACCTACTATGATGCAAACAGCAGGGTCTCTCTATTCCATCTTCCAAATACTGCCGCCGGGCACCCCAGCTCATCCACCCATACGTGGGTGACATGCATGGCAAAATTCCTACCGCTTGGGTACACTTGGAGAATCCCGCATGCACCCGAAGCTTGTATCTCCCATGGTGAAGGTTCTTACAGTTGTTTCCTCCGAGATGAGTTTCCTGCAGCAGGATAACATCCGGGTCATGCCTGGCCAGGTACTTCCACATAACCCCCCTCTTCAGCTTGTTACCCAGGCCATTGACATTCCAAGATAATATCCTAATGGATGTCCCAGGAGTCGTTTCCTGTGTTGTGTACTGCCATTGTGTGTGGTCATGTATGCTACATTCTAGCCTGCACCCTCTCTGGTTTGCTTGCAAATCCCCCCTCAGCCCACCCAGCAACCTTGTGCCAAAGGTCTAAAACTACCTGCTGCCCAATGCCCGAGGTGTCTGTCGCCTCAAATCCAAAACTTGATAAAGCATCCTAAGCCATAGAACAGTTTTTGCTTACAGTCTCTAGAAAAGTGAGGGACGGGGCCCACGAAGGTATCATGGAATACCATCAGTGCATCTACACAGTACACCATTAGCCCAAATAGTGTGTGCCCGGGGGGGGGGGTGGCACTCATAAAACCGTGGGACTCTTAACCAATAATGTCTGCAGTCAACGTGTGACCACAGGCAGTGCCATCTCCGAATCCGTTTGCGAGGCAGCAGAGTTGTCCGCTGTGTCCTCGGGCTCCCCATCAATGCTTGCCCATCTGGTGCCCCCATTCAGGGACCTGGATTGTTGGATTTCTGCCACAACCCTGTACCTTTCAGTCTTTGCCTGATCCGTCGTAGGGGCAGTCCGTGACCGTCCTTGTGGTTTCTGTCTGGGCCCCTGGTGCCGCCACTCAGGGGGCTGGTCTTCTTCCTGGCTCTGCTGCCGAGACAAAGAAGTGAGACCCTCCCATCATCAATGACCCGCAGCTTTGCCGGACAAAATGGAATGTATTTCAGGTACAGTTTCTGTTTGACTGTGACAAAACTTTCCCTCTGCCTATGGACCGCCATGGTGTAGTCAGGATAGATGCTTACCTTTACACCCTCAATTTCCCAAGGGCACGTGCTAACTGCAGAATAAGAAACCGGTCCCAGGATGCTTGTTTCTGGTCCAGGGAGGACCTGGCTTGGCAGTTCGGAGAGTTGATTGATATATGAGATATGTCCCCTACCAACAAATAGACATCTAACAGCCAGCCAAGCAAAGAAACATTGATGGCAGCTGCAATACTTGTAAGTAAACTTTTGCAGCGTGGCTGCGCCTTGTTAATCTAAGTCAGATCAAGGAAATCTCAAGTGGAACAGTTCGTTTTCTAAGTCTTATCCTCCTGTCTCTACCCTATCTTGAAATCTACTGGGATTTTTATTCTACGTCAACTGGAGGCCTAAATGGGCATCGTCCTCTAACTGTTGAATAACCTCTCCATCCATCCTTGCTATTGTTGTCAGTAGCATGTGTGAGATGGTTACTTATGTGACGTTCTTTTGCCTCAAGGAGGCTCATTACAAGATCAGTCAGACAGTTATCAGAGTCAAACCTGATTTTGGCAAGGTATGTCCGGTGTGGACCAGAGTACTTCTGAATGATCTTTCTTCCTCGTTTGGTTTGCTTGGTACTGGTCCAATCTAAGCCTTCTTCTACAATGTCAATCTGATAAATCTGTTCTTGTTCGTCTACCTCAAAGTCTTCCCTAATTGTCTCTGGTCTCTTCTTGGGTGTCAACAGTCTGGGTGCTTGAGATCTCAGGCTCTGATGAGGCAGAGTCACTCTCCGAAGTGGAGCTTCCTTGTACCGCCCCAGCCTCTACTCCTAATGAGATTTGCTGTGGTAGATTGGTCTTCCATGAGTTTTCGCTGTCCCGGTGAATGCATATTCTTAATCCAGTAGTGGGTATTATGGTGGTTGCTGTGAGAACAGCTTTCTCGTTACCTCTGGCTCAGAGTGAGGTTCCTCTGAAGGGGATTGTGGACCCTCGATCTGGTCCCCTTCTTCTTGAGAGTCCTCAGACACCTCAAACCTGGGGCGAATCAAGGAATTAGTAGGTGTTGGCTCCGCTTCTTCCTCTTTGTGCCTTGCCCTCTTGGTATGAGAGACGAGAATCCAGTTCGGCAGACCAGCACACTTGACAGCAGAGTCCATGACCAGGTTCACATGGTAGAGTCCTCTCTAGCATTCCTCCAGGCAGGACATCCTGACATGCTTCTTGACGTGAATCCAGTTGCCAGGGTTCAGATCATGCTATGGGGACCCTTGGACAGCTGGAGTAGCAGCAGTGTTCTGATGAGAGATAGAATGCACCACATCAGACAATCCCTTATAGTACTCGTGGACTGGGTCATCTGTGATATTTACAAAGGTGGCTGCCAGGACAGAGTGAATTCGCATGGCTCTCCTCATCCACACCTTGTGAGGTATTAAACCATTTCTTTTTACAGTGGGTACTTCAGATACTAATGAGCACCAAAGGATGAGCGCCAGGCCACTTCAGTGATGTGGAGGCACAAGCTTTGGCCAACTTAGCTTCGATCGCCCCATTCAGTCTTTCAACAACGTCTGATGCCTCAGGTATATAGCCAAAGTGGAATCTCTGGTCAGTCCCTAAAGCTGTACATAATAACTGCATTATCTTGCTCTTAAAATGGGTTCCTTGATCCGATTCAAGATGAGCTGGCATCCTGAATCACATATCAACTCCTGCAACAATAGCTTGGCAGCCGTTAGGCTGTCACATCCCCTGGTGGGATATGCCTCGACCCATCGTGAGAACAGACACATGATGATGAGGATGTACCTCAATAGGTTACATCGCGGCATCTCCACATAATCAATTTGGAGACTGTTGAATGGACCATCAGACTTTCCAATTTGACTTATGGCCACCATAATACTCTTGGCATATGATGCATCTCTGGCAAAAACTCTCTGCCACTGATCGGAAATGGGGATTATGCCAGTAGGGGCGTTAGACGGACATCATTCCATCCCTAGCTATATGAGTTGAACCATGCATATACTCTACTATTGCAGTCAAGAGGGAGTCAGGGAGAACTGTTTTTTCTTCTCCGGATACCCAAATGTCACTTGCATCTCCTACTCAACCCATTCTTTCCCATTTAGCCTTTTCCAACTCTGGAGCAGTATGTTGTAGTTCCTCTGAGTCAGAACCCATCTTTCGACATGCCTTAAAGACCTGGTTGTTCACCTGCCTCTAGTCTCCCACTCTGTACCTTTCATCTGCAGTCTGTTTCAGCGCCGGGACACCCCCGTTGGGGGTAGCTGTGCGCTATATAAAATCCTAAAATTAATAAATAATCATGGTCAAACTCACCCTCATCATCCCCCTCTGAGATGGGTAACAGAGAAGCAGGGTTTAGTGTGTTACATCTGCAGATGGAAACATTCTCCTCTGCCAAAATGATTCTCTCATAGCAGGTTAGGTGGCTATTTGTCAAATGCTGAGTTCTAATGTGGGTCATGAGAATTTCAATGGAGTGGGACACCATTACAGCTAAAGGGTAGCCCATCACAATTCCTTCCATCTGTTGTATACGAAGGCTCGCTGCTGCAACCGCTTTGTGACAAACGGGTAACGCTGTGGCAACCAGATCAAGAGTAGCTGAGAAATACCCAACGGGGCGCTTAGTCTCCCCAAGGGCTTGTGTTACTACAGACAAAGCACACCCATCTCTTTCGTAACAAAAGAACACAAATTATTTAAAATATTTTGGCATTCCAAGAGCAGGTGCACTACAAAGCAGATTTTTGAGCTCCTGGAAGGCTTCCATGCTTTCATCATCCTTTGGTACCGGGTCATTGGCATCAGTGTGCGTCAGTCTTATCAAAGACTCCGCCATATAGGAAAAGTTTGAGATGCAGATGCATTGTCGACAATAGCCACCCATGCCCAAAAACATCCTCACCTCTCTCTGGGGGTTGGAAACTTCATCTTAAGGTCTGTCTCCATGCGCTCATGGGACACTCTCCTTACTCCCCTTTCTATCTGATGTCCCAAGTACAAGACCTCCCTCTGAGAGTATTGTAATTTCTCAGATGAGACCTTATGACCATTTTCTGCCAAATGATTCAGTAAGGCAATCCTGTCCTGTTTGCAAGCTTCCTTAGTCATCAAGGCAATCAGGAGATTGACAATGTATTGGATTAGTGTTGAACTACATTCTAGCTGCCGTGGGAGTTCTAGGTATTGGAGGAAGCTCTCTCTGTCCTGCTGGATTTGTCCCAGGGAATCTGTCACAGTCCAGTCTGGATTGTAGCTGCATTCCCACTTCCAATGCTCCACCTTGTTGCAGATGTGACACTGAGTAACCTTTTTTAGGGCACTTATGTTTGTTGCTGTCGTATTCCCTCTATATCGCCCCATACCTTGGACATTCCAATTATAATTCAAAGAAACTCCTTGCATCACTGTTCCCAAACTAGAGTCTAACTCGGGTCCTTGGTACGGAACCTTAAACCCCTTAACTCCTCCATTGTGTGCTAACTGTGTTTGGACAATCAAAAACTTTTCTTTAAGCTCTTTGCCATTTGCTTCTAACGTGTCTCTGCAGTATTTTGCTTACTGTAAGATCTCATCAACTGGCTTGTTCTGCCAACAACAGACACCCTGGGTGATTTGGTTACTAATCTCCAGCCTTGGACCATACACCAAGGCTGCTAGAAACCCTCCCATGTTTTCTCCCAGTAGGTCATTTATCCCACTGTGTTCTCGATACACTGCATTAGTCTCTCAAAGTACACGTGCACTGACTCTTTCAACTCTTGGGAGGTTCAGAAAATCTTAGGCCAATTCATCTCCTTTTGAGTAACCTTTGTTTTAAGGTGCTTTATAACCTCATTGTACTTGGTTTTAACAATGGGCGAGGGGGCATTTGTTCCTGCCACCCAGGTGGTTCTTTGTAGGCAAATAGACTGCCCTCTTGCACTCTGCCCATAGATCCTTTGGTACTGCCACCTCAAACAACACGTCTGACTCCTCCCACAAAACCTTGGAAATAGTCACGATCTCTTCCATCTGAGTGTACCATTTATCTGGATTCGCTTTAAGCTTTGGAAGAGTATAGGTAAAATGAAAAAGGTCCGATTGAGACCATGAGACATGTACATAGGCCTCTGCCTGTTCCATGTGCAAAGGAAATTCCTTTACAGTTTCCCTTTCTCATCCTCTTTCTGCCCAACTACCTTTTGCTTTACCATAACCTTCTTTTTCTTTAACCGCAGCTCCCTAAATTTCTCAATATCACTACATTCCCTGATGTTCTCAATCACTTCCCTCACATGGGTCCTCAACCCCCTCAGTTTTAAGAGCTGTAGCTCCTTTTCAGTCATCGCCATCCTAGCATTTGTCCGCAACTTTTTTCGTTGTGTTATGTCAACTCCACATTCATCCATCACCTTCTCCATCCGTGCATGCGCTTCTCTTGCCACTCTTGCAGCTTCCTTGCTCAAATAAAGCAGCTTGTTTTCCCCATAATATCCTAAAAAGTCCATTCCCACATTTCCCTTTATCATTTCTTCAAACTGTGTTTTCAGTTGTGCAAGATCTTTTCGTTGGGTGGCCTGCCCTGCACCTGGCAAATTTCCTAATCGGTCTGTGCAAGTAGTGCCGTCCCTCCAAGCCTCGGTGCTGAGTACTGAGGTACACTTGGGATTGGTTGATTTGGGATTGTACTAATGGATACCTCAGCCTGAGGAATGATCAGGGTACTCATTGAAGGTAAGGCGCTTACTGTGACAGGCACAGGGGTCTGAGCAACAGGCAAAACGGCGGTCTCAGTATAACTTGGAGGTTCGCGGACCTCTATTAAGGGATCCGCAACTGTTTCTGATTCCTTCAACACCGGGACAATAGCACTTGGTGTGTCAGTTGCCGTGTTATATGGGGGAGGTCTCATGCTTAGGAGCTCATCTATGAAAGCGTCTTCCTTCTTGCTCTCTGTTTCCTTCTTTGGTTTTTCCCTTTCCTTCTCTACGCTTTCTAACCGGTATAGGCCCCAGCAATCTCTATAACTTCCGGTCTCCACTTCCTCTGGCTTTCCTAGTTCTGCACGCTTCTCCAAGAATGAGCCCTACAGCGGATTTTGAGTTTAAATTTCTTTTCTTTTCGCTTGCTATCTGTTCCCATAGGTCTAGGGCTTCAAATTGCATGGGCCTATGTTGTGATTTCAGGTCATACATACTTCTCCTCAAGTTCTCTAGTCGAAGGATGTGAAAGGTACCACTCAACGGGAATCTGAGTTCCCCATCTTTGGAGGTATATTTGTGCCATTGGTTAAGCAACATGCACGCGTGAAACCCTTTCTTCGCTGCCGTTTCCCTGGCTGGAGTGTCTCTGGGAGGAAACCTTTCCTCTTTATTTTTGTCCCTTTCCTTCTTTGACAAGGGATTCCCCATTCTAATGATTTCTTGCTCACTCCTTTGTTCTATCTCTCACCCTTTCCGCACCAACAAGCTCATGGTCCGTCCACCAGTAGCACTGCGGCTATGTCAAAGGTCAACCTATTGCAGCGCGGCTACAGCGTCCAGTAGCCAATCACTGCATGGCGCATTAGTGAAGCAATGCTCTGATGCCGCCACACCACTTCTGAAACCCCTTTTTCTAACTTTTCCATCATTTCCCTGCTTCTATTATGCAAAGGTTTCTACAACAACAAAAATGCTAACTACTTTTGTGCACTAGTGAGCCCTGGACCTGCAAAAGTCACTATACTCAGTGTATCCACTCCCTGTGCACTAAGAAATGAACCATCACCAAGCTCTGTTAGTGCACCTGTGCAAAAAAGGATTAGGTCTCTAATGTGGTGTAACTGACAGCACCTTACAGTTCACCTCACCTAGCAGGCAAGTTCAACAATTCAGTATTCTGACCTGAGGTACCTCTTTCAAAAGTTTAAAATTATCATCAGAAACACTCTGGAACCAGGATCGGGTTGGGACTGGGTTAATTTAGATCTCAGGGCAAACTGTCTGGACCATGAAGGTACAGTCCCCGGTTGTGTAGCACATTAATTCAGGTCAGCTCCAATCAGAATTATCCTCTGTTACCTGCTCTGTCAACGCTTTTTCTCAACCTTAAATACCCTTCATGGAGTGCTCCAACAACTAAGACCAGAGCTCTGAAGTCCCAGTACAGACTTTTGGTGCAGTAGCCGGTGGTAAACATTTCAATAAGAATGACAGACAAGGGTCGTAAGTTAAAAGCTTTATATAAAAAGTTTTTGGGCAGGTTACAAAGTTTATCATTAAGGAAATTTAGCCACAAAGCATATAAGTCATAAGTATATCACAGTCATCGTCGGAGCACACGTCTTAAACAGTATCCTACGCCAACGACACACAGCTCACTCTCTCCCTTACTGACTCAACCAGCACCGCCTAAGCAAACTTCACCAACTGCCTGAGCAACATCACTGCTTGGATGAAAAACAACTGCCTCCAGCTCAACACAGACAAAACCATAGTCCTAATCTTTGGCAACAACCACTCCCCTTGGGACACCTCTTGGTGGCCTCCAAACGTGGCCCCCCCTCCACGGCCGACCATGCCAAGAACCTTGGGATCATCCTGGACACCAACTTCTCCATGAGCAGACAGATCAACGTTGTCTCCTCATCATGCTTCCACATCCTGCGAATTATTCGAAGATTTTCAAGTGGATCCCACTGAACACCAGACAAATGGTCACCCTGGCTCTTATCACAAGTAGACTTGATTACGGAAAATCCCTCTACATCTGAAGCCCAGTCTATGTCCTATGCTGATGCCAAACTACCCAGAACGCCGCCACCAGCTCATCCTGAACATTCTGCAAAATAATCACATCTCTCCACACCTCAACAATCTCCACTGGCTACCAGTCCAGGAAAGATGTAAGTTCAAGCTACTCACCCACGTCTACAAAGCTTTCCACACTGGTTCAACTTGCCTCAACCAACGCCTGAACTTCTACCAACCCGCCAGACACCTTCAATCTGCATCCCAGGCAAGAGCACACATCCCTCTCATCAGCAAGACCAGAAGAGGAGGACGCTCCTTCTCATACCTTGCAGCCAAGACCTGGAACAACCTCCTGAAACAATTCAGAACCTCCCCCTCACTCATGGACTTGCAAAGGAGCCTCAAGACAAGTCTCTTCTAGACAGAACAGGCATGATCTCCTCCTCCATCCTCAGGCCTGCCCTACTAAGCGCCTGGATACCCTCACGGGTGATTAATCGCGCTCTACAAATTCACATACATATAAAGAACTCAGTACCGTTCTAAGTGAAATCCAGCATGGATAGCATCCTTTTGTAGGAATTTAAACAGGTAATACATTCTCAATGGGTACAGAATTCTCGGGATATGCACCAGTGGAGAATAAGCAATAAGAAACAGTTTACTACAGAATACATTCAAGGATTCTCTCATGGGAGCATTGCATCGAAGGTGCAGACATTCTCACAGTTAGTTCAGCAGTCCAATGAATGTATTGTTTACCTTAGCCTAGGACAATTGAGGTGTCCTTGGAATATAGCAAAGAGGTCTCTGAGAGTGGTTTTCAGTTTATTAGTGTGAGTCTTGCAATTTTGTACTTTTAACAAAGAAAACGACAACAAAGGACACATGATCTTGGTGATGTTGAAACAAGATGGAGGGAATCTTGACCATCACTCTAGTTAGCATAAGCCATGCATTTATATGAAAGGAGATCATCTCTCACACAGTCTTACCGATTCAGACTGTTCGGCCCTTTTATACAATCTTAGGGGCATTTCTTACAGTCGCAAATTGTGATTTGTGACTGATATACTTTTCTGCACGAGGGACTTTTATTCCTCATTTGATATCAGTACGCCTCTTATCCTGATATTTTAGAAATCAGTTGGTAGCCATCTTGCCCATCAATGGCACGACACATAGGTACACATCCTTGACTTGCAGAAAAGGGCCCCAAGGATGATGCTTATCTGTAAGCCAACTCTTGAGTTACACTTTTTCCTAAGAACACAAAAGGAATCATCTTGCTGCTGTTTATCTGTTAAACATTTCACTTCTAAACTCACAAAGTCTTAACAAATCAAGTGTTCTACTCACAAAGAAGCCATCAAAATGGTTTCATGATGATAGTAAATGTCCTCTTATGTCTGATCAACCCACATGTAGCACTCTGGAAAAATGAATCACTTCCTAACCGAAAAAGGAAACTTCTACTTTTATGCTGCCTGAAAGGGAATTTGAATTGAAAAGTCCTCATTGTAAATGACTCCACATATACCCGTCACTTTTTTTATCAACAATAGCATACAGCCATTAGAAGGGTGCTATCTGAACACCTGACCTAAGGGCATTTGGGGTCTCCAATCTGAAAGTATTCAAAGCAGCCAGGAGTCTTTCCACCAGTCTCCAATAAAAGAGGTGATTCTGATTTTGTCACTTGATCCTAAATTCCCCGTCCCTTCACTAAAGTGAAGAACTGAGTTTGTAAGGGATGGGGAGCATGCAGTGGCACCTCAGATCTCAAGCTTAATCAAGGTGATCTGAAAGCGATTGAAAAATAGTGCTCTCATTTGAGTTTCCTGATACTGTCCAGCCAGTCATGCTAGTAAGACAATCAAGGAACATCGAACGAGCGTTGTCTATGAAAACAGTGCTTGACCAGGTATTCCTCATTAACTTTTTCACCATTTACAGTGCCTGTAGAAAGCTGTAACCCAAATGTTGTTGCCTGTCAAATTCAGGACATATTTCAGGCTTAAAGATGCCTCCACTATATACCCTTTCAAGAAAGGGTCATGTTACCAGCCCTTAAGATCCTTTGGACGAGAGCGTTTATAGGTATTTACTATCCCAAAATTAAGGGGAAAAAACTGGACTAGGGTGGGGCTTTCTTCATCCAAACTACCATTTTAAGAAGCCTCTGATGTTAGACAAACAGAAGAATCACTAAAGCGTGCTTCACCCATTGGCTACGTCCGCCATCCGTTGTCATGGTCCTTCTTAATGACTGGTATTGGTGCAACTGTTAATATTTAAACCTTGTCAGGATATGCAGAGGCAGGTGAAATATTGGGGATTGAAATAACAACCATACAATGTCTGCATTTGATATCTGGAATTGTGTGTGTGCACCTTAGGTTTCTACTACCTATGGGAGACAGACTGTTATGGCAACATGCTAAACCCCTGAATGCGATGATGGAGTGATGCGTGGTGATCGAACTGTAAATGTGAGGTGAGGCTTGCACTTTTTGCTACCAGTAAGGAAACCTTATCTCATCCTGTAGGAAAGTCTCTTTTTGAGAAGGCCACCCCCACTTTTTGCCTGATACTGATGCATTTTTGACTGAAGGTGCACTGGGTTCCTGCTAACCAGGTCCCCAGTACCAGTGCTCTTTCCCTAAAACAAGGTAAATGTTCAATTGTACCACAACAAGCAAGGACTTTAGCACCCCTGTAAGTCCCTCATAAATGGTACATATGGTACCCAGGGCATGAGTACTAAAGATTGTCGCTGAGGGCTGCAGCATGTATTGTGCCACCCTAAGAGACCCACAACCAAACCCAGGCAGACTGCCATTGCAGGCTGCGTGAAATGGTGCAAACCATTGTGAAAACCCAAAATGGCACACACCCTGTGTGCCATGTCCCCAGACACTGCATGCAATATATGTAAGTAACCCCTACTGCAGGCCTTACAGCCCTAAGGCAGGGTGCATTATATTACATGTGAGGAAATATCTGCATGAGCAGATATGCCCCTGTGATGTCTAATTCGATTACTAGATATTACAAGTGAGCAGGGAAGCCATCTTAAGTACATGTACTGGGCACTGGTCATTACGAGTTACCCAGCTACAAGATAGCTTCACTGAAACTGATGGTGTTTGGTATCAAACACCTTGTCTTAATAAATCCATACTGATTCCAATATTGGATTTATTAGGACATGCAACCAGAGGGCACCTTAGAGATGCCCCCTCAAAGCCTACCAATATCTAGTGTGCTGGCTGACTGGTATCATCCAGCCTGCCACCACAGACTAGTTTTTTGACCTCCTGCAGGTAAGAGCCCGCGCTCTCAGAGGTCAGAAACTGTGCCTACTCCGGAAGAATGTGTTCACACACCCTCCAGCAGCATGGCTAGTGATTTAGAATATCAATGCCAGGAGCTTGAAAGTCCCTGCTGACTTTGATATGCGACTCGGTTTCCCCCAGACCTGGGACTGCCACCCCTGCCGTGAGACACATTTGGCACCAGGACAGGTGGGAAAATTAGCTAGTCAGAAGGCGTGTTCATCTCTCAGGCTAGTCACCCCCCTAAGGTGGGCTACCTGAAATGAAGAACAAAAGAAGTGTTTCACCATTTTGTTTTTGGTGAAACTAGGAACTCTGGGTCAAGTTTATGCCCACTCCTAGAAGGAAGTGGTCATAAAAGGGGTGTAGTCACCCCATACGTGAGTAGCCCATATGCTTACATTCACCTTAACACCCCTAAATTCAATATTTAGGTGCCCCTCTGACACCAGAAACTCAGATTCAACTACTGAGAACCGAGGAAGGATGAAGAAGGTCCGACAGAGAGAGAGAACAGAGGACCTGCACCAAATATTGGTGCCAGACCCTGCCAGGCTGCTTGCTCCTCGATAATCACAGAGATTGACTATTCCACAAGCTGCACATCCTCCCCAAACCCTTGGAGGACTGTCCAGCAACTCAACAACCAGCAAAGATCTCCCTTGGAGTGGAGGAGCCACTCCCCTGCATCTTCAGGCACCGACTGCGCCTGCTCGGTTCACCATTTTGCTGACCCCTGGGCCCACTGAAGGAGCAACTCACCAGGAGAAGGTCACCAAGAGTCCAGGAGGTCAACCCCTGTACTTCCCCAAGTCCTGAGAAGCTGAGCCTCCCTACACTAGTACCTGGGGTACCTGAGCCCTTGCAGCTACCAAGGCTTGTTTAGTGTCCAGTCCGGACATCACTGCCACAAAGACTAACCTACAAACGAGGGACGTCAGCATCATTGAGGCCATCATCAAGAGTGTCCCTGCAGTCCTGTTTTGTCCCCATTTCCGGGTTGACCCCAAGAAGTGAGAGCCTCTAAAGCATGTGACCCGCAGGACAAAACACCTCTGCACCCGAACCCCACAGCCCAAATCTGAGCCAACCTTCGGTTTCCCCTTGCTCCAGAGACCCCAAGAGCCGAGCTCCCCTTTGGGTTCTGCCGGATTTGCCCCCAAGTCCCCGCATGCAGCCTTTCTTTCTACAGGTACTCCTCGATAGACTTTAACGAGTAGCGTGCGAGGCTACCATTGCAACTAGGACCTCTGCACCCGGACAAACCAGGGCAGGTAAATCTGAACTGCTGGTGGTTCTTTGGACCTTGGCCCCTAAGCCTCTTAAGTCCAGGAGAGAGTAACCCTGAGAATCATTTGAAAGTGTACCTATGCAGTGAATGTTTCTCCCATAGGATAACATTACCACTTTTGAGGCTCATGCCTCAAATCTGACAGGTGTGTTTTTTCTGTGTTTCCTGTAAAAATCCGTAACGTCTAAAGTATTTACCTGATTCTGATGATCTTTGTGTTTAAATTAATATAAAAATCCATGCTATTTTTCTAAAGTGGTCTGGAATTTCTTCCTTGAGTGTGTGTCTAATTCATAGACTTTGTGTGTGCAACAAATGCCCAACACTCCCCTCTGATAAGCCTAAAGCTACTCGACCACACTACCACAAATAGAGAACTTTGGGATTGTTAAAGCAAGCCCCTGTAAACCAATAAGGGTCGCCTGGACTTTCTGCACACTGTACCTCATTTTGGTACAATATATAGAAAGTCAGCTTCCTACACCTCTGTTTTGGGTTACAAGGCTTTTCAACCCATAGCAAAAGGTGGCCCCCAGGCAAAACGCAACCCATGCATTCTGGAGAGTCTTGCATACTCTCCCACTGCAATAAACTAGGTTGTACCCAAAGTATTATGAGAATTTCATTAAAATCAGTTTAATCTGTCATTTTTTTTAATACCTCCTGGGATGCACCAAGGGATATTTCCGGTCTGAATGTGTGGAGGGCTCTAAAATTGTCTGGATTGTACCAAGTGCATAATAAAATCTTATGGACTCGCCTTTGCTGGCCTGTCTCTATACAAGCAGGCATTTGAGGCCTCCTTCCCTCCCTCGGTTGTCTCTGTACTAGAGAACTGAAGCTTGATCAAACACCCATGCTGAATGAAACAAGGAACCCTCAGTGGCTTTCCAGCGCCCAAAGCACACGTGCATTTGGTGATGGGCATAGCATTCTCCATGCTATTTGAAAACACCATTTTATGGATTTTGGCTTTAAATCTGATGCTTAATTAATCCCAACACTACAATAAGCCTTTTTTACTGGACCTCTAGCTTCATAATACTTCCCTGGCTGCCTGCCTCACTGGCAAGTTTGGATTCTCTGAAGTCTCTCATTAGTTTAACTGAAGGAGGATTAAATGTACAAGTCTCAGTAATTAGTCTTGTACTTTTAAATCTAAGTCCATATTCCTTATGATGACACATCCACCTACCCTGCTCTAAGTCTAGTCAATAGCCTTAATAGAGAGAGCGGCTTTCGGGTGTGACAACAGCAGGTATGTAAATACGTAGGCCTGAGTGGAACTGTGCTCCTAAGCGGTATACATTTTTTTTTCGAGCCAGGCACAATTGCTGTACGGTTTGTTGATCTATCACTTCTGGACAGCCTGACGGGGCACATTAACATCCAACTGCAAAGTATACTGTCCTGATTGCATGTAACTACCCCCATTTCCATCACATTCTGGTTTCTGAAATCTGATCTTGGCTGCAGAGCCCTACCACCATTGCTGAGTCTTCTACATGGCTTGAAGTTGAACTACCCTTGCCACATACAAAATGTCCTTGTAAAGTGTGCTACTGCTCCTCGGTACTGGGTCTTCCCTATACCAAATACCTAAACAGATGATTGGGAGATTTAAAGTTAATAGTACAGGGGTCACTACTGTGAGTGAGTGGGTATCCTGCACTTAATAAAAAAGAATGCCATATGAATATAAACCTTTCTTTTATGCCAGTGCAAATGTGTATTCGTTCAAGTAGGGCAGGCTCTGTATTTAGTAAATGTAAACTCTCCCTCTCCAGCACAGCCATTAAAAAATGGATTTTTGGTTTATGCATCGTAGAGTCTTCAAAAAGTTTGCGTTGTGAGCTGCTCAATGCCAACCTCAGGTCAATAGTAATTGCTGCCTCCTTTGCACTGAAAGTAGAAGTTTTTAAGCCTAATAATAATTGGTACTGGTGTATCACCTGCACACTATCTCCCACTTGGAGGTCTATCAAAGGTGTTTGCAGCCACAAACGTATGAGGACTACAAAGTGACGGCAAGCAGGTAGCAATCCCATGACACATCTAACACGTAAACAGATAAATTGTAGTTTCAATTGTGTGTGCACTTCTTCAGTGATTTAAATGTGATATAAATAGCATGGATCTCGGATCATCCTTCATATCTGTACCTAAAATCTCCACATTGTGGAGAACATATGCAGAACATGTAACATGTTTTCTCAAGTCTTAGGGAGCCTCTGAAACCTTTGTCTTACTTCAGGGAACCGCATGTAATTTCTTTGTTTTGTTTTGCCATGCCCAAGGCCCCTTTTGTTGGTGGAGGTTGAATCCGGAATGCTGATTAAGTCTTATTCTCGTCAAGTTTTTCTTCTAGGTTTACAGTAGAGTGGGCTTTTTTTTCTAAATGATTTATTCAACAATAGCTCCTTACATCTGTTATTAGCAGCTGTGTTTCCCTATTTTACTTATGCTGATTTTATTTAAGCTTGCTTTCCTAAGACCATGGGGCATATTATCAAGGGCTTTATCGCCGCTTTAGCGGCACTTTTTGCCGCTAAAGCGGCGATATTTTTATCGCCCTATTTGCAAGCTGTCGCTAACAGGCGTTAGCGACAGCTTTCATGCGTTAGCGGGCGGTATTTCTATCGCCTTGCATGTCAGCGATAATTATCGCTAATGACATGCAAGGTAGGCGTTCCCCACTAAAAGCGACTGAAAACAGTCGCTAACACAACTAACCCCTATTAGCAAGGTAGGCGAAGCGATAAAATAATTCGCGCTAAGCGCGTTTATCGCTAGAAATTAACACCTGCTACTGAGGATGACTTACCTGTTTAAAGTATAGGAGGTGGATTGTCAGGCTGAATCCATCCTTGCGTTATTGCGAGAATATCGCTGCTTTTCCAGCGATATTCTCACATTTTGCCACTATCGCTGGAAATTTTATCGCTATGGAGATAAACCTTGTTAATAGGGTGTTATCTCAGCGATAATTTCCAGCGATAGGCGGCGTTAAAAAAATCGCGCTTAAGCGCGGTTAGCGATAAATATCGCATTTCCTTGATAATATGCCCCCAAGTTTTTATTTGCATTCCAAAAAACTGTTCACTTAGAAAAAGAACATTATGCAGAATTGCCAACAACATGTAGAATTGCTTTTGTTTTAATACATACGGATTTTGTTTTCTTGTAGGTTTGGCGATGCTGATAACATCTCTCGGCCTTTATGTTATTCCATGGTGTACGAAAGTTTTACTACTGACGGCTATGATGTCCATTATTGGGATGTCAATGGGATGCTTAGATACAGGTTGGCAAACAAACTTATTTCTTCCTTTTCACCTTTGTTATGTGTGCACCTCATTCTATCACTCAGTGTTGAGTATGGCCACAGCTGCAGCCAAGGTCGATGTGACGTGAAGGGACATATTGGGGAGCGATGTAGATGTCTGTATTGATGAATCTTCTGACAGACAGAATAATCCATGAGTCCTAAGCTGTCCCCATAGCATCTACCAAATGTATTGAAACTGACTTGGATGCAGATGGGCATTCCACCATACAGTCTCTGACAGATGATGCAGCACCATCACTCTGGGCACAGTGCTGCTGTTTCGTGCATGCTTTACAGAGTTGTCATTAATGTGCCTTTTAGCAGCAGACCACTGTTGGAGATGAAAGTGTATGGAAACCTTCAGAAGATAAAGACAGACTTTAAATGCTGTAACCCCTTGCAGAAATGTAGGTTTTGTTTTAAGCCACAATAGCAGCAGTAATGCAATACGTGATTCTGTTAGCAGTAAAAAAAAGTTGATTTATGATGATTTACTGCACATCTGTGACAACAGAACCAATGAGGAAGGTGTTGCTCTGAATCGGGGCGAGGTAGAGGACAAACCACTCAGTGATGTGCATCCACTTATATAAAGTGCACCCGTATCATTTTGATGTGCTTAACTTGCTAATAAAATAAGTCATCTCAGTAGGAAATAGGCTACAATTTTGCCCACTTTAGAGTGTGGGATACAGCGATTTGGTAACTTAGCTGCAAGCAGTGTTTTCGAGGGAACTATATCCAATGTAAAGTTTTCTTTACCTTCAACAGTCTTTGAACTTATCACACAGTTTCTACCACTCCTTGGCACATAGTTCATCTTTGATTAACGACAGCCAAAGAGCTCGTACTTCTTTGTTTTGTTTTTGTTATATTATCTTATTCCCAAGATCACACAAAAGGTGATTGTAGGAATGCTTGCCATTTGTCTAACCACTGGCCATTACCCGAGTAGCGTTCTACCCTATCATTCTTTTGCCCACCATGCCACCTCAGATTAACCACCTTCCACGTATACACCGATGATAACTCAAGGTTTGATACCACTCTGTAATAACCTAGCGAAGACGTCCTTAACCTAAATGAGATTATTGAAATGTTGGGGAGATGGATCACATATGATGGGCTGGCTCTAAATGAGGATGAAAAAAACTACTAATGCTTGGTAGAAAACATTTGATTGCAAACTAGAATAATCATGAATTAATGCAGGTGGAAGATGTGCAGATGCACATTCCTCATGAGGTCAAAATGCGTGGTGTACCCTTTGGTTCAAAAATGGACATGGAATAGCATGCTGACCATCTAACCAGGATTTGTCATTTTATATGAAAAATCTTTTTGATCTACCCCTGTTTTTTATGCAAAAGAAAGGGCAAAAATCTAGAGATCTACAGTTGATTCTCACCTAGATTACAGAAATGTATTTTCTCTAAAAAGATTCTTTCAAGATTACAGAAGAGACAGAATTGTGCTGCTGGAGCTGTAGTGGCTTTGCCCTGATACTACCTTAATGCTCTAGCACAAGGACAACTTAATTGGCTTCCAATAAACTCAACAATTGAATGCTTTGTTTTTACAGTAGTTTTTTTGGACACTCACAACTTGAAAACCTTGATACCTCGAGAAGTAGACTCCTCTGTTACGCACTCCTGATACCTTAAGTTTGAAAACCCCCAAATCTTGCCAAATTAGCACACTTGCAGGTTTCAATGATGCCCAGGTTAGTACATTGCGTGGTTTGCTAAAAATCTCCAGTTAGTATACCTTATTTTGTTCCGTAACTCCTTGTTTGCACACTTTGCAAATCCTCAGAATCCCCACCAAATACGCACAGATTTCACTGCCAATAATCCTCCACTTAGCACAATGCATTCTATTTTACCTTTGTTTAAATTGCTGGGCCCGGGTTGGCTAAGCATATTGGCTGGGCTGGAGTCTGCCTATGTGAGGTGCTAATAGTGTCAGTCAGGCTATGAATTCCTGTTAGACCTGGCCCTTTCTGCAGGGTTATCCCCAAAACTTTTTGCCTTCCTCCGCCTATTTTTCTGACCTTCTTTTTGTTGGCTTCAGGACTCTGGGCACTTTACCACTGCTAATCAGCCTTAAAGTGCATGTGTTCTCTCCTCTAAACATGATATGATTGGTTTACAGCTGTTTGGCATATTTGATGTACTTGTAAGTCCCTTGTACAGTGGTATACCATATAACCATGGTCTGTAAATTAAATGCTACTAGTGGGCCTGCAGCACTGATTGTGCCACCCTCAGACGTAGACTTTCAAACTTGTCTCAGGCCTGCCACTGCAGGGCCTGCATGCACAGTTTACTGCCACTTTCACTTGGCATTTAAAACTACTTGCCAAGCCTTTAACTCCCCTTTTATTACACCAAGGTCACCCCTAAGGTATGCCCTAGGTAGCCCTATGGGCAGGGTGCTGTGTAAGTAAAAGGTAGGACATGTGCCTTTATGTGTGACATGTCCCGGTAGTGACATGCAGCCTATTTTGTTTCTCACTGCTATGAGGCCTACTCCTCTCATAAGCTAGCATTGGGAATACCCTTATGAATGTTTAAGTGGTAATTCCTGATCTGGAAAGAGTAGCATTGCCATGTTTGGTATGTTTATAAAGATAGTGATAAATCCTGCTTATTGGTGTAGTTGGATTTTACATTACTATTTTAGATATGTTACTTTTAGGAAGTGGGCATTTCTCTGTGCTTATGACTCCTTGTGTTTTGCAGCCTGACTCCAATCCACGTCTGGGCCTGGGTGACAGCTACACTTAGTGCATACTTTCCAGATAGCAATCACACAGGAAGGGTTGGGTGTAACAGGGCTGCATCTGCATTCATCAGCATACTGATGGTCTTCCAGGTGGGAAAGGGAGAGGGCGTTCACAATTTACAATTGTATGGGCTCTGTCCTGCCCTCACACAAAGGGCTGATTTACCCCCCCCCCCCCACCCCCACTGATGTTTGGAGCCAGGGCTGGGTTGAACGGGCTTGTTGCACACTTCTAAAGGTTCCCTTTGAAGTTCCCCCTTGAACAAAGACAATTTTGAGTATAAGTACAGGAGCTCTGACCCCATGATTTTAGTACACTGCTGGACAAGAAAGACACTCTGCTGGAGTAAAGGCTGCAGCGCTGGAAGAATTGCCACTCTTCTGGGACTGGCTGTTCCCAGGAACTTCTACCCTTCTTTGCTGAGTTGCCCTGCTGCCCACTGACCTGTGCCCAGCTGCAGGACCCAAAAGGAACCACCTAGAGTGATAGAGTGACTCCAAGGGCTTGTTGGCTTGCCCTCTATTTTTCTTCGAGATCCCCAGGGACATTAAGGACCTCACAACTACCTAGAGCAAGTATTCCATGACGTTCACCAGGCAAACCACTCTGTGCTGTGGGTACATTCTGAAGCACCCGCTAGCACTTGAGTACGGTACTCTAAGTGCAGCTTTCTGGCGCCACTCTCCCTCATATCTGTGCTCCTTTTAATCACCACGCTGGCAGTGCAGTGTTGTTCCCCATGTGAGGAGCGCTTGAGGAGAAGTATAGCAGTGGCTGCAGGCGGCATGTGCGGATGAAGCCATACACTCTACCAGCGCCCATAATACTTAGCACTGTGGGAGGCTCCTATCGAAGCTTGTGCCCTGGCCACACCTCTCTGAACAACAGGACATTCAGTTGTGTGCCTGAAGCTAGATTGGACAAGCAGCATGACTTACTGATCGAACCCCACACAGGTATTGGGTTGCAGGGACCGGGGCTGCTTCCTAGCTGACCGCACAACATCGCGGGCGGCTGCAGGGGAGTTGCTGGATTGTGCTTCTTTCCCCCTCGGCGCCACGCAGAAATGCGCTGAGGACCGCACCTTGCTGACATTCCATTCCTCTCTCATGACAAATTACTGTAATGGTAATGAGTAGGAACCCCGGGGAGATTTTTCAGCATTATTTAGGAACCCCCCCTGAGTCCCACATCACACAAAGACTTTAGTTGAGCCTTCCTGAAAGGATATAACCCTGAACCTTGAGCCGATGTACCGCACGTTCATGGGCAGTTGCCCTTTTGAAACCTTGCACGCGGGGAGGACCCAAGGCAGTCGCCCCGCTCTCATCTCTGGTGTGTGTGACGTCCTATTGGGCCATACTTGGGGGGGGCCCTAATTCACAGTAACCGGCCATGGTGAGACCTCGACGGAGGCCCGCCCTGCTTTGCTGAATCCAGGGACACTGCCTGAGATTAATGTATTTCGTGTAAGAAGCACACAGGTGTCTCTGTGCCTACACTTGGGGGCTGATTACCACATCAGATTTATTAGGCGTACAGATGTGCCGTACCCGATGGTCTCCTGATGGTGCATGTGTTTGTCTCTGAACCCACGGGCATTACTTGCCCTACGCATTGCTTCTGTGGTAAATGATTGCCTGTGGGAATTCATGTGTTTTCTATGACAAACCTGCTTGATATACACTACTCGTTTTTGTTACAGGATAACGAATATTATCTAAGTGCTGGCCTTACATGTATGGTATCTATGATTCATGTGCTTTTTCATAATCTGCTGCATTTTAGGCCCTGATGTTCTAATATATGTTGGTTTGACTTGTCTTGTCAGGATAATGAGTATCATCTTAGGTTTTGCATAATATGCACAGTATTTATAATTCATGTTGTTTTTGATCTATGTTATTTACAATTTACTATATATTTTTTATATAATCCTGTGTGGAGACTCTTTTGTGGTATAGTCATTGTGTTTCTCTTTACACATTGCCTCTGAAGATAAGCATGACTGCTCTGCATCAAGCTACCAGAGGGTGAGCACAGGTTATCTTTGAATGTGTAAATTTCTTGCCCTGACTAGAGTGGTGGGTTTTGCCTGGCTTAGGGGTATACCCTAGCCAACCAGAAACCCATTTTCTAACACTTCCACTTCCACTTCCCAGATAGCCTGCAGCATACTCTGGAGTGACCCTGGCCCAAGTACTGAACTCAGTTGCTCCAACTGAAACAAACTGGCATGTAATCTAGGCTGTGGGTGGTGTGGAAAACCCAGGATTTAGCTGGATAGCAGGAATAGCTGAGACACTTTCTCTCCTATCCGAATTTGCAGTTCATTTGCTGTCACTTGCTGACTTGCATACTTTGCTTTGTCTGTGTATTGAGCATAAAGCCTAAAAAGCTCACTTTTAAGATTGCATGAGTCCTCATTACAAAGGCTTAAAGCAGGGTCCTTTGAGTCCCAGTAACCTGAAATCATGGTCCTTTAGCCAGACTGTTTCCTTGTATAACAAATGTCTGGTGAGGAGCCACTCAGAGTAACCAGTAATAAAAGACTTATTACTCCCTCCTAAAATAGGTGCCTTTAAAGCGTTGCACTTACGAAAAAAGCCCAAAGACAGAGCCTCTAGTGAGCAACATTTCAGGGTGCTGCATGTAATATTTTATGGTGCTGCATGCAACTTGCTGCTAATGCTATATGTTGGGACTGCCAGATTAATTAATTGAATAAACATTGATCGATCTGTAAAAATGTTTATTTTACTGCAACATTACACCTTCAGTATAATCAAACTTAAGTCAGGTTTAGAGATCCACACACAACCTTTAGGAAGCTGGCTCTGTATATACTATACCAAAGTAAGGTACAGTGTGCGCAGAGTCCAGTGGATCCCCAAAGGCTTACAGAGGTAAAAGTAGATAATACCTTACTCTCTATTTGTGGTAGTGTGGGCGGAGCAGTAAGACTTTATCAGAGGACAGTGTTACGTATTTATTGTACACACTCACGCAAGAAATGATGTCACACACTCAAAGACTGAACTGAGGCCAATTGTTTGTATCAGACATATTTCCTTGTTGTATTTTTAGTTATAGAACCAAGCAGGACTTGGTGCAGATAAATATGATTGTACTTTTCAAGACAGATTGTTAAAAATCAAGCTGGATGAATAATGACTTTTCTTACAGGTTTTAAAAATGTGCAAATACAGTTGTAATTACTTTCGGATTACTTTTGATTACTTTTCAGGATTACTTTCTCTACTCAGTGTGATATGCCTAGATATATCACTGGGACATTTCCTGGATAAAAGGTAAGTAAGTCAGTTTTTCTCAAAACACATTTTCTTAGGTTTTCATACAATTCTCAACTCCACACTTGGAACTTTTTCCACAGAAAAACAGTCAATACAGTCCTATGGGAGAAAATCAGGTTATTGATTTAAAGGTGAGTAATCGGTCTTGGGAGTTGGGTTTCTGGGGTTCGAACCAGAGTTCCCCCAGGGTCAAGGATGAACTCAAAGAACACCCTCAGCGGCACTAGGGCGGCCGGGTGCAGAGTGCTGAGGCCCAATGTTATCCAATGACACGGGCACGCCACTTGGATGTGGGAACAAAGCTCCTAGGGTTTAGCTCAGGGCAAAGGGGGTCCAAGATAGCACACAAGGTGCACCCACAGCGGCACAGGGGCGGCCGGGTGCAGGGTGCTGGATCGACATCGGTAGCCCTGTTGGTTTTAATGGCGAAGCTCCGTCAGAACAAACACTGCAGGCTGGGGCACGAAGATCTTCTGGAGGTGACCACTGGTTTGAGAGGTAAGTTGGGATGTTGAGGGATGCCAGGACACCGTCGGTTGGGCCACCCAAGGCTGTGGGGCATCGGGTGCAGGGGTGTTTTTTGGCGTCAGGTTTTCCTTACCGGCTCCAGTCGCTGTCAGGGGGATCCTCCAGATAGGTGCTGCAGGAGTCGTCAGGAGGCTTGAGGCAGGTCGGGATCACCGGATCCCAGGTCAGGATTGCTGGGTAGACATCCTTGTGGTGTTGGGCCACTCGAACTCGCGCCGTAGGCGTCGGGTGCAGAGTGGTGCAGACTTCAGGATTTGGCCAGAGTCTGTTGGTGAGCAAATCCGGTGCTCACAGGAGACAAAGTCTTTTTAGGGAAGGCAGGGCAGGTCTTACGGGTTCTGGGGGGCTGCTGGCTGCAGGACACACCGGGATTCTGCTGGAGCAGGGCGAGTTCAGGACAGGCCGGTAGGGCTGGGGCCAACTCAGTTGGTGTCCTCCTCTTCTTCCTTCAGCATGGCTCTTTGGTCCTTCCTCTTCTTCTTCTTTCTTGTCTGAGGAGGCAAGGTTCGGGGTTGCCCTAAATACTAAATTTAGGGGCGTTTCAAGTAGGTACAGGTTGGGACCAATGGGTCCCTTCCTGGGGGTGGGTACACCCCCCATTAAGCCACCCTCCTGTGGGAGGGGTGCATAAGCCTCACTCTGGTTGGCTGGGTCCCCCCATCTTCAAGATGGCGGGGACTGAGAGCTGTGCTTTGCCTCGCCTCCCCCACCTGAGGGGTGAGGTTGGCAAAGGTGGGCACCCCTCTCCTCCTATCTTGGTTTTCCCCCCGATTCTCCCACCCAAAGTGGTGGTCAGAACCGGTGGGGGCCAGTTGTTGGGAGTAGCAAATGGCTGGGTCAGTCCACAAAGGCGACAAGCCTTTGAAGCTTCCCCTTCGTGGACCCTGCCCATCCTGGGGAAGGAGGCTTGGCACCTCTGCCCAGGATGTGCTTTGTTTCAGGACCCCGAGAATGGGAGGCTCTCGACCCAGGGGTCCAGAAACATGTCTGGGGGTGGCAGCTGGTGAGCAGCCAGTCAGCCATGACACTAGAGTTAGGTCGTTTTTCAGAGGGCATCTCTAAGATGCTCTCTGAGTGCATTTGGCATTAAATCCCACACTGGCATCAGTGTAGGTTGAATGTGCTGAAAAGTTTGATATCAAACTTCCCAGATTTCAGTAAATCCATTATGGTGCTGTGGAGTTGGTAATGACAAACTCCCAGACCATATACTCTTTATGATTTTACTGCACTTACAATGTCTAAGAATGGACTTAGACATTGTAGGGGTACAGGGCTCATGCACCTGTACCCTCACCAGTGGTATAGTGCACACAGCTAGAGGGGTGGCTTACCTATGCCATAGGCAGTGGATTGTAGGCATTGCACACAGGGATGTGTGCCATGTCAACTCTTCACTTTACTCTGCACCAAAATACTCAGCCTGCAAGGGCAGTGTTTGTGTGTTAAGGTACAGGGCCTCTAAGGGTGGCACAATATGTGCTGCAGTCCTTTGAGGCCTTCCCTGGTCACAGTGCCCTTGGTACCCATGGTACCTTTTACAAGGGACTTACATGTGGCCAGAGAGTTGCAATTGGGTTTGCAACAGTTCAGTTTTAGGGAAAGAACATAGGCCCTGGATACCTGGTTGGCAGGAACCCAGGGCACACTTAGTCAAAGAGCATCAACATCAGGCAAAAAGTGGGGGGCAACCATGCAAAAAGGGGCGCTTTTCTACACAAACCAGTATTTCTCAGACATAGCATCATTTTGCCTTGTGAAGAAGTGAACCAGAAGCCTCACTAGTTGAATAAATGTGCGACAAGTGAAGCTGTCCTGTAGCTGTCATAGTGCACACAAAAAAGAAAAAGGTCTGAGCATGAAAGAGATAAAATGCAACAGGCACAATAAGGAACCTACTCAGAGAGGGGCAGGACCCCCTGACCATTGGTGACAATATAAACATGTAAAACTGGCATTTAACTGCCTAAGAAGTTGTGATCGCTGAGCGTTCAATGAAAATAACGCAGCTTGGAATAAAAAAAGTTCTGATGAGTATTCTTGTATGTGGCTATGATTGTGTATGTGGTAGATGGTAGACTCACAGGTCCTATTAAATCTGATACAAGTGAGTGCGTATGTTCTGTTGGGAGAGAGATGGGTAGCAGGAATCTAGTGAAGATGGGTGTAGTATATCAGTAGTAATCAGTCCAATCCAGTTATGATATCGAGCTTTATTACCAAGCAGGTAAAAGGAAGTACATGTAGAAGGTAGGGCAGGGTAATGATGAATGCCGTAACATTCTACATCAAGGACACAAGTAGTACGAATGTAGAATACAGAACTCTGAGGAAACTCTAACATGGAATGAATACACAATACCAGAAGTAAAGGGTGGATAAACAAGTGTACATTCACTTACCAAAAACTCCATAACAACTCCATATACTACACATCCTCCCCTTACAGGAAAAACAACAACAAAAAAAATGGAAAAAAAAAAAAAAAACTTAATAACAAACAAATTCATTGTACTTTTCAGGTTTTCTAACAATTCTACCAAAAGAAGTTTTAACATTAGAACAAGGCCTAGAATGACTATATGCTTCATTATATACATCACAATTGTCATTAAAATCATTTGAAACACCTACAGGAGTAGAGTCAAAATTCTTACAAGTATCTTCATAACACCAAAAAGGATGACGAGAAAGTGACTTGAATCCAGAGTCCAATTTTTGATGAGAAAATGGCACACATCCTGTCTCAGCAGAACGAGCCAAAGCTAAGTCACTCATGTGCCAAGTTTCACCATTTTCTAAAGTAACAGTATTACGGTGAACTTTTAAAATCCTTTTTGGTTGGCTAAATTTACTGTACCCTTTGGGTATTTTTCTGGCACTTTTAATGCAAACCCATTGACCAATTTGTAAATTTACTGGTCTAGTACCATGTTTAGTATCGTAATATACCTTATTTTTTTTTTGAGAATTAGTTAAAGTGGTTTTGACATCATTCAAATTGCAAAAAGACATACTGTTCCGCTTCATCCAACCAGGATTGGTTTTGGAAAATGGAACTCTACATCTCATAATAGAAAAAGGGCTTTTCCTAATGAGGAATGTGGTGTGATTCTATAAGCCCACAACATTTTCTTTAATTCACTCACCCATGACAATTTCGAATTTCTACACAATTGCAAAGTATCCTTGATGACTCTATTTAACCTCTCAACAGTGCCATTGCTAGAAGGATGATAAAGAGGTGTAAATTTTTGTTTGATCCCGTTAGTAGTAAGAAAACTCAACATTTCTTTAGATTTAAATTGTACGCCATTGTCGGTTAGTACATAAGCAGGAAAACCTTCATGTATAAAAATAGAATCTAAGAATTCAATAACAGTTTTTGTGTCTATTTTGTCAATAACTTTAAGTTCAAACCATCTGGAGAACAAATCGACAAGAACAAGAATGTACTTATTAGTACTATCAAACCAGGAGATCGGGCCCATAATGTCTAATGCTACTTCTTCCCAGGGTAAATTTGGAGAATGAACAACACCCAAAGGTGGATTGAATGTTTTCTTGGATTTGTCAGCAGTTTCACAATTTACACAGGATCTTACAATTTTTTCTACACAATTATCAATTCCAGGCCACCAATAAAGGTCTCTGACCCTAGATTTAGTGCGAGATATTCCACAATGACCCTCATGAGATAAATGTATGATCTGCTCTCTTAAGGAGGCAGGAGGAATGACTTTGTCAGCCCTTAACAGTAAATGATTACTGACAGAAAGTTCATCTCTGACTTCCCAGAAGCCTCTCAAATTATCACAAAGATCTTTCTTGCAAGAGATGTTCCATCCATCAATGACCTTTGATTTAACATCAGCTAAAAGAACGTCTTCATCTTCAGCTTTCATCCATTGCTCTTGAGAAATACTATTTTTAAGATTATCATCAAAAAGAACATTAGCAACAGAGAAATCATTCCAAGAGTTAGAATCTATTTCAGTCAACGGTAATGAAAGCCTGCTAAGGCAATCAGCAATAACATTTTTAGCTCCAGGAACATACTGTAATTCAAATAAGTAATCTTGGAGTCGCATGGAAAGTCTAGCAATCCTAGCAGTAGCTCTGTGAAGACCATCAGTGGTGAGAAGTTTAGTAAGGGGTTTGTGATCACTTCTGACAATAAATCTTTTGCCCCATAAAATTTTTCTAAAATGTTCTAAACCCCACACAACTGCTAACGTTTCCCTTTCAATAACAGAATATTTTTCTTCTGTGGGAGTGAGAGATCTAGACGCAAAGGCGATAACAACTTCTTGTTCCGTGTCTGTGAACTGAGTCAAAACAGCACCCAAACCCTTTGAACTCGCATCAGTAGTGACGAAAGTAGAAGCATAAGGATCAAAACCTTGAAGATTGGGTGCAGAACAAATAGCTTTTTTAATGAGGACAAACGCTTGCTGACAATCCTCAGACCATTCAAATGTGACTTTGTTCTTAAGCAAATTTCTCATGGGATGAGTTTTTTCAGAGAAATTGTTCACAAATTTTGAGTAAAACTCGGCTAAACCTAAGAATGATCTTAGCTCATCCTTTGATTTAGGTGCAGGAGCATCAGTGATAGCTCTGACAAGTTTAGATTTTGGTCTAATTCCTTGTTCACTGATTTCATGACCTAAGTAGATTACCTTATTTTCTGAAAACTTACACTTAGAAATTTCTGCAGTGAGACCTTTGTTATTGAGAACCTCAAGTACTTTTCTCAGTCTTGAATCATGCTGTTGAGAATCTTGTCCCATAATTAAGATATCATCTTGAAAAAATGTGATTCCAGGCATATCACCAAAAAGTTGGGTCATAAGTCGTTGAAAGACAGCAGCCGCAGATGCTAAACCGAATGGCATGCGGCGAAAACGAAAACACCCAAAGGGAGTACAGAATGCTGTTAAATCTCGACTAGAATGGTGCAAAGAAATTTGGTGATACGCTGAAGATAAATCGATTGTGGAAAAATAATGAGCTCCACGAGTAAGGGATAACATTTCATCAATCCTAGGTAAAGGAAATTGATCTACAATTATACTGTCATTGAGACTCCTTAAATCAACACAAAGACGGATTTTTCCATTGGCTCGTCTAGCAATAACCAATGGAGAAATCCATTCAGAAGCTTCTACAGGTTCAATAATCCCAGATTCCTGTAGTTTGAGTAATTCCTTTTTCACTTCTTCTTTAACAATCATGGGAACACTCCTTACCTTATGTATAGTAGGTATAGAATTATTTTTAACTCTAATGCGGTGAGAAAATCCCTTGAGTTTTCCAATTTTGCCTGAAAATACGTTGGGAAACTCCTTTAAAACCCAATTTTTGGTGTTTTCGCTTTCACAAGCAACAAGTACCTGTTGTGGACTGTTAGGATCAAGAATGATATGCAAGGCCCTCTGATCCTTCCAGCCCAAAACAGATGGACCTTCAGTAGCAACATAAAGTTTACAAACAGCTGTACGATTTTTAAAATTGAAAACAAGTGAACGATACCCCAACATATCAATCTTATCACCTGTGAAACTTTCAGGAACAACATCAGTAGGTTCCAAATGTGAGCCTAAAGCACTAATTAACTCGGCTTCCCACACACTTTTGGCAATTATGGTAAATGGCGAACCGGAATCAGCGGCAACCTGCAAAGGAATACCACCAAACTTTACTATGCATAAAGGTTTACTCCTATCTGTATTGCTGATGTTGAGAACGTAATTGCACCTTTTTTGTTCTGTAACTTTTGGTTCACACTGAGTATCAGAATCATAATCAGATGACATTGAATCAGTTTCTGTGAGAATTGTGACTTTGGGTTTATGTATTAACTTTCTTCTGCAAGCTTGGGCAAAATGTCCAACAATCCCACAATTCGAGCATTTGGTTGTTCTAGCTGGACAATTCTCAGAACTAGCGTTGTGTTTTTTGCTCCCACAACGGTAACATGCAAAGGTAGATGGATCATACTGATTAAATCTAGGTTGAGAAAAGTTTCTGGAATTGAATGATTTATTTCCATAAAGGTTTACTCCTATCTGTATTGCTGATGTTGAGAACGTAATTGCACCTTTTTTGTTCTGTAACTTTTGGTTCACACTGAGTATCAGAATCATAATCAGATGACATTGAATCAGTTTCTGTGAGAATTGTGACTTTGGGTTTATGTATTAACTTTCTTCTGCAAGCTTGGGCAAAATGTCCAACAATCCCACAATTCGAGCATTTGGTTGTTCTAGCTGGACAATTCTCAGAACTAGCGTTGTGTTTTTTGCTCCCACAACGGTAACATGCAAAGGTAGATGGATCATACTGATTAAATCTAGGTTGAGAAAAGTTTCTGGAATTGAATGATTTATTTTGAATGTACTTGTTCTTTCCTGCAAATTCTTTTCCTTTTTTTGGCACATAAATTTTATTAACTGTAGTGGAAGATTCGTTCTGTTCAGATAAAGCCTTGGAACTTCTAACAGAAAGTTCTGCTTTTTTAACTAAGGCGATGACGTCCTTTAAACAAGAATCGCCTTCAATCCATAATCTGTCTTGGATGCCTTTGTTCTTAGTGCAAACAACTACTTGGTCTCGAATTAATTCGTCATGTAACGCACCGAACTTGCAAGATGCAGCTAACGTTTTTAAGGAAGAGACATACTCTTCCACAGACTCATGTTGTAATTGTTTTCTTTTGAAGAAAGCACGTCTGGTTACCCCAATACAAACTGTAGGTGAATAATGTTCATTAAGATCTAGAATGGCAGCTTTGAAAACGTCTGTATCACCAGATCTTTCAGGTTTTTGCATTTGATTATATACTCTTAAGCCTTCTGGACCCAAACAATGAAGAAGAATTCTCTTCTTCCTTTCTGGAGACAAAATTCCTGCATTATCCTCTTCTGCAGCAATATAATTTAAAAAATATTCCTTCCACTCTACCCATTTAATAATAGGTTCACCAGGCGCAGTCAAAAACTCTTTCGGGTTGTTTAAGTTAATGCCAGAATTAGAGTTGGAAGAAGTAGTTGCTCTGCCACTGGTGCTAGAACTGGTATCCATTTAAAACGTAAATGTATTGTATAACATTCAACATGAAATAACTTACTTGCTTGCTGAGAACTCGAAGCTAACAGTGGATCGGTAATCTTGGATTGAACGGAGTATTTAACGTATAGTAGAGGAGTCACATAAAAAAAAAATGGCGGCACGTACGCCGCGTAAAGGTTGCGTTGCGTGACCTTAAACGTCACGATATTCCCAAGATGCTTAGCAAAACAACGACGCGCTGAGCAAGAATGCGCTGAAGTAGTATCCAGGTAACCGGACCGTTGGAGCCGGGGACGATGAACATTCGAAAAGGACCGTTGGTGAGTAGCGCGAGCGTAACTTAAATATATCGGGAGATATAATTAATGCTTGCGAACTCACGTAAAGAAATAAAGCAAAAACTCACCGAATGTAAATACCGGGAGTGAAATTCATTTAGCAGAAATGTACATCGTCGAAGCAGGCTCATAAATGTAGATTCGATGATCCGTGGGTGTAATCCGTAGTAGAAGAGAAAAAAAATAATCTCAGTTGCGGGGAAGGTGTATCCCGGTAATAGTCGCCAAATTGATGTAGTATATCAGTAGTAATCAGTCCAATCCAGTTATGATATCGAGCTTTATTACCAAGCAGGTAAAAGGAAGTACATGTAGAAGGTAGGGCAGGGTAATGATGAATGCCGTAACATTCTACATCAAGGACACAAGTAGTACGAATGTAGAATACAGAACTCTGAGGAAACTCTAACATGGAATGAATACACAATACCAGAAGTAAAGGGTGGATAAACAAGTGTACATTCACTTACCAAAAACTCCATAACAACTCCATATACTACAATGGGCTTTGTTCAAGACTCTACTTGTCAAAAGACTATGATTCCCATTTAGGAACACTATCTCTGTTTTTTATGCACTACTATAGACACACTTAGCCACTAGATGAACAGTCACAATCTGGTACACCTTCTTCTTTTGCTAGATGGTATCCATGGCTCTCAACTGTATTGCATCCAAAGGCACAAACACTAGAGACCTAGCTTTCACTATCAATGCTTGTTATTTTTCTAGCATGGTGTTGGTATGGATGCCTCTTGCATCATTATTTGATACTCTCATGGTGTTGCTAACATTGTTTTGTTTTGACAAGACCTATAAGTAGTTCCTGCTGGTCTCATTCATATTACTAGGGGGGATGTACAAGGAATATCCTAGGTGAAAGACCAAAATACATTGTGGTAACTAGATCCATTGAGCAGGTCTCCTTTAATGTAAGTGAATTGTTGGTCACTAAAAACTGCAGCAACTTAATTATCTCTAGTTCCTCAGATTTAATATGGCCTCCTCCTTTTCAGTTTACATCACTAAGCACAGTCTGTTAAAATGTAGTCATTTAATTTAAGATGTTGAATGTCAGTTTTGTGGATAATAAGATTGTCTGAAAAAGAGTCAAACTTTGAATGCATATGCCTCAGTAAAAGACAGACCAGGTTTGAGTGCACAGACCTACACACACCGATAAAAGCACATACAAGTCAGCCCTCAGGTTCTACCACCAGCAAATTAGATCCACCATGTGGGCAGTACTGACTGAAGGCATTGAAAACAGCACAAACTATTCCATCGCCATTGTGAAGGATTTCACCTCACCCACTGCCAGATCGACAATCATCACCCCATCTTGAGGACCTCTGTACCCAGCTCCCCCTCTATTTCAGCCACAAGATCAGCAACATCTAAAACAATTTCGACCTCCAGCTGGACGCATCCACCTTCGCAGTCCTCCTGCCTGATAAGACAAACCCCCTGGACACCCCTTTTGCCCATCATCACCACAGCAGGAACCTCAGCGACTGTGAACTGTTCACTCATTAGCTCTGTCGGATCCCTGCCCATGCTTCATCGTCAACGAAGGACTAGACCACATCTGCACAACCTTAAGTCCAATACTCAACAACTCAATCAATACGGCCATCTTCCTTGGTGCTTGGAAACACGAAAAAAGGCAGGCTTTTGAAGAAACCATCGGCAGACCCTTAAACTCTAGCTAACTAGCCGCAATTCCCTTGCCGTCCTATCCTGCCAAGTCCTAAAGAAAGTCAACAACAAGCGACTAGCTGACCACCTGAACAACAGCCACCACCTCCACCCCTCCCAATCTGAATTCAGGCCCAATCACAGCACAGAGGCCACCCTCATTGTTGCCACAGACGACATCCTAACTGATCATGGACAGAGGAGACACCATATCTCCCATCCTACTCTACCTATCTGCTGTCTCCAATGTGGTCTCCTACCCCATCTTCATTCAGCGCCGCCTCAAAGCCGGCATAGGAGGGATCACAGTCCACTGGACCTGCTCCCTACTCACTAGACACATCCAGTCTCGGTTCTCCTACACCTCAGCCACCGCCAACCTCATCTGGGGAGTTCCCAAAGGACCCTCTCTCAGTCCCCATGGTGTGCAACACCTACATGGCACCACTCACCAACATAATCTGATCCCATGGAATCAACATAATTTCCTATGTAGACGACACCCAGCTCATACTGTGCCTCTTCAACAAAAAGTCCAACACCTGGACCAACTTCACTTCATGCTTATCTGAAGTCGCCAGCTGGATGAAGGCCAAATGTCTGAAACTCAACACAGACAAAACAGAAGTGGTACTCTTCGTCAAGAACACTTCCCTATGAAACTTTACCTAGTGACCGCAGATGTCAGACCAACACCCTGCCCAGACAATTAAGCCAAGAACCTGGGCACAGCGGTGGACAACCATCTCTGGATAACCAGCCAAGCCAACTTGGCCACCTCATCCTGTTTCCCCACCCTATAAATCCTCAGAAAATGTTTAGATGGCGCCCAATAAACACATGCAGAACTGTCATCCCTGCCCTCATCACCAGCATGTTTGGCTGCGGCAACGCACTCTGTCAGCACCACCGCCCAACTGACCAGAAGACTTCAGGTCATACAACGTGCAGTGGCCAGACTCACACTCAGGTTTCCTTCCTGCACACACATCACCTCACACCTGAAAGAGCTCCACTGGCATCCTGTCCACAAGCATGCACTCTTCAAGCTCCTCATCCACATGTACAAATCCTTGCACAACGTAGCAACAGCCATATCAATTTCCATACCCCCATGAGAAGCTTACGTTTGGCTTACCACCTGCTTGCTCGCACTCCTCATATCTGTAGAGCCATGGCTGGCAGCCGCTCCGTCTTGTACCTTGCACCCAAGGCCTGGAACGACCCCATCCTACACATCAGAGCCGATCTTCAGTTCTTGAATCCTGCAAGAAATTGAAAATGTGGTTCTTTACTTAGCCCTGAAACTCGGCCAACTCAGTCCCCTTCTTAGTTGGCGCCTGGATACGTTCCTGGGCAGGGCCACTTTAATTAGACAATCGTACAGCCGCTGAGATTTTCACATATTTATAGATTTACCGCATTTGCCACATAATCCCTCATCTGCTGCATAATCTGCAGATTTTTCCCAAAAAAATTGATTCTAGTTCAAACAGTTCAAAAGGTACTAAAGATGCAGCTACGCGTGTTTCTGCGCAGTAGAGGGCCCTTTGCAAAGGTAGACTGGTCAACTTTCTTTTGCTTATTGCTATATTTGGATGTTAAACCAGTACTAATGAGATGCAACCAATGCCAAGAAAGTGTTAACAAGTGTAAAATTTACAAAATAATGAAGTAATGCTATCACAGGATGCGCAGCATTACGCCTCATAATTTGCCTTTGGAGTAGGAGGGCTACATTGGGGGAGAAGGCAGCACTCTATGCAGCTTGCAACTGCACATCTCAACAGACTTAACAGGCCTCCTAGACTGAGTCTGGTGCATCACTGGAAATCTGTAAGAGGTATAAGGAATAACAGTGCAAGGTGTGGTGAGGACCCTTGTTTGCGTGGGAGTTGTGATTGTCTGAAGTGTCCAGAAGAGACAAATAGTTATGTTAGATTACAAACACTGTGGATATCCAACTGGCATGAGTTCGTTTTGTTGGTTGACTGATTGACTTCACATCCACTGTGAACATTTAAAAACAGCCATGTTTGCTTAGAGAGTAGTCCAGTGTCCTTGCATTGTCTCTGCTTGCATTAGGCTTGAAGTACTTCTTCGAAGTGGCTTTAAAACAGATATAACTATTTTGCTCTCTCCTTGTTTTGGAGGTAGAGTTGTGGCGCAGTGGCCAGAGCAGCTGACTCCCAAGCGTGGGGCTAACAGTTCTATCCCCAGCGCCGGATGCAGATCAGCTCAGCATTATGTGACTCTGGGCAATAGCTCACTTAATCTCCCCGACGGCCCCCAGCGCCTTGAGACCCTTAGGGGTGATTAGATCACGCTTTACAAATACTGGGCTTTTTTTGTTTTGTGTACAAGGTTTATTTTAAGCAATGCTTAGCATAGTACATGTGCAAATTCTGTACTGTAGCAGTGCTGTTTAAAATTGTTTTAAGGAGGTTTTTTGCTGATGGATACTTCTACTTGCAAATTCCTCACCTGTTGAATGTTCCCAGGTGCCAGACTGGATTTGAAAACGTTTTATATCTCTCTTGCACCAGTTGTGGGCTCTGGCTCCTTCTCAGTGCCCGAAAACAATGCCACTGTGATGTCACTAGAACAAGAATTCACCCACCCGTGGTGCATCAGTGTCATTTCCTGTTTTTCTGCACCCTTTGATGCTCATCCGGCACATCTCTCTTGGCAACATCCAGTGTTTCTTTGCAGAGAATTCTCTCTAAAATGATTTCAGTTCAGTGCTTCAGAGATGTCCCCTCCTAGAAGGTCAGGGTTTAAGCCTTATTGCGATTGTGATGGGCAAATGTTTGTCACTGACCCCCAAGAAGTTTGCCTCTGGTGCTTGGGTTCAAGGCACAACTCAAGGTCACAGAAGCAGTGTCCCAGTATGAACGCCAAAGCCGTTTTAGGAACTCAAGGCCAAATTTTTTTTATGGGCCTCAACGACTGTCCTGATCAACGTCGTTCACATTCCACATCCTCCTCTCTTTCTTTGCCTTCCACCAGGTCCGCCAGAGTAAACCTGAAGGAGCATAAGAGACCTGGTGGTGAGTCCCTTCAATGCCAATTGAGATCCAAGTGCAAACTCCTTCGGCCCACTCTAATTCCAGTAGAGTCATCCTCAGAGATGGATATAACTCTTGCCAACTAACCACTCCCCAGCAGTGCCACCGGTGCTAGTTCCAAGGCCTTTGCTTTTCTATTGCTGCCTTATTTTACTCTATAACAGAGTTGTCCTTATTTCTGGGGGCCAATCCAGCTCTTTTCCTCCATGCAGTAATGGTAATGTTTTGGCGTGTGTTGGCCCCCTCTGTTGTGCCAAAGAGCCCCATGGGTCCATTAGATGCTCCACTTAGAGTTCTGCCGGTGGGACCTCCCCTGACACGAGCTCACCTTTGTTCTTTTAGGAACACCTTTGGTTCCAGCCTCCTTCATCGCAGTGCTGTTAACCTCATCAGCAGGTCCTTTGCTGGTGTGGATGCTGGGTCTGACACCGCTTCCGATGTGGGTATAGCTATCAAAACTGTTGCAGCTTCTGTCATCCATAGTGCAGCCAGCACTGGGCTCTGCAGAAATCCTTCTGAGGTCCAGAAGAGAGGCCTAGAGAATTGTGGAAGAAAAAAGATACAGACAGGAACATGCCTCCTCCCACCAGTACTACTGGCAGACCATGCACAACCTATTTCGGTCTGATTCAGATCCCAAGGAGATGGCAGAAGGGGTGCCTTATTGCACAGATGACCGCAGTGAGGCTGCTTTTTTGCTACCACCCAATTCTTCAGACATTGCAGATCCCCTAATCCAAAGCACTGGTGGGCTAGACACTTTACCGGACATTGACTCTCAGATCTCAGGGCAGGCCCCCAAAGAAGTTACCTCTTTTCATATTGTCTTTAGGAAGGGGGCTGACGTTTTGACATTATCTCCTCCTTCTGTAGAATCCAAATCAAACTTTCTTACAGAAGTCCTTCAACCTGTCTTTACTCCGGTGGAACCTCTACTGCCTTTTACTGATGCTGTATTGGAACCAGTGAGAGGTGTGTGGGGGAAGCCCACCTCAGCCTCAGGAGTGAACCACAAGGTGGCAAGGAGATAAAGGGCAACTCCAGGTGATCCACTATTCCTGAATGTCCAGCCTTCTCCAGAAATGTAGTGGCACCGGCATCTTCCTGAAAAAAAGAAAATCCTGCAGCTTTCCTTGCCTACCCTCCTGACAGAAAATTAAAAAATTTAGAAGTTGTAGAAAAATGTTCCCATTCATTAACCCTGCCCTCCGCTCCCTTAATGCTGACTGTCTTCTAGGCAGATCTATGCTTTATTTTTGGGATATGGCAGCAATGATTGCCACCGGTTTACCAGATCACCTTAAAGAGTGTTTTGTGGTGGCTCTTGATGGATAAGACTCATCAAGGTACATCATTAGAGCTGGCTCAGTCTCAATAGCCATGGTTTCCTCTTACATCGCCATGTCTTGCTCAGGTCCATGGGCTCCTCGCACTCTCAGAAACAGAAAGCACTGCTATGACAGTACAGAGGCAGGGTAAAAGGTAGGGGCTGTCAGACCCACCAACCCTCCTTCTCCTCCTCAAAGCACCACCTGGAAGGTCGTTTTAGTTTCCCCTTGAAGCAGCAAGTGCACCCTGTGGGAGGCATGGTATCCTCCAGTCTGGAGGGCTGTAACATTAGACCAATGGGCCCTTCAGATTGTAGAAAGAGGGCATGTCCTACCCTCCCATCAGCTTCCCCCGCACTTGATCCCTACCTCCCTGCCCCTTCACTTAGAAGACCATCTGAAGATCCAGCAGCAGGAAGCATAATGGGGTTGGTTCTAGAACAGGAAATTGTGCAGGGGTACTACTCTATGTACTCCCTGGTTTCCAAGAAGGACAGCAGTCTTTGCCTTTGACCAATCTCAGGCTCTTGAATTGTTACCTATGCAAAGAAAAGTTCAAGATGCTGGTTCAGGTTCTTGGGGCACTCAGAGCTGAAGACCGGATGGTGTCCTTCGATTTGCAGGACATGTATTTCCTAATACTGATCTTCATTTGCACAGCAGTTTCACTCACTACCAATTTGCAGTCCTCCCATCTGGACTTAAAGGGGCACTTTCTTCACAAAGGTGTTTGCAGTTGTTGTGGCCTATCTCAAGAGCTCTGGGATCTTGGAATTCTTATGTCTCTTCACGGTCTCTCGATCCAGATTTTCACAGACAATAAAACTGCAATGTGGTAAATCAACAAGCAGGGAGGAGTGGAGTCTTGGCTTCTCTGTTGGGAAGTGCTAAGACTCTGGGCACACAAGCATGGAATATGTCTAGTCGCTAACCATCTGACAGCTCTCTTAACACCAGGACCAGCAGTCTAAGTTGGTTTCATCTTGTCGACCAAAAGTGGTGTCTCCATCCGGAGGGGGTACAACACATGGTTGCCCTCTATGGCACCCCTCGGATGGATCTACATTTGAGACTATGCTCAATCTTTGCAGTTCTGTGCCCTCTAGTATCTGCTACAGAGAGCCTTGGAGGATACGTTTTGGTTGAGATGGAAAATTCCACTTCACTATGCGTTTCGTCCCATACTCTTTATTCCTTGAGTACTGAGGAAGATGCCAAGATTGAGCTAAAGTTGTCTCTGTAGCCCCGGACTGGCCTAGAGGAGTGACCATCTGAGCTTCTCCTGGTGGCCCCTGCTCCATCTTTCACTGAGGGTGGATAACTTCTCCCAGTCGGAACCTCCAGAGCCCCTAACATCATACCTGGAGATTGAGCGGGGGCATCTGCATTGATTCCAGCTACCACCAAAGGCGTTCGACATGATATTGTCTGCTCTTCGACCCCCTCTACCAAGATGGTCTACTTGGAAATGTAGAATAGATTTTGCCGAACATGACCTGGAGATAGGTCCTTCACTTTGCCCACTAGTCCAGGAGTGATTTGCTGTGGGCACAGTCAAGGGATACATTGCAGCCTTGTCAGATTTTCTCCAACTTCTAGACCAACCCTCTAAGGTTATATCTCCCACCATTTGGTTTTTGACTGGGCTGACAAATCTGTTTCCACCAACCCTATTTGTTTTGCCTCAATAAAATTTAAACACTAGACTGACCTTTTTTTTGGGTCTCCTTTTGAACTCCTCCACAGATTGCTAGTTGAGATGACTGACATTTAGAACAGTTTATCTTGTGGCTGTTACCTGGGCAAGACAAGTGAGCGAGTTGCAAGCGATGTGCGTCCGTCTGCCCTACACATGTTTTTTTCCCAGACAAAATAGTCTTCAGAGCTAAAGTGCCTTTCCTTCCCTAGGTGGCTTCACCTGATTCACCCTGTCAGTCCTTTACCATTCCTACCGTCTATCCTCCACCTCGCCTCACTAAGGAAGAGGAGAGATTACAATAGTTGGACCCTTGATAGAAGGTTAGTTTTGTTTGTGCGATACACAGGCTGCCAGAACCCCTTTCAGAGGGCCTCGGGGCATGCAGGGGTTACTGGCCCCACTGGTGATGGTTGAAGCCTTTTACGCCTGATGTCCCGACCTGATAGGAATCCTGAGCAACTGGGCCAAGTACCCCTTCTGCACTTGACTGTCAGTGGTAGCTGTGGATGAGCAGTTGAAAACTCTCCCTTGGGGGAGTGTATACAGGTAAGTGAACATGATTCATAACTCAAATGTGCAAACAGTACCAACAATAAATCAATGTCCAGTAAAACAGTTGCTTTTATAAGCAAAAGTATTTTAGTTCTAACTCTACACATGCAAAGGGATAACAATATGCACAAGCAATAACACATTCCCCTTAAGGTCGGTGCTCTAGAAGTTGCCCGGCAGATGGGGTTATTCCCCATTCACTGGTGGCCACATCCAGGGAATGCTAACTAGTAGGACGTAATCAAGAGTTCACCTTTCACTCGATAGCTATTAGTCAAAAGTGTGTATGGTGCCGCAGGACCATTTACAGCGAGTCCTCCTGGGCCCCATAGGCCCAATTCTGGTCTTACCAGCCCCTGCAGTATTGAAGAGTTCAGCAGTGCAGCAAGCGCCCTCTTTGTTGGTGCTTCTGAGTCCAGATCCTGTTTGGTGAAGATGGGCTGAAGGCAGTCCATGCGGCAGTACCCATCTGGCGCAGGCCGTCTCCTCCAAGCAGCGCTGTCGGCTCGTCCAGCATTCGGAGCTGCACCCGCTCGGCCACCACGAGGTAAGTCACTCTTCACCTAATGGGGGGGAGGGAGTTTATTCACTGGCTCCTGACTGAAGCTCAGTCATGTGTGGGACATCTTCGGGCTGTCCTTGTGGTCTTTGGGGAAGCATTCAGGTGCAGTTGGCAGGCTTGATCCACCGTTCATGGCAATAATCCTCTTCGTCCAGGCCACGACCTGAACACTTGGCCACAGTGATACCGGCAGCTCCTTCTGCCGTACAAGGTTGCCACATTGCAATTCA
Source organism: Calotriton arnoldi (assembly GCA_963921515.1). Taxonomy (NCBI): domain Eukaryota; kingdom Metazoa; phylum Chordata; class Amphibia; order Caudata; family Salamandridae; genus Calotriton; species Calotriton arnoldi. Next base: position 2,174,499 of record CAWUFW010001780.1, read on the forward strand.
GTACAGACTCTTTCAGTGCAATTGCCCTCCTGCATCTGGAGCCGCTGATCTCAATAAGCACAACTCTCATGTTCCTTGCCCAAATAAGTACAATGGTGGCCCCCTCTGGCATACAGGGCCACAGTGGTGCGGGCCTGGCGCTTCCTGCACAGCACTCTTCACATGGCTGTGATTACAGCAGCCCTCTCCTGGCACATATGGTGGTCGCCGGACTGTACATTCACATGGGCAACGACCCGATCGGTGCACAGCAGTTCTCCTCACACCTTGCTCTGGGAGTGCTCTCGGTAGGGCTCTCCACTGGACCTCGCTCCCGCCAAAGCTCTCCTCTTCCTCACAGGACACACTGGTCTTGGCAAGCAGGCAGGCCCTGGTGCTCCAGGCTCCAGGGCAGGTGATCTTCGCTTTCCCTGAGCAATATCCCCCTCACTTAGCAGGGAGCCTAGCAGGCCTTGGCCCCCAATCCTGGTCACAGGCAAAAGTTTTGCAGAGCTTCCCTTCCTCACACAGTCTGTCTGGCTGCTTGTCAAATGACAAATTTTGGGATCTCAACTCTCCTTCTTATAGTCCTTTTCCAGACACCAAATGTGATTTAGTGTCTGAGTCTTTGAAGTTTTATGTTGGGGTTCTGCTTCTTTTGAAGTGCTCCTTTCTCCTTTTCTCCATTCCCCTTCAAAGGATGTCTGTCACAGCAGACAGAACTCCGAAGCTAATTGACCCACAACACAATTCATGGGGGTGACCACAGTTCACAACTGGATGTCAGCCACAGTGATATGTGCATCAAAAGCTTAATCCCAGGCTCCCAGCCCTACTCTTTATGATTCCCTTATCAGCCCCATCTCCCTTCCTGAGATGTGTCCAGGGCCCTTCCTTGTGATCAATCACTGAATCAAAGAGCAATCTTTGAAATGTAATGGGACAATCTTCCTCCAGTGTGTCCCACCTACCTCACAGGAATACAGCAATACACAAATCTGTTTGGGGGGATTCCTCTACTCCTCATATCTTCACCAGGCAGGTCTGGGTTTCCCAAAATGAACGATACCATTTCAGGCACACTTACTCAGTTTACGTTCACAGCACGCTTACTATTCAGCACTGTTCATTGTACCAGTTACAAGTACACATGCATTCAGTACACACATTCAGTCTGTCCACACTGTTCAGTATTGAAGCTTTTCTATACTGTACCAGGGTGTGCTATTTGCAAACACACACACTAATAGCACACCCTCGCCAGGTGCTCGCTGAACAACACTTCACCCTTAATGTATTGTACTTCATGAAAGCACACATATACCCAACACATGCTTGTATTGTGCACACACTGCACAGCACTGCATCTTTCATATCGTGTTCCACACAGTCATACATACACTCAGCACATGCACTATTCCCATATTTACTACACAGTACTGCTCCATCCCTATACTGTACCCTTCCCAGGCACAGATATATCCAGCGCAGAGTCGCTACTCCTGCGCTGTGCAGCACTTCACATCTACCTGATGTAGGCCAAGGGTGAGTTAGCAAAGAGCAACCAAACTTTTAAAAAGATGAATGAGCCTGCAGGTCTCACTCCAGTGACACGGGGTAAACTGGTCCTGTTTACTGTTATTGATCACTACACGGTATGCTGCCACCACTGCTGAACTTGTGCTGCTTAGCCACTATGAAAGTAGCGCTTTGGGCACCCCTCCTGGTCCAACATGACTGCAATTCATGAGACAGGCCTATGTCATGGTGCACACACATGATCCGTGTTTTCCTATGACAAAAAATTTGCATTAGGGACCCAGACAGCAGTACAGTTGGGCACTCAGGGCAGGGGTACACATTCTTTAACCATGCATTGGACTTTTTGTCCCTACCTAGGTAGCAAAAAGGGCAAGACAGTTCAGATGAGAACTTTCTTGTTGGATGTTCCTGTGTATAAAGACGTGCTACACCCTTGCAAAGAAGGTGTCGCTGGAGGAAAATTGAGCCCATTGCACCAGGACAAAATCTTCCACCTCAGCACTGGCTAGAGGGTGTTGCAGTGGTTGACATCTATTGTACGGCTACATGGGCTTCCCTTCACACCTTTGACAAAACTACTGTTTGGATTCAGAGGTTAGAGTTGTCAATTTTCTTCTTGACAGCTACAAAAGGTATGGCCATTTAACTCCAGTAGAAATACAGTATTTCCTAGTTTGACCATTTCTTTAGGCCCAAAACCTGGGAGGGTACTGCTTTGGTGGATAATCTCTTACTTGCAAATTCCGCACCAATCCTGCCCACCACTCCATTCTGAAGAATGGTGATGTTAAAAAGGTTTCAGTCTAGATTGATGTAGTGTACTGTCCCAACTGATGTCATTTCCTCGTCTCTGCCTCTAGGGTATCGAAAAAATAGACTGGTTCCTGATTTCGATGCACTGGGGTTCTCACTTTAAGGCTCCAGTGATGTGACTGTGGCTTCTGTTCCGGCACAGAGATGTCGACACCGCCCCCTACTGGCCCAGGAGACCTTTGCCAAATGTTTCCATATCCACAAGAAAGATTGTTACAATTTTTTCCATTTGATTTAACAGATGTAGTATTGTAATTCAGCACTAACGAGCAGCACTTTTAAAGTATATATATATATATATAGTCAGGACCTAGTGTCCATAGGAAAATAATTTTTTGACTTGGTTATAACTTTGGCGTTGTTTGACCAATCTTCATGAAATTTTCACAAAAAAGTGTCAACGTGGCTTCTACTGTTATGGAAAGTTTGGGGGTGTTCTGTGCAGTGGGGACCGAGAACTTGGGGTGCAAAATAAGGTTGCGTTTGTAATGTTAATTCCCATAGGAACCTTTAGCCACACCTACAGCCCGAACCGCTGAACGGACTTACATTAAATTTGGCAGGGCGGTAGATGGTGGTTCAAGTAAGTGCCTTTTGCTTGTTTGGTGTAAATCCATTCAGTAGTTGTTGAGAAATGTAAGTTTAAAATTATAGTGATATCCCTGGTGGCGGATATTTCATGGTGGTTTCGCGGTGATTCGCAAATGCACGTGCCAACAGGAAGGCTCTGATTGGCTGGACGCAACCTGAACAGAAAGTTGCGGCCGCCATTTTATCTATCGGGAACGGTTCCCGGGGCTCAAAATTTCTGAAAAAACTAACATAAGGGGTCAGAGTAGAGGTAATCTGACCCCATGTTTGGGAAATGGGGGTGTTAGTGACACAAGTTATGTGTCCAAAATTGATTTTTTTCTAACCACACTCGATATTCGCGACGACGACGCGACCGCCAGTACGGCCCCCGTGTACCATTGCGGGGACATCACGACTATCAACGTCGTCGCGAATATTGGTGGAAATAAAAAAAAATATCAGTGAATCATTAATACGCATTGGTATAGAGATATTAAGATTTTGATAAATGTTTTTATAGTTATTTATATAGCGAGTTATCTACTGTGATGGTTAGAATTATATAGTTATCATTTTTTAATGTGGTGGTGGCTATTGAATTCTTGTTTTTACTTTCTGCTTTCGGGACGTAACCACGGGGATCAGGATTACCGACGTCATCGCGATCTCCGGCCATACCGCGAAAACGGAAAATTGGTTTTAGAAATGGTTGTTCTAGAGATACACTAGAAAAACATGAGTTTGAAATGTACAGAAATACACTCCTACTGTGTAAAATACTGAAATATGTGGGCATATATGTGTTTTCACTTTATGGAAAAGGCGTGATCGTCGCTGTTAACGACGTAGTCATGACGTCCTGAATATCCGCAAAAATGGAAAATAGGTCTGAAAGATGGATTTTAAAGAAACTTAGTACAAAAACATGAGTTTAAACATGTTTTTAAAGAAGTATGTATATAGTAATATGTGTAGGGCAATGTTCAGAATGGATTTTTTTACATATTATTTTGGGATGTGTTGGTGGTCATTGAATGTCTGCTTTTGTTTTCCGTTTTTGCGACGTGTCTGCGGGGATTGCGATTACCGATGTTATTGCGGTCTCCAGAGTCACAGCGAAAAGATAAAATAGGTTTTAGGGATGGTTTTTATAGAAACTCTCTACTAAAACATGACTTTAGAGAATACTTTAAGAAACCCCTAGTGTGTAGAATACAGTAGTATGTGGGGATATATTTGTTTTACACTTTATGGAAAAGGCGCAATCGTCGCGGTTAACGACGCCATTGCAATGTACCGAATAACCGCGATAATGGAAAATAGGTCTGAAAGATGGATTTTGAAGAAAAGTAGTACAAAAACATGAGTTTAAACATGTTTTTAAAGAAGTATGTGTAGGGTAATGTTCAGAATGGATTTTTTTACATATTATTTTTGGATGTGTTGGTGGTCATTGAATGTCTGCTTTTGTTTTCCATTTTTGCGACGTGTTCACGGGGATCGCGACATCGTGGCAAATATAAAAAATGTAAAGAAAAAAAAACAACGCTTAGTAATCCACTGAAGAAACTACAAGCTTATAAAAATACCTCTTATAGAGCCATTTTAGATAGAAAATACAATTTAAAAACTTTAAAAATTCAATAAAATATCATAGGTTACATGGACGTTAATTTGGGAAATAGAATTTGAAAAACCTTATAAATTCACTGAAAAAAACAAAGGTTACGGGCACTTTATAGTGAGGATTTGGCATTTTTTTAAAAACATAGAAATTCACTGAAAAAAACAAAGGTTACAAGGACGTTCTAGTTAGGAATTAGAATTTAAAAAAAACCTTAGAAGTTCAGTGAAAAATCCAAAGGTTACAGGGACGTTATAGTTAGGCTGACATTTCACTCGTACAAAACCAGAGAAATTCAGCAGTTATAGGTAGCTGAGCTAACTATCACTCGTGCCCCACAATGCACTGCTTATGACCTCACATATTACATCACTCTTTGCCATAGTCGGTGACATCACTGATGACATCTCAAATTACATCACTGATGACATCATCCACAGAATCTCTGACGCACCTATTCAAATCCCCATGTAACCTTTCATACATCCACTCCAACTTACACACTACTATTCTCGAAACCATTGACACACCCATACCAGTACTTACACACCGACTCACTTATTCATAGATCTACACACACATCCACTCAGTCACCATTCAGCCACTCATACGCCAACTTGCTCACTAATACAGCCCCTGATATATCCACTCATATACCCATACAGCCACTCACACACTGTCAGTCACTCATAGAGCTTCTCACACACCTACTCACTCACCTAGAGAGTCACTCACACAGCCATTTACTCATCTTTACAGTCACTTATTCATACTGATACTAACACATACTCACTCACCTATACAGTCACTGACGCAAGCACACAATCACCCATACTACCACTATCATAATCCCTCACTCACATATACAGTCACTCATATACTCCAAAACTCACCTATACTACCTTTCACATATCTAGTTACTCACCCATATACCACTGACACATTCATTCACTCACTGACACACCCATACACACACTCAGTCACCTATACAGCCCCTCACTTACACACTCACTAACCCATACAGTAACTGACTCACCCACTCACTCATCCATGCAGGCAGTCACACACCATCTCACCCAGCCTCACAGACACTCAGCAACCCATACAGCCACTTAGACACCATCTGACAGACTGATACAGACATTCTCTAAACCTAGTCACTCACCCATACATTCGATGAGACACCTAATCACTCACTTATGCAGTCAGTCACGCACCAACTGAACTCATACAGCCAATGATTCATCAATACACCTTGTTATTTATATTTAACACTCAATTTTTTTTTAAAACACTCACAGTCACTGGATGATGTCATCAGTGATGTCATATGAGATGTCATCAGTGATGTCACTGACCATGTCATGACTGATATAATATGTGAGGTCATAAGCAGTGCATTGCGGGGGCGCGAGTTATAGTTAGCTCAGGTGGCTATAACTGCTGAATTTCTCTGGTTTTGTTCGAGTGAAATGTCAGCCTATATGTATATTTATATATATATATATATATATATATATATATATATATATATATAACCATCATTTATTTTTTGATTATAAAACAAATCAGTATAAACAAGGCAGTCAAAATATAAAGCCTTCCCTTTGACAATCTACACGCATTCTAATACCTTATGCACATTGTCCCAAACCATAATATGCCCACTGTTTCCTCCACACTTTTTCATGTTTTTTGGGGCAGCCCCTTGCCATATATATATATAAGCTCCTCTTATTTTGCACACCAATCCATTGCCGAGCGTCACTCAGCCAGGGAAGGCAGGCATCACAAAATTCCAGGGCCTAGCAATGTCTCCTTTGAAAATCACTGGAGTAGTACTTTATCCACAGGTATAACAAACAGTTTAGCATATGAGTATTTTATCTTTTTTGCACTTTAGCACCTAGAATTTTGCTTAGTAAAACAGATCTGACTGCTTTCTATGTCTTTTTGCACATCACAGAAATGGATGAAGCTCCTTCTGCTTTCTCCCTCCTTGACGCCTCTGAAATAGACAGACTTCTTTTGTCACTACTGGCTTGACAATCAAGAAGCTTAGTTAAAGAAAAATTGATAATATCTTTTTTTCTTAAAAATAATGAGCTATGAGTGTAGATTTAGGAGATTTACCTAAATCTACACAGAGGAAGTAAGTGCATACCTGATTATTGATCTTGCGCTTAGAAAATGTGAGAGATTTGGAGAAAAGTGTCTGATGGGGCACTAATAGATGTAGTGACAAATGCCCAAACTAAAGAGATAAATAAAAATAAAGTTGGGTGATCACCCCATCATTTTGTCTGAATCAGATAGCTATATTGAGACCGGTATTATAACAGATTACATATTACCAGATTATAGACTCGTACACCAATCAATGACTCTTCCACTTTGCTTTCTGAGAACATCATATTAGGTATAAATAACAGTCAGTTGCACTCTAGTGAGCATCCTCAGTATTCTAATCAAGATAATTTGCCCTCCTCCTCTGCCTTCTATCCGGGTAAGGAAGAATAACATCTGGGTTATGAAGAATAACGTTAATTATGTGATAATGTTTGAAATGCTTTATGTACAACATAGTTTTAACACAGGGAAAAGCACTATTGGAGCAGAAGATGATTCATATAATTTCCTAGCTGCAGTCTATTCAATATTAGTGGTCTTTGTCTATTCTGAACTATTTCCTTTAAAACTAATTGAAGATATCTGTCATGTTTCAGATGCAGTTAACCACTAAATCCGCCCACTCATTTCCTAGGATCATCGGGAAAAAGTTAAAAAAGTATGAGACCTAGGAGAATTATAATAATATTTGGTCTGGAAACAGCTATATAATATTTTATTCACAGATTATTAAGGAACTAGAAATCTCACCTAAAGTACAAGAAATAATTAAATTTCAGTCCATCCAATTACTGGGTCAACAAGCTAGAACAAGAAGTGAGCTATGCTTGCTATGGAAAACTGTTTCATCAGCATTGGCCACAAGGACTGAAAAGGCCCAACCCAGAAAGGTTTGTAATGGGCAAGAGAGAAGTCCTGCAATTCATCCTAAGATAAAAAGGCCTGTAAAAGGGAAAAAAAAGACAAATAAGACAAGATAAAGCTGTGGCAAGGTAAAAGCACAGGATGAAATAAGATGTATTACAAAGAAACCCTTGAAAGAACAACTTTAGAAATGAATCTCCTGCAAGCACAGGCAGAATGGATGAAGTCAAGAATTCTGATGTCCATTCCAGTGAAATCTTTAGCCTTAAGTAAGGCTTTGACCAATTTATTTCCACTCTCTGCTTGAGTAGGGGGATTTAATCTAATTAGAACTGTCATATAAAAGGCTAATTCCACAAAGTAGATCAGTGGTATTGATGCAGATACATTTTCGTCTTTGGCACCAAAGTATCGTATCAATGTAAAAGAGCCTTAGCTACTTTAAGACTTGCATGATTCTTAATCTTCTTGATTTATTTAAGGAAGTAGATTACCAATGGATTGACTAAGAATTTTAGAAATACTCTAAATGAATCTTAACTTAAGACTCTAGAAGTCAGACTACATTCAGTTAGTGTACCTGTTGGATCCACTGAAGGATGGGTACATGACTGTGGAATCTAGAGTGGTTTTCACGTCAACTGTGGTAATGAAAGTGATATGTGATAACTCTAATTTACTTTGAATTTCATGTATAGCTATCATTCCATGAGCAGTATCCAATGCCATATTAAAATTTGAGATTGAAATACCATTTTGAGATCACTCTTTTTTGCTACACTGAGATGACCAATGCACACACGTCATCAGTCCATGGGCTTGGTGGCAGATTGTGGACCTATGCCTCTTGGCCCGTCACTCCTCCGTCCTCTGGATCCCACTCATCCCTATCATGGAGTGAGGTGTGCCGGGGGCGGGCGGACTTGGGGTGTAGTGTCCTTCCCAGCCAGGTAGCATGTAAGTGAATTACGCCACACACGGAGCTCGGTATTACACATCTTTAGTTCTCAGAGTGTAACTGGTAACTGCAACGTACTGCATCATGAATTTTACCCAATCACTTACATTACTAGACTGCGGAGTCCGTTAGGGACCATAGGGGTCCTGTGCTCTATAGTACACAAGACACTGCATCTGCCCCTTTGTTAAATAAAAAATGCAAACAAAATATATATACATCATAGTTCCTCAATGAGTCGTCCAGGTGCTCAAACCACTCTTCCAGATCTTGTGGTGTGAGGCTGGGGAGACACAGGAGAAACAATTGCAGCAGGCACTGGTGAGCTAGCCACTGAGGCAGTCCTGGGGCTTTCCTGGACCTCTGATGACAGAGTCTCACTCTGGATATCTGGAACCGACAGACTCCGAGGCAGGTGCTTGAAATGTGAAGAATCCCTCATAATGGATTTTCCAGGACAATGAGCAGTCACCATATGTCGCTTACTAGTCACAACTTGCAATTGATCAGCATTGAATGGAGCATCAGATTTGCGTTTTCACCTCTGCCTGACACAATCCCCTTTCTGAAACGTTCTGTCCCAAGTTTTCATTCTGGGCTTGTGAGATCAATCAGTGAGTTGAACTGTCTTGGCATCAATTGTTCTTTCAGTGGTCCACTGGGGCAGCTTGGAACCCATGGCTCTCCCGAACATCAGGGTAGCCGGGCTTTCACAGATTTTAGAATGGGGTGGATCTGTAGGTCTGAAGAGTAGAATGAAGAGCTAACTTGAGCTCAAGTCCCTCTAGCGCAGCGCACTGGACAGTTTTCTTAAGAGAGCACATAAAACGTTCAACAACCAGTAGCAGCTGGCATCTACGGGGGCGGGTGCACACACAAAATTACATTAGAAAATCAAACACTTACCTGAACAAGACGTCCTCCGCTCCGGACCTCTTATTTCCCCACAGAGAAACTGGATGCTGCAACTCCGTTGACCAATCGGCCGCTGCTCACATCCAGCATGTGAGCAGTGCCCTGATTGGAGGGAGCAGCCTCACTCAGCACTTCCCGGCTCACTGGAGGCCTGCACTTGCTCTCAACCCAGCTGTCTTAAGACAGCTCGGTTAAGAGGTTTAAAGTGCACATGTCTGGCTGGCCATCGCAAGACAGCTGGTCCAAGAGACATGCTCATTTTAAACAGTGCAAAGGCAGCCCTCTGCCCACCACTCCTCCCTGCTGCCACTCAGTAGGCCCGCCCCGTCCTGACACTCGGTTCAGGACGGGATGATGAAAAATAAAATGGTAATAAATTACCATTTTATTTTTCATCTCTGGGGCTTTGGGGGGGCATTTAAGTGGGGCGAGCCTCCTCTGCTCCAACGGAGGAGCAGCCCCTGTCCACAACGCATTTAGCCTGTGGCCATAGAGGTGTGCTTTTCTGATGCCTGATATTCAAATGAGTAGGAACGCTTTTGAATATCTGACCATTGAATGGCGGGCCATTGTCAGATTTTAGAATAGACGGAACACCCCAGGTTGCAAATATTCACACTAATCTTTCAATTACTCAATCATGAGTGATTGGCGAAAGGTCTTCCACCAGTTGAAATCGGGAATACACATCTATGATTACCATGAAGTAATGGCCATTTTCAAGGGGTCCAAAGAAGTCAACTGCAATTTTCTCCCAGATGTGTTTTGGAAGATCTGACCTATTCAAAGGGTGCTGTGTTGTTTTGGGAGATAAACAAATGACAAGCCTGGAGCTCTCTCTCAACTCACTCATCAAGATGAGGAAACCAAACACGGTCCCGGAGGGCTCGCTTTGTATTGACAATTCCACAATGTCCCTCATGTGCCACTTCAATGACTTGTCTTAGACTTTAAGAAATGTCAATTCTCGACCCTCACAATCTAATCCCTTCTTTTGTAACTGACAGGTCCTCATTCACATTCTTGAATTTTTGATACTCACTGTCATTATCAAGAGGTTGAGCATGCGGTTTTAATCCAGGAGACTCATATTCCGGCAGGGAAGTTATCGGAATTTTTCATGTTTAGATCCTTGGCAGCATACAGGAGTTTTTCATCTGCCCAAGCAGCACATCGGGGTACTGCGATTTTCGTGAATAAAAAATTGGAAGCAGACGTGGTTAACTCTGCTAGTGATAAAAATGGAAGGTGGTGTTGGGTTTCCTGTGAAGTAATCATGGGTGGAGATTTTAATTTCCTGCAAAATCCAAAGATTGATTCCTCAGCTAAATCAAAAAGGCAATTAAAATCAAAAACCTTTAAAGTTATTCAAAACTATAGCCGAATCTTGGTACTAGTTGATCCCTGGAGGGAGGCCTTTCCTACTAAAATCGCGTATACTTGTTTTTCAGGTAGATTCAGTACTTCTTCCCGTATAGATTTCTTCCTAGTATCTAAGACTTTGGTATTTAACAATCAACGTCTACTACCGAATGGATTCTTGTATCACGCAATGATAATTCTCGCATTTGAGATAGGGAAAGCAATAGTTCAACCTAGGCACTGGGCTCTTAATAAACAGTACTTACAGGAAGAAAAGTGGGTGCAATTTTGTAAAACCGAGCAAAAGGAATTTTTGGCAATAAACCACGGGTCTGCTCCCCTACACATTGTATGGGACGCTTTATAGGCAAATATCTGAGGGCTGGGGATAGGAGAAGGCCCGGAAAACATTAAAAAAGATAAAGCACAAAAGTAAACTTTAGAAAGGAATGTGCAGCCATGCCATGAAATTCTATTAAGAAGTCCATCGGGTCTTAATCAAAGAAAACTTGACAAGGCTAAACAGGCGCTAAGTGAGGCATATTACGCAAAATGTGAGACTCTAAATCACGCCTATACGCAAAAGGTATATGAGGAAAGTAACTTCACAGGGAGGTTTCTGGCATGGCAGGCCCAGGAACAAGCCGCAAATAATCAGATAGACGCGCAGAAATGCCCTGTTACCGGCATGCGGAGCAAGGACTCAGCAAGGGTCGGCAAAATTATGCTAGAACATTACAGATGAATTTATGGACAAAAACGACCAATTAATAATGAGTCCCTTGAGAAGTTCCTTTGGGAACCAAATATTCCGGTACTATCTGAGATTGAAAGGGTAAATATGCGCCCTTTTCTAAAGAAGAACTGGCGGAGGTCATTAGGAACCTCCCCAATGACAAAGCCTGCGGGCCAGATGGTCTTCAGGCAGAATTTTTTAAAGCCTTCTCAGGGGTTTTACTCGAATACTTTTTTGCTGGTCGCCAACACAATGCTGGAGGGGGGCCCGATACTAGTGTCATTTCACAATGGGAACGTGGTAAGCTTTTTAAAAAAGGGGAAGGACGGAGAGGATCCTAACTCATATCACCCAATTATGCTACTGAATTCGGATTATAAAATTATCACAAAACATTTAGCTAACAGATTTAATTTAATAGCATCAAATCTGATTCATTCTGATCAGAATGGCTTCATTGCAGGAAGACAGCTGGGGACGAACACACACTATTTAGCTGAGGCATTAGACTACTTTGCGACTAGCAACACGCCTGATGTGGTGCTTCTGCTGGATGCAGAGAAGGCATTTGACCTCGTGGTCTGGGAAATGCTAATTCGTATCTTGTCTAGATTCTGGATATCTTCCCAGATCAAGGATGTATCATAATGCAGAAGCCAGCATTATTGTCAATACTGCTGAGGTAGGGAAAATCAGTGTTCAACGAGGGACCCGACAAGGCTGCCTGCTATCTCCTATTTTATTTGCTTTCTTCATTGAACCACTGGCAATTGCAATTCGAGGCAATACTAATATTTGTCCCCCCTTGTCATCTATGGGGAAGATAAAATTATACGCTGATGATATTATGTTAATCCTTGACTGCGACAAGGGCATCCAGGAGAAAGTATTTGAGATTTTAGCACACTATGAAGGATTGGGTGGGTAGAAAATTAATAAAAAGAAAACCGAAATAATACTGTGTGGATGTAATCCAGATATTCTTCATATAGATATTGCATCATGTGCAAAATTTCAACCAAAAAGATATCTAGGAATTATGTTTTCGCCTCGGATTGAGGATCTATATGATCTTAATTTCTCCCTGTTGCTTTCAAAAGTACAAGATTTATTCTCATGCTTGAACTCTCTTCCATTAACCATCTTGGGGAAGATTTTGCTGATTAAGATGTCTATTCTTCCGTTATTTAACTTCTTATTCTCAGCTATTCTGTGTGTTTCAACTGCATCATTTTTAGGTCGAGCCTAGAGCCAGCGCTCATGCGTTGCTCTGCGAGACTTATTGTAGAGAAGTAGGTGAATAGAAGCTCCGCCCACTCTCTGCCCATATGTGCCATTGGCTTGTGTCATTGTCTGTCCTAAATACTGGCTTCTGATTCGTCAATAGGCTTGTTAGTCCCGCCTTAGTACCACCTCCTCTTCATTTGTCACCTCCCATGGCGACTGGCCCCTTTACTTCAGTTGTTACATGGTACCTGTTATTTAGACTGTGAGCACTATTTTATTTAATGAGGTTCTCCTACTGCAGGCACGACATGCTTTGGTGCCTTCTTTACTCCCCCCCCTCCCTCCCTTTGTTGCGCCTTCTCCCCTTCCTCCCTCCCACCGTCCATGCCTTCTCCCCCCGCCCGCCCTTCCGTTGTCCGTGTCTTCTCCCCCAACCACCCGCCCTCCCGTTGTCCGTGCCTTCTCGCCCCCCACCCTCCCGTTGTCCGTGCCTTCTGCTCCCCCACCCCGCCCATCCTACCTCCCGTTGTCCGTGCCTGCCATTTTTGTTACGCAATAGGTCTTGCGTAAATGCGAGACCTATTGCATTGCAAATGCTTGTGTTAGTAATGGTGGAGTGATTCTGGGGGAAGCGCTGTACTTTTGTCCTGCCCCTCCATTGATATAAGGTCCTTCGTGTTCGCTGTGTCACTCTTTTCTTGCACTGTCTGTGCTATTCCTCCACTCTTACTGCAATAACACCACATTACATTTTCACCTCGGCAGTTGCAATAGCCTCTTTGTACGGCTGCCGCTCAGCGGCCTCACAGAACTGTGCGCTCGTCGGTGCAGCCAGACTACTCGCAAGGTTGAAATGGCAAGATCGAGCGCCTCCTGGTTTGAAGAGTTTAAACTGAAAGCCCGTAAAAACAAATTCACGCTCTTGTGCATGTACATTGAGCAGTCCTTAAACAGCATCCATAGTCTTGACGGAACCTTTTGCCGTGTATTTAAACAGAACGTTGCTGTTGCCTCGGTCTGGTCTAATCACAGACCCATTAGTAAAATAAACTCGTCGGATAACTCTTGGTGCCTGGGCCGATGCTGTGAATTAAGACTGCAGCCAAACCACATGTTGGTAGGCTGAGGTGAGGAGGAACCTGCTTCTGCAACACTTAAAAATGAATTTGAGCCTTTTCTACTGACAAATAACAGAACGCAATACTGCTAAGATGTCAGCTTGCCTACCCACACTGTGTTATAGTAAAATACATTGTACTGATATGAGTTTTGGTTCACACGAAGGTTTGTTATGTAACGAGTGTTTGCATTGTGTTTTTTATTGATTTGTATCCTAAGGCATAGCAAAAAATATGGCCTACTTCGTAACATGGAGATGTAGCAAAATGAGGAAGGTTTTTGGGGTGACAGTTTTTAGAATGCATACAATGGGCTTATAGCATGCAACAATATTATCATGTCTTGGTTTCAAATGAACAAACTGCACTGCTTACCAGGACAGCATTTTTAAGTGAAGAGTACTGGTTTCTGTCGACAAAGCTGTAATACTTTGATTCGAAAGATACAAGTATTTCTTAGAAGGACCAAAAAAAATCTAATTATGGTGCAACGTTGCATATTGTAATCTATCAGCCACCATTGGTGAGCTGATAGAGCACGGTTTCCCCCATACATTTCCAACATATTAACAGCCTCCGAATTCAATGCTCAAAATAAAAATATTCACTTAAAGAATCCATTATCAAAGATGTTATTGGGCAGTATGTTAGAAAAAAATCATTCCCTCCCTACATCTTTTCCAGTTTTTCCTTCCGACCTAGCTGAACACTTACCTACTTCACTGTTCTTTCTCCCCCCCACACACACTCCTTTTACTGCTTTGTTCCTTCGTACCTAAACATCAGGCTGCTCTACTCCTCCTCCTACACCCACATCTCCGCACTCACACTTTCAGTGCACAGCCTCCATCAGCTCCTATTGCATCTACACCTCTGCCTCGTTCCCTCCTTTTCCTTCTCATTCCCTCCTTTTCCTTCTCATAGACTGACTTTCTGCTTCAGCTCCATATTTACTTTCAAGGTCTTATACCAGAATTCTTCATCTTCCTCCCTACCCTTCCTTTACCCGCAAGTTTTTGTTACAGCCTTTACCAGAAAGCCTCCTTTTCAACCCATGTAAACCCCTTCTCTGCCCAAATCACTTTTACACACTAGGTCCACCTCACCACCTGCCAGGGCTCCTCCACTACTTTGCCACTTAACTTTCACCTAACTACCATATTTTCTCCTTGTACCCCTGTCGGTACTTCGTGAGGAAGTCCCTCAAGGACCGATTCAAGACTTTAACATGGTTAAATCCTTATTATCTCTATCTCTTTGCTGAGTTTGACTCTCATTCAGGGGCCCTAGCTCCCCCTTTCCTTCCAGTCATAGCTGACCATCCTCTGCACGTGCTTCTAGCACAGCATGCACCTTCTTTACTCGAGCCACTGCATGCATGCTCCTAAACACTTCCTCAATCAGTAAGACTAACAACCACATCTTGGCCCTCATCATTGACTGCACCCCGAACCTAATCTGTATCATATACACCTGCGACCTGCCCAAGAGAAAATGCTGACCCTTCTTTTGAGTCCATTTAATCTAGATACAAGATTCACTTTCAAACCTGTATAGTTAAGACAATTAAAGGGGAAGCAGCCTTCTACTAGAAGACCTCCATGCCGACTACTCGCATTAGCCTCTTTATTATGGAGTGTAAACTAAGTCTAGTTAAGTGCATGCTGTCACCCTCCACACTGTGCCCTTACATGCTAATCTAAACACCTACTTAATGCCCAGCCTTTGCCAAGCTCTTTCTGGACTCTCTATCTCAATCACTACTCAACTCTACAGACTTTGTATATTTAGAGGTTTCTACACTTTGATCGACAAACGAGATTCTACAGTTTAAATGCCTCATCTCCAATATGAAAGAACGAGGCCTGCATACATTTCTTTCATTCTCTCTCACGCACACTCTCACTCCTATATCTGCTCTTCCTCACACATTCACATAATCACTCTCACTTGTTCTCAGTTTCTCTCGCGTTGCTGCCAACAGTCTGACCCTCATATATACACACTCTCTTCTGTTACCCCCTCCTCCTTGAGTGACTACTGTGCCATCTCCTTCACCTAGATACCACCCAACAAGACAAAGCACACTCCGAGAGAATAACTCTAGATGCACTTCAGAGTCTTGGTAAGCCATGCCTAAAGAAGATAAACACCCTTGTTAAGGCAACCACCCAGAAATGGCGCAATGCCTAGCTGGGGTATTTGATCTTTGGTGAAACGTAACACTCAGTGCACTTGCACTCTTTAAAGAAATTTCGTCTTGAATCCCTAGGTCATAGGTTTTGGCAGTTATTCGAGGCTGCATTCCGGACCATACATTTTTGTCCTCTAAGCAGAGTGCTGCCTTAAGCAAATCACTTTTCGTCCTGCCCCAGTCTGATTTTGACCTATTTACGTCTCGTGAGTGAGGTGTAGCTTGAGTCCTTTGGCACTGTGCCATAAGGTTCAACAAGCTGCACCTTGCTGACGAGCCAGGACCAATGCTGAGTTTGATATAGTTGGTTCCTGCGTGAGGTGGCATTGTGGGCAGTGAAATGGACTGAGTTGCAGCCCTGAGTAATTACCAGAGGCTGAGATGAATTCAAGCATTCAACCCATCACTTTTTGTTTTATTAAAAAACTTTGGCACCATTTGACAAAAACTGCATGAAGGTTTCTAATCAAACGACATTAGAGGCTAAGGTTCGACATGTGTTCGTGCAGATACATTTTAGGGAGTGAAGGGTGGATAAAGATGGGTGGGTCTAGTGAATAAACAATAGTTTTCAATGTTTCACTCCATATCAGATGTTGCTCTCTGCAGCAGCAAAAACTATTGAACGGCATTACACCAAAAATTGGCAGGAAACTAGATGTTTACTCGTAGAAGTTTCTTTGCTTGTTTTGTTATAAATGTGTTCAGTATTGTTTCAGATATTTGTTACAAAAAGATGTTTGCAGGCTTTTAAAGAGATACGTTGTCCATAAATTTGCGGTTTTGATTTTGCAGTTCCATTTAATAAAATAAACTCCATTGTCTGAGGCAGCTTTTAAGGTCTTGCCTGAGACGGCGCATGCACTATTGCTTGCGAGACATTTTATTTACCTACAGGGGTTTAGAGACCACCCATTGCTTACCATTGGTTTGCTTCATTGTCACTCATTTCCTTGCTTCTCTTTTTCTTTGTTTTTTGGGGAGTTTTATATATTGCAAACTCGATCAGAAGCTATCAGAGCGCTTCACATGAGCACCTGTTGCATTACAGATGGACACATTCATTTTGTTAGGCACGGGGAGATTAAGTGATTTGCCCAGAATCACAGGATGTTGAGCGTCCCTGCTGATAATCGAACCCAGTTCCCCAGCTTCGAGGTCGACCGCTCTAGCTGTTAGGCCACCTCCTCTCCCCTTTGGTCAGCACATGCCGGCCTCACTTCCTCTGTGTGTTTGTCCCTCCCCTGGAGCATTGCCCAAGTAGTGCTTCCTTGCCCAGTGCATTTCTAGTGCTTGCGCTTTCTGTGCTCCGTTTTTAGGTCTCACCTAGGCAGTGCTTGCGCTGTCTCTTCGAGACATGCTGTATTCAGGTATGGACTTGAAGCTCCGCCCATTTTCCGTCCATCTTTTCAATTGGCTCCTGTTACTGTCCTTTGTTAATTGTGGCTTTTGATTTGATAATAGGCTTCGTCCCTCCTTAGTACCTCCTTTTCTCATGTTGTAACCTCCCATAAGGACTGCCCCTCTTGCATGTGTTGTTACTCGGTATGTTTTATTTACAGTCTGTGAGCACTATTTTCTTACATGACTTTCTCCTACCTGCTGTTGCAGGCACAACACACTCTCACGTAACGCGCAACTTTTCTTTTGTTGTGCGCGATTCGCCCAACTCTATTTTTGCAACATTGTATTTTTTCCCCCAGCGCGTCTTTTTTATTAGCAATGGCAGTCGCGCTTGATATATTTTCAAAATGTGCGGCTCGCCCGACTTGCACCTTTTCATTTATAAAGCATGTTTTTTGTTTTTGGCAGTGCGGCACACTTTAACAATAACGGCCGCACGCCTTTCTTTTCGTCGGAGAAAGAAGCCAATGGCGGCCGCGCGCCTTTATTTTCAACGGGACTTTTAACTTCAAGTCCTCTATCTTCTGTAGGTGGGCTCTGTCATAGTCTGTGACCCTGTCATCTTTCCCTCCCCATCTACTGAGCTCTCTGTCTATCTATCAACCCTAGCTCCATCTCTTCTGCGCACTCACCCTATCCCAGACTCAGTCTCTCCTGCCATAAACCAGTTTGTATTCCTCGGCCTTTCTTCCTCACTTTCTCTTCTCACCTGTCAAGCCTCTGCATGTCCCTCCTGCGCAGTCTTCTCCCTCTCTCTGCTGACTGCTGTCTTTTCTCCACCCTCTCTCAGCATCCGCTGGCTTTGGGATGGAAGTCACAGCCAGAGACGTCTTACTACAGCTTCAGACATGCACTGACTGTCTACCTAAACTCTTACTGCTCCCATCTCTCACACCCTCCCCTGCCCATTCCTCACCTGCCCCTCAATATGTCTGCAGTCACCACTCCCCCACCCCCCAAACACCAGGGATCAGCTTGCTGTAGGACTGTGTGTCACTGAGAGATATCTCACTACAGCTCCTTGCATGACCTTGCTGTCTCCCTATCCTCTCCCTGCTCTCCTTTCCCCAGCCCTCTCTCTATGTTATGCTGTCTCGCCTAACCCTGCAGGTACCAGGACATGGATTGTGGGACCACTTTCACAGTTGTGCTCTGAATGTATGAATGTGTCCAGTATTTGTAAAGCGCGAACAATTTCCCGAAGGTGTCAAGGCGCTGGGGGCCGTCAGGAAGATTAAGCGAGCCCAGAGTCACATGGTGCTGGGCTGATCTGCCACAGGTGCCAGGGATCGAACCGTGAGCCCCCGGGTTCCAGAGTCAGTCGCCCTGGCCGCTGCGCCACACCTCTCCATAGCTTTATTTCAGTCTCACCCTTCCTCTTGTCTTCCGCTGTATTCCCCCCCTTCCACTTCCAGAGATCAGCTTGGGTGTCAATTCCAGAGTTGTCTTACTGCAACTCCAGACATGTGCAGTGTGTCTCCTGCACTCTCTTCCTCCTTGTTATGTCTCTCCTTCATTTTCTGTTGCCTCTCTCTCTCTCTCTGCTGTCTCCCCCCCATTACATTACACAAGGTCAGATCCTGCGTATCTTTTGTATGTATTATTTACTTACTTACGCTGGAAAGTGCATCACTAAACACTTATAAGATCCCAAAGGCCACTGCACTGCAAACCAAAACACATAGGTAAAACACATTTTCATTCACACCGCCAATCGCTCCAACTCTCGCAAATGCGAGACCTATTGCATTGCAAATGCTTGTTTTAAAAAAGTAGAGTCCATGTTTATGCCCTTTATTTGGAAATCAAAAATCCCCAGACTTGCACTAAGCACTTTATATCAGGATTTGGAGAAAGGTGGGCTGGCGCTCCCTAACCTTAGGGATTCTTTTTTTGTATTTTGCACAGTATATGTCCAGGTTTAAAATAGATCACACAGGAATATTTGTGAACTATTTTATGCAGCTGATTTGTACAGAGCACCAGATAAATAATCCGGTAAAGATGGCGAAATCACCTAAAAAAGTCCGATATAAGAGCATGCAGTGGCTTTTTCGCAAACAGCAGGATTTTTTTTAGAAGATATGCAATTCCTTTTTTTTAACATCACAACCCCTTATCCGAACTCGTTACTGAATTAGGGACTGAAGTCTCATCTCAAATAGTTCAAAAATGGGCCAAAGTACTGTTTAGTAAAATTTTGGATTTTATCCTGATGGAAAGATGGCTCAACATCTCCGAAATCCATGAGTTAATTCAAAAAATGTTCTTCTCCTTGGCTCTTATAGAATGTTATATAAAGTTCTTAGTAATTTAGATCTGGTTCAGATAAACAGGAGTAAAAATATTGTGCTTGCGCTATTTGAAGCAGATACAGATAAAAGTCCTGGGGAATGGAAAAAACTCCTGGCTTCTATCAAATGTCCAGACCTTACCCAGAAAGCAATGGCAAAATGGGAAAAATATGAAGGATGGGAATTAACCACTAAAATGTGGACTGAAGTTAATAAACATAACTTCAGTGTGTTGCATGGAGCTAACTGGCGTCGGATGTTATTTTTCAGTAAATGGCTACTTTATAGAACTCCACAATTCCTTTCACAGGTTGATCCTAACCAGTCTTGTCACTGTTTTCGGTGCTTAAAGTGCCCTGCAGCCATTTGGACGCATATAATCAATCAGTGCCCTTCATTCCAGGGGTTCTGGAATGAAATATTTCTGTATCTGGAGACCGAATGGCAAATCCACCTGACATCCAATAGTTGGTTGAAAGTTCTGGGATATGATCCATCTCTTTTCCTAATCAAAAAGTGGGTAAAATTAGTATATATTGCAATGGCGGTGACCAGATCCACTCTGCTTCAAAAATGGCGACCTCGGCAGGTTCCTGCAATGAGTGAATGGGTTCAGAAAATGAAGCAAGTCATAAATAGTGAACGGCTATATGCAATGCGAAATGGGGGGACTATGAAATTATGAAAAGCTGTGGTAACGATAGTTTGAGTAGAAATAGAGGGCAGAGTAAGAGGACCTTACTGGTATTCCGCCATTACGCACATCATTTATCTCCATTTGCATTTTAAGTGATGCACACTGCTCATTTCAATGGGTTGTTAGAATGAAAGTATCCATGTTTTATAAATTGTAGTTTGCACATCTTTACTTCGTATGCACTTTAAACGCTCCGTTTTCTAAATATTTGTAGGCTGCTAGAATTATACATTATATATTTTATATCTTTTGCTCCTGTTGATTCTTAAAGTAGTGTTGTTCTTTTTCTAAGTCTTCTCTGTATATTTGTATCTCTGATGATGTAAATTGTATTTATTGATCATTGGTGCATGACCAATATTTTGGTACTGTGTTATATAGATGAATTTGGAATTTGGATCTCAATAAAAATAATATATATAGAAAAAAAGTTGAGCATGTGTTCTCCAGGATTGATGCGTAATAATGTCTTTGAGGATGAGCATATTCCTATTTGCATTGGTAACAGCACTTATTTGCTCTATGGACACCGCTGCAGGAGTGCTGGATCTCACAATGAAGTTAAAGTAGGCATCAGCCACTTTAGAATGGGTACCCTGGCATTGTATGGGCACTTAAGAAAAATAGTCATCAGGGTTTCGATCTTTTCCTGGCTGGTGCACAATGGTGTAGTCATACGCTTGCAGTCACAGCCCCCACCTCGCAATGCGCAGGGACATCTTGGCTTTTGGATTACCAAAAATAGTGAGCAGTACTTGGTGATCAGTAGCAAGCGTAAAATGTTTCCCTTATAGAAACACATGAAAGTGTTTGCAAGCCTACACAACAGTTAGGCTTTCTTTCTCAAGTCGCGGGTAAGCTTGTTCAGTCTGTGACAAACTTTGAATGGCATAAGCTACAATACGCCTTCGTACGTTTAGATGTCCACTATATTAGCTAAGAATCACGCCCAAACCCACTGGGCTGGCATCCACAACAATCTCTGTATGCAATTTTTTTAAATTAAAGTTAGCCATTTTAGTAGCATTTTCAATTGCATGCCTAATCGTCTTGAAACTTTGATCACACTCCCGTCACCACTGAAAGGAAACATTCAGTTTTGCTAACCCTCTCAATGGGTCACTGTTAGACTTGGCTTTTTCAGCGGGTTTACCCACAGACTTTTTTGCTTTTTGGCCTCCTGTTTTTGACCCTGTTTTTGTTGGTTTTAGGACTCTGGGCACTTTACCACTGCTATTCAGTGCTAAAGTGCATATGCTCTCCAGGTAAATTATGTTATGGATTGGTGTTTCCATGATTGGCATATTTGATTTACTGTTAAGTACCTAGTACAGTGCACTGTGTGTGCCCAGGGCCCGTAAATCAAATGCTGCTTGTGGGCCTGCAGCACTGATTGTGCCCCCCACATGAGCAGCCTGTAAATGTAACTCAGACCTGCCACTGCAATGTCTGTGCGCAGTTTGGTACTGCCATGTCGACCTGGCAAATGCACCCATTTGCCAGGCCCTAATCTTCCTTTTTCTTACATGTAAGTCACCCCTAAGGTAGGCTCAAGGTAGCCCCATGGCAGGGTGCAGTGTATGTGAAAGGTAGGACATGTACTGAGGTGTGTGACATGTCCTGATAGTGAAATACAGTGTATTTCGTTTTTCACTATTGAAAGGCTATCTGTCCCTTCTGATAGAATGGGAGTTTATTTATAACATCTTATAAATATAACTTCTCATTGGGACAAGATAGAAAGATGGAGTTTAGTATGCCTGAACTCAGAATATATAAATGCATCTTTTAGTAAAAAGTAAGTAAGTAAGTAAGGAGCTGATAGAGCACACAAATGTGGAGGCGTCTTGGCGCTGGAGTTGCAGAGAAACGCAGTGAACCAAGAGACATCAGGTCATTCCTGAGAAGGGAAAAGCCAAGTTTTGACCAATCTCCTAAACTGGGGTCTAGAGGATTAATACTGTCCGGTAACTCATTCCAGATCTTCGATGCTCGATATGAGAGACATCTGCCTCCCCATCTTGCCTTATTGATTTTAGGGACCCGAACTAAAGCTTTATTGGCCGATCTGAAATTCAGGCGGGGGGTGTACCATTGAAATACTTTCTGAAAGTTCATTGGCCCTCCCCATAGAGGGCTTTATGCACCAGGCATAGTGCCTGAAACTCTGTTCGCTGCCTAACTGGAAGCCAGTGGAGATTCCTAATAGCGCTAGAAATATGATGATATTTAGGGATTTAAAAAAAAAAAAAAATTTTGAGCAAAGTTCGTGCTGCAGCATTTTGCAAAGATTGCAGTTTTGACAGTTGTCGTTTGACAATGCCTAAATACAGAGCGTTGCAATAGTCAATTCGAGAAAGAATTAGGGCAACCACAACCGTTTTCCTCAGGTCTAAGGGAATAAATGGCAAGATTTTACGCAACATTTTTAGAAGAAAGTAGCCGGATGACGTCACCTGGTTAATCTGCCCTGAGAAGTTTAGCTTGACATCACACAGAAATCCTAAATTTCTCATTTTTTCTACTGGGACCGGACAGGCTCCTGCCACTGCCGGCCACCATGCTTTATTCCAAATAGAAGGTCCATTTCCAAATTCCAAAACCTCCGTCTTATCCGTATTTAATTTAAGATAGTTCTTGTACATCCATTCCATGATGTGCCCAAGACAGCTGTGAAATCTACCCGCCACCGCATCCGCACCTGAGGAGATGGAAATGACAATTTGTGTATCGTCGGCATACGATACTAGCGAGAAGCCCTGGGCCCTAATTAGTTTAGACAGAGGCGTCACATAAATATTAAATAGAGTTGGCGACAGTGCTAAACCTTGGGGAACTCCACAGGGGAGAGAGAATCTATCAGATTTGAGGTTGTCCCAGCACACCCTCTGTTCTCTGGCTGTCAGGAACGAGATGAGAAGGGTTAACACAGTGTCCTTGATTCCTATTGCCTTCAGCCATTGTGTAAGTACCGTGTGATTTACCGTATCGAACGCGGCTGATAGGTCAAGTAGGATAAGGACGGCTCTGCCACCACCATCAATTAGCAAACAGATTTCCTCAGTGGCCATGATTAGCGCTGACTCCATAGATTGGCGCAATTGAAAACCATGTTGGGTGGAATCTAGATGGTTATTGGTTCAAGATAGCCTGTTAGATCTGAGTTAATGGCTTTTTCCAAGATTTTGGCCGCTAAGGGTAGACAAGAAATCGGACGGTAGTTCTTTACTTCGGATGGATCAAGGGAAGGTTTCTCTAGGATGAGTCTAATACAGGCTTTCTTCCAGGGAGCAGGGAAGTAACCTGTCCTGATAGCATTATTCAGGAGGGGGGCTAGTAAAGTACTAACTTTACCCGAGACCCGATGAATAATTTCCGGGGGGCAGGGGCCTGTCGGGGACCCTGATATAGTGGCTAGTAGCAGGTCATTGACTGTGTCCACTGTTAGGAGTGAGAAACTAGTCAAATGGCTAGTAATAGACGAAACGTCTTCCATTGATTGAGCGTGCGAGATAGCAGGGCCGGACCTCTGACCCTCTAGTTCCTCATATATAGTTTGGACCTTTGACTGAAAGAAATTAGCCATTTTATCACAAAGAGCTTGATCAGGGGCACATAGATTCCCCTGTTGGAGCTTAGATAAGGCAGTGACGGTTTTGAAGAGCTCTCTGGCGGAGTTTTTTGCCGCCTCAATTTCACCAGTATAGTAGATCTTTTTAGAACTTTTGATGGCTTCTTTATATTTGGTTAATGCACAGTTATAGTTATTTTTACCCTGCTTGCTATATTCCGCCCTCCATGCACGTTCTAAGCGTCTACATCTGATTTTAAGGTTTTCCGCTCAGAGTTGAAGCAATGGGCAGAGGGTTAGTTCCTTCGTTGTTGAACTATTCTTTCTGGGGCCAGTTGGTTCATGGCAGACCTTATCCAATTGTCGTAAGTTTCGGCCGCCATGCTGGAGTCTGATGCTAAGGCCCGCATGCTATTATCAAGCGTTTCTATTAAAACATCAGTCCTGATTTTACGCCAGGAACGAACTTCAGTAGGAGGCAGGTGTAGCACCGGAGGGGCTTGATTGTTCCCGCCTGGTAGGTTAAAGAAAATTGCCATATGGTCAGTCCATGTAAGCGGCAGTATTCTATTTACCACAATAGAGGGGTTGTTAGTAAGATCCCATCCCGTGTGTGATGGGCCTTATGTGTGGGTTCCGAGACTATCTGTGTCAATCCGAAACCCTTCAGATTATCTAACAACATGGAGGTACCAGAGTTTTTATCATGTTCTAAATGAAAATTTAAATCGTGAAAGTTGGGGAGTCCAAACAGGATTCAATAAAGGACTGTAGGCCTTGAATAAATAAGGATTTAGGCCCAGGCTGCCTATAGAGGAGTGGAACAGGGAAAGATACTGAATTGCTTATTTTGATGTTAAAAGTCATGGCTTCTGCTCCTGGCAGCAGGACGGTCTCAAAAATAACTTTCAACCCAGATCTGTATATAATAGCTATCCCACTACCCATTTCCCCTGACCTAGGCACACTGGCTAACATATATCCAGCTGGTAGTGCCGTCACCCAATCAGGTTCGGGCGTAGTAGTGGCCCACGTTTCCGTGAGAAAGACCATGTCAGGATCTGATGTCTGCATCAGGCATTCAAGCTCATACTTATGTTTGATCACTGATCTGGCATTAAGCCGGGTATCGGTTAATAATCCGCTCTCAGGTTCTGGTAGGTGTGTATCCCCTGTTGAGATGCAGGATAAAGGAGCAGAGGGGGTACTATCTTTGTTAATTACCATGGGTGCGTTTGATGGATAGGCAACCACCTTAGGAAAGCTGTAAGCCGGGGTTGTGGTAGGAAGATTAATGGCTGAGAGTGAATAGTTACAATCGGAGCAGAGCAATGTATGATTGTTCATTTCCCAAAATCCAATAGAGGTGTTACCACACTTACCCTTGCTTAGTGCCAGTAACTGTTTCCTAGTATAGGTTAAGCGGGAAATACGAGCAGGGGTCCTGGCGCATGGCGCATTCCGGGTGCAGACGGACTTGCCTTTTGCGCGCCGGCACCACGCTGGGCGCGTCCGCTGCACAGTCGCGTCAGCATGCTATTTTTATCCCCCCTTGTGCGTCAACCACTAGCACTCTGACCTTTGTGCAGGCGGGCCTGCTCTTACATACAGGCACCGCAGATCAGGAAAAAGACTACACAAGCTATCGGTAAGTGTGGGCGTCCTAGATGTGGTGCAAAAAGTGCAAAGTGCAAGTAAAATATTTCCACAATTAAAAGATTTAAAACAAAGCTTACACGGCGCTAGAGAGATTAAAACCAGGCTTGCGCTGCGTTTCAAGCTACTGGGAGTTCTGGCAATACAAAGCAGTTCCTAGTTCAATTCCAATTCTAAGTAAAGATGATTTTTATATTGTGTGTTTGAAAATACCACTTTTAGAAAGTGGGTATTTTCTTGCTTAGCCTTCCTGTGTGCCTCTGATGGTTTGTGGATTGACTGTCTGACTTTGGAGTTACAGGGGCTGGGGATGTGTATTCTCTCAGATGGCCACTGGGGGGGGGGGTTGATGTGTGTCCTGCCTTTCCTGAATGAGTCAGGGCCGGGCTGAATAGACCTGGGCTGCATTCAGAGTAGTGGGAGGAGTTTTCACTAGCACCTGAATAGGCCTGGTCTGCAATTAGAGTGGTAGGAGGAGATTTCCCTTACACCTGAATAGGCCCTGTCTGCCTTGGACAATGCTGTCGCCACCTCCTGCCGGGAAGCTGGGCCAAAGAGGACAGAACTGGTTTGGGCTGAGCACAGACACTCTCTGCCCAAAAGAACAAAGAGAAACTGAGTATAAATATTGGGGCCCAGACCCCAGAACTTCAGATTACTGCTGAACTAAGGAACCTGCCAGGAAGAAGAGCTGGAAAAGCTGTCAGGAGGAACTGCCACTTTGCTGCATGCTCTGCTGTGTTGACCTGCTGCTTGCTGCTTCTGTCTTGGGCAGGGAAAGGACTGGATTGTACTTTCATCATCCTGCTGTTAGAGTTTTCTCCAAGGGCTTGAAGTAGAGCTTGCCTCCTGTTGGAAGTCTCAGGGAGATAAAAGACTTCAGAAAACTTGCTGGAATCAAGGAACCTGCCAAGAAGAAGAGCTGGAAGAGCTGCCAGGAGGAGTACTGCCCCTTTGCTGTGTTGTTGCTTGGTTGTGTTGGCCTGCAGTTGCTGCTTCTGCAATGGGCAGAGAAAGGACTAGACTGAACTTTCTTTACTTGTGCTGAGTATCTCCAAGGGCTTGAAGTAGAGCTTGCCTCCTGTTCTGAAGTCTCAAGGACTGCAAATACTTCACCAACCTCTGGGTGCCGCTTCTGGAACCGCTGTTTCAGTTGCCACAGAGAAGGGAAAAGCAACCGACTCCGTCGCTGGCTCCGTGTCCTGAAGGCACCACAGAGGGCACCGCCGCATCTCGCACTGCAACCCTGGTCTTACCGACGACGACGACCGCCCCACCAAGCCGCTGCTTGCACCGTGACCTGTGGGCACCGCACTCCGCACCGCCTCGCTTCACTTCGCCGCCCTGGTCTCACCGATGCCGTTGCTGCATGCTGACTGCGACTTCCGTAACTGCATCGTGTCTTGGGGGTACCGCTCGTAAGTCACACGACGCACCGCCCTGTCCCACACTGCAGTCCTGACCGACCAACGCCATCTTCCCGCAACTGGCTCTGTCGCCTGCACCGTGATCTGTCAGCACCGCAACGAGCACCGCCTTTACTCCGCACCGCAGCCCTGGTCTCACCAATGCCGTTGGACGACCTTCACCGAGCCGCTGCCTGCACCCCGACTTGAGGGCACCGCACGCCGCCTCGCTCTGCTTCACACCGCAACCGCAACGGTTGCCACGACTGGCCCGCACCAACGTGTTGACCGCAACACAAAAGGTACTGTTTACGAGTCTGTTGACACATGTTGGATTCTGTTGTTTACAGCACCGCAGTAGCACCAGACGGAGCTACCGACTTCAAGGAACTGTGTTTTTCAAGTATTCTTGCAAAGTGCATATTTTTTGAGTACTGTATGTTGGATTTTTGTCGTTTTGGTCTTGTTTTGGATATATAAAAATATTGAATATTTTTCTAAACTGGTGTGGTGTCCTTTTGTAGTGTTTTCACTGTATTACTGTTGGTTGTGTGCAAATGCTTTACACACTGCCTCTGACAAAAGCCTGTCTGGTCGTGCCAAGCTACCAAGGGGGTGAGCAGGGGTTATTTTAGAAGTGTATCCCCCTTACCCTGACTAGGAAGAAGGGTCCCTACTTGGACAAAGGTGCAAGCCATTGCCAACTAGAGACCCCCATTTCTAACAGTCACTCACAGTGGCAAAGTCACAGCTGTGCCTGGAACAGCAGCTGGCCATACCAAGAAAAGAAAACAGCATGGTTACATCTTGTGGAGGGGAGGTAGATGACAAAACAACAACCTTGGCGGGATCTGGAGTCATTCCCCTGTTCGAGAAAATGAGTCCAAAGAATTTTATTTTTGTTTTGTGAAAGTCACACTTTTCAGCATTCAACATCAGACCTGTATCTGCAGGTAGGTGGCATACTTGTGTAAGGGCTCTATCATGTTCCTTTTGTGTGAACCCAAATACTAGCATATCATCACTGTAATTGAAAGCATGCGTGACAGGCTGTATAATGCGACGAATGCCATCTTGAAAATGTTCGGCAGCTGAAGACACTCCGAATCTCAGTCTTTTATATTAGAACAAACCAACATGAGTTGAAAAGCTAGTAATGTACCTGAAATTTTCTTCCAACTTGAGCTGATGGTATCCTTTGTTCATCTCAAGGCAAGAAAAGACTTTGGCACCGTTCAACTGGGTAATCATATCGAGAATGTACAGACCTGAATGTCATTCTCTTTCGATTGCTTTGTTTGCTTGATGCATGTCTACACAAATTTGCACAGACCCAGCCACTGTCCTTTTTAGGTGCCACCACTATCGGCGACACCCATGGCGTTGGACCAGTAAAGTGCTCAATAATATGTTTAAGCAAAGTCTCAATTTCTTTTTCAACAGCCTCTTGTAGATGAAATGCAATTCGACGATGTTGTTGAGCAACAGGAGGAATGTCCTCATTAATGTGGAGCTGTACTTTCATTGTCTTAAGTTTTTCTAATCCATTAAACAATGACAGCAACGGATTCACTATATAAAGCAGATCCCTTAATCTGGGCAAAAATACTCACGCAGGTCTTTAATGCCGCCTGCAACTTAGGCCTTTTACCATCTTGGTCCAAATCCATCATTATCCCTGTTTTTAAAAAGGGGTCAAGTGCTGAGTCCCAAAGTTTTCAACCTATTTCTTTAATAGATTCTGCTGTGAAAATTATGGGGAGGGTGGTTCTGGTGAGATTGACTGATTGACTGGAGCTAAACAATGTTATTTCTAACCTACAATATGGGTTTAGATCAGGGAAAGGGACCCTAGAGCAATGTATAAATCTCCAGATTATCATTGGCAAATACACAGTAGCCAAAAGGGGTTGACTGCACTTAGCGTTTATGGATCTTATGTCAGCTATTGATACTCTTGGCCATGTTCATTAAGCTGGGAGTGGATTTAAATATAGTTAACTTTTTACATGTGCTCCACTTTGACGTATTTCCGTCAGTGAGGTATAACCTTGATGACAGTCTTTCCGCACCTGTGAAAGTGCAGAGAGGGGTTAGACAAGGGTGCATCTTAGCCCTACCAATACTCTTTATATCAGTAGTCTGGGTTCAACATTAAGTGCTGCTTGCAAGGATATCCCTTGGGCAGGTTCTTTCTAATCCCCTCACTTTTATATGTGGAGGATGCTGTCTTGATAGCCAGGACACCAATGGGTCTACATCTTATGCTTGATACTTTTATTGATTTTGTGGAGGCATTAGATTTAATTACAAACTTTTCCAAATTACACACCATGGTGCTGGCCCAGGGAAAAAAGCCCAGAAAAAATACTTCCGAGTTGGTACCAAACTCACTAGGGTAGCTACCGTACCTTACCTGGGGGTCCTCTTTGAAGAGCAGGGGTCTTGGGTACCCCAAAGGAAGGCTAAGAAAAATACTCTATCTAGAGCAGTGGTGGGGATTTTTGATTTTGAAAATAGACTGAGGGCTAAGCTGGTGCAGGCCCTGGTTAATGTGCATCAAGCAAAATGCATCCCCATGGCAACTTATGGGAGCGATGTATGGGGTTATAAGGATATTAGGGATATGCAGATAGTAGAAAACAATTTTCTGAGAAGACTCCTAGCTGTTCCCCAGGGAGTCCCTTCATGCATCCTCCATGAAGAATTGGGTGTGGGATACATTTCTGATCTCCTAGCATTGCCCTCCCTCTGATGAGATGGCTAAGGATATAGGTCAATCCAGACCTGGAGCTTAATCAGGTAGTGAATAACGATTGCCGGTCTCTTGAGGGTGCATCCCGTAAACCCTGGCTTAGCTATATTCAGAATTTAGCAGTCAAATTGGGACGCCCAGAGCTCTTTGAAAATCCAAAGACAATTGTAAAAAGAGACTTGCTAGGGTAAAAAGACTCTTCCTTGCATACATGGTGGCTGTGAGAGAGGCGAGAGAATGTAATAAATGTTCAGTAATGGCCTATATTCTGTTAAAAACTTGTATATCATTAGAGCCCTACTTAGTCATGGTCTCAAATCTTCACCAGTGTTTTTTACTCACAACCTTTAGGATTAACCTTATACATTGGTCTATGGCTGTCCCGCAAGGCCAATATAAAGTGGAGGAGCAGGATCCTTGTTCATGTGATAATTTCTCTCAGCAAGATACAGTACACTTCAGCATGTTTTGTGATCACTACTGTACCCTAAGGTAGCGTTTTATAGTTCCTTTGTTAAGAGAGAACCAATTCTTGCAAGTAAAACCTGCTGCAATATGTCTCCAAATGCTCCAGAGCCCATTCATATGTGGCAATTTTCTTGGCAGGAGCCCTCAGATCTAGGAAAAAGTTATTTGGTTAAAAGGAAATTTTTATTTAATGCTGATTATAAATTGTACTGTATA